>CM061551.1:154013820-154613820 GCA_030864225.1 Capsicum baccatum var. pendulum | reverse complement strand
TCGCATCTTCTCACAAAGTCGTAGGCATCTCTAAAGATCGAAGGCCAATAATATCCACTTTACAATACCTTTATTGCTGTCCGATTACCTGCGTGATGTCCCCCAACTTGGGAAGTGTGGCATGCTTCCAATATATTAGGAACTTCTATATGGGATATGCAGCGCCGGATAACACCATCCGTGCATCGTCGAAACAAATATGGCTTATCCCAAAAGTAGTGTTTTACATCATGCATAAACTTTCTCTTTTGATGATAAGATAAGTTTGCCGGTATCACATTTCTCACCACAAAATTCGTAAAGTCGGCATACCATGGTAACTCTTCCATTATCGTCACTAAGATCTCCTCGTCAGGAAATGCATCATCAATCTCGATTTCAGGCTGCACTATATGCTCGTTTTTTAGTCTAGATAGATGATTAGCCACTTGGTTCTCGCAACCTCTTCTATCCTTAACCTCGAAATCAAATTCTTCCAGCCGCAAGACCCATCGAATTAGTCTTGGTTTTGCATCCTTATTTTTCATTAAATACCTCAGAGCTGCATGGTCTGTATGAACGATTACTTTGGTTCCCACCAAATAAGCACGAAACTTTTCAAATGCATACACAACCGCTAGGAGCTCTTGTTTTGTGACAGTGTAGTTCTTTTGGGCTTCATTCAGGACGTTTCTCGCATAATAGATAGGATGGAATAAATTTTCCCTTCTCTGGCCAAATACAGCGCCCAAAGCTACCCCACTGGCGTCACACATGACTTCAAACGGTAGGGACCAATCTAGAGCTACCATGATAGGAGCTTCAATTAGCTTCCCTTTGAGCATTCGAATGCCTTCAAACAATCTTAATTGAAGTCAAACTTTGCATCTTTCTCCAAAAGTTTGCATAATGGACTAGCAATTTTGGAGAAGTCTTTGATGAACCGCCGATAGAAACCTGCATGACCGAGGAAACTACGGACTCCCTTCACAGAAATTGGAGGTGGTAGCTTCTCGATAACTTCTATTTTGGCTCGATCAACCTCAATTCCTCTTTCGGAGATTTTATGCCCCAGAACAATACCTTCTTTAACCATAAAGTGGCACTTCTCCCAATTCAGCACTAGGTTGAATTCTACACATCTTTGCAACGCCATACTTAGCTTTGCCAAGCACGCTTCAAACGTCTCGCCAATAATTGAAAAGTCGTCCATGAATACCTCCAAAGTATCTTCGACCATATCAGAGGAAATGGACATCATACAATGTTGAAAGGTGGCTGGGGCGTTACATAGCCCGAATGGTATACGTTTAAAGGCAAACGTACCATATGGGCATGTGAACGTTGTCTTCTCTTGGTCTTCGGGAGCAATACAAATCTGATTATAGCCTGAATAACTGTCTAAGAAACAAAACCATCCTTTCTCCGCTAATCGATCTAGCATTTGATCCATAAATGGCATTAGAAAGTGATCTTTGAGCATCCATGAATTCAGCTTTCGGTAGTCCATGCATACTCTCCATCCGGTGACGGTTCTGAGTGGAATAAGCTCATTCTTTTCATTTGCGACTACCGTCATGCCTCCTTTCTTGGGTACACATTGTACCGGGCTTACCCATGTACTGTCAGAGATTGGATACACAACCCCCGCATCTAACCACTTGATAATTTCTTTCTTTACCACTTCTTGCATTGGTGGATTTAGACGCCTTTGATGATCAATGGTGGGTTTGCAATTTTCTTCAAGCTGAATCTTGTGTTTACAAATCCCAGGTGGAATACTAATAATATCCGCGATGGTCCAACCAATGGCTCGTACATACTTTCGTAGAATAGCAATGAGAGCTGCAACTTGTTGCTCACCCAAATCTGCCGCCACAATGACTAGAAGTGTGTTTCTGCTTCCTAAGAATGCATACTTTAAATGACTAGGCAGCTGCTTCAATTCTAACGTGGGTGGCTCTTCAATAGATGGCTTAGCTGGTGGTGTGGGTCGATTTTTGAGATCAAGGTCCAGCTTCTTGGGAGTGAGTATACGACCCTAATATTGTCAGAGCACCAATAGTTTCTTCACAATTTTCAGCATCCTTACTCTCACCATTCATGAGCACGACCGCCAATGGGTCATCAATA
The DNA here is from genome assembly GCA_030864225.1 of Capsicum baccatum var. pendulum. Classification (NCBI taxonomy): domain Eukaryota; kingdom Viridiplantae; phylum Streptophyta; class Magnoliopsida; order Solanales; family Solanaceae; genus Capsicum; species Capsicum baccatum. Next base: position 154,611,708 of record CM061551.1, on the reverse strand, counting down.
ATTTGCTCTTCTTCAAGTAATTCTTTCTCATCATCAAAGTAAACATCAGCCACCGAAAGTACGTTCAGATCTTTGGGTTGCTTCATTGATTTGCACACATCAAAGCGAACTACTTCGTCATTTATTCAGAATGAAAGCTCATTAGCTCTCAAATCAATAAGCACACTTCCCGTAACAAGGAAAGGGCACCCCAAGATTATGGAAACTTCTGAGTCTGCCTCACAGTCCAATATAACGAAGTCTGTTGGAAAGATGAATGAAGAAACCTTCACCAATACATCACATAGAATACCAACAGGTCATTTTACCGACCTATCCGCCATTACGAGCCTCATATTGGTTGGAGTAGGATCACCCAACCCTAACTTTTTGTAAATAGATAATGGCATCAAATTGATGCTGGCTCCTAAGTCGCATAATGCTTTGGCAAAATTCAAAGATCCAACGGTGCAAGGAATAGTGAAAGAACCGGGGTCAGCCTTCTTCTAAACTAATGATCGGGTAGCAATTGCACTGCAGTGATGAACCATATCTTTTAACTCAAAGCTTGCTGCACGATTCTTTGTCAAGAGATCCTTCATAAATTTTGCATACCCAGGCATTTGTTCTAGAGCCTCCACCAACGGAACATTAATGGTCAGCTGCTTTAACATCGTCATAAATTTGCTAAACTTTGTATCATCCGCAATCTTCTTCAATCTTTGAGGAAAAGGTGAAATTGTTTTCTCCATGTCTTTCTTCTCCTCTTGCTTCCAAATTTTGGTAGTTTCAGGCTGCAACATACTCGGTGTGACGTCATGGACGTCGTGGGTGACTTCTACAGCAGCTTCTCCTATCGCCTTATCATCGATGTCAGCTGCCTCATCAACCACTTGCCTGCCTTTGGATGAAGTTTCCAGCACCTTACCACTTCGGGTAGTAATAGCCATGCATGATCCGTCATTCCTTGGGTTTTGCACATTGTCGCTAGGTAAGGTGCCAACCTTTCTTTGATTTAGCGCTGCTGAAAGTTGGCTCAATTGCTGCTCTATTTGCTTTATTGAAGTGGAGTGTGAGTCAACCAATTGTTTCATTGAGGACAAGTCATTTATTACCTCCGTTACTCCAGCTCTGGTTGCTTCCACTCCTTTCAATAGTTTAGCCATTATGTCTTCCATATTTCCGGAACCAGATGTAGTGGTGTCACGTCTTCCTGGGGGAACGTACAAACCACTCTTGTAATTCTTGTTCTTCCACCTACCTTGGTCCTTATTTCCAGATTTATCATAATAGTTCCGACCTTGGTTTCCTTGGGCATTGCCTTGGAAACCCCCCTGATTGTTCAGGTAGTTGGCTTCTTCTTCCGAATCAGATTTTTCTCTTTCTTTTGATGAAACAGCTTTGACTTTTTTGGTCTTCCCTGATAATAGATGCTTTGTAAGAAGATCCACTTGTGTTTTCATATGCGCCATATCTTGATCATGTTCTTCTTCTCTTCTCATTTGGTCTGCAGTCATGCCAATAGATAAAGTGGGGCTTGCTACCTCAGAATCCCTCGTATGCCAAGCCCTACTTTGCTTCATCATCGGATCTAGCATATTGCTTGCTTGACCAAAGGTGAGATCCATAAATGATCCTCCAGCCGCATTATCCACCACTGGTTTAGTTATTGAATTCAAGGATCTGTATAGTATCTCCATTAAGTGGACATTGGTCATATGATGGTTTGGGCATCTCATTAGCTTCGTCTTGAACCTCTCCCATATTTCATGAAGGGCTTCAGTTGGAAGCTGATGAAAATTGCTGATTTCATCTCTCAATTGTGCTCTTTTGGATGGCGGAAAGAATCTTTCTAGGAAAGCGTCTCTCAATTGCCTCTAATTTGTAATAGAATCAGGAGTCAGCCCATTCAACCATAGAGTTGCCTCCCCAGACAGAGACAATGGAAATAGACGTAATCGAATTGCATTCTGACCAACGCCAGGATTGTCAAATGACTTGCATGTAGAAATAAAGTTGATGAGATGCATATTCGGATCATCGCCTACTAGTCCACCAAATAATCCCTTGAGTTGCAATAACTGAATAATGGTGCTCGTGATGTTAAACTTGGCTCCGGGTACCAATGGTGGAGGAATAATGGCTCCTATGGATCTGGCTCCATCAAGATCATCATCATCATCGTCGAAAGCTGGTTGCATCATTCGGCGTTCAGGCCTGAACCTAGCTTGACGATCTCTTCTATTAGCAGGTGTTGTGATCTCAGCAGCATGCCTAGGGTTTAGTAACTTGTCATCACCTAGGTCCTTGTCGTCAGGATTTATTGCTCACCCAGGGTTGTCAATATTCTGTTGATGCACTTGAGCGGCGGCAAGAGCAGCTAGTCTCGCTTGTTCCTGTTGAGCAGCCATCCTTTCAGTTTCGTGTTGTGCCTCCATTCTGCCAATACGTTGTGATTCAGGATTGATAGATAATAATGGTTGACCAGAACTTCGAGTATGGGGCATGCACTGAATAAAAACCTGCAGAGAACAAAAAAAACTAAAAGTAAAAGTACGAGAATCTTTGACCAAAGGGTCTAGTAATTATCACAAATTTAGTTGACAACCGTATTCCCCGGCAATGGCGCCAATTTTTGATAACGCTCAATCTACAGCTCTCGTAAGAGTGTAAAGCGGTCACTGTCAAATATACAACCCAACTGGGTTGGGTATCGATCCCACAGAGAATAGTCGGTCAACAAGTAAGTAATGATTATTAGACTTTTGGTGGAAGTCTCGTAGAAAGGGGGGATTGTAATGTGTAACCAAAATAATAGAGTAAAAATGGAAAATAGCAAAGTAAAAAGAAAGAATATTTAGTAAGCTGTAAAACAATGAGAATTGAGAAGTTGGGGTTATGTCCACCTTATGAGTTGTACGTCTCTATTGGCTATGAGTTATGTGGAATTTAGACATGCATGTGCTTATAGAGAATTGTATTCTATGGTAAATCCAAGCATCTTTCGACCTAAACAAGGACTATTTAACTTTAACTCTTTTGAGTTTAAAGCGTATCTATCGGTACAAATTCTCCAAGAGTTTAATCCAGTTACGACACTAACTTTTTAATAGGGGTTGGTGCCCTATTACCTTGACATTATCTCTTTTCCAGACATATAACTTTTCTTTCGAACAAGTTAATGCGATACTGGCGTTATTCTATGCGTCTGCAGCCACAAGAATTTGCATTAAGATGAAGAGAATAATGATATAAGCAACACACGTGTCATGAATTCACAAACTCATAGTCTTAGATAGTATCTCATAAGGCTTCCATAACCCCAACAGAGGAGTTTAGTTACCCATGAGTGCGAAGGAAATCACAATAGGCATTATTATTATGCCATAATAAAGATCTCGTGTAGTAAGGTGTGGTATGGCGTTTTAGGCGTGAACTCCCTTGCAAAGTAACGTTTCTCTTGTTGTGGCAATAAAGAATTGAATAGATGAAGAGAATAATAGTAAAAAGTAGAATTAATGGAAGAATTAGAATCCGAGTTGTAAGTTGTGGAATAAGAAGTAGAATGAGAATGATTAGTTGAAGAATGAATAAAAAATCTTTAGCAGAATAGGGTATTTATAACACCCATATCCTATTTCTACTAAGCTACTGCATTACTTAACCCATTCCTACTGGGTTACAGCATCATTATCCTAATCCTAATAAGTTACTGCTAGTCCCCAAAGTCTTCAGAATTGCTGTTTTTGACCGAGACAGATTTTTCATGCGCCACTTTTGGTCCTTGGCATCCAAGATTCCTCTTTCTTCCTTCGTGAAGCTTTCTTTAGCGTCAAGTTATCCATAAAATGCTGAATTCTGCATCATTTATACCTGAAAACTTGCTAATCATGTTCGTTAGCTCACTTACAGGAAAAAGGACTAAAAGTGCATGAATTATATATTTTGTCCTCAAAACATAGCTAAAATATGGGTAAAATATAGCACTATAGGCGTGTAAATTCGCCTATCATCAGTTTGTCATCTATATTTTTGTGCACTTCATTTCCCTTCTTGATAGTTTAGTTTGATACTGGATTTGGGGTTATAGGGCCACGATCTTCTTGAGTTTGCAAGGGAGTCTGTTGTTGTGTATTTAGAAGACGAGGACGGAGCTACAAGGAAAGATGTTGCACTGTGTTGCTGCAAACTAGTAGTAAATTCTTTCTCGGTGATCTCTTCTACCCAGTTTAGTCCTAGTAGAATCAATCGTGCTAGTGGAAAGCAACGTCATCGGGTTGTTGAAGAGGTTTACTTTTGAACTGTGTCTCTTGGTATTATTTATTTCACTGGTTTATCACTTCTTAATTATCTGATCATTCAAATATGTGCCTTTAAAAACACCCTTGTCCTAATATTTGTATAAGGATGTACAATTCAGTTTTAGCCTTTTAGGATTGGCTCGATATTACAGTTTCTCTATCAATCTCTTAGACGGTTTTCCCCTTTTCTTGAATAGGTTGCAGGTATCTCTCTTGGTGTACTAATTTTGGGATGCATGCTTGGACTGGGTCCCAAGTTTAGCATATGTTACTTACTCCCTTCATCCCACAAGTTGGCCTACTTTTTTTTAATTGGTCGATTTAGTCCCAAGTTTGCACATGTTAATTACTTCGTCCATTCTAAAATCTCCTAAATTGCTTTCATTGGCAATTAGTATTTGTAGAGTATGTTGTAAATCATTTGATACCTTTATCTCTTTCTTGAACCTATTACTTGATAAAGTATTTTTCAGTGTCATTTGTTTACATTCTTTTTCATAATTTGTAACATATTTCTATTACCTTCCCAAAATCCAAAACAATTTTTTTTTGTCACGTATGATTTCTATTTACATTACACACTATACTTTGTCACAATTGAACTATAATGGAGATTTAGGCAAGGGGAAATTGATGTTTATCTGGTGGTACTCTTTCTTTTTTGTTGTTGGTGCTTTTGTACTGAACTGATCTGGTGATGTAAAAAGGATCTTCAAGGGTTGGATTTTCAGCAAAGAAAAAGAAACTAGATAGCTTTGTGCATCAGATGCGAAGGCTTTTCTCTCTGAATAGCATAGAGGGTTGGATTAGTTTGCACCATCATTTGTATTTTATACGCACTTGTATTTATATTTGTTAGTTCTCACTATCATTTGTATTTTATATAATTCGCACTTGTATTTTAAAGAACTGTTTTATATTTGTATTTTATATTTGACTGTATATTATATTGAATTATATTTGTATTATGATTTTATTGTGTTTGTATATTTATATTATATTTGTATTTGTATTTGTATTCTATTTTCATCGATGTCTTTTTATTTTAAAAGAATTATTTTATATTTGTAAGTTGATTGCATATTGTATTTAGCCATTTTATCATTTGTATTTGTATACAAACAAGTAAATGCATTAATTGTATTTTCTAGATTCTAAAATATATAAATATGCAATGTATCATTTGATACAAATGTACCGTTTTGTATTTGTATGTCAAAATTATTATTCATATTTGTAAATAAATAAATAAATATCATTTGATACAAATACAATTACAAACAAATGAAACCAACAATTTTAAAAATACAAATACATATTTTATTTTCATAAAATTTGAATTGTATTTATTTTTATTAATAAATATATCTCGTATAAATAAATACAAACAAATATTCGTAAAAAGACAATCAATCATTCCTTTTCAATAATTAAAAAATACAAATGATAGTTCACATTTGTATCTATATGTTATAGTTCGCATTTGTATTTGTATTTTATAGTTAGCACTTGTATTTATATGTTATAATTCATCTCTCTATTTATATTTTATAGTTCGCACTTGTATTTATATTTACTAGTTCGCACAAATGAAAATGAAAAAAAAAGAAGAAAAAATAAAAAAAGAAGGAGAGTAATAGAAAATAAAGAAAAAAACAAAAGGAAAAAAATAGAAGGAGAAAAAATAACAAGAAAAAGAAAAGAAAAAAAGACAACAAAAAAAAATTGAAAAGGAAAGAAGAAAGAGAAAATAAAAAAGGAAAAGAAAAATGATGAAAAAAATAGAAAAAAGAAAAAAAAAGTAATAGATAATAGTGAGAAAAAAAAGGAGAAAAAAATACAAAATAAAACAAAAAAATTTAAAAAAGAAAAGAAAGAGAAAAAGAAAAAAGGGGAAAAAAAAAGGAAACACAAAATGAAAAAAGACAACAAAAAAGAAAAAATTGAAAAAAGAAAGAAGAAAGACAAAACAAAAAAAAGAAGGACAAGAACAACAGAAGAAAAAATATATATAAAAAAAAAGAGTAATAGAAAATAGAGGAAAAAACAAAAAAGGAGAAAAAATAAAAAGAAAAAAATACAAAAGAAACAAAAATGAAAAAATTGGAAAAAGAAAAGAAAGAGAAAACGAAAAAAAGAAAAAAAAAGAAGGAAAAACCTGAAAAAGAAAAAAAAAAGTAATAGAAAATAGAGGAAAAAAATTAATGGGAGAGCGTATGAATTGTAATTATGAAAAAATTAATGGGCAAGAAAAGGTTATGAATTGTAATTAATTGAAACTAGGCTAAATAAGGCAATTAGGAGTCAATATTGACTATGTTGTGTAATTATCCCAATTTTTTTCTCATTTTTGTATCCTAATATATATATATATATATATATATATATCTTCTCATTTTACTGCATTCTTTTGTATCTTCTTTTGGGATCTAATCTCCAAAAATCTTGGCCATAATTCACAATGGACAAGGATTATGAAATCAGAATTAGAAATTTTATAAAATTTGTTTTGTTTCCTTTCTTAGTTTTCTATCTTCTCTCATTTCATTTTTCTTTTTTTCATTTTAAACATTCTTCATTTTTTCATTCTTCTCAAAAACAATCTTTACCTTCTCAATAACCTCTTTAAACTGCCACCTACTATTTTTACTTCATCTTCTATTTATAGTTTTTTAATTTCTTTATAGATAAGGGTTAAAGAATTAACAAAAATATATATTAATCAAATCATACTTCTACTTAATTATCCTTTCAAAGTTACGCAAAATCTGTACATGTCAATTTTTTTAAGATGGAAAAAATATATAATTAGAGAACATAAATATTTTAATTTAAATATTTGCACTTATAAAATATCATGATTTTTTACATTTTAATATTTATTTATAATGAATTTTATCTTTTAAATACCAACAATTATTACTATTGATACTTACCTTATGTAACTACTATGCATAATGCATGATATGATAAATATCATAATTTTTTATAATTTAATATTTATTTATCAATAATTATTACTATTGATTCTTACCTTTTTAATAGCAATAGGTACTACACTGATTACTACAATTTCCTTAAAAAACCGTAAGATAAAAGATCTTTTAGGAAAAGATGTTTTTTTATGCAATAATTTAAATTCTAATTTAAGGAATGATTCCAAAAATCTGAAACTGAAATATTTGAGATAAATGATTTTCCTTTTTTAAGAATACAAGAATAAAAAATAAATTGAAAAGCAATAAAATTTTAAAAAAAATGTATGAAGAATGCTTATTAATAGAACATAAATCTTAACCACGTGAACGTAAATGATGAATACAAAGTAAAACTTATTCATATTCTTTTATTTATTTTTCTCATGTTTTTGCCTATTTTCATTATTTCATTTGTCTTAATTTTTTGTCAAATATTTATAAAATTTTCATTTTTACTCCAAAATTTTGATGCAAAATCTTCTCTTCCCTCATATATAACTTATAAATATATTATAGAAAATATCATATAAAGTAGCCCTAAAAAAAGAGAAGAAGAGAAAAGAATTCTCATAAATATAAAGTAAAATCCCTATTTTTACTCCAAATTTTATACAAAATTTTCTCCTCTTCCATATACAACTTATAAATTCATCATGGGAAGTACCATATAAAGTAGACCTAGAAAAAGAGAATGCGAGAACAAAACTTTCATAATTATAATGTAGCCCTAGAAAAATAGAAAAGGAAGAAAATAGAATTCTCATAAATATTTTTGTTTACTCTATTGTATACAATTCAATATCAAAAATAGGTTAAAAACACCATTCTATTCTATCAAACTCATCGTCTCTAACCGTACCATCAAACCTTTTATCATGAATCTGTTTGTCATCCTAGTATTCATATTTGTCTTGACCCGACAAATTCATTTGGTGGACTCTCGAAAAATAATAGAGAATCTTTTGCATAGCATTCTGTCTTCTATATTTTTGTAGATCCTAATAGAATTTTGTGATTGAAATCATATACTTCTGGCTTTAATTTATAGAGGTTAGAGATGAGTGTATTTATTTTTTTGTTTAATTGCTGCAATTTTTTTTTATGTTACAATGATCAAATTAATAAGTTTTTATGACAAAGAAATCAAAAGTCTGAAATGATAGTAATGACCATCAATACTTACTTTAATAATTTTTCTTCATAAATAAAGAATATCAAAAGTTGTAATGGCAATATTAAGTAAATAGTAAAAGATAAATGTCCTTTATTAATTAGTTTAATTGTCCATTTAATTAAATAATAGTGAAAAAATTCAAAAAACCCAAAAAAAGATAAATACTTTTTCATTGAGGCATGCCACATCAGCAGCCTACAATGTCTCCTTTATATATGTATATATAGATTTGAAAATATGTTAAAAGTGTCACTACAATGAACTATTTTAGAAGTAAAAACGGTTTTTCTATTTTTAAAAGAAAAATAGTTAATAGAATTAAGACATTATTTTCACTACAATGAACTATTTTAGAAGTAGAAAAGGGTTTTCTAAAGATAGTGAGAGATTTTAAATTTTTAAAGTTTTAGAATAATTGGTAAAAGATTTTTAGATAACTCCAAATGTTAACTAAAGTTTTTTTTTTGATAACTACGTCTATTCGTAAAAAAGTAAATACAGGTTTACGTTTTAGTGATGGAATTCATAGTTATTATTGTTAGATCTTGAATTTCAAGAAGGGCAAAAAATATCCCTTAAAAAATGTAATAGATTATTTTTCTTAAATATGATTTACAATAATAGTCACATGATAGAAAATACATCGTTTTCACCCCAAACTATATCCGAAAAGTCGAAGGCACACATAAACTATACTAGTGACCTATTACACACCTAAACTATAAAAAAGTGAAACTATTTACACCCTGTCAGGCTACCACCACTTGCATGTGGTGTAGTGTTTTACACGCGCTGCCACGTCAGCACCATGTCAGTAAGAAGTATCATTTTTTTATAGTTAAGGTGTGTAATAGGTCACTTATATAGTTTAGGTGTGGATTCAAATTTTCGACTATAGTTTGGGGTGGAAATGATGTCTTTTCCCTTAATTTTTTTAGCCGTTTACTTTTGTTATTTAATAGGCTGGACTCTCCTAAAATAAGTGTAACACACGAGCCTTAGAATGGGGGTCGCGGGGAGGTAATAATATCACTTTTATAGAGTTAAGGTGTGTAATAGATCACTTATATAATTTATGTGTGGCTTAGACTTTTCTTGTATAGTATGGGGTGGAAATGATGTCTTTTCCCTTTATTTAGTGATGATTGATGAGAGTGCAATATTCAATGGTACCATATAAAAAATTATGTATTTAAGTGAGAAAAGATAGAGACGTTTGTTGCTTATTATCCACCAAGTTTTGAGCCTCGTGAAATTTACTTTCGAGATTTTTTAGTTTATAAAAGAGACACAAAAGCTTAATTTTTATGCACAACTCAATAGAATAGAATATGAAGAAAAGAGACATCTAACACAAAAGAATTGAATTAAATTAGAACATGAAATCATGAAAAACAAGATTATACATAAAGGAAGATAAACTAGATTTGATGAGAAGGCAAATATATTACTACTTGATATTGAGAGAAGTCTTATCATTATTTGGCTTGGGCTTACTTTTTAGTGGTAGAATATTTTTCGACAATATCCATAATTATTATTATTAGACTGTGAATGTTAAGAAGGGCCAATCCCGCTTATAAATGTAATAGATCATTCTTAGTAAATAAGATTTACAATCATGAATGTCATATTATTTTGATCTAGTGATAAGAGCACAATGTTAAATATGTAACCACATGGCAGAATATGAAGTAGTAGCATGTGCAAAAAAAATATTTAAGTGAGAAAAGATAATGACGTTAGCTTACTATTCATCGAATTTCAAACCTCGCAGCATTTACTTTCGAGATTTATTAATCAAGAAAATGAAATAAAAGAACTTGAATTTTGATGAACATTGCAAAACAAGAATAGCGAAATCATCGAACTTGATTTAAAGGCACGTTTGCGCTGCAACTATTCTAATTTCAAATTCTTGATGCTGTACCTTATTAAATAAGTTGTTTGTAATAGTTTAATAGATAAAAGTTCATATAGTAAGTACATGATGATATGAATATGATAGTGTAATGATATTTTTGTACCAACCTACTATACATGTTACTTATTCCTTCGATCTATTTTATTTATCTAGTATTGACTAAACACAGCAAGAAATAAAATGACCATTTTATTATATTATTACTTGATTATAATAGCATTTATACTTTGAAAAATAACTATATTTAATTTAACAAACTCAAATTAGAAATTATTGATAAATTATCTCTTGATTTTTAAATTAGACAAACAAAAAAGAATACCTATTGCTACTACATCCGATAAATAAAGTGCACTGACCAAAAGGAAGTATCATTTACTTTAGATATCTAATTAATTGCAATTAAATATATTAGTAATTTCTATGATTGAGTAAATATTTTTACCCCATATATAACTTTTTTTGGTAATACCCCATATATAACTTATTCTATCCGTTCTATTTCTTCCTTTTTTTTTTTTAGCCTGAATTGAATCAAACTATTCATCTTTAATTCAAAATTCCACTTTTATCTAATGAAAAAAATAAGCAGTTATCAAGAAGAGGAACCTGTAATGCCTGTTGCTAAGCAAATTGATGAACTCGCACTACCTGTTGCTGAGGACATATCTGAGGCAAAAATGAAATCAAAATCAAGATCTTCAACAATATTGATGTTCTTATCTCTGATGTTGGTACTTATGATTGCTTTCTTATCATTCTCAGTAACTGATTCTCCTATACTTGCTACCCCTGGACCTATTATAGACTTAAGATTCTCTAATGTCAGTATTCTATCACATATTCCGGTCTTGCCTTTTCCAGTCTTACCTAAGGCTAATAGTTACTTTAAGCAATTCTCGGGTAAAGTGGTTTCTTATTTCTCAAAGTTGATTAATGACTTTGGTAGAATAGATGATGTGCATCCGATTAAATTCATGAACTTGACTGCTCTAGAAGAGAGTAGCAATATATATCACGGATATTTGAAAGGCAGTACTGGTAGTGAGAAATTGGATAAAAAGTTTTAACCAATTGAGTTAAAAGAGGATGAAGAATCTGAAACCGAGCCAGATGAGGGAGAATTTCTAATGGATGCTGATTTAAATAACGGTGGAGAAGTTGAAATTGAAGGAGTGGATGTGTTGGAGATTGAAGAAGCTTCCACAATTCAATTAGCCGAGGTAAATGGGGTTGATAGCTTAGAAAATGATGTAGAACAAGGAAAGCATGATTTGGTGGAGACTGAAAAAGTTTCTGTTGTGCCAGGTGAGGGGAATGAATCTGATAGTTCAGAAAGGAATTTGGACCAAGGTCTTACAACTTCTAATGTTGAGGTTGAGTTAGCTGAATCCCAATCTTTTATTGCTGATAATGCACTTGAGTCGATGATTGACAATCCTGAAAGCATAGTGAAAGAAATTTCTGTTGTTGAAGAAGCCCAACCTTTGGAAATGATGGAGTCTCCAATAAGACATGATGAAGATAATGTTGGTGCATATCAGATCCTGGGAATTTCCTCACTTGTACCGAGTCTGCTTACCGGTACAGTTCTCTACATGAAGAGAAGAAGTGATAAGACTTTGCATCGAGTAGCAGTATCAAGTAAGAAATTTGCCACACACCATGTTGTCAAAGAGAAGCATTCCTCTCAAAATTTTCCAACAGAGGTTGATTTCGCAGGAGCGAGACGTCCGTCTGAGATGAGCATCTTTCAAATAAGTTCATCTCATAGCAAAAAATATCCCAAATCAGATGATGATGTCACAGGAGCGGCTTGTCCATCTGAGATGAGCATCTTTCAAATAAGTTCATCTCATAGAAAGAAATAGCCCAAATCAGAGGATGATGAGGCTCAGAGCATTGAGAAGAAACCTAGAAAGAGTAACAGGAGAGAATCCTTGATTGCATCTGAGTTCTCAATGGGTTCACCTTCATATGGAAGTTTCACTACATATGAGAGGATTCCTTCAAAGCATGTGAGTGTATTTAACTTGGTATATTCTATCTTCTCTGAACATAAACAATCCTTTTTGAATAGCCAAATCTATTCTCTTACTTATATATTTTTTGTGTGAAATTTAGGCAAGTGGAGGAGAAGAAGTCATCACCCACGTAAGACGCTCGAGCAGAATTAGAAGCCATGTCAATTTCTCCATGAAGATTCTGAAGTCGCGTCACCACTGCATTGACAACTGAAGGAAAATTGCTCTTTCGCTTCTCAGCAAATCAGTCTTAGTAGGATTTTAACTAAAGTGATTCAAGTGAGATTTGTAGGATTTTAATGTTTTAATTAGTTTGATGATGTTATAATGTTGTTAGTGAAACTTTCTGCATGTTGCCTCTATTTGTTGAAGTTTCATTTATTAGTTGAGGATTTCGTGTGGCTTGTGTATAGCACTTTGCTTGACCCTTGCTTCTATGAACTTTTGCATGATCTGATTGTTGGCTTCATTTCTACTAAATTTTTTGATGAACTTTTCATAGTACAACGTAGTTTAGGAAATTTGATATCATAACTTATTTGTCCCCACCTTAAAATTTAAACAAATGTAACCCTTAACACTTTTGATTAAATCATACTCTCGAATGTAGAACTTCTAACCATCTTCTTCCAACTAGATATTTTATTATATTGTGATATGAGAACTTACCTCGAATACTTGTATGGCCAATGACACTATTTCTGAGTTTATGTGAACTAAAACTTTTATGACCGTTTTCATTAGTACTTCTAGCCATCTTCGATAAGAGTCTCAGATTTAGTTGAGCAAATGTATGAGCTTTCAATGACAAATTGGAGTAAGGAAACTCAAAAAATAACTTTTAACACAAGTACATGGAGTAACTCAACTTTAGCTGGATGTTATGGTTGATAGGTGGATCCATGAAGGTACATGTATCTAAGTCTAACAAACTGCAATGGCTTCTCTAAGCTAAAACGTACAATATTCCAACAAAGGGACTTATTATAAGCTGTTTTGAGTTACCTGAATAAAAGATGCACATAAATATTGTTACTTGTTTAGGTGGTTACAATATTTACATTTGATTGTTACTTAAATCTTATTGTATTGTATGACAGAGAAAAAAGCAATAAATTTTACAGTCAAGCGACAGATCCCTCTACAGAACAACTAAAGCAAATAGTATACAAGAACAATGTCAAACCAGTACCACATCCAAAAATCTTTTTTGGATGGTATTCCACATGATGTGCCTTCTTCAATGCGCTTATTCAACAGAAAGTATGAACAAATCCCTCATAAATGAGTCCAACAACAATATATGTCCACTGAGCAACTAGCCTAACATTACAATATCTACATCTAAACACCCACTGATTTAACGTCACTATCACAACCTCCATAAGTGAAAAAGAAATTGTAGTCTTGCGCGACTTTATCTCCCAATTCAAAGTAAATGCACCCAGAAGAAATTGCATTTATTCAATCATGAGAACAAAACCGGCAAGCAGCAAGAAATCGTTAAGAAGATGAGTTGGAATGAGAAACAGGACAAACATATGTAAATCGGGTCAGAAAAGCTATATCAACCACTATATTTGCAATTGCTCCTATTTGTTATAAAATTCTATTAGTTAATCATGAAACTGACAGCAGAACGTTTATTGTGGAGGGAAATCACTGTCTCAAAAGCTCCCACCAAATCTTTAACCTTGCTCTTCCCGGTTTCAACAAGCTTCCTCGCTGTCTCTTCAATCACATTATTCAACAAACCCTGCACATCTTTCTTTTCTTGCACATTCTGATGCCTCAAAACAATTTTTCTAGAGATAGGGATGGGATTTCATTTTGTCATAATCAACTCCTTTCTTTTTAAAGATTCTCTTTCTTATATTGTTGTCCTGGCTTTCACCCATATGTCGTCCCCATCTAAATGTCAGCCTCCTAGGGCTGCTAGTTTTTTGCTGGAAATCAACTATCTTGTCCCACCTGAACTTCAGTTTCACTACCGAAGAATTTTTATCATTAGAACAACCTGTCTTACCTTTTCTCAATGTCTTTTTCTGATTTTTCCCAACAGTTTCTGCTTCTGCTATGTGCAACAACTTTTTGCTGCTAGAGGTGTATTTACCCAATGCACTATCTGCAGAATTAACAACTTCCTTTTTATCTTCTTCATTAGACAACGGATGTGATTGTAAATAGGATGAAGACTTTGGTGATGCTTTCACTTTGGGAGTACGTAAAGTTTTCTCAGGAACCATTTCAAGGTTCAGTTTGTTTGTCCCATCTCTCCGCATCTTGTTCTGGTCCTTCAGAGGAGCCAGCAGTTTTAAGCTTTTATTGCTTCTTACCCTTAAGATAAAATGTTTAACAGATGAAGATTTTGGAGGAGATGAAAGAGTTGGCGTCTTTAAATATTTCTCTGCAGACACTTTAGGTGCGATTATTTATTTTCTATAATTAGCAACACTTTCTTTCTTGCCTCCTGCATCTACACCTCCTAAGATCTTAGATGAAGATTTCATTTTCTTTTTTGTCTTTGGCATCTTGTGACTTGAGGAATCCAATTTCAGAGAGTGAACACTTTTTGGTGTCAGCAGTATCTTTTTCTTTTTTATTTCAGAGGGTTCAAGAGAGTGAACCTTAGGAGAAGGCCTTCGATCGACCACATTTAAATTCTTTCCCTATCCTAGCATACTCCCTGGAGGAGCAGATGGCTTTTGATTGACCACGGCCTCTTTCTTTCTCTCTACCAGTATACTCCCTGGGGGAGTAGAAAGCTTTTCCTCAACCACAGTCATATTTTCTCCCTCTCCTAGCATACTCACCAGAGAAGCTGAAGACTTCTGCTCAGCCATATTCACCTCATCTATCCCTCCCTTCATGCAACCTGGAGGAGAAGAAGGTTTTTGCTCAACCATAGTGACCTCCTTTCAATCTTTGAGTACACTCTCCTGAGGTGATGAAGGCTTTTAATAGACCTCATTTATCTTCTTTCTCTCTTCCAGCATATTCATAGGAGAGTGTAAAGATTTTGCTTGACCAAAATCCCCTTCTTTGCATCACTCTGGTTACTCCTTGAAGTAGTGGAAGTCTTTTGCATGGCCACGGTCCTCTTCTTCGCCTCTCCCAGCATACTCCCTAGAGAAGTGGAAGGCTTTTTCTTCACTCCTGTCACCTTCTTTTTCTCTCCCAGCACACTCTCAGGAGGAGTGGAAATCTTTTGCTTGACCAAAGTCCCCTTTTTTGCCTCCCCCACCAAGGTCCGTGGAGGACTCTGCTCATCAACAGGAAGTTTGTTCTTTGTTTTTGATAGAGGATGCCATGGCTTTGCTTCAGAGGAATATTTCCTTCCATATTTGTAGAAGTCATGGAAAGAACAAGTGGAAGCTCTTACATAATGAGAAATAACATCTTATCCACTATCAAGAGCATTCAACTTCCCAGTGGATTGCCTTCTTGTATTGCCTGCATTGTAAGATGAAGTAAAGGAGGAGTAGGGAAGAACCTTGTTTCCATTACTCATAGATCTTGATTTTATTGTGCTCATTTTATCTGGCTTACTTCCAGCAGAGTCATTCTTCACGCTAGTTACTGGACTCACTAGTTCATCAATGTTATCCTCATCCATAGAGTCATTCTTTACACTAGTCACTGGACTTACTAGTTCATCGGTGATATCCTCAGCCATAGAGTCATTCTTCACACTAGTTACTGGACTTGCTAGTTCATTGGAGTTAACCTCATCCATCATTCTAGAACCCTGGCACCATGAACATATGTAAACATTAGGAAGAAAATCCATTAGGTGAGCAGTAAGATACAGGATGTACTGCACACTTATGGGACTTTCTCTTGCCTTTTGCCTATATGTCTTGTTTTGCTGAGATCACAACGAGAATAAATTAACATATATATTGCTAATTGAATACAACTATTGACTTATCTAGTTAAGCATGCTGCAATCAGTATCTATAATGCTTTTTGAAATAGACAGCTGGAGTTAAGAAATTGAAAGGTGCATCTTCAAACCAAGAAAGACATATAACAAGAGGTTTTTGAAACTTAATTATTCCATTATATTTCCATGAACAAAAAATAAGGTGGACCAAAAATTTTCCAAATTAAATATCTACATCTCCATGTTTGATACATTTTTTTTGGAATAAACATATAACTAATTGAGTTGTCAAATCTTCATAAATCATATTATTAACAAATCATGATGTCCAATTCTGAAAAGTGAAATGCTTATATAATCTCCCTTACCGGAAAGAAAATGAATGATTCTCTTATAGCAGACCAAATCGGTTCCTACACCAACTAAGTAGTAAAAGGTGTTATATCTCATGGATGAAGGTAATTGGCAATTAATACAACTTTACCAGTGCGAGTTATATTGACAGAACATGGAAATGAGTGAATGTTGAGAATGACTAGAATATCATGCATGCTTAAGGAGGGAAATATGCACTTTTAGATTCAATAAATGTTCAAGTCATCAATATCTAAGATTAAGCAAAGAATATCCAAAAAAGAGAAGGAGAATATAAATATTGATAACTCACCAATATTTGCAGAGATTGAAGAACAGGACAGACAACTAAGACAGAAGAAACTTTGACTATATCAAAGTTGTACGTGCTTTCAAATAGCAAGACTAACATCCTAGGGTTCCTAAATATCTGCATCTCTGTTGGGAAGTGTGTTACCTAACTAAAAGGAATACTTCAAGTGATTAGGGTGTTCAAAAGACAACTACCAAAGGAATTTGAGAAGCCAAGAAATCATCAAATACCTGAGTATTCCAAGTGGTGACTATAAAAGATTTAACCTGAGCAGTTTTATAGCCTGAAGATCAATCTCTTCCAATCCTCCAAAATTAGCAAAAAGAATAGATCTTACTATACCGGAGATGCATAGCTTATGCGGAAGATTGCAATATTTTATGATTAACTGATTAATGTTCAAACACGAGGAAAAATACCCTCAAGTTGTCCCGTTTCTAACAGAACACCCGTCAAGAAAAGGGTCTTGAGGGAGTTGAGACGGAGTGTGACACTTGGTTGTACAACGCAAACACTCAAAAAAAAGGATTTCAAGGAGGATGCTTGAGAGAGAAGCTCAAGGGAAAATTCAAAAAATGTGTTGCGGTGAAGGTTAATGTATTTTGAGGTAGGAATTTTTCCACAGCTAAAGTTGAGATGTAATCTTTCAACCCCTAATTTTGAAACAGAATGCATCAATTGGACAAATTCATTAGAAAACTTTCTCTGAATGAAAGTGTTCACTTCAAGTTCAACCATATTACGACCCAAATAAAGTTGCAAAAACTTATTTACTACCTCCAAGAATTTTTCTGATAGTAAGGCTGACATGTAGGACCTAAATAGTTAACGCCAAACATGTCAAGGCTGAACTTTAATGTAAGCATAGAAACAACCAGATATCTCCACCTTGTAGACAAAATGCTGGTCTTAACAATATCTTTAATTGTCATACGTGACAAAATTAAAGACAAAACGTCATCTAGTAGCTGACTCGTATAATCCACCTTTGCCTTATCAACATCTGATAGCAGACTCACATAATCCACCTTTGCCTCAAGATCCTCATTCCATTAATTACACGCGCAAGTAAATACTTCAGAAGAAATTTTACATAAATCAAAAAAGAAAATCCAGATTTAAAAATAGTACTACTAGAATAAGTATTTGTTATTGAACCCAAGTTATCTAGAAAAAGGTGTAATTGTGCATAAATAACATGCTTTGACTCCTGAATTAAAAACGTACGGTTAATTCATCATATTCACTTGATTACGATATGATTCTTTTCTAATCTTATACAAATTTGTTCTCATAAAACAACAAGAAAACTGGAGTTTACACGTACATTTGTTGAAGTTTCCTCCTCCTTTTTACTTAATAGTCTTTTCCTCGAAAAATCAATTCCTCCCAATGTAAGCAATCCCAGAATCACTCCTCCCGACACAATAAAATATTACAAATAAACACACACAACTAAACAATGAACATTTTTAAAGTAAGAGATTTTTACCCAGGTGATCTCTACCCATATTTGTACAACTTTCAGATAACAAGTTCACGTGCCAGAGTTTGTGAATGCTATCAATCTCTCAGACGGTTTATCCCCTTTTCTTGAATAGGTTGTAGGTATCTCTCTTGGTGTACTGATTTTGGGATGCATGCCTGGACTGGGTCCCAAGTTTAGCATATGTTACTTACTCCCTTCATCCCACAAGTTGGCCTACTTTCTTTTCATTGGTCGATTTAGTCCCAAGTTTGCACATGTTAATTACTTCCTCCATTCCAAAATCACCTAAATTGCTTTCATTGGCAATTATTATTTGTAGAGTATGTTGTAAATCATTTGATACCTTTATATCTTTCTTAAACCCTTTACTCGATAAAGTATTTTCCAGTTTCATTTGTTTACATTCTTTTTCATAGTTTGTAACATATTTCTATTACCTTCCCAAAATCCAGAACAATTTTTTTTTGTCACGTATGATTTCTATTTACATTACACACTATACTTTGTCACGATTGAACTATAATGGAGGTTTAGTGTAACACCCCGCATTTGAGTACATGTATTGGCGTATTCAAGTACATGTATTGGTCTTATTTATATAGAATTAATTTTTTTATTTTATTTATACTGGAATTTTCCCGTCGATGGTTCCATACGAAGGTTATTGAATAAGATTTCCAACAATATACAGTTTTCCAAAAACAGATAGGTTTCGGATATAATCGAGCACGTTCGAATCTATAAAATGGTGGCCGGGATATTTGGGAATAGTAAATGTGCAGGAAAATTTCCTGCACACAAACTACTGAGGCCAGCCAATTTTTTTGGGTCAACTTCGAACGGTCATAACTCCCTTAATATAATGAAATGGGAGAGCTGTGACCTATGAAAAGAAAGATATTTGAGTATTCTTTCCAATGAAATTGGTTTCATCTAAATACAACGTCTGTGTAAGGAGTTATACTCGTTTTACTTCAGCCTCTCAAAATAGATTTTTAGGGTCAACTTCAAACGACCATAACTCCTTGTACAGGATAAACTGGGTCGCCTACATTATATGAAATGAAATCCCTTTGAATTATATTTCCAACGATACTAATTTCACCCAAATCCGATATCGGAGAAAAGAGTTATGGTTGATCTACTTTAGCTTATCAAAACAGTCCACAAAAGGACAGATTTGACATTATTTAAATTTTAAAGGCATTTTGGTCATTCCCTATTATATTATTGACGGGAATATGTGGATATATACATGTATATGAGTTCAAAAACTCATTTTCATCATCAATCATTTAGAAAGAACAAACCCTATCCAAATTTGACCATTAAATTACTTTTGATTCAACCGTAGAAATTCCAAAGTAATCCGATAACTGCGTAACGGCACCTATTATTTGTGCAAACAGGATTGCATAATCAAGATGTGAATTATAAGGTATGAATATTGCTTGCCTTTGTTCTCTTCCATTTGTATATATGTGATAGAGGATTATATGTATTGGTTGTTATTGAAAGGTGATGAAAATAGGGTTATGGACTATTTTGCATGGTTTGGTTGTATTGAATTGTGGAAGGTGGATATGGTAATTGAGTTATGGAAGGTGGATATGGTGATATACTATTGAATTGATGATTATTTATGTCTATGGCTCAATTTGGTTTAATGGATTGGTTGGAAGGATAAACGAATCCAAACTTGATATTGGAGGATGTTGTGTGAATATGCATGGCATGTGAATGTAATCGGAGTATAAGAAGGTTAAAGTGACACCCTTTATGGTGTAATTAAGGCTTACTACTCAACCACTAGTTTGGTGAATTCAAATAATTGAATTATGACATTTGGTTGCTAATACTAGATTGCTATATATGTTCATTGTAGATAAGTAATCCGAAAAACGGGAAGTCCATTTGGGACTAGTATTGAAGGTTGATAGTCAGGTATGTAAAGCATACTCTATACCTTATCTTTGGCATGAAAGTGAACAATTGTTCTATTAAGAAAGTTTCCAAAGTTATTCAATAACATGTGATCCATAATGATTTTGTATGATGTCCTACGTTACCAATGAACTTGTTTCCACCCTACAAGATGTCAAGACATTCCAATACTTACTTGTTTTCCAAATCTTACATGTTTATTGTACTAATGAATGTCAGAAGGTATCCGGTTACTCAAAAAAAATCCATGTGCTATTAAAGACTCAAAAACGCTTCATTGATATACCAATAAGTTCCTACTTCATTGTTATGGCATTGATGACTCCAAAATACTTTATTGATGTGCCAATGGGTTCTTACTTCATTGTTATTGCATTGATGGTCTATTTATATGTCTCTTATTGATGTATCATTGTTTCAAAGTATCAAAAATGGGGTGGCGACCGAAATAAAAATCTCAAAGATTAATTGAACTAAGTGATGGAAGTTCTCTCTTATCGGGTGGTATCCCAGGGGCATAAGCCTATCATGGGTCGATCCATATTTATTTGTTTATGGGTGGTATCCCGGGGGCATAAGCCTATCATTGGTCGATCCCAGTCGATATGTACTGGAGGCAGCCTAATGGTCACAGTACAGTATAGTAATATTACAAAGATGATAAGAACGAAGTTAAAGTGATTGAATAAATACAATGTACAGGTTGTCACAAGTTCTAGTAAGTGTGGTCTACTCCTATTATGATTAATTCATTTGTTTTTTATTTCTATTGAGCTCCTATATCATATGTGATTATCTACAACTTTACATACTGCTGCAGGCACAAGCACCTCAGCTCATACGCTGCACAAGTAGGACACAGGATATCCAGCTTCTTTTGGTGAGCTCCAATTTTTTTCGGGGCTTTTCGTGTCATATCCAGTCACTTTTGGTATCGTATAGAAGTTAGTTATATGGCGGGGTGTGTCCCGACCTTAGTTAAACTTTGTGTATTGTCTAGAGGCTTTGTAGACCTAATGTACAGTCAAGGTGATGTTTTGTTAATAGACGTGATGGCTCCAATGGTCAAGTATTGTATATACATATATATGTGTGATCGAGCTTATATAGGTGGTTATTTCCTTTTATATGCGACATGATGTTGTCCGAATTTTGGGTTGTCATAGAGGTATGCATGGGAAGTGTAAGGTTATGAGTTGGTTCTCCTGGGCCTACTCGGTTACAGGTGCCAGTCCGCCCCAATAGGATTTGAGGCATGACAAAAGTGGTATCAGAGAATTTCGTCCTAGTGAGTCTACAAAGCCGTGTCTACGTAGAGACTTATTTATCAATGTGTCGTGCACCGCATCTATAAACAGGAGGCTATGGACATTTAGGAATTATTTCTTTTCTCTATGTCTTAGATCGTGGGATAGAGCCTATATTGTATATGAAGTCATAGTTGACCACTGAATCTATTTGTTTCTCTTATTATAGTAATGACGCTGGTGACCAGAAGCAAGAATACCAGTAAGAAAGTAGATATGGCTGCCGGAGAGGGGATTAGTAAGTCACCCACTATACCAGCTAATCAAAGTGAGGCTCCAGCTGAGCATGTATCAGAAACTTCTTCCACTCCGGAAGAAATAAGGGGGAGAAGAACTATATCCCCAGAGCCACCTATTGATGTTGTTGATCAAGATACTAGAAATACAGTGCAACTTTTGACTCATATAGTTGCTGGGCAAGCTCAAGGGCAAGCCATTTCTACCACGGGTCCTAGTGGTATAAATAGGGTGGCTAGCCTTCGAACACAGGATTTTCTTAAGATGGATCCTCCCACTTTTACTGGATCAGATCTTAACGAGGACCCACAGGACTTTATTGGTCAAATTCAAAGGGCCTTAGATGTTATGCGTGTAACGGGTAGAGAGACAATGGAGTTAGCGATGTATAAATTTAAAGGAGAGGCTATATATTGGTACGAGGACTGGAAATGATCTAGGGGTATTGATGCACCCCCAGCTACTTGGAAAGAGTTCAAAGAGGCATTTCTTGATCATTATCTTCCATTCGAGATTCGTCAGGCCCGTGCAGATCAGTTTTTTAAATCTTCGTCAGGGGAATATGAGCGTGAGGGAGTACAGTCTCTGATTTAATTCCTTGTCGAGATATGCTCCTAATGTTGTAGCTACTATGGATGATAGAGTTCATCAATATGTGGATAGGCTAAATCCATATCTGGTTAAAGATTATACTATTGCCACTTTGAACAAAGATATAGACATAGTGAGGATCCAACCTTTTGCATAGAAAATAGAAGATCAGAGGCAGAGAAGAAGAACACAGGAATCAGAAAGAGGATATTCCAAGAGGGCCAGATCTACAGGGCAGTTCATGGCATCCCAAGGAAGGTTCAGACCAAAGTTTTCTACTAGACCACCTAGGCCATTATCTTTATATTCTGCATCTAGTGCCCCACCACAGTTCCAAGGGTCCAGAGGAAATCAATTTAGGCATAGAAGTGAGAGTCAAAGTTCGCGGATAGTGGGATACCAAGGGCAAGGGAATATGAGACAGTCGATACCTCCTCGAGAGCCATGCAATAAATGTGGAAGGTATCATTTGGGCGCATGTCGGCTGGGGACCAATGTTTGATTTTGGTGTGTATGTCGGGGCATATGATGAGGGAATACCCACGAAGGGGCATAGAGGTTATGGCATGACCTATGGGTCATTTGTTGCATCATCATCATCAATGCCTTATTCAGGAAGGGGTACACAACCAATGGGTCGTGTTAGAGGTGATAGAGGAGCCACGAGTTCTAGCGGGTCTCAAAATCATACGTATGCTCTAGCAGATCGACAGAATTTAGAGGCTTACCCAGATGTGGTTACGGGTACGTTGTCTATCTTTTCATTCAATTTATATTCCTTAATTAATCCCGTTTATACATTATCTTATGTTACTCCATTGGTTGCTGGAAAGTTTGAAAGAATACCCGAACTATTAGTTAATCCATTTGAAGTGTCCACACCGGTTAGGGAATCTATTATAGCTAGAAGGGTTTATCGAAACTGCATAGTAACTGTTTGTGGCCGTGATACGATGGTTGATCTTGTGGAGTTAGAAATGGTAGATTTTGATGTTATAATGGGTATGGACTGGTTGGCGTCTTGTTATTCCACAATTGATTGCTGCATGAAAAAGGTATATTTCCATTTTCCAAATGAACCAGTCCTTGAATGGAAAGGTGAAATTAGCGTGCCAAGAGGTAGATTTATTTCATATTTTAAGGAAAGAAGAATGATTTCCAAGGGATACATATATCATTTAGTTAGAGTAAGGGATACATAAGTGGAGCCACTAACTCTTCACGCTGTTCCGGTGGTAACTGAATTTTCTAATGTATTTCCTGAAGATCTTCTAGGTTTGCCTCCTGAACGAGAAGTAGAGTTTGGTATTGATGTAATACCAGGAACCCAACCAATCTCCAATCCTCCGTATAGAATGGCCTCAGCAGAATTACAAGAATTGAAAGAGCAATTGAAAGATTTGCTAGAGAAGGGATTCATAAGGCCTAGTATGTCCCCCTGGGGAGCACCAGTGTTATTTGTACGCAAAAAGCATAGCTCGCTGAGGATGTGTATTGATTATCGGCAATTGAATAAGATGACTATTAAGAATAAATATCCTTTCCCAAGAATTGATAATTTATTTGATTAGTTACAGGCACCAAGTGCTTTTCTAAGATTGATTTGAGGTCAGGTTACCACCAAGTGAGGGTCAAAGAGAAGGATATACCCAAGACGGCTTTTCGAACACGGTATGGTCATTATGAGATTTTAGTTATGTCATTTGGTCTAACAAATGCACCCGCAACTTTTATGGATTTGATGAATAGGGTGTTTAAGCCATTCCGGGATGTATTTGTGATAGTTTTTATAGATGATATTCTAGTTTATTCTAGATCAGAAGAGGACCATGCCAATCACTTGCGACAGACATTGCAGACTCTTCGTGATTGTAAGGTTTATGCAAAGTTCTCTATATGTGCGTTTTGGTTAAAGTCGGTTGCATTTTTGGGTCATATTGTATCTAGTGAAGGGATAAAGGTTGATGCTCAAAAGATAGAAGTTGTGAATAACTGGCGAAGGCCCACAACGCCTACGGAGATTCGAGTTTTCTTGGGTTAGCTGGTTATTATAGAAGGTTTGTTAAAGGATTTTCTTCCATTTCATCACCCTCAACCAAGCTAACCCATAAAGTGTCCAAATTCCAATGGAATGATGACTGTGAGAGGAGTTTTCAAGATTTAAGGAACAAGTTGATTTCTACACCCATGTTGGTAATTACCGAAGGCACCGAAGGGTATACAATGTATTGTGATGCTTCTAGAATTGGTTTAGGATTTGCATTGATGCAGCATGGTAAGGTAATAACATATTCTTCTAGACAATTGCGGCCATATGAGAAAAATTATCCTACACACGATCTTGAGCTGGCAGCAGTTATTTTTGCTTTAAAGATATGGAGCCACTACTTATATGGGGTTCATATTGATATATATACTGACCATAAGATCTTGCAATAAATTTTTAATTAGAAGGATCTAAATTTAAGGCAGCGGAGATGGCTTGAACTATTAAAGGACTATGATGTTGATATCTTGTACCATCCAGGGAAAGCAAATGTGGTAGCTGATGCGTTAAGTCATAAGGCTATGATAGTGCCTATAGAAAGGCAAGGGATGATTAAAGATCTTTACCAGTTAGCTAGTTTGGGAGTTCGCCTTCTTGAAACTCCGAATAAAGAGCTTATCGTACATAATGCTGCAGAATCTTCATTAGTAGCAGAAGTGAAAGATAAGAAATACGCAGATCCTATTTTATTACAGCTTAAGGAGAACGGTCAAAGCTGTGCGACCAAGGTATTTGAGCTTACGCGAGAAGGATCACTTCAGTGCCAAAACCGATTGTGTGTGCCGGATGTAGACGGGCTAAGAAAGAAGATTATGACAGAGTCACATTGTTCAAGATATTTCATTCATCCAGGATCAACCAAAATGTATCAAGATTTGAAGGATATGTATTGGTGGAATGACATGAAGAAGAGCATTGCAGAATTTGTAGCTGAATGTCCAAATTGTCAAAGAGTTAAAGTTGAGCACCAAAAACCCGGAGGTTATATGCAATGCATTGATCTTCCAAGATGGAAGTGGGACATGATCAACTTGGATTTCGTTATTGGTTTACCTCGTATATCCCAGAAGTTTGATTATATATGGGTGATTGTTGATAGGCTTACCAAATCCGCACATTTCCTTCCAGTTAAGACCACTTACACAGTTGAAGAGTATACGAAGCTGTACATTAAAGAGATAGTCTAATTACATGGAGTACCAATCTCTATTATATCAGATTAGGGAACCCAATTTACCGCAAACTTTTGGAAGTCTTTTCAGAGGTGTTTGGGAACACAAATGAAGTTGAGTACATCTTTTCACCCTCAAATAGATGGACAAGCAGAATGTACCATCCAAACACTTGAAGATATGCTACGAGCTTGTGTAATAGATTTTAAGGGCAACTGGGATGATCATTTACCTCTTATTGAGTTTGCCTACAATAATAACTATCATTCAAGTATAAAAATGGCACCATATGAAGCTTTATATGGAAGGAAGTGTAGATCACCAATAAGATGGTTCGAAGTGGGCGAAACTCTTTTATTCGGACCGGATCATGTTTATCAAGACATAGAGAAGGTAAAAGTAATTCAGCAATGACTGAAAACAGCCCAAAGTCGACACAAGTCATATGCGGATAGTAGAAGGAGAGGGCTAGAGTTTTTTATAGGTGATTGGGTATTTTTGAAGGTATCACCAATAAAAGAGGTAATGAGATTTGGCAAGAAAGAGAAGTTGAGTCCACTTTATATAGGGTCATATAATATCTCTCGAAGGTTTGGACAAGTTCCATATGAATTAGAGCTACCCCAAGAGCTCTCATCAGTACATCTAGTATTTCATGTGTCAATGCTTCAAAAGTGCATTAGAGATCCATCACATATCACTTCTACTGAGGATGCGCAAGTTGCGGAAGATCTTACCTATGAGGAAGTGCCTATTCCTATTCTAGATCGCCAAGTTAAGAAGATGAGAAATAGAGAGGTGGCATCGGTAAAAGTACATTGGAGAAATCATCAAAGGGAAGAGATTACATGGGAAGCTGAGGAAGCAATGAAATCTAAGTACCCTCATTTGTTCAAAGATGAAGAGGGAGTTCAAGAAACGGAGTTAGAACATTGACAAGTAAGTTTTATTTATATATGCATAGTATTTAAGTGATGATGTGAATGTTAATGATGGACTTGAACTTGTTTCGGTTGAATAACTACGCTAATATTCAAGGACGAATGTCCTAAAGGGGGGAAGGATGTAACACCCCGTATTCAAGTACATCTATTGGCGTATTCAAGTACGTGTATTGGTCTTATTTATATGGAATTAATTTTTTTATTTTATTTATACCGAAATTTGCCCGTCGATGATTCCATACAAAGGTTATTGAATAAGCTTTCAAACGATATAAATATTTCCAAAAAAAAAATAGTTTCGGATATAATCAAGCACGTTCGAAACTATAAAACGGTGGCCGGGATATTTGGGAATAGTAAATGTGCAGGAAAACTACTGAGGCCAGCCAATTTTTTTGGGTCAAATTCAAACGATCATAACTCCATTAATATAATAAACTGGGAGATCTTGGACCTATTAAAAGAAATATATTTGAGTCTTCTTTCCAATGAAATTGGTTTCATCAAAATCCAACGTCTGAGTAAGGAGTTATACTCGTTTTACTTCAGCTTCTCAAAACAGATTTTTAGGGTCAACTTCAAATGACCATAACTCCTTGTACAGGATGAACTGGGTGACCTACATTATATGAAATAAAAGCCCTTCGAATTATATTTCCAGCTATACCAATTTCACCAAAATCCGATATCGAAGAAAAGAGTTATGGTTGATCTACTTTAGCTTATCAAAACAGTCCACCAAAGGACAGATTTGACATTATTTAAATTTTAAAAGCATTTTGGTCATTCCCTATTATATTATGGATGGTAATATGTTGATATATACATGTATATGAGTTCAAAAACTCATTTTCATCATCAATCATTGAGAAAGAACAAACCCTAGCCAAATTTGACCTTTAAATTACTTTTGATTCAACCGTAAAAATTCCAAAGTAATCCGATAACTGCATAACGGCACCTATTATTTGTGCAAACAGGATTTAATAATCAAGAGGTTAATTCTAAGGTATGAATATTGTTTGCCTTTGTTCTCTTCCATATGTATATGTGTGATAGAGGATTATATGTATAGGTTGTTATTGAAAGGTGATAAAAATAGGGTTATGGACTATTTTGCATGGTTTAGTTATATTGAATTGTGGAAGGTGGATATGGTAATTGAGTTATTGAAGTTGTATATGGTGATATACTATTTAATTGATTATTATTTATGTCTATGGCTCAATTTGGTTTAATGGATTGGTTGGAAGGATAAATGAATCCAAACATGATATTGGAGGATGTTGTATGAATATGCATGGCATGTGAATGTAATCAGAGTATAAGAAGGTTAAAGTGACACCCTTTATGGTGTAATTAAGGATTACTACTCAACCACTAGTTTGGTGAAATCAAATAATTGAATTGTGACGTTTGTTGCTAATACTAGATTGCTATATATGTTCATTGTAGATAAGTAATCCGAAAAGACGGGAAGTACATTTGGGACTAGTATTGAAGGTTGATAGTCAGGTATGTAAAGCATACTCTATACCATATATTTGGCATGAAAGTGAAAAATTGTTCTACTAAGAAAGTTTCCAAAGTTATTCAATAACCTGTGATATATAATGATTTTGTATGATGTCCTACGTTACCAATGTGAACTTTTTTCCACCCTACAAGATGTCAAGGCATTCCAATACTTACTTGTTTTCCAAATCTTACATATTTATTGCATTAATGAATGTCAAAAGGTATCCGGTTTCTCAAAAAAATCCATGTGCTATTAATGACTCCAAAACGTTTCATTGATATACCAATAAATTCCTACTTTATTGTTATAGCATTGATGACTCCAAAACAATTTATTGATGTGCCAATGAGTTCTTACTTAATTGTTATTGCATTGATGGTCTATTTATATGTATCTTATTGATGTATCATTGTTTCAAAGTATCAAAAATGTGGTGGCGACCGAAATAACAATATCAAAGATTAATTGAACTAAGTGATGGAAGTTCTCTCTTATCGGGTGGTATCCCAGGGGCATAAGCCTATCATGGGTCGATCCCTATTTATGTGTTTATGGGTGGTATCCCGGGGGCATAAGCCTATCATGGGTCGATCCCAGTTGATATGTACTGGAGGCAGCCTAATGGTCACAGTACAGTACAGTAATGATTACAAAGATGATAAGAACGAAGGTAAAGTGATTGAATAAATACAATGTACAGGTTGTCACAAGTTCTAGTAAGTGTGGTCCACTCCTATTACGATTTATTCACTTGTTTTTTATTTCTATTGAGATCCTATATCATATGTGATTTTCTATAACTTTACATACTGCTGCAAGCATAGGCAACTCAGCTCATACACCGCACAAGTAGGAGACAGGATATCCAGCTGCTTTTGGTGAGCTCCAGTTTGCTTTGGGGCTTTCCGTGTCATATCCAGTCACTTTTGGTATTGTATAGAAGTTAGTTATATGGCGGGGTGTGTCCCGACCTTAGTTAAACTTTGTGTATTGTCTAGAGGATTTGTAGACCTAATGTACAGTCAAGGTGGTGTTTTGTTAATAGACCTGATGGCTCCAACGGCCAAGTATTGTATGTACATATATATGTGTGCTCGAGCTTATACAGGTGATTATTTTTCTTTTATATGCGACATGATGCTGTTCGAATTTCGGGTTGTCATAGAGGTATGCATGGGAAGTATAAGGTTATGAGCTGGTTCTCCTGGGCCTCCTCGGTTATGGGAGTCAGTCCGCCCCAATAAAATTTGAGGCAAGGGGAAATTGATGTTTATCTGGTGGTACTCTTTCTTTTTTGTTGTTGGTGCTTTTGTACTAAACTGGTCTGGTGATGTAAAAAGGATCTTCAAAGGTTAGATTTTTTCAGCAAAGAAAAAGAAACTAGATAGATTGGTGCATCAGATGCAAAGGCTTTTCTCTCTGAATAGCATAGAGGGTTGGATTAGTTCGCACCATCATTTGTATTTTATAGTTCGCACTTGTATTTGTACTTGTTAGTTCGCACCATCATTTGTATTTTATATAATTCGCACTTGTATTTTAAAGAACTATTTTGTATTAGTATTTTATATTTGACTGTATATTATATTGGATTATATTTGTATTATGATTTTATTGTGTTAGTATATTTAGATTATATTTGTATTTGTATTTGTATTCTATTTTCGTCGATGTCTTTTTATTTTTAAAGAATTATTTTGTATTTGTAAGTTGATTTCATATTGTATTTAGCCATTTTATCATTTGTATTTGTATACAAACAAGTAAATGCATTAATTGTATTTTCTTAATTCTAAAATATATAAATATGCAATATATCATTTGATACAAATTTACCATTTTGTATTTGTATGACAAAATTATTATTCATATTTCTAAATAAATAAATATCATTTGATACAAATACAATTACAAACAATGAAACCAACGATTTTAAAAGTACAAATACATATTTTATTTTTATAAAATTTGAATTGTATTTATTTGTATTAATAAATATATCTCGTATAAATAAATACAAATAAAAATTAGTAAAAATAAAATCAATCGTTCCTTTACAATAATTAAAAAATACAAATGATAGTTCACACTTGTATCTATATGTTATAGTTCGCATTTGTATTTGTATTTTATAGTTACCACTTATATTTATATGTTTTAATTCATCTCTCTATTTATATTTTATTGTTCGCACTTGATTTTATGTTTACTAGTTCGCACAAATGAAAAGAATGAAAAGAAAGAAAAAAAAGAAGAAAAAAATACAAAAAAAAAGGAAGAAGAGTAATAGAAAATAAAGAAAAAAACAAAGGAAAAAAATAGAAGGAGAAAAAATAACAAAAAAAGAAGAAAAAGAAAGAAAAAAAGACAACAAAAACAAATTGAAAAAAGAAAGAAGAAAGAGAAAATAAAAAGGAAAAGAAAAAATGAAGAAAAAAATAGAAAAATGAAAAAAAAAAGTAATAGATAATAGAGAGAGAAAAAAAGGAGAAAAAAATACAAAAGAAAACAAAAAAAAAATTAAAAAGAAAAGAAAGAGAAAAAGAAAAAAGGGGGAAAAAAGAAGAAGGAAAAAAAAAAGGAAAGACAAAATGAAAAAAAAGACAACAAAAAAGAAAAAATTGAAAAAAGAAAGAAGAAACAGAAAACAAAAAAAAAGGAGAATAAAAACTGAAGAAAAAATATAAAAAAAGAGCAATAGAAAATAGAGAAAAAAACAAAAAAGGAGAAAAATAAAAAGAAAAAAAATAGAAAAGAAAAAAAACAAAAAAAATTGGAATAAGAAAAGAAAGATAAAACGAAAAAAAAAGGAAAAAAAGAAGAAGGAAAAAACTGAAAAAGGAAAAAAGAAGTAATAGAAAATAGAGAAAAAAAATTAATGAGAGAGACTATAAATTGTAATTATTAAAAAATTAATAGGTAAAAGAAGGTTATTAATTGTAATTAATTGAAATTAGGCTAAATAAGGTAATTAGGAGTCAATATTGACTAAGTTGTGTAATTATCCCAATATCAAATAACTGAAAGGTTCTCTCTGAGTTTGCGTAGAACTTTCATGAATTATTTCTTTTGTGTGGTGTTGCTCAAGGGTAACATATGTGTTTTCTATGTCTCAGCATTCCACCTTTGTTGCCGACCATCCAGAATCGGCTGCTTGAATTTATCTCAACAATCCTTTCAAGATCCCGTAATTTAATGCCAAGACAATTAGCTTCTGTGAGTCGAGGGCATATTACAATGGTTACCCCCCAAGTACCAGAACTGAGTGGTTCTGTGCTAGTTAAACTTTCTTTGAGAACCCTTTCTCGTTTTAATTTCAAGGTTTGTCATCTATATTTTTGTGCACTTCATTTCCATTCTTAATAGTTTAGTTTGATACTGGATTTGGGGTTACAGGGCCACGATCTTCTTGAGTTTGCAAGGGAGTCTGTTGTTGTGTATTTAGAAGACGAGGACGAAGATACAAGGAAGGATGTTGCGCTGTGTTGCTGCAAACTAGTAGCAAATTCTTTCTCAGCGATCTCTTCTACCCAGTTTAGTCCTAGTAGAATCAATCGTGCCAGTGGAAAGCGACGTTATCGGGTTGTTGAAGAGGTTTACTTTTGAACTATGTCTCTTGGTATTTTTATTTCACTGGTTTATCACTTCTTAATTATCTGATCATTCAAATATGTGCCTTTAAAAACACCCTTGTCCTAATATCTGTATAAGGATGTACAATTGGGTTAAGTATTTCATTTGTTTATTTGGATTACGAGAATATTACATTAACCTAGTACAATTGGGTTAAGTAATTCATTTGTTTAGTAGGATTTGGTTAGATATTTCATTAGCCTAGTAGGATTAGGATATGGGTATTATAAATACCCTATCATGCTAGAGATTTTTATTCATCTTCTTACATTCCTCCCTTAGTGGAGAGATGCATTCTTCACTTCAAAAAGACATCTTCTAATACATTCTTCTTCCATCAATTACAACTCTTCTAATCTTTCCATTAATTCTATTTTTCTTCTTCTATTCATCTATTCAATTCTTAATTTCCGCAACAAGAGAATCGTTACTTTGCCTAGGAATTCACGCCTAAACGCCTACCACTTTTGCTACACGAAATTAATCAATCTTGTGGTATAACAACAATGTCAACCGTGATCTCCTTCGCATTCATGGGTAACTAAACTTCTCTGTTGGGGTTATGGAAGCCAACTGAGATACTACCTATTACTATGAGCTTGTGAGTTCGTGACACGTATGCTTCTTATATCATTATTCTCTTCATCTTAATCTACATTCTTTGTGGTTGCAAACGCAAGAATACGCCAGTATAACATTTAACTTGTTCGAAAGAAAGGTTATTTGTCTGGAAAAGAGATAGTGTCAAGGTAGTAGGGTCACACCCTAAATTCCCTACTAAACAGTTAGTGCCGTAACTAGATTAACCTCTTGGAGAATTTGTACCGTTAGACACGCTTTAAGCTCGAAAGAGTTAAAGTGAAATAATCCTCGAATAGGTCGAAAGACGCCTGGATTTACCATCGAATACAATTCTCTATAAGAACATGCATGTCTAGATTCTACACACTCATAGCCAATAGAGACGTATAACTCAGAAGGTGGACATAACCCCAACGCTTCAATTCTCATTGTTTCACAACCTACGAAACATTCTTTTCTTTTTACTTTGCTATTTTCAGCTTTTACTTTATTGTTTTGGTTACACATTACAATCCCCCCTCATTACGAGACTTGCACTAAAAGTCTAGTAATTCTGCTTACTTGTTGACCAAGCTATTCCCTGAGGGATCAATACCCAACCCTGTTGGGTTCTATATTTGCTAACGACCGTTTTACACTCCTAAGAGAGCTGTAGATTGAGCATTATCAAAAATTGGCGCCGTTGCCGGGGAATACGAGTGTCAATCAAGTTTGTGATAATTACTAGACCCTTTGGTCAAAGATTCTCGTACTTTCACTTTCAGTTTTTGTTTTTGTTTACTGCAGGTTTTTATTCAGTGCATGCCCCATACTAGAAGTTCTGGTCAACCGTTATTACCTATCAATCCTGAACCACAACGCATTGGTAGAATGGAAGCACAAGCTGAAATTGAAAGGATGGCTGCTGAACAGGAACAAGCAAGATTGGCTGCCCTTGCCGCTGCCCAAGTTCAACAACAGAACATTGATAACCCTGCACGAGCAACAAATCCCGACGATGAGGATTTAGGTGATGACGAGTTACTAAACCCTAGGCGTGATGCTGAAATAACACCTGCCAACCAAAGAGGTCGACAAGCTCGGTTTAGGTATGATCACCAACCTATGCAGCCAGCTTTCGACGATGATGATGATGATCTTGATGGTGCCGGAGCCACTGGAGCCATAATTCCACCACCATTAGCGCCCGGAGCCAAGTTCAACATCACAAGCACCATGATTCAGTTATTGCAACTCAAGGGATTATTTGGTGGACTAGCAGGCGATGATCCGAATATGCATCTCATCAACTTTATTTCTACATGCAAGTCTTTTGACAATCCTGGTGTTGGTCAGAATGTAATTCGATTACACTTATTTCCATTGTCTCTGTCTGGGGAGGCAACACTATGGTTGAATGGGCTGACTCCTGATTCAATTGCAAATTGGAGGCAATTGAGAGACGCTTTCCTAGAAAGATTTTTTCCGCCATCCAAAAGAGCACAATTGAGAGATGAAATCAGCAACTTTCGTCAGCTTCCCACTGAAGCTCTTCATGAAACATGGGAGAGGTTCAAGACAAAGCTATCGAGATGTCCAAACCATCACATGACTAATGTCCACCTAATGGAGATCTTGTATAGAGCCTTGAATTCAATAACTAAACCAGTGGTGGATAACGCAGCTGGAGGATCTTTTATGGACCTCACTTTTGGTCAAGCAAGCAATATGCTAGATCGTATGACGAAACAAAGTAGAGCTTGGCATACCAGGGATTCTGAGGTAGCAAGCCCCACTTTATCTATTGGCATGAATGCAGACCAAAGAAGAAGAGAAGAAGAACGTGATCAAGATATGGCGCATCTGAAAACTCAAATGGATCTTCTTACAAAGCATCTATTATCAGGGAAGACCGAAAAAGTGAAAGCTATTGCATCAAAAGGAAGAGACGAATCTGATTCGGAAAAAGAAGCCAACTACTTGAACAATCAGGGGGGTTTCCGAGGTAATACCCAAGGAAACCAAGGTCGGAACTATTATGATAAATCTGGAAACAAAGACCAAGGTAGTTGGAAAAACAAGAATGAAAAGAGTGGTTTGTACGTTCCCCCTGGTAGACGTGACACCACCACATCTAATTCTGGAAGTATGGAAGACATGATGGCTAAATTATTGAAAGGAGTGGAAGCAACGAGCGCGGGAGTAAAAGAGGTAATCAATGATTTGTCCTACATGAAACAATTAGTTGATTCTCATTCCACTTCAATCAAGCAAATAGAGCAGCAATTGAGCCAACATTCAGCAGCACTCAATCAAAGAAAGGCCGGCACTTTACCTAGTGATACTGTGCAAAACCCAAGGAATGATGGGTCATGCATGGCTATCACTACCAGAAGTGGTAAGGTACTGGAAACTTCAGCAAAAGGCAAGCAAGTGGTTGACGGAGTTGCGGACATGGATGACAACGCAAAAGGAGAAGATGCCGCTGCAACTACTCCTGACGTTAAGGACGCCACCTCCAGCACGGTGCAGCCTGAAAAAGTGGAAAAATAGAAGCAAGAGGAGAAGAAAGCCGTGGAAAGAACACTTCCATACCCATCACCACCTTTTCCCCAAGGATTGAAGAAGGTGGCGGATGACACAAAGTTCAGCAAATTCATGACTATGTTGAAACAGCTGACCATTAATGTTCCATTGGTGGAGGCACTTAAACAAATGCCTGGGTATGCGAAGTTTATGAAGGATATTTTGACAAAGAAGCGGGCAGCAAGCTATGAGTTGAAAGAAGATGTGCATCATTGTAGTGCAATTGCTACCCGATCGATAGTTCAGAAGAAGGCCGACCCCGGAGCTTTCACTATTCCTTGCACCGTTGGATCTTTGAATTTTGCCAAAGCATTATGTGACTTAGGAGCCAGCATCAATTTGATGCCATTATCGATCTACAAGAAGTTGGGGTTGGGTGATCCTACTCCAACCAATATGAGGCTCGTCATGGCAGATAGGTCGGTAAAATGACCTGTTGGTATTCTATGTGACGCATTGGTGAAGGTTTCTTCATTCATCTTTCCGGCAGACTTTGTTATTTTGGATTGTGAAGTAGACTCAGAAGTTCCCATAATCTTGGGGCGCCCTTTCCTTGCTACAGGAAGTGTGCTTATTGATTTGAGAGCTAATGAGCATTCATTCCGAATAAATGACGAAGTGGTTCGCTTTGATGTGTGCAAATCAATGAAGCAACCCAAAGATCTAAGTGTATTTTCGGTGGCTGATGGTTTCTTTGATGATGAGAAAGAATTACTTGAAGAAAAACAAATTATTGATAACCCTTTGGCGGTTGTGCTTATGAATGGAGAGAATGAGGATGCTGAAAATGGTGAAGAAGCTACTTGTGCTCTATCGGGATTAGGGACATATCGCTATGCTCCCAAGAAGTTGGATCTTGTCTCAAGAATCGACCCACACCACCAGCTTTTCTTTTTACTTTGCTATTTTCAGCTTTTACTTTATTATTTTGGTTACACATTACAATCCCCCCTCATTACGAGACTTGCACTAAAAGTCTAGTAATTCTGCTTACTTGTTGACCAAGCTATTCCCTGAGGGATCGATACCCAACCCTGTTGGGTTCTATATTTTCTAACGACCGCTTTACACTCCTAAGAGAGCTGTAGATTGAGCGTTATCATTGCCTGGACTGGGTCCCAAGTTTAGCATATGTTACTTACTCCCTTCATCCCACAAGTTGGCCTACTTTATTTTCATTGGTCGATTTAGTCCCACTTTTGCACATGTTAATTACTTCCTCCATTCCAAAATCTCCTAAATTACTTTCATTGGCAATTATTATTTGTAGAGTATGTTGTAAATCATTTGATACCTTTATCTCTTTCTTGAACCCATTACTCGATAAAGTATTTTTCAGTGTCATTTGTTTACATTCTTTTTCATAATTTGTAACATATTTCTATTACCTTCCCAAAATCCAAAACAATCTTTTTTTTTGTCACGTATGATTTCTATTTACATTACACACTATACTTTGTCACAATTGAACTATAATGGAGGTTTAGGCAAGGGGAAATTGATGTTTATCTGGTGGTACTCTTTCTTTTTTGTTGTTGGTGCTTTTGTACTAAACTGGTCTGGTGATGTAAAAAGGATCTTCAAAGGTTGGATTTTCAGCAAACAAAAAGAAACTAGATAGCTTTGTGCATCAGATGCGAAGGCTTTTCTCTCTGAATAGCATAGAGGGTTGGATTAGTTCGCACCATCATTTGTATTTTATAGTTTGCACTTGTATTTGTATTTGTTAGTTTGCACCATCATTTGTATTTTATATAATTCGCACTTGTATTTTAAAGAACTATTTTATATTTGTATTTTATATTTGACTGTATATTATATCGGATTATATTTGTATTTTGATTTTATTGTATTTTTATATTTATATTATATTTGTATTTTTATTTGTATTCTATTTTCATCGATGTCTTTTTATTTTTACAGAATTATTTTGTATTTGTAAGTGGATTGCATATTGTATTTAGCCATTTTATCATTTGTATTTGTATACAAACAAGTAAATGCATTAATTGTATTTTCTTGATTCTAAAATATATAAATATGCAATGTATCATTTGATACAAATGTACCATTTTGTATTTGTATGTCAAAATTATCATTCATATTTCTAAATAAATAAATATCATTTGATACAAATACAATTACAAACAAATGAAACCAACGATTTTAAAAATACAAATACATATTTTATTTTTATAAAATTTGAATTGTATTTAATTGTATTAAAAAATATATCTCGTATAAATAAATACAAACAAATATTCGTAAAAAGACAATCAACCGTACCATTTCAATAATTAAAAAATACAAATGATAGTTCACACTTGTATCTATATGTTATAGTTCGCATTTGTATTTGTATTTTATAGTTACCACTTGTATTTATATGTTATAATTCATCTCTCTATTTATATTTTATAGTTCGCACTTGATTTTATGTTTACTAGTTCGCACAAATGAAAAGAATGAAAAGAACAAAAAAAAGAAGAAAAAAATACAAAAAAAGGAAGAAGAGTAATAGAAAATAAAGAATAAAGCATAGGAAAAAAAATAGAAGGAGAAAAAATAACGAGAAAAAGAAGAAAAAGAAAATAAAAAAAAGACAAAATGCAAAAAAGACAACAAAAAAAAATTGAAAAAGAAAGAAGAAAGAGAAAACAAAAAGGAAAAGAAAAAATGAAGAAAAAAACAGAAAAAAGAAAAAAAAGAGTAATAGACAATAGTGAGAAAAAAAAGGAGAAAAAAATACAAAAGAAAACAAAAAAATTTAAAAAAGAAAAGGAAGAGAAAAAGAAAAAAGGGGGAAAAAAGAAGAAGAAGAAAAAAAGGAAAGAAAAAATTAAAAAAAGACAACATAAAAGAAAAAATTGAAAAAAGAAAGAAGAAAGACAAAACAAAAACAAGCAAGGAAAAGAAAAACTGAAGAAAAAATATATTAAAAAAAAGAGTAATAGAAAATAGAGGAAAAAACAAAAAAGGAGAAAAAATAAAATGAAAAAAAATACAAAAGAAACAAAAATGAAAAAAAATGGACAAAGAAAAGAAAGAGAAAACGAAAAAAAAGAAGGAAAAAACTGAAAAAGAAAAAAAAAGTAATAGAAAATAAAGAAAAAAAATTAATGGGAGAGACTATGAATTATAATTATGAAAAAATTAATGGGCAAGAAAAGGTTATGAATTGTAATTAATTGAAACTAGGCTAAATAAGGTAATTAGGAGTCAATATTGGCTAAGTTGTGTAATTATCCCAATTTTTTTTCTCATTTTTGTATCTTAATATATATATATATATATATATATATATATATATATATATATATATATATATTTTACTGCATTCTTTTGTATCTTCTTTTGGGATCTCATCTCCAAAAATCTTGGTCATAATTCACAATGGACAAGGATTATGAAATCAGAATTAGAAATTTTATAAAATTTGTTTTGTTTCCTTTCTTAGTTTTCTATCTTCTCTCATCTCATTTTTATTTTTTTCATTTTAAACATTATTCATTTTTTCATTCTCCTCAAAAACAATCTTTACCTTCTCAATAACCTCTTTAAATTGCCACCTACTATTTTTACATCATCTTCTATTTATAGTTTTTTTAATTTATTTATATATAAGGGTTAAAGACTTAACAAAAATATATATTAATCAAATCACACTTCTACTTAATTGTCCATTAAAAGTTATGCAAAATCTGTACATGTCAATTATTTTGAGATGGAAAAAATATATAATTAAAGAACATAAATATTTTAATTTAATCAGTTATAAGGCGCCAAGTGTTTTTCTAGGATTGATTTGAGGTCAGGTTACCACCAAGTGAGGGTCAAAGAGAAGGATATACCCAAGACAGCTTTCTGAACCCGGTATAGTCATTATGAGTTTCTAGTTATGTCATTTTGTCTAACAAATGCACCCGCAGCTTTTATGGATTTGATGAATAGGGTGTTTAAGCCATTCCTGGATGTATTTGTGATAGATTTTATAGATGATATTATAGTTTATTCTAGATCAGAAGAGGACCATGCCAATCAATTATGAAGCTTTATGCAAAGTTCTCTAAATGTGAGTTTTGGTTAAAGTCGGTGGTATTTTTGGGTCATATTGTATCTAGTGAAGGGATAAAGGTTGATGATCAAAAGATAGATGCTGTCAAGAACTGGTCAAGGCCCACGATGCCTACGGAGATTCGTAGTTTTCTCGGGTTGGCTGGTTATTATAGAAGGTTTGTTAAAGGCTTTTCTTCCATTTCAGCACCCTTAACCAAACTAACCCATAAAGTATCCAAATTCCAATGGAATGATGACTGTGAGAAGAGTTTTCAAGATTTAAGGAACAAGTTGATTTCTACACTCGTGTTGCTAATTCCCGAAGGCACCGAAGGGTATACAATGTATTGTGATGCTTCCAGAATTGGTTTAGGATTTGTATTGATGCAGCATGGTAAGGTAATAGCATATGCTTCTAGACAATTGCGGCCACATGAGAAAAATTATCCTACACACGATCTTGAGCTGGCAGCAGTTATTTTTGCTTTAAAGATATGGCGCCACTACTTATATGGGGTTTATGTTGATATATATACTGAGAATAAGAGCTTGCAATATATTTTTAATCAGAAGGATCTAAATTTAAGGCAGCGGTGATGGCTTGAACTATTAAAGGACTACGATGTTGATATCTTGTACCATCCAGGGAAAGCAAATGTGGTAGCTGATGCGTTAAGTCGTAAGGCTATGGTAGCACCTATAGAAAGGCAAGGGATGATTAAATATCTTTACCAGTTAGCTAGTTTGGGAGTTCACTTTCTTGAAACTCCGTATAAAGAGCTTATTGTACATAATGCTGCAGAATCTTCATTACTAGCTGAAGTGAAAGAGAAGCAATATGCAGATCCTATTTTATTACAGCTTAAGGAGAACGTTCAAAGTGGTGCGACCAAGGTATTTGAGCTTACGCGAGAAGGATCACTTCAGTGCCAAAACCGATTGTGTGTGCCGGATGTAGACGAGCTAAGAAAGAAGATTATGACAGAGGCACATATCAAGATATTTCATTCATCCAGGATCAACAAAAATGTATCAAGATTTGAAGGATATGTATTGGTGGAATGACATGAAGAAGAGCATTGTAGAATTTGTAGCTGAATGTCCAAATTGTCAAAGAGTTAAAGTTGAGCACCAAAAACCCGGAGGTTATATGCTATGCATTGATCTTCCAAGATGGAAATGGGACATGATCAATATGGATTTCGTGATTGGTTTACCTCGTACATCCTGAAAGTTTGATTCTATATGGGTGATTGTTGATAGGCTTACCAAATCCGCACATTTCCTACCAGTTAGGACCACTCACATAGTTGAAGAGTATGCGAAGCTGTACATTAAAGAGATAGTCCGATTAAATGGAGTGCCAATCTCTATTATATCAGATCGGGGAACCCAATTTACCGCAAACTTTTGAAAGTCTTTTCAGAGGTGTTTGGGAACACAAATGAAGTTGAGTATAGCTTTTCACCCTCAAACAGATGGACAAGCAGAACGTACCATCCAAACACTTGAAGATATGCTACGAGCTTGTGTAATAGATTTTAAGGGCAACTGGGATGATCATTTACCTCTTACTGAGTTTGCCTACAATAATAGCTATCATTCAAGTATCAAAATGGCACCATATGAAGCTTTATATGGAAGGAAGTGTAGATCACCAATAGGATGGTTCGAAGTGGGTAAAACTCTTTTATTCGGACCGAATCTTATTTATCAATCCATAGAGAAGGTGAAAGTAATTTAGCAATGACTAAAAACAGCCCAAAGTCAACGCAAGTCATATGCGGATAGTAGAAGAAGAGGGCTAGAGTTTTCTATAGTTGATTGGGTATTTTTGAAGGTATCACCAATAAAAGGGGTAATGAGATTTGGCAAGAAAGGGAAGTTGAGTCCACATTATATAGGCCCGTATAAGATCACTCGAAGTTTTGGACAAGTTGCATATGAATTAGAGCTACCCCAAGATCTCTCATCAGTACATCCGGTATTTCATGTGTCAATACTTCGAAAGTGCATCGAAGATCCATCACATATCACTTCTACTGAGGATGTGCAAGTTGCGGAAGATCTTACCAATGAGAAAGTGCCTATTGCTATTCTAGATTGCCAAGTTAAGAAGATGAGAAATAAAGAGATAACTTCGGTAAAAGTACGTTGGATAAATCGTCAGAGGAAAGATATTACATGGGAAGCTGAGGAAGAAATGAAATCTAAGTACCCTAATTTGTTCAAAGATGAAGAGGAAGTTCAAGAAACGGAGTTAGAACATTAACAAGTAAGTTTTTTTTTTTATATATGCATAGTATTTATGTGATGATGTGAATGTTAATGATGGACTTGAACTTGTTTCGGTTGAATAACTACGCTAATATTCAAGGACGAATGTACGAAATGGGGGAAGGATTTAACACTCCGTATTCAAGTACATGTATTGGCGTATTCAAGTAAGGGTATTGATCGTATTTATATGGAATTAATTTTTTTATTTTATTTATACCG
Source organism: Capsicum baccatum var. pendulum (assembly GCA_030864225.1). Taxonomy (NCBI): domain Eukaryota; kingdom Viridiplantae; phylum Streptophyta; class Magnoliopsida; order Solanales; family Solanaceae; genus Capsicum; species Capsicum baccatum. Next base: position 154,570,190 of record CM061551.1, on the reverse strand, counting down.
GAATTTGCCCGTCAATGGTTCCATACGAAGGTTATTGAATAATCTTTCCAATGATATAAAGATTTCCAAAAACGGATAGGTTTTGGATATAATCAAGCACGTTCGAAACTATAAAACGGTGGCCGAGATATTTAGGAATAGTAAATGTGCAGGAAAATTTCCTGCACACAAATTACTGAGGCCAGCCAATTTTTTTAGGTCAATCTTGAACGATCATAACTGCTTTAATATAATGAACTGGGAGATCTGCGGTCTATGAAAATAAAGATCTTTGAGTCTTATTTCCAATGCAATTGGTTTCATCCAAATCCAACGTCTGAGTAAGGAGTTATACTCGTTTCACTTCAGCCTCTCAAAACAAATTTTTAGGGTCAACTTCAAACGACCATAACTCCTTGTACAGGCCGAACTGGGTGGCCTACATTATATGAAATGAAAGCCCTTTGAATTATAGTTACAACGATACCAATTTCACCCAAATCCGATATCCGACAAAAGTGTTATGGTCGATCTACTTTAGCTTAACAAAACAGTCCACCAAAGGACAGATTTGACATTATTTAAATTTTAAAGGCATTTTGGTCATTCCCTATTATATTATAGACGAGAATATGTGGATATATACATGTATATGAGTTCAAAAACTCATTTTCATCATCAATCATTGAGAAAGAACAAACCCTAGCCAAATTTGACCTTTAAATTACTTTTAATTCAACCGTAGAAATTCCAAAGTAATCCGATAACTACGTTTGTCATCTCGAGAGTGTAAAACAACACCTATTATTTGTGCAAACAAGATTGTATAATCAAAAGTTGAATTCTAAGGTATAAATATTGTTTGCCTTTGTTCTCTTCCATATGTATATGTGTGATAGAGGATTATATGTATTGGTTGTTATTGAAAGGTGATGAAAATAGGGTTATGGACTATTTTGCATGGTTTGGTTGTATTGAATTGTGGAAGTTGGATATGGTGATTGAGTTATTGAAGGTGGATATGGTGATATACTATTTAATTGATGATTATTTATGTCTATGGCTCAATTTGGTTTAATGGATTGGTTGCAAGGATAAATAAATCCAAACTTGATATTGAAGGATGTTGTATGAATATGCATGTCATGTGAATGTAATCGGAGTATAAAAAGGTTAAAGTGACACCCTTTATGGTGTAATTAAGGATTACTACTCAACCACTAGTTTGGTGAATTCAAATAATTGAATTATGATGTTTGGTTGCTAATACTACATTGCTATTTATGTTCATTGTAGATAAATAATCCAAAAAGATGGGAAGTCCATTTGGGACTAGTATTGAAGGTTGATAGTCAGGTATGTAAAGCATACTCTATACCATATCTTTGGCATGAAAGTGAACAATTGTTCTATTAAGAAAGTTTCCAAAGTTATTCAATAACATGTGATCCATAATGATTTTGTATGATGTCCTACGTTACCAATGAAATTGTTTCCACCCTACAAGATGTCAAGAAATTCCAATACTTACTTGTTTTCCAAATCTTACATGTTTATTGCACTAATGAATGTCAGAAGGTATCCGGTTACTCAAACAAGATCCATGTGCTATTAATGACTCCAAAATGTTTCATTGATATACCAATAAGTTCCTACTTCATTGTTATGGCATTGATGACTCCAAAACACTTTATTGATTTGCCAATGAGTTCTTACTTCATTGTTATTGCATTGATGGTCTATTTATATGTCTCTTATTGATGTATCATTGTTTCAAAGTATCAAAAATGCGGTGGCGACCGAAATAACAATCTGAAAGATTAATTAAACTAAGTGATGGAAGTTCTCTTTTATCGGGTGGTATCCCAGGGGCATAAGCCTATCATGGGTCGATCCCTATTTACGTGTTTATGGGTGGTATCCCAGGGGCATAAGCCTATCATCGGTCGATCCCAGTTGATATGTACTGGAGGCAGCCTAATGGTCACAGTACAGTACAGTAATGATTACAAATATGATAAGAACGAAGGTAAAGTGATTGAATAAATACAATGTACAGGTTGTCACAAGTTCTAGTAAGTGTGGTCCACTCCTATTATGATTTATTCACTTGTTTCTGATTTTTATTGAGCTCCTATATCATAAGTGATTATCTACAGCTTTACATACTCAGTACATATTTCGTACTGACGTCCCCCACGGGGACCTGCATTTTATGCTGCAGGCATAGGCACCTCAGCTCATACACTGTACAAGTAGGAGATAGGATATCCAGCTGCTTTTGGTGAGCTCCAGTTTGCTTCGGGCCTTTTCGTGTCATATCCAGTCACTTTTTGTATTGTATAGAAGTTAGTTATGTGGTGGGGTGTGTCCCAACCTTAGTTAAACTTTGTATTATATCTAGAGACTTTGTAGACCTAATGTATAGTGAAGTTGGTGTTTTGTTAATAGACGTGATGGCTCCAATGGCCAAGTATTATATGTACATATATATGTGTGCTCGAGCTTATACAGGTGATTATTTCCTTTTATATATGACATGATGTTGTCCGAATTTTGGGTTGTCATAGAGGTATGCATGGAAAGTATAAGGTTATGAGATGGTTCTCCCGGGCCTCCTCTGTTACGGATGCCAGTCCGCCCCAATAGGATTTGAGGCGTGACATTTAGGCAAGGGGAAATTGATGTTTATCTGGTGGTACTCTTTCTTTTTTGTTGTTGGTGCTTTTGTACTGAACTGGTCTAGTGATGTAAAAAGGATCTTCAAGGGTTGGATTTTTTCAGCAAAGAAAAAGAAACTAGATAGATTTGTGCATCAGATGCAAAGGCTTTTCTCTCTGAATAGCATAGAGGGTTGGATTAGTTCACACCATCATTTGTATTTTATAGTTTGCACTTGTATTTGTATTTGTTAGTTCGCACCATCATTTGTATTTTATATAATTCACACTTGTATTTTAAAGAACTGTTTTGTATTTGTACTTTGTATTTGACTGTATATTACATTGGATTATATTTGTATTATGATTTTATTGTGTTTCTATATTTAGATTATATTTGTAATTGTATTTGTATTCTATTTTCATCGATGTCTTTTTATTTTTAAAGAATTATTTGGTATTTGTAAGTTGACTGCATGTTGTATTTAGCCGTTTTATCATTTGTATTTGTATACAAACAAGTAAATGCATTAATTGTATTTTCTTGATTTTAAAATATATAAATATGCAATGTATCATTTGATACAAATGTACCATTTTGTATTTGTATGTCAAAATTATTATTCATATTTCTAAATAAATAAATATCATTTGATACAAATACAATTACAAACAAATGAAACCAACGATTTTAAAAATACAATACATATTTTATTTTTATAAAATTTGAATTGTATTTATTTGTATTAATAAATATATCTCGTATAAATAAGTACAAATAAATATTAGTAAAAAGAAAATTAATCGTTACTTTTCAATAATTAAAATACACAAATGATAGTTCACACTTGTATCTATATGTTATAGTTTGCATTTGTATTTGTATTTTATAGTTACCACTTGTATTTATATGTTATAATTCATCTCTCTCTATTTATATTTTATAGTTCGCACTTTATTTTGTGTTTACTAGTTCGCACAAATGAAAAGAATGAAAAGAACAAAAAAAAGAAGAAAAAAATACAAAAAAAGGAAGAAGAGTAATAGAAAATAAAGAATAAAGCATAGGAAAAAAATAGAAGGAGAAAAAATAACGAGAAAAAGAAGAAAAAGAAAATAAAAAAAAGACAAAATGCAAAAAAGACAACAAAAAAAAATTGAAAAAGAAAGAAGAAAGAGAAAACAAAAAGCAAAAGAAAAAATGAAGAAAAAAAACAAAAAAAAGAAAAGAAAAGTAATAGATAACAGTGAGAAAAAAAAAGAGAAAAAAATACTAAAGGAAACAAAAAAATTTAAAAAAGAAAAGAAAGAGAATAAAAAAAGGGGGAAAAATAAGAAAGAAAAAAAAAAGTAAAGACAAAATGAAAAAAGACAACAAAAAAGAAAAAATTGAAAAAAGAAAGAAGAAAGAGAAAACATAAAAAAAAGGAAAAGAAAAACTGACGAAAAAATATATATATATAAAAAAGAGTAATACAAAATAGAGAAAAAAACAAAAAAGGAGAAAAATAAAAAGAAAAAAATACAAAAGAAAAAAAAACAAAAAAATTGGACAAAGAGAAGAAAGATAAAACGAAAAAAAAGGAAAAGAAAAAAAGAAGGAAAAAACTGAAAAAGGAAAAAAGAAGTAATAGAAAATAGAAAAAAAAAATTAATGGGAGAGACTATAAATTGTAATTATGAAAAAATTATTAGGTAAGAGAAGGTTTTAATTGTAATTAATTGAAATTAGGCTAAATAAGGTAATTAGGAGTCAATATTGACTAAGTTGTGCAATTATCTCAATTTTTTTTTCTCATTTTTGTATCTCAATATATATATATATTTATCTTCTCATTTTACTGCATTCTTTTGTATCTTCTTTTGGGATCTCATCTCCAATAATCTTGACCATAATTCACAATGGACAAAGATTATGAAATCAGAATTAGAAATTTTATAAAATTTATTTTGTTTCCTTTCTTAGTTTTCTATCTTCTCTTATTTCATTTTTCTTTTTTTCATTTTAAACATTATTCGTTTTTTCATTCTCCTCAAAATCAATCTTTACCTTCTCAATAACCCCTTTAAATTGCTACCTACTATTTTTACTTCATCTTCTATTTATAGTTTTTTAATTTCTTTATAGATAAGGGTTAAAGAATTAACAAAAACATATATTAATCAAATCACACTTCTACTTAATTATCCATTAAAAGTTATGCAAAATCTGTACATGTCAATTATTTTGAGATGGAAAAAATATATAATTAGAGAACATAAATATTTTAATTTAAATATTTGCACTTATAAAATACCATGATTTTTTACATTTTATTATTTATTTATAATGAATTTTATCTTTTAAATACCAACAATTATTACTATTGATACTTACCTTATATAACTACTATGCATAATGCATGATATGATTAATATCATTAAAGAAAATAGTCAAGAGACAGATCCCTTTACAGAACAACTAAAGAAAATAGTATACAAGCACAATGTCAAACCAGTGCCATAGCCAAAACTATTTTTTGGATGGTATTTCCATATGATTTGCCTTATTCAATGCGCTTATTCATCAGAAAGTATCAACAAATCCCTCGTAAATGAGTCCAGCAACAATATATGTCCACTGATCAACCAGCCTAACATTAGAATGTCTACATCCAAACACCCACTGATTTAACGTCACTATCACAACCTCCATAAGTGAAAAAGAAATTGTAGTCTTGCACAACTTTATCTCCCAATTCAAAGTAAATGCACCTAGAAGAAATTGAATTTATTCAATCATGACAACAGAACCGGCAAGCATCAAGAAATCGTTATGAAGATGAGTCGAAATGAGAAACAGGACAAACATATGTAAACCAGGTCATAAAAGCTATATCAACCACTATATTTGCAATTGCTCCTATTTGTTATAAAATACTGTTAGTTAATCAAGAAACTATGACAGCAGAAGGTTTATTGTGGAGGGAAATCACTGTCTCAAAAGCTCCCACCAAATTTTTAAACTTGCTCTTCCCGGTTTCAACAAGCTTACTCGTCGTCTCTTCAATCACATTATTCAACAAACATAGCACATCTTTCTTTTCTCACATCCTGATGCCTCAAAATAATTTTTCCAGAGATAGGGATGGTATTACTTTTGTCACCATCAAATCCTTTTTTTTTAAAGATTCTCTTTCTTGTATTGCTGTCCTAGCTTTCACCCACATGTCGTCCCCATCTAAATGTTAACCTCCTAGGGCTGCTAGTTTCTTGCTGGAGATCAACTATCTTGCCTCTCCTGAACTTCATTTTCACTGCCGAAGAATTATTATCATTAGAAACACCTGTCTTACCTTTTCTAAATGTCTTTTTCTATTTTACCCAACAGTTTCTGCTTCTGCTATGTGCAACAACTTTTTGCTACTAGAGGTGTATTTACCCAATGCACTGTCTGCAGGCTTAACAACTTCCTTTTTATCTTTTTCATTAGACAACAGACGTGATTGTAAATGGGATGAAGTCTTTGGTGATGCTTTCACTTTGGGAGTACGTAAAGTTTTCTCAAGAACCTTTTCAGGGTTCAGTTTGTTTGTCCCATCTCTCCGCATCTCGTTCTGGTCCTTCAGAGGAGCCAGCAGTTTTAAGCTTTTATTGCTTCTTACCCTCAACATTAAAGGTTTAACAGAGGAAAATTTTGGAGGAGATGAAAGAGTTGGCGTCTTTAAAGATTTTTCTGTAGATACTTTAGGTGCGATTATTTGTTTTCTATAATTACCAACACTGCCTTTCTTGCCTCCTGCATCTACACCTCCTAAGATCTTAGATGAAGATTTCATTTTCTTTTCTGTCTCTAGCATCTTGTCACTTGAGGAATCCAATTTCAGAAAGTGAACACTCTTTGGTAGCAGCATTATATTTTTCTTTTTTTATTTCAGAAGGTTCAAGAGAGTGAACCTTGGGAGAAGGCCTTCAATCGACCATATTCAACTTGTTTCCCTATCCTAGAATACTCCCTGGAGAAGCAGATGGCCTTTGATTGACCACGACCTCTTTCATTCCCTCTACCAGCATACTCCCTGGGGGAGTAGAAAGCTTTTGCTCAATGATGATAGGCGAAATTACGCGCCTATATCAATATATTTTGCCCATATTTTAGCCTAGTTTTGAGAACAAATTATATATTTCATGCACTTTTAGTCCTTTTTCCTATAAATGAGCTAACGAACATGATTTGTAAAGTTTCAGGTATAAATGATGCAAAATACAGCATTTTATGGCTTACTTGACACAAAAGAAAGCTCACAAAGGAAGGGAAGAAAGTCTACACGCCTAAGGACCAAAACTGCTGCGTGGAAAATCTGTCCCGGGCTAAAACAGCATTTCTGAAGACTTTGAGGACTTATAGACACAAAGCTGGATTTTGACAATGATACATTAACCTAGTACAATTGGGTTATGTATTTCATTAGTTTATTTGGATTAGGAGAATGTTACATTAACCTAGTACAAATGGGTTAAGTATTTCCTTAGTTTAGTAGGATTTGGTTATTTATTTCATTAGCATAGTAGGAGTATTATAAATACCCTATCATGCTAGAGATTTTTAATTAAGTCCTCCCTTAATGGAGAGACACATTCTACTTCTCAATTACAACTCCTCTAATCTTTCCATTAATTCTATTCTTAAATTCCACAACAAGAGAATCGTTACCAAGCCAAGGAAACACGCCTGACGCCTATCACTTGATCTACATGCCATTACTCAATATTGTGATATAATAACAATGTCAATCGTGATCTCCTTCGCATTCATGGGTAACTAAACCTCTATGTTGGGGTTATGGAAGCCGAATGAGTTACTATCTATTGCTGTGAGTTTGTGAGTCGAGACACGTATATTGCTTATATCATTATTCTCTTCATCTTAATCCACATTCTTTGCGGTTGCAAACGCAAGAATACGCCAGTCTAACATTTAACTTGTTCGAGAGAAAGGTTATTTGTCTGGAAAAGAGATAATGTCAAGGTAGTAGGACACCCTTTCCTATTAAAAAGCTAGTGCCGTAACTGGACTAACCTCTTGGAGAATTCGTACCGTTAGACACGCTTTAGGATCGAGAGAGTTAAAGTGAAATAGTCCTTGTTTAGGTCGAGAGACGCTTGGATTTACCATCGACTACAATTCTCTATAAGCAATTGCATGTCAGAATTCTACACACTCATAGCCAATAGAGACGTATACCTCAGAAGGTGGACATAACCCCAACGCTTGAATTCTCATTGTTTACAACTCACGTAACAATCTCTCTCTCTTTACTTTATTATTTTCAGCTTTTGTTTACATTACTTGCACAACAAGAAATCCCCCTTCTTACGAGACTTGCACCAAAAGTTTAGTAATTTTACTTACCTGTTCGCCAATCTATTCCCTGTGGGATCGACACCCAACCCAGGTTGGGTCCTTTATTTGACAAACGACCGCTTTACACTCCTTTGAGAGCTGTAGATTGAGCGTTATCACTCAACCACAGTGACCTCATCTATCCCTCCCTCCATGTAACCTGGAGGAGAAAAATGTTTTTTCTCAACCATAGTGACCTCCTTTTCATCTTTGAGTACACTTTCCTGAGATGCTGAAGGCTTTCGATAGACCTCATTTACCTTTTTTCCCTCTTCCAGAATATTCACAGGAGGAGTGGAAAGCTTTTGCTTGACCAAAATCCCCTTTTTTGCATCACTCTGGTTACTCCCTGAAGTAGTGGAAGTCTTTTGTATGACCACGGTCCTTTTCTTCGCCTCTCCCAGTATACTCCCTGGGGAAGTGGAAGGCTATTGCTCAATTCCTGTCACCTTTTTTTTCTCTCCCAGCACACTTCCAGGAGGAGTGGAAAGCTTTTGCTTTACTAAAGTCCCCTTTTTTACCTCTCCTACCAAGGTCCATGCAGGGCTCTGCTCATCAGCAGGAAGTTTGTTCTTTCTTTTTGATAGAGGATGCCATGGCTTTACTTCAAAGGAATATTTCCTGCCATATTTACAGAAGTCATGGCAAGAACCAATGGAATCTCTCAGATAATGAGGAATAACATCTTGTCTGCTATCAGGAGCATTCAACTTCCCAGTGGATTGCCTTGTTGTATTACCTGCATTGTAAGATGAAGTAGAGGAAGAGATGCGATAGCAGGGAAGAACCTTGTTTCCAATACTCATAGATCTCGGTTTTATTGTGCTGATTTTATCTGGCTTACTTCCAGTAGATTCATTCTTCACGCTAGTTACTGGACTCACTAGTTCATCGATGTTATTCTCAGCCATAGAGTCATTCTTCACGCTAGTCACTGGATTTACTAGTTCATCGGTGTTATCCTCAGCCATTGAGTCATTCTTCACACTAGTTACTGGACTTGCTAGTTCATCGAAGTTATCCTCAGCCATCATTCGAGAATCCTGGCACTATGAACATATGTAAAAATTAGGAAGAATATCCATTAGGTGAGCAGTAAAATACAGGATGTACTGCACACTTATGGGACTTCCTCTTGCCTTTTGCCTTTATATCTTGTGTTGCTGAGATTACAACAAGAATAAATTAACATATATATTGCTAATTGAATACAACTATTGACTTATCTAGTTAAGCATGCTGCAATCAGTATCTATAATGCTTTTTGAATTAGACAGCTGGAGTCAAGAAATTGAAAGGTGCGTCTTCAAACCAAGAAAGACATATAACAAGAGGTTTTTGAAACCTAATTATTCCATTATATTTCCATGAACAAAAAATAAGGTGGACCAAAAATTCTCCACATTAGATATATACATCTCCATGTTTGATACATTTCTTTTGGAATAAACATATAACTAATTGAGTTGTCAAATCTTCATAAATCATATTATTAACAAATCATGATGTCCAATTCTGAAAAGTGAAATGCTTATATAATCTCCTTTGCCGAAAAATAAATAAATGAATGATCCTCTTATAGCAGACCAAATTATTAGTCGGACTAAACATCTTGATCGGTACCTACACTAACTAAGTAGTGAAAGGTGTGACTTCTTCTCCTCCACTTGCCTAAATTTTACAAGTAAAATATATAAGTAAGAGAATAGATTTGGCTATTCAAAAAGGATTGTTTATGTTCAAAGAAGATGGAATATACCAAGTTAAATACACTCACATTCTTGGTAAGAATCCTCTTATATGTATTGAAACTTCCATATGAAGGTGAACCCATTGAGAACTCAGATGCAGCCAAGGATTCTCTCCTGTTACTCTTTCTAGGTTTCTTCTCAATGATCTGAGCCTCATCATCCTCTAATTTTGGATATTTCTTGCTATGAGATGAACTTATTTTAAATATGCTCACCTCAGACGGACGACTCGCTCCTGCGACATCGACCTCTGTTGGAAAATTTTGAGAGGAATACTTCTCTTTGACAACAAGGTGTGTGGCAAATTTCTTACTTGAGACTGCTACTGGATGCAAAGTCTTATCACTTCTTCTCTTCACGTAGAGAACTGTACCAGCAAGCAGGCTCAGTACAAGTGAGAAAATTCCCAGGATCTGATACTGTAGGGACCAACCATGGAGCCTCATGTTAAACAATACAAAAATTATAATCATCATTAAAATAACAACGTTCTGTCCATCGTGTTAGGTTTTTGTGTAGATTGGAGTGTGAAGAAGAAGCATGGGTAGCAGCTCTCAGGCGATCCGCTATCCAATTGCAACAACCGGTACCGGAAATATTGATGCTCTTAATAGAGTTCTTGCTGGCCTATGTACCAGAAGCAATCCTAAGTTTCTTTCGTTTCTTTCAACTTTTATTATTTGGGAGTCGTTTGTTGTATTTTAAAGATCTGGAGTTCGAGTAGCTTAGGGAATCTTGATGTGACCTTTGTATTGTTATCTACTCTATGTGTTCTTTTTTTTTTGGGTGTTGTTACATTTGTTGAATTGTTGAGTAAGTGGAAATAGAAATTTAGTGATTGATTTTGATTTTCTTAGGAATTGATTAAAATCAAAGAAGATTCTAAGGTTCTTGATTTATTGTTGAATTTTTAAAGATCAGTAGTGAAACATTAAAATCCTACAAATCATACTTGAATCACTTCATTTAAAATCCTACTAAGACTGATTTGCTGAGAAGCAAAAGAGAAATTTTCCTTCAGTTGTCAATGCATCGGTGACGCAACTTCAGAATCTTCATGGAGAAATTAACATGGCTTCTAATTCTGCTCGAGCGTCTTACGGGGATGATGACTTCTTCTCCTCCACTTGCCTAAATGTCACAAGGAAAATATATAAGTAAGAGAACAGATTTGGCTATTCAAAAAGGATTGTTTATGTTTAAAGAAGATAGAATATACCAAGTTAAATACACTCACATGCTTGGCAGGAATCCTCACATATGTAGTGAAACTTCCATATGAAGGTGAACCCATTGAGAACTCATATGCAGCCAAGGATTCTATCCTGTTACTCTTTTTAGGTTTCTTATCAATGCTCTGAGCCTCATCATCCTCTGATTTGGGATATTTCTTGCTATGAGATGAACTTATTTGAAAGATGCTCGTCTCAGACGGATGTCTCGCTCCTGCGACATCGACCTCTGTTGGCCAATTTTGAGAGGATTTTATTTTTTGGGTTCTTCTGTTTCTTTCAACTTTTATTTTTTGGGAGTCGTTTTTTGGATTTTAAAGATCTGGAGTTCGAGTAGCTTAGGGAATCTTGATGTGACCTCTGTATTGTTATCTACTCTTTGTGTTCTTTTTTTTGGGTGTTGTTACATTTGTTGAATTGTTGAGTAAGTGGAAATAGAAATTTAGTGATTGATTTTGATTTTCTTAGGAATTGATGAAAATAAAAGAAGATTCTAAGGTTCTTGATTTTTTGTTGAATTTTTTAAGATCATTAGTGGAGTTAGAACAGTTCAGGAGATTTTGATTTGTTGAGTTGGTGAATTTGTGAGGTAGTGGAACCAGACATTTATAGGACATAAGACTGATATGATTTTAGCTCAGGGTACATCTTGAGTTCTTTTCTTGATTTTCCGTCCTTAATTTTTTTTATTTTTTTCGTTTCTTCTTTCAAGTTTTGTGTTTTTTAGAGTCATTTGCTGAATTTTGTACAGTAGTGGAGTTAGAACAGTTCAAGAAATCTTGATGTGAGCTCTTTATTCTTCTTTAGTCTTCGTTCTGGAAATCTTGGTGTTGAATTGATGAGGGAGTAGAATAAAAAATTTAGTGCTTCATTTTGATTTTCTTAGGAATTGACGAAAAATTAAGGAAGATTTTAGCTGACAGTATGTCTTGAGCTCTTTTCTTGATTTTTCCGTCCTCAATTTCTCAAGAAGTGTTGGATGTTGTTATTTGAAACCTTGTATATGTAAAAGATTGAAAATAGAAAGAAAGCAGAATGCTACAGTTTATTTTTGTGCAAATTTTTTTTTATTTATTTGTGTGGAAGAAAACTGACCAACTTGTGGGATTACACGGAGTTTGTTGGCTAATCCAGTTTGAAATCATGGCACTACATAGAAGTAACTGTTTGCTGTTTTGTATTCAAATCTTCTACTTTATGCCTTTTGCTAATTATGATTATTTATTTTTCTTCTCCATGAATCAATAGAGATGGATAGGTAATGATTTTAAATTTATATCAACCATCTTAGTGAACTTTTTGGTTTGAACAATAATGTGAATACCAAGTTTGTTTTTTTTTGTTTTCTTTCACTTTTCCTGTTCCATTTTTCTACCGAAGGTTAGCAGAGCAGTCTTTTGCACTGGCTGCTTGATATTGATACTGATGCGAGTTTCTGTCTTAATCATTTAATATTCTATTTTGCTCAGTCTTGCTGTTTTTGTTGTTTGAGTTTGCATGCTCTCTATCTATGCCTCTTTCCATCCTTCCCAGTTCCCTCTTTTAAAATTATCTTTCAAAAACTTGAATTGCTTTTGAACCAAGCTAATTCTTATTTATTCTCTCTGGTAGGATGGGGCTGCATTGACCTTGAGGCGGCTTGTAGAGGAAGAAGCTCGTGATCTTAGTGGAGATGCTTTTGCTCGTTCCATGGATTATCTATATGAACGTATTACTACATTTCTTGATAGTAATGAAGTTTCTGAAAATCTGGGAGCATTGAGGGCTATTTATGAGCTAATAAATGTCACCATTAGCGAAAATGCATCAAATGTGGAAAAATTCTCCAATTACATGCGTGCTGCCTTTGAAACAAAATGTGATCCTGAAATCTTGGTCCTTGCTAGTAAAGTTCTTGGTCACCTAGCTAGATCTGGTGGTGCAATGACTGCAGATAAAGTGGAACGTCAGGTGTGTAGTATTTTGATGCTTCAGATACTTGATTGTCTGACATCAGGATCTCAACTTTTTTTATATTTTTAGGTTAAAGTTGCACTAGAATGGCTTCGTAATGAAAGAATTGAGCATCGTCGCTTTGCTGCAGTCTTAATATTAAAGGTACAATTAGCATATTTCTTCATAATTTGTTGTATAAGCAAAAATTTTGAAGCTGGGTTTTGTTTATTTCATCTTTACATGATGGGGAAACTTTGAATTTGAATTCTCTTTTTTTGGTTACTGTCTCTCCACCCTAGAAAATTCTACTGTTCTCACCGCCATTCTACCAAATCTCCCTTTTCCTTTCTCTAACTTTTACACCCTCCGATTTGCCATTATTATAGAAGGTACCTAAAGAGGATTCCTAACTTTTCTCTCTCTTTCAAAACCATGCATGAGACTTTCATCTCGCATGGCTTCTAAGTGATAAAAGAAAGAAGTGTTCCCAAAACTGAAAACAAATATTAGCTATTTATTAAAATTGTATCCTAAAGGTTAACTAGTGTTTTTTTTCCTGTTATCACCGAATAAAGAGTGAAATAGGTCATACTATAGAAATGTGGTTGTCATTCTTATAATATTTTAAATAAATCCACCGCATAGCATATTTAATTCCAGATACGAGCTAAGTACTTGCTGATGATGTCCCTGTTTCAATCTCCTATCTTTAAATTTTAGGAAATGGCAGAAAATGTTTCAACCGTCTTCAATGTTCACGTGCCGGAGTTTGTGGATGTTATTTGGGTTGCTCTAAGGGATCCAACGTTGGATGTTCGAGGAAAATCTGTTGGGTCATTGGGTGCGTGCCTTCATGTTATTGAAAAGTGTGAGACAAGGTGGCGTGTTCAGTGGTATGTCTATTTTTCTCTTCCCCCTTATCATTTTTCAGAAATACTAAAAGATTGTTTCAGTGGTATAATTATTGATCCAAGGAATCTACTCTTAAATTGGTGGTTCCGACAGGTATTATCGAATGTTTGAGGCTACCCAAGATGGATTGGGCACAAATGCACCTGTTCACAGTATACATGGATCCTTTCTCGCAGTCGGGGAGCTGCTAAGGTTTGCTATCAAATTACATCCAATTATTTATTTCATTATAGTAAAATATTTTTGATTTTCTTGTGCTTTGTTAAATTGCTGTGATCTGCTAAATGTTTGAGAAACTGGATACTTAAAATCTCTGGTTATATCGGGGAGGACTTAAGAGTTGGTCTACCTCAAGTCTGAGGAATTTATATGTTTTGGGTGCAAATGTCTGCTACCTAATTGTTTCTTATATAAAGTAATTATAATGAAGGGGCAAAAGACGTCTATTACGTAATTGTTCTTATTAGCAATTGAATCTAGAATGCATTTGTGATCTATAGATTAATTATAATCTCTCCGTGTATGTGGGATGGAGGTGGGGTGGGGTGGAGGTGGGGGGTTACCTGGCTTCAGTCATTTGTAAATTACATCTCTCATATTAGTTTTTGTTAGTTGATGGTGTATATATTGACAGGATCCTCTGTTGATCTTAGATTATGTGGTCAGGTTTTATAAGATATCGTCTTGAAATGATATCGTCTTGAAACTTATTGTAATTTCACTTGCAAGAAGTTGAAGCTCTATAAGTGGAAAAAAATTACTGATTTCAAACTTGAAAAACTCATCTTCAAAACCTAACTAAAAAACCATTCCAATGTATAACCAAACAATGTTTCAAAAATATTTTTTGGAAAAAAAGGAAAAACTTTCTATGTTGAAAAGGTTTCTAGGATAGTTGTTGGTTTGTGATGGTATGGTTTGTCTTCTTATGAGGTGCTAGTGGGGGTGAAAGGTAGGTTATTAGGTGATGGCTGGCTGCATGAAGAAGGTGGTGGTCAAGTTACCTATTCAAGCTATTTGAGGGCAATTTTTTCTTTTCTCTATTGCCATGTATGCAGTTATGCTAGTATGGTTCCATGACTACTTTAGTTTTACGGATTTATGTGCTTTTGGTTTGTGTCTCCTTCATAAAGAATAATGTAATATCCTCAAGTCATATGCTATGGGAATTGGTCCCAGGATTATCTATCTGTTTGTGATATGATAAATGATTGATAAGAGCAAATTTATCATCAGAATGTGCAGGAACACAGGAGAGTTCATGATGTCAAGATACAGGGAAGTTGCTGAAATTGTTCTAAGATATATGGAGCACCGAGATCGCCTAGTTTGCCTCAGCATAACTTCTCTACTACCTCGAATTGCCCATTTCCTACGTGATCAATTTGTGACTAATTATTTAATGGTTTGTGATATTTGATTTAATTTTATTAATTTAATCTGCTTTTACTAACTGTAGAATCTGGATGAATGAGATTTGCATCTTCAATGTTGACTACTGTTAACTCAAGTTTTTTGATTTTACTTCTACAGATATGCATGAATCATATACTTCATGTCCTTAAAATACCTGCAGAACGTGCCAGTAGGTTCATTGCTCTTGGGGAGATGGCTGGTGCTCTGAATGGTGAACTCATTAACTATTTGCCGATAATATCCTCTCACTTGCGTGATGGGGTTATGCTATATATGTCATTACAGATGTACTTGTCTAACTGTACTATTTTTGGTCTTTCAATTGGAAAGTTATATTTTCTGTCCCCAATGTAAAAAGAAGTTATAAATAAATGAAAGGTTCTCTCTGAGTTTGAGCAAAAATATCAAGAACGGGTTCTTTTGTGTGGTGTTTCTCAAGGGTAACATATGTATTTTCTGTGTCACAGCATTCCACCTTTGGATTTTAGGTTCTTTCTATAACATGTAAATGAGTGAGCAATAATCGTGACAGATGAAATATGTTTCTCTCAGATTGCTCCCCGTAGAGGCAGGCCCTCACTTAAGGTGCTAGCATGTGTTGGAAATATTGCTAAAGCAATGGGACCAACCATGGAGCCTCATGTTCGTGGTCTCTTAGATTCTATGTAATCTTCTGGGCTTTCCCTGATTTTGGTGGAAGCGTTGGAGCAAATAACTGAAAGGTTCTCTCTGAGTTTGTATAGAACTTTCACGGATTAGTTCTTTTGTGTGGTGTTGCTCAAGGGTAACATATGTCTCTGTGTCTCAGCATTCCAACTTTGTTGACAACCATCCAAAATAGGCTGCTTGAATTTATCTCAACAATCCTTTCAAGATCTCATCATTCAATGCCAAGACAATTAGCTTCTGTGAGTCAAGGGCATATTACAATGGTTACCCCCCAAGTACCAGAACTGAGTGGTTCTGCGCTAGTTCAACTTGATTTGAGAACCCTTACTCGTTTTTATTTCAAGGTTTTTCATCTATATTTTTGTGCACTTCATTTCCCTTCTTGATAGTTTAGTTTGATACTGGATTTGGGGTTACAGGGCCACGATCTTCTTGAGTTTGCAAGGGAGTCTGTTGTTGTGTATATAGAAGACGGGGACGGAGCTATAAGGAAGGATGTTGCGTTGTGTTGCTGCAAACTAGTAGCAAATTCTTTCTCGGCGATCTCTTTTACCCAGTTTAGTCCTAGTAGAATCAATCGTTCCAGTGGAAAGCGACGTCATCGGGTTGTTGAAGAGGTTTACTTTTAAACTGTGTCTCTTGGTATTATTTATTTCACTGGTTTATCACTTCTTAATTATCTGATCATTCAAAGATCTGCCTTTAAAAACACCCTTGTCCTAATATCTGTATAAGAATGTTTAATTCAGTTTTAGCCTTTTAGGAGTGGCTCGGTATTACAGTTTCTCTATCAATCTCTCAGACGGTTTATCCCTTTTTCTTGAATAGGTTACAGGTATCTCTCTTGGTGTACTGATTTTGGGATGCATGCCTGCACTGGGTCCCAAGTTTAGCATATGTTACTTACTCCCTTCATCCCACAAGTTGGCCTACTCTCTTTTCATTGGTCGATTTGTATTTTATATTTGACTGTATATTATATTGGATTATATTTGTATTATGATTTTATTGTGTTTGTATATTTAGATTATATTTGTATTTGTATTTGTATTCTATTTTCATCGATGTTTTTATATTTTTAAAGAATTATTTTGTATTTGTAAGTTGATTGCATATTGTATTTAGCCATTTTATCATTTGTATTTGTATACAAACAAGTAAATGCATTAATTGTATTTTCTTGATTCTAAAATATATAAATATGCAATGTATCATTTGATACAAATGTACCGTTTTGTATTTGTATGTCAAAATTATTATTCATATTTCTAAATAAATAAATATCATTTTATACAAATACAATTACAAACAAATGAAACCAACGATTTTAAAAATACAAATACATATTTTATTTTCATAAAATTTTGAATTGTATTTATTTGTATGAATAAATATATCTCGTATAAATAAATACAAACAAATATTCGTAAAAAGACAATCAATCGTTCCTTTTCAATAACTAAAAAATACAAATGATAGTTCACACTTGTATCTATATGTTGTAGTTTGCATTTGTATTTGTATTTTATAGTTACCACTTGTATTTATATGTTATAATTCGTCTCTTTATTTATATTTTATAGTCCACACTTGTATTTATGTTTACTAGTTCGCACAAATGAAAAGAATGAAAAAAAAAGAAAAAAAAAAGGAGAGTAATAGAAAATAAAGAAAAAAACAAAAGGAAAAAATTAGAAGGAGAAAAAATAACAAGAAAAAGAAGAAAAAGAAAAGAAAAACAGATAAAATGTAAAAAGGACAACAAAAAAAATTGAAAAAGAAAGAAGAAAGAAAAACAAAACAGGAAAATAAAAAATGAAGAAAAAAACAGAAAAAAGAATAAAAAGTAATAGATAATAGTGATAAAAAAAGGAGAAAAAAAATACAAAAGAAAACAAAACAAATTAAAAAAGAAAAGAAAGAGAAAAAATAAAAAAGGGGGAAAAAAAGAAGAAGGAAAAAAAAAAGGAAAGACAAAATGAAAAAAAGACCACAAAAAAGAAAAAAATGAAAAAAGAAAGAAGAAAGACAAAACAAAAAAAAGAACGAAAAGAAAAACTGAAGAAAAAATATTTTAAAAAAAAAGAGTAATAGTAAATAGAGGAAAAAACAAAAAATGAGAAAAAATATAAAGAAAAAATTACAAAAGAAAAAAAATGAAAAAATTGAAAAAAGAAAAGAAAGAGAAAACGAAAAAAAACAAAAAAACAAGAAGGAAAAAACTGAAAAAGAAAAAAAAGTAATAGAAAATAGAGAAAAAAATTAATGGGAGAGACTATGAATTGTAATTATGAAAAAATTAATGGGCAAGAAAAGGTTATGAATTGTAATTAATTAAAACTTGGCTAAATAAGATAATTATGAGTCAATATTGACTAAGTTGTCTAATTATCCCTATTTTTTTCCCATTTTTGTATCTTAATATATATATATATATATATATATATATTTATATATATATATATATATCTTCTCATTTTACTGCATTCTTTTGTATCTTCTTTTGGGATCTCATCTCCAAAAATCTTGGCCATAATTCACAATGGACAAGGATTATGAAATCAGAATTAGAAATTTTATAAAATTTGTTTTGTTTCCTTTCTTAGTTTCTATCTTCTCTCATTTCATTTTTCTTTTTTTCCTTTTAAACATTATTCATTTTTTTCATTCTCCTAAAAAACAATCTTTACCTTCTCAATAACCTCTTTAAATTGCCACCTACTATTTTTACTTCATCTTCTGTTTATAGTTTTTAAATTTCTTTATAGATAAGGGTTAAAGAATTAACAAAAATATATATTAATCAAATCACACTTCTACTTAATTATCCATTAAAACATATGCAAAATCTGTATATGTCAATTATTTTGAGATGGAAAAAATATATAATTAGAGAACATAAATATTTTAATTTAAATATTTGCACTTATAAAATATCATGATTTTTTACATATTAATATTTATTTATAATGAATTTTATCTTTTAAATACCAACAATTATTACTATTGATACTTACCTTGTGTAACTACTATGCATAATGCATGATATGATAAATATCATAATTTTTTATAATTTAATATTTATTTATCAATAATTATTACTATTGATTCTTACCTTTTTAATAGCAATAGGTACTACATTGATTACTATAGTTTCTTTAAAAAAATGTAAGATAAAAGATGTTTTTTTATGCAATAATTTAAATTCTAATATAAAGAATAATTCCAAAAATCTGAAACTAAAATATTTGAGATAAATGATTTTCCTAAATTAAGAATACAAGAATAAAAAATAAATTGAAAAACAATAAAATTATAAAAAATGTAAGAAGAATGCTTATTAATAGAACATATATCTTAACCACGTGAATGTAAATGATGAATACAAAGTAAAACTTATTCATATTCTTTTATTTATTTTTCTCATGTTTTTGCCCATTTTCATTATTTCATTTGGCTTAATTTTTTGTCAAAAATTTTTAAAGTTTTCATTTTTACTCCAAAATTTTGATGTAAAATCTTCTCTTCTCTCATATATAACTTATAAATATATTATATAAAATATCATATAAAGTAGCCCTAGAAAAAGAGAAGAAGATAAAAGAATTCTCATAAATATAAAGTAAAATTCCTATTTTTACTCCAAATTTTATACAAAATTTTCTCCTCTTCCATATACAACTTATAAATTCATCATGGGAAGTACCATATAAAGTAGACCTAGAAAAAGAGAATGCGAGAACTAAATTTTCATAATTATAATGTAGCCCTAGAAAAATTGAAGAGGAAGAGAATAGAATTCTCATAAATATTTTTGTTTACTCTGTTGTATACAATTCAATATCAAAAATAGGTTAAAAACATCATTCTATTCTATCAAACTCATCATCTCTAATCGTACCATCAAACCTTCTATCATGAATCTGTTTGTCATCCTCGTATTCATATTTGTCTTGACCCGACAAATTCGTTTGGTGGACTCTCGAAAAATAATAGAGAATCTTTTGCATAGCATTCTATTTTCTATATTTTTGTAGATCCTAATAGGATTGTGTGATTGAAATCATATACTTCTGGCTTTAATTTATAGAGGTTAGAGATGAGTGTATTTTTTTTTGTTTAATTGCTGCAAAAAAATTTTATGTTACAATGATTAAATTAATAAGTTTTTATGACAAAGAAATCAAAAGTCTGAAATGATAGTAATGACCATCAATACTTACTTTAATGATTTTCCTTCATAAATAAAGAATATCAAAAGTTGTAATGGTAATAGTAAGTAAATATTAAAAGATAAATGTCCTTTATTAATTAGTTTAATTGTCCATTTAATTAAATAATAGTGAAAAAAATTCAAAAAAACCAGAAAAAGATAAATACTTTTTCATTGAGGCATGCCACATCAGTAGCCTACAATGTCTCCTTTATATATGTATATATAGATTTGAAAATACGTTAAAAGTGTCACTACAATGAACTATTTTAGAAGTAGAAAAGGTTTTTCGATTTTTAAAAGAAAAATAGTGAACAGAATTAAGACATTATTTTCACTACAATGAACTATTTTAGAAGTAGAAAAGGGTTTTCTAAAGATAGTGAGAGATTTTAAATTTTTAAAGTTTTAGAATAATTGGTTAAAGATTTTTAGATAACTTTAGATGTTAACTAAAGTTTTTTTTTTTGATAACTACGTCTGTTCGTAAAAAAGTACATCCAGGCTTACGTTTTAGTGATGGAATTCATAGTTACTATTGTTAGATCTTGAATTTCAAGAAGGGCAAAAAATATCCCTTAAAAAATGTAATAGATTATTTTTCTTAAATATGATTTACAATCATAGTCACATGATAGAAAATACATCGTTTTCACCCCAAACTATATCCGAAAAGTCGAAGGCACACATAAACTATACTAGTGACCTATTACACAGCTAAACTATAAAAAAGTGAAAGTATTTACACCCTGTCAAGCTACCACCACTTGCATGTGGTGTAGTGTTTTACACGCGTTGCCATGTCAGCACCATGTCAGTAAAAAATATCATTTTTTATAGTTAAGGTGTGTAATAGGTCACTTATATAGTTCAGGTGTGGATTCGACTTTTCGACTATAGTTTGGGGTGGAAACGATGTCTTTTTCCTTAATGTTTTTAGCCGTTTACTTTTGTTATTTAATAAATAGTTAAGGTGTGTAATAGGTCACTTATATAATTTATGTGTGGCTTAGACTTTTCTTGTATAGTATGGGGTGGAAATGATGTCTTTTCCCTTTATTTAGTGATGATTGATGAGAGTGCAATATTCAATGGTACCATATAAAAAATTATGTATTTAGGTGAGAAAAGATAGAGACGTTTGTTGCTTACTATCCACCAAGTTTTGAGCCTCGTGAAATTTACTTTCAAGATTTTTTAGTTTATAAAAGAGACACAAAAGCTTAATTTTTATGCACAAGTCAATAGAATAGAATATGACGAAAAGAGACATCTAACACAGAAGAATTGAATTAAATTAGAACATGAAATCATGAAAAGCAAGATTATACATAAAGGAAGATAAACTAGATCTGATGAGAAGGCAAATATATTACTACTTGATATTGAGAGAAGTCTTATCATTATTTGGCTTGGGCTTACTTTTTAGTGGTAGAATATTTTTCGACAATATCCATAATTATTATTATTAGACTGTGAATGTTAAGAAGGGCCAATCCCACTTATAAATGTAATAGATCATTCTTAGTAAATAAGATTTACAATCATGAATGTCATATTATTTTGGTCTAGTGATAAGAGAGCAATGTTTAATATGTAACCACATGGCAGAATATGAAGCAGTAGCATGTGCAAAAAAAATATTTAAGTGAGAAAAGACAAAGACGTTCGCTTACTATTCACCGAATTTCGAACCTCACAGCATTTACTTTTGAGATTTCTTAATCAAGAAAATCAAATAAACGAACTTGAATTTTGATGAACATTGCAAAACAAGAATAGCGAAATCATCGAACTTGATGTAAAGGCACGTTTGAGCTGCAACTATTCTAATTTCAAATTCTTGATGTTGTGACCTTATTAAATAAGTTGTTTGTAATAGTTTAATAGATAAAAGTTCACATAGTAAGTACATGATGATATGAATATGATAGTGTAATGATATTTTTGTACCAACCTACTATACATGTTACTTATTCCTTCGATCTATTTTATTTATCTACTATTGACTTAACACAACAAGAAATAAAATGACCATTTTATTATATTATTACTTGAATATAATAGCATTTATACTTTGAAAAATAACTATAGTTAATTTAACAAACTCAAATTAGAAATTATTGATAAATTATCTCTTGATTTTTAAATTAGACAAACAAAAACGAATACCTATTGCTACTACATCCGATAAATAAAAGTGCACTGACCAAAAGGAAGTATCATTTACTTTAGATATCTAATTAATTGCAATTACATATATTAGTAATTGCTATGATTGAGTAAATATTTTTTACCCCATACATAACTTTTTTGGGTAATACCCCATAAATAATTTATTCTGTCCGTGCTATTTCTTCCCATTTTTTGTAGCCTGAATTGAATCAAACTATTCATCTTTAATTTAAAATTTCACTTTTATCTAATGAAAAAAATAAGCAATTATCAAGAAGAGGAACCTGCAATGCCTGCTGGTAAGCAAATTGATGAACTCACACTACCTGTTGCTGAGGATGTATCTGAGGCAAAAATGAAATCAAAATCAAGAACTTCAACAATATTGAGGTTCTTATCTCTGATGTTGGTAAGTATGATTGCTTTCTTATCATTCTCAGTAACTGATTCTCCTATACTTTTTACCCCTGGGTCTATTATAGACTTAAGATACTCTAATGTCAGTATTCCATCACATATTTCGGTCTTGGCTTTTCCAGTCTTACCTAAGGCTAATAGTTACTTTAAGAAATTCATGGGTGAAGTGGTTTCTTATAACTCAAAGTTGATTAATGACCTTGGTAGAATAGATGATGTGCATCCGATTAAATTCATGAACTTGACTGCTCTAGAAGAGAGTAGCAATATATATCACAGATATTTGAAAGGAAGTACTGGTAGTGAGAAATTGGATAAAAAGTTTGAACCAATTGAGTTAGAAGAGGATGAAGAATCTGAAATTGAGCCAGATCAGGAAGAATTTCAAATGGATGCTGATTTAGTTAACGGTGGGGAAGTTGAAATTAAAGGAGTGGATATGTTGGAGATTGAAGAAGCTTTTGAAATTCAATTAGCTTAGGTAAATAGGACTGATAGCTTAGAAAAGGATGTAGAACAAGGAAAGCATGATTTGGTGGAGACTGAAAAAGTTTTTGTTGTCCCAGCTGAGGGGAATGAATCTGATAGTTCAGAAAGAGATTTAGACCAAGGGCTTACAACTTTTAATGTTGAGGTTGAGTTGGCTGAATCCCAATCTTTCATTGCAGATAATGCACTTGAGTTGATGATTTACAATCCTGAAAGCATAGTGAAAGAAATTTCTGCTGTTGAAGAAGCCCAAACTTTGGAAATGATGAAGTCTCCAATAAGACATGATGAAGATAATGTTGGTGCATATCAGATCCTAGGAATTTCCTCACTTATACTGAGTCTGCTTGCCGGTACAGTTCTCTACGTGAAGAGAAGAAGTGATAAGACTTTGCATCCTCAAGTAAGAAATTTGCCATACACCATGTTGTCAAAGAGAAGAATTCCTCTCAAAATTGGCCAACAGAGGTCGATGTCGCAGGAGCGAGACGTCCGTCTGAGATGAGCATCTTTCAAATAAGTTCATCTCATAGCAAGAAATATCCCAAATAAGAGGATAATGTCGCAGGAGCGTCTTATCCGTCTGAGATGAGCATCTTTCAAATAAGTTCATCTCATAGCAAGAAATAGCCCAAATCAGAGGATGATAAGGGTCAGAGCATTGAGAAGAAACCTAGAAAGAGTAACAGGAGAGAATCCTTGGCTGCATCTGAGTACTCAATAGGTTCACTTTCATATAGAAGTTTCACTACATATGAGAGGATTCCTGCCAAGCATATGAGTGTATTTAACTTGGTATATTCTATCTTCTCTGAACATAAACAATCCCTTTTGAATAGCCAAATCTATTCTCTTACTTATATATTTTCCTTGTGAAATTTAGGCAAGTGGAGGAGAAGAAGTCATCACCCACGTAAGACGCTCGAGCAGAATTAGAAGCCATGTCAATTTCTCCATGAAGATTCTGAAGTCGCGTCACTGCTGCATTGACAACTGAAGGAAAATTTCTCTTTCGCTTCTCAGCAAATCAGTCTTAGTAGGATTTTAACTGAAGTGATTCAAGTGTGATTTGTAGGATTTTAATATTTTAATTAGTTTGCTGATGTTATAGTGTTGTTAGTGAAACTTTCTGCATGCTGCCTCCGTTTGTTGAAGTTTCATTTATTAGTTGAGGATTTCGTGTGGCTTGTGTATAGCACTTTGTTTGACCCTTGCTTCTATGAAGTTTTGCATGATCTGATTGTTGGCTTCATTTCTACTCAATTTTTTGATTAACTTTTCATAGTACAATGTAGTTTAGGAAATGTGATGTCGTAACTTATTTGTCCCCACCTTAAAAGTTAAACAAATGTAACCCTTAACACTTTTGATTAAATCATACTCTTGAATGTAGAACTTCTAACCATCTTCTTCCAACTAGATATTTTATTATATTGTGATATGAGAACATACCTCGAATACTTGTATGGCCAATGACACTATTTCTGAGTTTATGTGAACTAAAACTTTTATGACCATTTTCATGGGTACTTCTAGCCATCTTCGATAAGAGTCTCATATTTAGTTGAGCAAATGTGTGAGCTTTCAATCACAAATTGGAGTAAGGAAACTCAAAAAATAACTTTTAACACAAGTACATGGAGTGACTCAACTTTAGCTGGATGTTATGGTTGATAGGTGGAGCCATGAAGGTACATGTATCTAAGTCTAACAAACTGTAGTGGCTTCTTTAAGCTAAAACGTACAATATTCCAACAAAGGGACTTATTATAAGCTGTTTTGAGTTACCTGAATAAAAGATGCACATAAATATTGTTACTTGTTTAGGTGGTTACAATATTTACATTTGATTGTTACTTATATCTTATTGTATTGTATGACAGAGAAAAAGGCAATAAATTTTACAGTCAAGAGACAGATCCCTTTATAGAACAACTAAAGCAAATAGTATACAAGAACAATGTCAAACCAGTACCACATCCAAAGTTCTTTTTTGGAAGGTATTTCCACATGATATGCCTTATTCAATGTGCTTATTCAACAGAAAGTATGAACAAATCCCTCGTAAATGAGTTCAACAATAATATATGTGCACTGAGCAACCAGCCTAACATTAGAATGTCTACATCCAAACACCCACTGATTTAACGTCACTATCACAACCTCCATAAGTGAAAAAAAAATTGTAGTCTTGCGCGACTTTATCTCCCAATTCAAAGTAAATGGACACAAAAGAAATTGAATTTATTCAGTCATGAGAACAGAACCGACAAGCATCAAGAAATCATTAAGAAGATGAGTCAGAATGAGAAATAGGACAAACATATGTAAACCAGGTCAGAAAGGCTATATCAACCACTGTATTTGCAATTGCTCCTATTTGTTATAAAAATCTATTAGTTAATCAAGAAACTAAAAACAGAAGGTTTATTGTGGAGGGAAATCACTGTCTCAAAAGCTCCCACCAAAGTTTTAACCTTGCTCTTCCCGGTTTTAACAAGGTTACTCTCCGTCTCTCCAATCATATTATTCAACAAACACTGCACATCTTTCTTTTCTTGCACATCCTAATGCCTCAAAATAATTTTTCCAGAGATAGGGATGGTATTACTTTTGTCACCATCAACTTCTTTCTTTTTAAAGATTCTCTTTCTTATATTGCTGTCCTGGGTTAAACCCATATGTCATCCCCATCTAAATGTCAGCCTCCTAGGGCTGCTGGTTTCTTGCTGGAGATCAACTATCTTGCCCCTCCTGAACTTCAGTTTCACTGCCGAAGAATTATTATCATTAGAACAACCTGTCTTACCTTTTCTCAATGTCTTTTTCTGATTTTTCCCAACAGTTTCAGCTTCTGCTATGTGCAACAGTTTTTTGCTACTAGAATCAAGATCTTCAACAATATTGAGGTTTTTATCTCTGATGTTGGTACTTATGATTGATTTCTTATCATTCTCAGTAACTGATTCTCCTGTACTTGCTACCCATGGGTCTATTATAGACTTAAGATACTCTAATGTCAGTATTCCATCACATATTCCGGTCTTGGCTTTTCCAGTCTTACCTAAGGCTAATAGTTATTTTAATCAATTCTCGAGTGAAGCGGTTTCTTATTTCTCAAAGTTGATTAATGACCTTGCTAAAATAGATGATGTGCATCCGATTAAATTCATGAACTTGACTGCTCTAAAAGAGAGTAGTAATATATATCACGGATATTTGAAAGGAAGTACTAGTAGTGAGGAATTGGATAAAAAGTTTGAACCAATTGAGTTAGAAGAGGATAAAGAATTTAAAACAAAACCAGATGAGGAAGACTTTTAAATATATGCTGATTTAGATGATGGTGGGGAAGTTGAAATTGAAGGAGTGGATGTGTTGGTGATTGAAGAAGCTTCCGTAATTCAATTAGCCAAGGTAAATGGGGATGATAGCTTAGAAAAGGATATAGAACAAGGCAAGCATGATTTGGTGAAGACTGAAAAAGTTTCTGTTGTCCCAGCTGAGGGGAATGAATCTGATAGCTCAGAAAGGGATTTGGGCGAAGGGCTTACAACTTCTAATGTTGAGGTTGAGTTGGCTGAATCCCAATCTTTCATTGCTGATAATGCACTTGAGTCGATGATTGACAATCCTGAAAGCATAGTGAAAGAAATTTCTGCTGTTGAAGAAGCCCAACCTTAGGAAATGATGGAGTCTCCAATAAGACATGATGAAGATAATATTGGTGTATATCATATCCTGGGAATTTCCTCACTTGTACTGAGTCTGCTTGCAGGTACAGTTCTCTACGTGAAAAGAATAATTGATAAGACTTTGCATCCAGTAGCAGTCTCAAGTAAGAAATTTGCCACACACCATGTTGTCAAAGAGAAGCATTCCTCTCAAAATTGGCCAATAGAGGTCGATGTCGTAGGAGCGAGACATCCGTCTGAGATGAGCATCTTTCAAATAAGTTCATCTCATAGCAAGAAATATCCCAAATCAGAGGATGATGAGGCTCATAGCATTAAGAAGAAACCTAGAAAGAGTAACAGGAGAGAATCCTTGGCTACATCTGAGTTCTCAATTCGTTCACCTTCATATGGAAGTTTCACCACATATGTGAGGATTCCTGCCAAGCATGTGAGTGTATTTAACTTGGTATATTCTATCTTTTTTGAACATAAACAATCCTTTTTGAATAGCCAAATCTATTCTCTTACTTATATATTTTCCTTGTGAAATTTAGGCAAGTGGAGGAGAAGAAGTCATCATCCCCGCAAGACGCTCGAGCAAAATTAGAAGCCATGTTAATTTCTCCTTGAAGATTCTGAAGTCGCGTCACTGCTGCATTGACAACTGAAGGAAAATTGCTCTTTTGTTTCTCAACAAATCAGTCTTGTTAGGATTTTAACGGAAGTGATTCAAGTGTTATTTGTAGTATTTTAATGTTTTTATTAATTTGCTAATGTTATAATGTTTTTAGTGAAACTTTCTGCATGCTGCCTCCGTTTGTTGAAGTTTCATTTATTAGTTGAGGATTTTGTGTGGCTTGCGTATAGCACTTTGCTTGACCCTTGCTGCTATGAACTTTTGCATGATCTGATTGTTGGATTCGTTTCTACTCCATTTTTTGATGAACTTTTCATAGTACAACGTAGTTAAGGAAATTTGATCTCGTAACTTATTTGTCCCCACCTTAAAAGTTAAACAAATGTAACCCTTAACGCTCTTTTGATTAAATCATACTCTCGAATGTATAACTTCTAACCATCTTCTTCCAACTAGATATTTTATTGTATTGTGATATGAGAACTCACCTCGAATACTTGTATGGCAAATGACACTATTTCTGAGTTTATGTGAACTAAAACTTTTATGACCGTTTTCATTAGTACTTCTAGCCATCTTCGATAAGAGTCTCAGATTTAGTTGAGCGGAAATTTGTTGCATGATAAAATGTGTGAGCTTTCAATGACAAATTGGAGTAAGGAAACTTAAAAAATAACTTTTAACACAAGTACATGGAGTGACTCAACTTTAGCTAAATGTTATGGTTGATAGGTGGAGCCATGAAGGTACATGTATCTAAGTCTAACAAACTACAGTGGCTTCTTTAAGCTAAAACGTACAATATTCCAACAAAGGGACTTATCATAAGCTGTTTTGAGTTACCTGAATAAAAGATGCACATAAATATTGTTACTTGTTTAGGCGGTTATAATATTTATATTTGATTGACAGTCAAGAGACAGATCCCTTTACAGAACAACTAAAGCAATTAGTATACAAGCACAATGTAAAACCAGTACCATAGCCAAAACTCTTTTTTGGATGGTATTTCCACATGATGTGCCTTCTTCAATGCGCTTATTCAACAGAAAGTATGAATAAATCCCTCATAAATGAGTCCAACAACAATATAT
Source organism: Capsicum baccatum var. pendulum (assembly GCA_030864225.1). Taxonomy (NCBI): domain Eukaryota; kingdom Viridiplantae; phylum Streptophyta; class Magnoliopsida; order Solanales; family Solanaceae; genus Capsicum; species Capsicum baccatum. The sequence goes on along the minus strand of CM061551.1, from coordinate 154,541,551 downwards.
GTCCACTGAGCAACCAGCCTAACATTAGAATGTCTACATCGAAATACCCACTGATTTAACATCACTATCACAACCTCCATAAGTGAAAAATAAATTGTAGTCTAGCCCGACTTTATCTCCCAATTCAAAGTAAATGCACCCAAAAGAAATTGATTTTATTCAATCATGAGAACAGAACTAACAAGCATCAAGAAATCATTAAGAAGATGAGTCCGAATGAGAAACAAGACAAACATATGTAAACCAGGTCAGAAAATCTATATCAACCACTATATTTGCAATTGCTCCTATTTGTTATAAAATTCTGTTAGTTAATAAAGAAACTGTGACAGCAAAAGGTTTATTGAGGAGGGAAATCACTGTCTCAAAAGCTCCCAGCAAAGCTTTAACCTTGCTCTTCCCGGTTTCAACAAGCTTACTCGCCGTATCTTCAATCACATTATTCAACAAACCCTGCATATCTTTCTTTTCTTGCACATCCTGATGCCTCAAAATAATTTTTCCAGAGAGGGGGATGGTATTACTTTTGTCACATCAACTTCTTTCCTTTTAAATATTCTTTTTCTTATATTGTTGTCCTGGATTTCACCCACATGTCGTCCCCATTTAAATGTCAGCCTCCTAGGGCTGCTGGTTTCTTGCTGGATATCAACTATCTTGCCCCTCTGAACTTCAGTGTCACTGCCGAAGAATTATTATCATTAGAACAACCTGTCTTACCTTTTCTCAATGTTTTTTTTCTATTTTTTCCCATCAGTTTCTGCTTCTGCTCTGTGCAACAACTTTTTACTGCTACAGATGTATTTACCCAATGCACTGTCTGCAAACTTAACAACTTCCTTTTTATCTTCTCCGTTAGACAACAGACGTGATTGTATATGGGATGAACACTTTGGTGATGATTTCACTTTGGGAGTACGTAAAGTTTTCTCAGGAACCATTTCAAGGTTCAATTTGTTTGTCCCATCTCTCTGCATCTTGTTCTAGTCCTTCAGAGGAGCCAGCAGTTTTAAGCTTTTATTGCTTCTTACCCTCAAGATCAAAGGTTTAACAGAGGAAGATTTTTGAGGAGATGAAAGAGTTGTCATCTTCAAATATTTCTCTACAGATACTTTAGGTGCAATTATTTGTTTTCTATAATTAGCAACACTGTCTTTCTTACCTTCTGCATCTACATCTCCTAAGATCTTAGATGAAGATTTCATTTTCTTTTCTGTCTCTGGCATCTTGTGACTTGAGGAATCCCATTTCAGAGAGTGAACACTCTTTGGTGTCAGTAGTATCTTTTTCTTTTTTATTTCAGAAGGTTCAAGAGAGTGAACCTTAGGAGAATGCCTTCGATCGACCACATTCAAATTTTTTCCCTGTCCTATCATACTCTTTGGAGGAGCAGATGGCTTTTGATTGACCACAGCCTCTTTCCTTCCCTCTACCAGCATACTCCCTGGGGGAGTAGAAAGCTTTTTCTCAACCACAGTCACATTTTCTCCCTCTCCTAGCATACTCACCAGAGAAGCTGAAGACTTCTGCTCAACCATAGTCACCTCATCTATCCCTCCCTCCATGCAACCTGGAGGAGAAGAAGGTTTTTTCTCAACCATAGTGACCTCCTTTTCATCTTTGAGTACACTCTCCATAGGTGATGAAGGCTTTTGATAGACCTCATTTACCTTCTTTCCCTCTTCCAGCATATTCACAGGAGGTGGAAAGCTTTTGCTTGACCAAAATCCCCTTCTTTGGATCACTCTGGTTACTTCTTGAAGTAGTGGAAGTCTTTTGTATGACCACAGTCCTCTTCTTTGTCTCTCCCAGCATACTCCCTGGAGAAGTGGATGGCTTTTACTCAAAGTCTGTCACCTTCTTTTTCTCTCCCAGCACACTCCCAGGAAGAGTGGAAAGCTTTTTCTTGACAAAAGTCCCCTTTTTTCCTCCCCCACCAAGGTCCGTGCAGGACTCTGCTCATCAGCAGGAAGTTTGTTCTTTCTTTTTGATAGAGGATGCCATGGCTTTGCTTCAGAGGAATGTTTCCTACCATATTTACAGAAGTCATGGAAAGAACCAATGGAAGCTCTTACATAATGAGGAATAACATATTGTCCTCTATCAGGAGCATTAAACTTCCCAGTGGATGGCCATCTCGTATTGCCTGCATTGTAAGATGAAGTAGAGGAGGAGCTGCGATAGTAGGGAAGAACCTTGTTTCCATAGCTCATAGATCTCGATTTTATTGTGATCATTTTATTTGGATTACTTCCAGCAGAGTCATTCTTCACGCTAGTTACTGGACTCACTAGTTCATCGATGTTATCCTTATCCATAGAGTCATTCTTCACTCTAGTCACTGGACTTACTAGTTCAGTGGTGTTATCCTCAGCCATTGAGTCATTCTTCACACTAGTTACTGGACTTGCTAGTTCATTGGAGTTATCCTCAGCCATCATTCCAGAACCCTGGCACTATGAACATATGTAAACATTAGGAAGAATATCCATTAGGTGAGCAGTAAAATACAGGATGCACTGCACACTTATGGGACTTTCTCTTGCCTTTTACCTATATGTCTTGTGTTGCTGAGATCAAAATGAGAATAAGTTAACATATATATTGCTAATTGAATACAACTATAGACTTATCTAGTTAAGCATGCTGCAATCAGTATCTATAATGCATTATGAATTAGACAGTTGGAGTTAAGAAATTGAAAGGTGCGTCTTCAAACCAAGAAAGACATATAACAAGAGGTTTTTGAAACCTAATTATTCCATTATATTTCCATGAACAAAAAATAAGGTGGACCAAAAATTTTCCACATTAGATATCTACATCTCCATGTTTGATACATTTCTTTTGGAATAAACATATAACTAATTGAGTTTTCAAATCTTCATAAATCATATTATTAACAAATCATGATGTCCAATTCTAAAAAGTGAAATGCTTATATAATCTCCCTTGCCGGAAAAAAAATGAATGATTCTCTTATAGCAGACCAAATTATTAGTCGGATTAAACATCTTGATCGGTTCCTACACCAACTAAGTAGTGAAAGGTGTTATATCTCATGGAATAAGGTAATTGGCAATTAATACAACTTTACTAGTGCGAGTTGTATTGACAGAACATGGAAATGAGTGAATGTTGAGAATGACTAGAATATCATGCATTCTTGGGGAGGGAAATATGCACTTTTAGATTCAATAAATGTTCAAGTCATCAATATCTAAGATCAAGCAAAGAATATCCAAAAAAGAGAAGAAGGAGAAGATAAATATAGATAACTCACCAATATTTGCAGAGATTGAAGAACAGGAAAGGCGTCTAAGACACGAGAAACTTTGACTATGTCAAAGTTGCTTTCAAATAGCAAGACTAACATCCTAGGGTTCCTAAATATCTGCATCTCTGTTAGGAAGTGTGTTACCTAACAAAAAGGAATACTTCAAGTGATTAGGGTGTTCAAAAGACAAATACCAAAGGAATTTGACAAGCTAAGAAATCATCAAATACCTAAGTATTCCAAGTGGTGACTATTAAAAATTAAACCTGAGTAGGTAAATTCGCTGCAAATTCACCAAGTATGAATGGCATTGAAGCATCTCTGCGAAGACTAATTTTTACATATTCCAACACAGGAACGGAAGAAAAGTAAAATCTTACTATATTATTAAAAAAACACTCAAACTCATGCAGTTTTGTAGCCTGAAGATCAATCTCTTCCAATCCTCCACAATCAGCAAAAAGAACAGATGTTACTATACCGGAGATGCATAGCTTATGAGGAAGATTGCAATGTTTTATGATTAACTGATTAAGGTTCAAACACGAGGACAAATACCCTCAAGTTGTCCCATTTCTAACAGAACGCCCGTCAAGAAAAGGGTCTTGAGGTAGTTGAGACGGAGTGTGACACTTGGTTGTACAACGCAAACACTCAAAAACAAGGATTTCAAGGAGGATGCTTGAGAGAGAAGCTCAAGGGAAAATTCAAAAAATGTGTTGCGGTGAAGGTTAATGTATTTTGAGGTAGGCATTTTGCCACAGCTAAAGTTGAGATGTAATCTTTCAACACCTAATTTTGAAACAGAATGCATCAATTGGCCAAATTCACTAGAAAAAATTATCTAAATGAAAGTGTTCATTTCAAGTTCAACCACTTTACGACCCAAATAAAGTTGCAAAAATTGATTTACTACTTCCATGAATTTTTCTGATAGTAAGGCTGACATGTAGGACCTAAATAGTTAACGCCAAACATGTCAAGGCTGAACTGTAATGTAAGCATAGAAGCAACGAGATATCTCCACCTTATAGACAAAATGTTGGTCTTAACAGCATCTTTAATTGTCATATGTGAAAGAATTGAACACAAAATGTCATCTAGTAGCTGACTCGTATAATCCACCTTTGCCTTATCAACATCTGATAGCTGACTCACATAATCTACCTTTACCTCAAGATCCTAATTCCATTAATTGCACACGCAAGGAAAAATACTTTAGAAGAAATTTTACATAAATCAAAAAAGAAAATCCAGATTTAAAAATAGTACTACTAGAATAAGTATTTGTTATTGAACCCAAGTTATCTAGAAAAAGGTATAACTGTGCATAAATAACATGCTTTGACTCCTAAATTAAAAAAATACGGTTAATTCATCATATTCACTTGATTACGATATGATTATTTTCAAATGTTATACAAATTTGTTCTCATAAAACATCAACAAAACTAGAGTTTACACGTACATTTGTTGAAGTTTCCTCCTCCTTTTTACTTAACAGTCTTTTTCTCGAAAAATCAATTCCTCCCAATGTAAGCAATCCCAGAATCACTCCTCCTGACACAGTAAAATATTACAAATAAACACACACAAAAAAAGAATGAATTTTAATTATCCGAAAGTAAACAATGAACATGTTTAAAGTAAGAGATTTTTACCCAGGTGATGTCTACCCATATCTGTACAACTTTCAGATAACAAGTTCACGTGCCAGAGTTTGTGGATGCTATCAATCTCTCAGATGATTATCCCCTTTTCTTGAATAGGTTGTAGGTATCTCTCTTGGTGTACTGATTTTGGGATGCATGCCTGGACTGGGTCCCAAGTTTAGCATATGTTACTTACTCCCTTCATCCCACAAGTTGGCCTACTTTTTTTCATTGGTTGATTTAGTCCCAAGTTTGCACATGTTAATTACTTCCTCCATTCCAAAATCTCCTAAATTGCTTTCATTGGCAATTAGTATTTGTAGAGTATGCTGTAAATCATTTCATACCTTTATCTCTATCTTTAACCCATTACTCAATAAAGTATTTTCCAGTGTTATTTTTTTACATTCTTTTTCATAATTTGTAACATATTTCTATTACCTTCCCAAAATCCAGAACAATCTTTTTTTTGTCACGTATGATTTCTATTTACATTACACACTATACTTTGTCACGATTGAACTATAATGGAGGTTTAGTGTAACACCCCATATTCAAGTACATGTATTGGCATATTCAAGTATGTGTATTGGTCTTATTTATATGGAATTAATCTTTTTATTTTATTATACCAGAATTTGCCCGTCGATGGTTCCATACGAAGGTTATTGAATAAGCTTTCCAATGATATAACGATTTCAAAAAACGGATAGGTTTCGGATATAATCGATCACGTTCGAAACTACAAAACAGTGGTCGGAATACTTGGGAATAGTAAATATGCAGAAAAATTTCCTGCACACAAACTACTGAGGCCAGCCAATTTTTTTTTGTAAACTTTGAACGATCATACTCCCTTAATATAATGAACTGGAGAGCTGCAACCTATGAAAATAAAGATCTTTGAGTCTTATTTCCAATTCAATTGGTTTCATCCAAATCCAACGTCTGAGTAAGGAGTTATACTCATTTTACTTCAGCCTCTCAAAACAGATTTTTAGGGTCAACTTCAAACGACCATAACTCCTTGTACCGGATGAACTGGGTGGCCTAAATTATATGAAATGAAATCCCTTTGAATTATCTTTCCAACGATACCAATTTCACCCAAATTCGATATCGTAGAAAAGAGTTATGGTCGATCTACTTTAGCTTATCAAAATAGTCCACCAAAGGACAGATTTGACATTATTTAAATTTTAAAGGCATTTTGGTCATTCCCTATTATATTATGGACGGCAATATTTGGATATATACATGTATATGAGTTCAAAAACTCATTTTCATCATCAATCATTGAGAAAGAACAAACCCTAGCCAAATTTGACCTTTAAATTACTTTTGATTCAACCGTAGAAATTCCAAAGTAATCCGATATTTGTGTTTGTCATCTCAAGAGCGTCGAACGACACCTATTATTTGTGCAAAAAGCATTTAATAATCAAGAGGTGAATTCTAAGGTATGAATATTGTTTGCCTCTGTTCTCTTCCATATGTATATGTGTGATAGAGGATTATATCTATTGGTTGTTATTGAAAGGTGATGAAAATAGGGTTATGGACTATTTTGCATGGTTTGGTTGTATTGAATTGTGGAAGGTGGATATGTTAATTGAATTATGGAAGGTGGATATGGTGATATACTATTGAATTAATGATTATTTATGTCTATGGCTCAATTTTGTTTAATGAATTGGTTGGAAGGATAAATGAATCCAAACATGATATTGGAGGATGTTGTATGAATATGCATGGCATCTGAATGTAATCGGAGTATAAGAAGGTTAAAGTGACACCCTTTATGGTGTAATTAAGGGTTACTACTCTATTTAGGTGAATTCAAATAATTGAATTGTGACGTTTGGTTGCTAATAATAGATTGATATATATGTTCAGTGTAGATAAGTAATCCGAAAAGACGGGAAGTCCATTTGGGACTAGTATTGAAGGTTGATAGTCATGTATGTAAAGCATACTCTATACCATATCTTTGGCATAAAAGTGAACAATTGTTCTATTAAGAAAGTTTCCAAAGTTATTCAATAACATGTGATCCATAATGGTTTTGTATGATGTCCTACTTTACCAATGAACTTGTTTCCACCCTACAAGATGTCAAGACATTCCAATACTTACTTGTTTTCCAATCTTACATGTTTATTGCACTAATGAATGTCAGAAGGTATCCGGTTACTCAAACAAGATCCATGTGCTATTAATGACTCTAAAATGTTTCATTGATATACCAATAAGTTCCTACTTCATTGTTATGGCATTGCTGACTCCAAAACACTTTATTGATGTGCCAATGAGTTCTTACTTCATTGTTATTGCATTGATGGTCTATTTATATGTCTCTTATTGATGTATCATTTTTTCAAAGTATCAAAAATGCGGTGGCGACCGAAATAACAATCTCAAAGATTAATTGAACTAAGTGATAGAAGTTCTCTCTTATCGGGAAGTATCCCAGGGCATAATCCTATCATGGGTCAGTCCCTATTTATGTGTTTATGGGTGGTATCCCAAGGACATAAGCCTATCATGGGTCGATCCCAGTTGATATGTACTGGAGGCAGCCTAATGGTCACAGTACAGTACAGTAATGATTACAAAGATGATAAGAACGAAGGTAAAGTGATTGAATAAATACAATGTACAGGTTGTCACAAGTTCTAGTAAGCATGGCCACTCCTATTATGATTTATTCACTTGTTTCTGATTTCTATTGAGCTCCTATATCATATGTGATTATCTACATCTTTACATACTCAGTACATATTTTGTACTGACGTCCCCCATGGGGACCTGCATTTCATGCTGCAGGCACAGACACCTCAGCTCATACATCGCACAAGTAGGATACAGGATATCCTGCTGCTTTTGGTGAGCTCCAGTTTGCTTTGGGGCTTTTCGTGTCATATCCAGTCACTTTTGGTATTGTATATAAATTAGTTATATGGCAGGGTGTGTCCAGAACTTAGTTAAACTCTGTGTATTTTCTAGAGGCTTTGTAGACCTAATGTACAGTCAAGGTGGTATTTTGTTAATAGACGTGATGGCTCCAATGGCCAAGTATTTTATGTACATATATATGTGTGCTCGAGCTTATACAAGTGATTATTTCCTTTTATATGCGACATGATGCTGTCCGAATTTTGGGTTGTCATAGTGGTATGCATGGGAAGTATAAGGTTATGAGCTGGTTCTCCCAAGCCTCCTCGGTTACAGGTGCCAGTCCGCCCCAATAGGATTTGAGGCATGACATTTAGGCAAGGGAAAATTGATGTTTAACTGGTGGTACTCTTTCTTTTTTGTTGTTGGTGCTTTTGTACTGAACAGGTCTAGTGATGTAAAAAGGATCTTCAAGGGTTGGATTTTTAGAAAAGAAAAAGAAACTAGATAGATTTATGCATCAGATGCAAAGGCTTTTCTCTCTGAATAGCATAGAGGGTAGGATTAGTTCGCACCATCATTTGTATTTTATAGTTCGCACTTGTATTTGTATAAATCAGAATTAGAAATTTTATAAAATTTGTTTTGTTTCCTTTCTTAGTTTTCTATCTTCTCTCATTTTATTTTTCTTTTTTTATTTTAAACATTATTCATTTTTTCATTCTCCTGAAAATCAATCTTTACCTTCTCTTCTTCTTCTATTTTTACTTCATCTTCTATTTATAGTTTTTTAATTTCTTTATAGATAAGGGTTAAAGAATTAACAAAAATATATATTAATCAAATCACACTTCTACTTAATTATTCATTAAAAGTTATGCAAAATCTGTACATGTCTACTATTTTGAGATGGGAAAAAATAAAAAGGAAAAGAAGAAAAAGAAAAGAAAGAAAGACAAAATGCAAAAACGACAACAACAAAAAAATTAAACAAAGAAGAAGAAAGAGAAAACAAAAAAGGAAAATAAAAAATGAAGAAAAAAATAGAAAAAAGAAAAAAAAGTAATAGATAATAGAGAGAAAAAAAAGGAGAAAAAATACAAAAGAAAAAAAGAAAACTAAAAAATTTTAAAAAGAAAAGTAAGAGAAAAAGAAAAGGGGGGTGGGAGGGGGAGAAGGAAAAAACTGAAAAAGGAAAAAAAAAAGGAAAGACATATTGAAAAAAAGACAACAAAAAAGAAAAAATTGAATAAAGAAAGAAGAAAGAGAAAACAAAAAAAAAATAAAGAAAAGAAAAATTGAAGAATTTTTTTTTAAAAAAAAGAGTAATAGAAAATTGAGAAAAAAACAAAAAAGGAAAAAAAAGAAAAAAAATGAAAAATTTGAAAAAAGAAAGAAAGAGAAAACGTAAAAAAATAGGAAAAGAAAAAAAGAAGGTAAAAATTGAAAAAAAGGAAAAAAAATTAATCGAAAGTAGAGAAAAAAAATTAATGGGAGAGACTATGAATTGTAATTATGAAAAAATTAATAGGCAAGAGAAGGTTATGAATTGCAATTAATTGAAATCAGGCTAAATAAGATAATTAGGAGTCAATATTGGCTAAGTTGTGTAATTATACCAATTTTTTTCTCATTTTTGTATCTTAATATATATATATATATATATATATTTATATTTATATTTGTATTTATCTTCTAATTTTACTGCATTCTTTTGTATCTTCTTTTGGGATTTCATCTCCAAAAATCGTGGCCATAATTCACAATGGACAAAGATTATGAAATCATAATTAGAAATTTTATAATATTTATTTTGTTTTCTTTCTTAGTTTTCTATCTTCTCTCATTTCATTTTTCTTTTTATCATTTTAAACATTATTCATTTTTTCATTCTCCTCAAAATCAATCTTTACCTTCTCAATAACCTCTTTAAATTGCCACCTACTATTTTTAGTTTATCTTCTATTTATAGTTTTTTAATTTCTTTATAGATAAAGGTTAAAGACTTAACAAAAATATATATTAATCAAATCACACTTCTAGTTAATTATCCATTAAAAGTTATGCAAAATCTATACATGTCAATTATTTTGAGATGAAAAACATATATAATAAGAGAACAAAAATATTTTAATTTAAATATTTGCACTTATAAAATATCATGATTTTTTACATTTTAATATTTATTTATAATGAAATTAATCTTTTAAATACCAACAATTATTACTATTGATACTTACCTTATGTAACTACTATGCATAATGCATGATATGATAAATATCATTAAATATCATAATTTTTTATAATTTAATATTTATTTATCAATAATTATTGATAAATTATCTCTTGATTTTTAAATTACACAAACAAAAAAGAATACCTATTGCTACTACATCCGGAAAATAAAAATGCACTAAGCAAAAGGAAGTATCATTTACTTTAGATATCTAATTAATTGCAATTACATATATTAGTAATTGCTATGATTGAGTAAATATTTTTTACCCCATATATAACTTTTTTTTGGTAATACCCCATTCTATTTCTTCCCATTTTTTTAGCCTGCATTGAATCAAACTATTCATCTTTAATTCAAAATTCCACTTTTATCTAACGAAAAAAAAAGCAATTATCAAGATGAGGAAGATGCAATGGTTGTTGCTAAGCAAATTGTTGAGCACATATCTAAGGCAAAAATGAAATCAAAATCAAGATCTTCAACAATATTAAGGTTTTTATCTCTGATGTTGGTACTTATGATTACTTTCTTATCATTCTTAGTAACTGATTCTCCTATACTTGCTACCCATGGGTCTATTATAGACTTAAGATACTCTAATGTCAGTATTCCATCACATATTTCGGTCTTGGCTTTTCCAGTCTTACCTAAGGCTAATAGTTACTTTAAGCAATTCTCTGGTGAAGCGGTTTCTTATTTCTCAAAGTTGTTTAATGACCTTGGTAGAATAGATGATGTGCATCCGATTAAATTCATGAACTTGACTGCTCTAGAAGAGAGTAGCAATATATATCATGGATATTTGAAAGGCAGTACTGGTAGTGAGGAATTGGATAAAAAGTTTGAACCAATTGAGTTAGAAGAGGATGAAGAATCTGAAACCGAGCCAGATGAGGAAGAATTTCAAATGGATGCTGATTTAGATGATGGTGGGGAAGTTGAAATTGAAGGAGTAGATATGTTGGAGATTGAAAAAGCTTCCGCAATTCAATTATCCAAGGTAAATGGGGATGATAGCTTAGAAAAGGAAGTAGAACAAGGAAAACATGATTTGGTGGAGACTGAAAAAGTTTCTGTTGTCCCAGCTGAGGGGAATGAATCTGATAGTTCAGAAAGGGATTTGGGCCAAGGGATTACAACTTCTAATGTTGAGGTTGAGTTAGCTGAATACCAATCTTTCATTGTTGATAATGCACTTGAGTCGATGATTGACAATCCTGAAAGCATAGTGAAAGAAATTTCTGTTGTTGCAGAATCCCAACCTTTGGAAATGATGGAGTCTCCAATAAGACATAATGAAGATAATGTTGGTTCATATCAGATCTTACGAATTTCCTCACTTGTACTGAGTCTTCTTGCCAGTACATTTCTCTACGTGAAGAGAAGAAGTGATAAGACTTTGCATCCTCAAGTAAGAAATTTGCCACACACCATGTTGTCAAAGAGAAGCATTCCTCTCAAAATTGGCCAACAGAGGTTTATGTTGCAGGAGCAAAACGTCCGTCTGAGATGAGCATCTTTCAAATAAGTTTATCTCATAGCAAGATATATCCCAAATCAGAGGATGATGAGGCTCAGAGCATTGAGAAGAAACCTAGAAAGAGTAAAAGGAGAGAATCCTTGGCTGCATCTGAGTTCTCAATGGGTTCACCTTCATATGGAAGTTTCACTACATATGTGAGGATTCCTGCCAAGCATGTGAGTATATTTAACTTGGTATATTCTATCTTCTTTGAACATAAACAATCCTTTTTGAATAGCCAAATCTATTCTCTTACTTATATATTTTCCTTGTGAAATTTAGGCAAGTGGAGAAGAAGAAGTCATAATCCCCGTAAGACGCTCGAGCAGAATTTGAAGCGATGTCAATTTATCCATGAAGATTCTAAAGTCGCGTCACTGTTGCATTGACAACTGAAGGAAAATTGCTCTTTTGCTTCTCAGCAAATCAGTCTTAGTAGGATTTTAGCTGAAGTGATTCAAGTGTGATTTGTAGGATTTTAATGTTTTAATTAGTTTGCTGATGTTATAATGTTGTTAGTGAAACTTTCTGCATGCTGCCTCCATTTGTTGAACTTTCATTTATTAGTTGAGGATTTTATGTGGCTTGTGTATAGCACTTTGCTTGACCCTTGCTTCTATGAACTTTTGCATGATCTGATTGTTGGCTTCGTTTCTACTCCATTTTTTGATGAACTTTTCATAGTACAACGTAGTTAAGGAAATTTGATCTCGTAACTTAGTTGTCCCCACCTTAAAAGTTAAACAAATGTAACCCTTAACACTCTTTTGATTAAATCATACTCTCGAATGTAGAACTTCTAACCATCTTCTTCCAACTAGATATTTTATTATATTGTGATATGAGAACTTACCTCGAATACTTGTATGGCCAATGACACTATTTCTGAGTTTATGTGATCTAAAACTTTTATGACCGTTTTCATTAGTACTTCTAGCCATCTTCGATAAGAGTCTTAGATTTAGTTGAGCGGAAATTTGTTGCATGATAAAATGTGTGAGCTTTCAATGACAAATTGGAGTAAGGAAACTTAAAAAATAACTTTTAACACAAGTACAATACTCCAACAAAGGGACTTATTATAAGCTGTTTTGAGTTACCTGAATAAAAGATGCACATAAATATTGTTACTTGCTTAGATGGTTACAATATTTATATTTGATTGACAGTCAAGAGACAGATCCCTTTACAGAAAAACTAAAGCAAATAGTATACAAGCACAATGTCAAACCAGTACCACAGCCAAAACTCTTTTTTGGATGGTATTTCCACATGATGTGCCTTCTTCAATGCACTTATTCAACAGAAAGTATGAACAAATCCCTCGCAAATGAGTCCAATAACAATATATGTCCACTGAGCAACCAGCCTAACATTAGAATATCTACATCTAAACACCCTCTGATTTAACGTCACTACCACAACCTCTATAAGATAAAAAAAAAATTGCAGTCTTGCGCGACTTTATCTCACAATTCAAAGTAAATCCACCCATAAGAAATTGAATTTATTCAATCATGAGAACAAAACCGGCAAGCATCAAGAAATCGTTAAGAAGATGAGTCGGAATGAGAAACAGGACAAACATATGTAAACCAGGTCAGAAAATCTATATCAACCACTATATTTGCAATTGCTCCTATTTGTTATAAAATTTTGTTAGTTAATCAAGAAACTGTGACAACAGAAGGTTTATTGTGGAGGGAAATCACTGTCTCAAAATCTCCCACCAAAACTTTAACCTTGCTCTTCCCGATTTCAACAAGCTTACTCGCCGTCTCTTCAATCACATTATTCAACAAACCCTGCATATCTTTCTTTTCTTGCACATCCTGATGCCTCAAAACAATTTTTTCAGAGATAGGGATGGTATTACTTTTGTCACCATCAACTCCTTTCTTTTTAAAGATTTTCTTTCTTATATTGTTGTCCTGGCTTTCACCCACATGTCGTCCCCATCTAAATGTCAGCCTCCTAGGGCTGCTGGTTTCTTGCTGGATATCAACTATCTTGCCCCTCCTGAACTTCAGTTTCACTGTCGAAGAATTATTATCATTAGAACAACCTGTCTTACCTTTTCTCAATGTCTTTTTCTGATTTTTCCCAACAGTTTTTGCTTCTACTATGTGCAACAGCTTTTTGTTGCTAGAGATGTATTTACCCAATGCACTGTCTGCAGACTTAACAACTTTCCTTTTATCTTCTTCATTAGACAATGGACGTGATTGTAAATGGGATGAAGACTTTGGTGATGCTTTCACTTTGGGAGTACGTAAAGTTTTCTCAGGAACCATTTCAAGGTTAAATTTGTTTGTCCCATCTCTCCACATCTTGTTCTGGTCCTTCAGAGGAGCCAGTAGTTTTAAGCTTTTATTGCTTCTTACCCTCAATAACAAAGGTTTAATAGTGGAAAATTTTGGAGGAGATAAAAGAGTTGGCATCTTCAAATATTTCTCTGTAGATACTTTAGGTGCGATTATTTGTTTTCTATAATTAGCAACACTGTCTTTCTTGCCTCTTGAATCTACACCTCCTAAGATATTAGATGAAGATTTCATTTTCTTTTTTGTCTCTGGCATCTTGTGACTTGAGGAATCCAATTTCAGAGAGTGAACACTCTTTGGTGTCAGCAGTATCTTTTTCTTTTTTTATTTCAGAAGGTTCAAGAGAGTGAACCTTAGGAGAAGGCCTTCGATCGACCAAATTAAATTTTTTTCCCTATCCTATCATACTCCTTGGAGGAGCAGATGGCTTTTGATTAACCAAGGCCTCTTTCTTTCCCTCTACCAGCATACTCCCTGGGGGAGTAGAAAGCTTTTGCTCAACCACAGTCACATTTTCTCCCTCTCCTAGCATACTCACCAGAGAAGCTGAAGACTTCTGCTAAACCATAGTCTCCTCATCTATCCCTCCCTCCATGCAACCTAGAGGAGAAGAAGATTTCTTCTCAACCATAGTGACCTCCTTTTCATCTTTGAGTACACTCTCCTGAGGTGATGAAGGCTTTTGATAGACCTCATTTACCTTCTTTCCCTCTTCCAGCATATTCACAGGAGGTGGAAAGCTTTTGCTTGACCAAAATCCCCTTGTTTGCATCACTCTGGTTACTTCTTGAAGTAGTGGAAGTCTTTTGCATAACCACGGTCCTCTTCTTTGCCTCTCCCAGCATACTCCCTGGAGAAGTGGATGGCTTTTGCTCAACTTTTGTCACTTTCTTTTTCTCTCCCAGCACACTCCCAGGAGGAGTGGAAAGCTTTTGCTTGAAAAAAGTCCCCTTTTTCTTCCTCCCCCACCAAGGTCCGTGCAGGACTCTGCTCATCAGCAGAAGTTTGTTCTTTCTTTTTGATAGAGGATGCCATGGCTTTGCTTCAGAGGAATGTTTCCTGCCATATTTACAGAAGTCATGGAAAGAACCATTGGAAGCTCTTACATAATGAGGAATAACATCTTGTTCTCTATCAGGAGCATTCAACTTCCTAGTGGATTGCCTTCTCGTATTGCCTGCATTGTAAGATGAAGTAGAGGAGGAGCTGCGATAGTAGGGAAGAACCTTGTTTCCATAGCTCATAGATCTCAATTTTATTGTCATCATTTTATCTGGCTTACTTCCAGCAGAGTCATTCTTCACGCTAGTTACTGGACTCACTAGTTCATCGATGTTATCCTCATCCATAGAGTCATTCTTCACTCTAGTCGCTGGACTTACTAGTTCATCGGTGTTATCCTCAGCCATAGAGTCATTCTTCACACTAGTTACTGGACTTGCTATTTCATTGGAGTTATCCTCAGCCATCATTCTAGAACCCTGGCACCATGAACATATCTAAACATTAGGAAGAATATCCATTAGGTGAGTAGTAAAATACAGGATGTACTGCACACTTATGGGACTTCCTCTTGCCTTTTGCCTATATTTCTTGTGTTACTGAGATCACAATGAGAATAAGTTAACATATATATTGCTAATTGAATACAACTATAGACTTATCTAGTTAAGCATGCTGCAATTAGTATCTATAATGCATTATGAATTAGACGGCTGGAGTTAAGAAATTGAAAGATGCGTCTTCAAACCAAGAAAGACATATAACAAGAGGTTTTTGAAACCTAATTATTCCATTATATTTCCATGAACAAAAAATAAGGTGGACCAAAAATTTTCCACATTAGATATTTACATCTCCATGTTTGATACATTTCTTTTGGAATAAACATATAACTAATTGAGTTGTCAAATCTTCATAAATCATATTATTAACAAATCATGATGTCCAATTTTGAAAAGTGAAATGCTCATATCCTTAAAATACCTGTAGAATGTGCTAGTGGGTTCATCGCTCTTAGGGAGATGTATGGTGCTCTGAATGGTGAACTCGTTAACTATTTGCCGACAATATCCTCTCACTTGCGTGATGCGGTTATGCTATATATGTCATTACAAATGTACTTTTCTAACTGTACTATTTTCGGTCTTTCAATTGGAAAGTTATATTTTCTATTCCCAATGTAAAAGAAGTTATAAATAAATGAAAGGTTCTCTCTGAGTTTGAGCAAAAATGTCATGAACGGGTTCTTTTGTGTGGTGTTGCTCAAGGGTAACATATGTATTTTTTGTGTCACAACATTCCACCTTTGGATTGTAGGTTCTTTCTATAACATGTAAATGCGTGAGCAATAATTGTGACAGGTGAAATATGTTTCTCTCAGATTGCTCCCTGTAGAGGCAGGCCCTCACTTGAGGCGCTATCGTGTGTTGGAAATATTGCTAAAGCAATGGGACCAACCATGGATCCTCATGTTCGTGGTCTCTTAGATTCTATGTTTTCTTCTGGGCTTTCCCTGACTCTGGTCGAAGCGTTGAAGCAAATAACTGAAAGGTTCTCTCTGAGTTTGCGTAGAACTTTCATGAATTAGTTCTTTTGTGTGGTGTTGCTCAAGGGTAACATATGTCTATTCTGTGTCTCAGCATTCCAAATTTGTTGCCAACCATCCAGAATCGGCTGCTTGAATTTATCTCAACAATCCTTTCAAGATCTCATCATTCAATGCCAAGACAATCAGCTCTTGTGAGTCGAGGGCATATTACAATGGTTACCCCCCAAGTACCAGAACGGAGTGGTTCTGCGCTAGTTCAACTTGGTTTGAGAACCCTTGCTCATTTTAATTTCAAGCTTTGTCATCTATATTTCTGTGAACTTCATTTCCCTTCTTGATAGTTTAGTTTGATAATGGATTTGGGGTTACAGGGCCACGATCTTCTTGAGTTTGCAAGGGAGTCTGTTGTTATGTATTTAGAAGACGAGGACGGAGCTACAAGGAAGGATGTTGTGCTGTGTTGCTGCAAACTTGTAGCAAATTATTTCTCGACGATCTCTTCTACCCAGTTTAGTCCTAGTAGAATCAATCGTGCCAGTGGAAAGCGACGTCATCGGGTTGTTAAAGAGGTTTACTTTTGAACTGTGTCTCTTGGTATTATCTATTTCACTGCTTTATCAATTCTTAATTATCTGATCATTCAAATATATGCCTTTAAAAACACCCCTGTCCTAATATCTGTATAAGGATGTACAATTCAGTTTTAGCCTTTTAGGAGTGGCTCGGTATTACAGTTTCTCTATCAATCTCTCAGACGGTTTATCCCCTTTTCTTGAATAGGTTGCAGGTATCTCTCTTGGTGTACTGATTTTGGGTTGCATGCCTGGACTGGGTCCCAAGTTTAGCATATGTTACTTACTCCCTTCATCCCATAAGTTGGCCTACTTTCTTTTTATTGGTCGATTTAGTCCCAAGTTTGCACATGTTAATTACTTCCTCCATTCTAAAATCTCCTAAATTGCTTTCATTGGCAATTAGTATTTGTAGAGTATGTTGTAAATCATTTGATACCTTTATCTCTTTCTTGAACCCATTACTCGATAAAGTATTTTTCAGTGTCATTTGTTTACATTCTTTTTCATAATTTGTAACATATTTCTATTACCTTCCCAAAATCCAGAACAATCTTTTTTTTTGTCACGTATGATTTCTAGTTACATTACACACTATACTTTGTCACAATTGAACTGTAATGGAGGTTTAGAAAAGGGGAAATTGATGTTTATCTGGTGGTACTCTTTCTTTTTTGTTGTTGGTGCTTTTGTACTGAACTGGTCTGGTGATGTAAAAAGGATCTTCAAGGGTTGGATTTTCAGCAAAGAAAAAAAAACTAGATAACTTTATGCATCAGATGCAAAGGCTTTTCTCTCTGATTAGCATAGAGGGTTGGATTAGTTCGCACCATTATTTGTATTTTATAGTTCGCACTTGTATTTGTATTTGTTAGTTCGCACCATCATTTGTATTTTATATAATTCGCACTTGTATTTTAAAGAACTGTTTTATATTTGTATTTTATATTTGACTGTATATTATATTAGATTATATTTGTATTATGATTTTATTGTGTTTGTATATTTAGATTATATTTGTATTTGTACTTGTATTCTATTTTCATCGATGTCTTTTTATTTTTGAAGAATTATTTTGTATTTGTAAGTTGATTGCATATTGTATTTAGCCATTTTATCATTTGTATTTGTATACAAACAAGTAAATGCATTAATTGTATTTTCTTGATTCTAAAATATATAAATATGCATTGTATCACTTGATACAAATGTACCGTTTTGTATTTGTATGTTAAAATTATTATTCATATTTGTAAATAAATAAATATCATTAATTACAAACAAATGAAACCAACGATTTTAAAAATACAAATATATATTTTATTTTCATAAAATTTGAATTGTATTTATTTGTATTAATAAATATATCTCGTATAAATAAATACAAATAAATATTCGTAAAAAGGCAATCAATCGTTCCTTTTCAATAATTAAAAAATACAAATGATAGTTCACACTTGTATCTATATGTTATAGTTCGCATTTGTATTTGTATTTTATAGTTACCACTTGTATTTATATGTTATAATTTGTCTCTCTATTTATATTTTATAGTTCGCACTTGTATTTATGTTTACTAGTTCGCACGAATGAAAAAAATGAAAAAAAAAGAAGAAAAAAAAAAGAGAAGGAGAGTAATAGAAAATAAAGAAAAAAACAAAAGGAAAAAAACTGAAGGAGAAAAAATAACAAGATAAAGAAGAAAAAGAAAAGAAAAAAAGACAAAATGCAAAAAAGACAACAAAAAAAATTGAAAAAGAAAGAAGAAAGAGAAAACAAAAAAGAAAAAGAAAAAATGAAGAAAAAAACAGAAAAAAGAAAAAAAAAGTAATAGATAATAGTGAGAAAAAAAATACAAAAGAAAACAAAAAAAATTTTAAAATAAAAGAAAGAGAAAAATAAAAAAGGGGGAAAAAAGGAAATACAAAATGAAAAAAAGACAACAAAAAAGAAATAATTGAAAAAAGAAAGAAGAAAGACAAAACAAAAAAAAGAAGGAATAGAAAAACTGAAGAAAAAATATATATAAAAAAAATGAGTAATAGACAATAGAGGAAAAAACAAAAAAGGAGAAAAAATAAAAAGAAAAAAAATACAAAAAAAAATGAAAAAATTGGAAAAAGAAAAGAAAAAGAAAATGAAAAAAAAAGAAAAAAATAAGGAAAAAACTGAAAAAGAATAAAAAGTAATAGAAAATAGAGAAAAAAAATTAATGGGAGAGACTATGAATTGTAATTATGAAAAAATTAATGGACAAGAAAAGGTTCTGAATTGTAATTAATTGAAACTAGGCTAAATAAGGTAATTAGGAGTCAATATTGACTTCGTTGTGTAATTATCCCAATTTATATATATATATATATATTTATCTTCTCATTTTACTGCATTCTTTTGTATCTTCTTTTGGGATCTTATCTCCAAAAATCTTTGCCATAATTCACAATGGACAAGGATTATGAAATCAGAATTAGAAATTTTATAAAATTTGTTTTGTTTCCTTTCTTAGTTTTCTATCTTCTCTCATTTTTTTTTCATTTTAAACATTATTCATTTTTTCATTCTCCTCAAAAACAATCTTTTTCTTCTCAATAACCTCTTTAAATTGCCACCTACTATTTTTACTTCATCTTCTATTTATAGTTTTTTAATTTCTTTATAGATAAGGGTTAAAGAATTAACAAAAATATATATTAATCAAATCACACTTCTACTTAATTATTCATTAAAAGTTATGCAGAATCTGTACATGTCAATTATTTTGAGATGGAAAAAATATATAATTATAGAACATAAATATTTTAATTTAAATATTTGCACTTATAAAATATCATGATATTTTACATTTTAATATTTATTTATAATGAATTTTATCTTTTAAATACCAACAATCATTACTATTGATAGTTACCTTATGTAACTACTATGCATAATGCATGATATGATAAATATCATTAAATATCATAATTTTTTATAATTTAATATTTATTTATCAATAATTATTACTATTGATTCTTACCTTTTTAATAGCAATAGGTACTACATTGATTACTACAATTTCCTTAAAAGAAACGTAAGATAAAAGATTTTTTTAGGAATAGATGATTTTTATGCAATAATTTAAATTCTAATATAAAGAATGATTCAAAAAATCTGAAACTGAAATATTTGAGATAAATGATTTTCCTAATTTAAGAATACAAGAATAAAAAAATAAATTGAAAAGCAATAAAATTTTAAAAAATGTATGAAGAATGCTTATTAATAGAACATAAATCTTAACCACGTGAACGTAAATGATGAATACAAAGTAAAACTTATTCATATTCTTTTATTTATTTTTCTCATGTTTTTGCCCATTTTCATTATTTCATTTGTCTTAATTTTTTGTCAAAAATTTATAAAATTTTCATTTTTACTCCAAAATTTTGATGCAAAATCTTCTCTTCTCTCATATATAACTTATAAATATATTATAGAAAATATCATATAAAGTAGCCCTAGATAAAGAGAAGAAGAGAAAAGAATTCTCATAAATATAAAGTAAAATCCCTATTCTTACTCCAAATTTTATACAAAATTTTCTCCTCTTCCATGTACAACTTATAAATTCATCATGGGAAGTACCATATAAAGTAGACCTAGAAAAAGAGAATGCGAGAAAAAAATTTTCATAATTATAATGTAGCCCTAGAAAAATAGAAGAGGAAGAGAATAGAATTCTCATAAATATTTTTGTTTACTCTATTGTATACAATTCAATATCAAAAATAGGTTAAAAACACCATTCTATTCTATCAAACTCATCGTCTCTAACCGTACCATCAAACCTTCTATCATGAATCTGTTAGTCATCCTCGTATTCATATTTTCCTTAACCCGACAAATTCATTTGGTGGACTCTCGAAAAATAATAGAGAATCTTTTGCATAGCATTCTGTTTTCTATATTTTTGTAGATCCTAATAGGATTGTGTGATTGAAATCATATACTTCTAGCTTTAATTTATAGAGGTTAGAGATGAGTGTATTTTTTTTTTTGCTTAATTGCTGCAAATTTTTTTCATGTTACAATGATCAAATTAATAAGTTTTTATGACAAAGAAATCAAAAGTCTGAAATGATAGTAATGACCATCAATACTTACTTTAATGATTTTCCTTCATAAATAAAGAATATCAAAAGTTGTAATGGTAATAGTAAGTAAATATTAAAAGATAAACGTCCTTTATTATATATTTAATTGTCCTTTTAATTAAATAATAGTGAAAAAAATTCAAAAAAACCAGAAAAAGATAAATACTTTTTCATTGAGGCATGCCACATCAGCAGCCTATAATGTCTCCTTTATATATGTATATATAGATTTGAAAATATGTTATAAGTGTCACTACAATGAACTATTTTAGAAGTAGAAAAGGTTTTTCGATTTTTAAAAGAAAAATAGTGAACAGAATTAAGACATTATTTTCACTACAATGAACTATTTTAGAAGTAGAAAAGGGTTTTCTAATGATAGTGAGAGATTTAAAATTTTTAAAGTTTTATAATAATTGGTAAAAGATTTTTAGATAACTCCAGGTGTTAAATAAAGTTTTTTTTTGATAACTACGTCTATTTGTAAAAAAGTACATCCAGGCGTACATTTTAGTGATGAAATTCATAGTTATTATTGTTAGATCTTGAATTTCAAGAAGGGCAAAAAGTATCCCTTAAAAAATGTAATAGATTATTTTTCTTAAATATGATTTACAATCATAGTCACATGATAGAATATACATCGTTTTCACCCCAAACTATATCTGAAAAGTCGAAGGCACACATAAACTATACGAGTGACCTATTACACACCTAAACTATAAAAAAGTGAAACTATTTACACCCTCTCAGGCTACCACCACTTACATGTGGTGTAGTATTTTACACGCGCTGCCACGTCAGCACCATGTCAGTAAAAAGTATCATTTTTTTATAGTTAAGGTGTGTGATAGGTCACTTATATAGTTTAGGTGTGGATTTAACTTTTTGACTATAGTTTGGGGGTGGAAACGATGCCTTTTCCCTTAATGTTTTTAGCTGTTTACTTTTGTTATTTAATAGGCTGGGCGCGCCTAAAATAAGTGTAACACACGCGCCTTAGAATGGGGGTCAAGGGGAGGTAATAATATCACTTTTATATAGTTAAGGTGTGTAATAGGTCACTTATATAATTTATGTGTGGCTTAGACTTTTCTTGTATAGTATGGGGTGGAAATGATGTCTTTTCCCTTTATTTAGTGATGATTGATGAGAGTGCAATATTCAATGGTACCATATAAAAAATTATGTATTTAAGTGAGAAAATATAGAGACGTTTGTTGCTTATTATCCACCAAGTTTTGAGCCTCGTGAAATTTGCTTTTGAGATTTTTTAGTTTATAAAAGAGACAAGAAAGCTTAATTTTTATGCACAAGTCAATAGATCCATAATTATTATTATTAGACTGTGAATGTTAAGAAGGGCCAATCCCGCCTATAAATGTAATAGATCGTTCTTAGTAAATAAGATTTACAATCATGAATGTCATAATATTTTGATCTAGTGATAAGAGCAAAATGTTTAATATGTAACCACATGGCAGAATATGAAGCAGTAGCATGTGCAAAAAAAATATTTAAGTGAGAAAAGATAAAGACGTTTGCTTACTATTCACCGAATTTCGAACCTCGCAGCATTTACTTTTGATATTTCTTAATCAACAAAATCAAATAAAAGAACTTGAATTTTGATGAACATTGCAAAACAAGAATAGCGAAATCATCGAACTTGATGTAAAGGCACGTTTGAGCTGCAACTATTCTAATTTCAAATTCTTGATGTTGTGACCTTATTAAATAAGTTGTTTGTTATAGTTTAATAGATAAAAGTTCACATAGTAAGTATATGATGATATGAATATGATAGTGTAATGAACATATGTAAACATTAGGAAGAATATCCATTAGGTGAGCAGTAAAATACAGGATGTACTGCACACTTATGGGACTTCCTCTTACCTTTTGCCTATATGTCTTGTGTTGCTAAGATCACAACGAGAATAAATTAACATATATATTGCTAATTGAATACAACTATTGACTTATCTAGTTAAGCATGCTGCAATCAGTATCTATAATGCTTTTTGAATTAGACAACTGGAGTTAAGAAATTGAAAGGTGCGTCTTCAAACCAAGAAAGACATATAACAAGAGGTTTTTGAAACCTAATTATTCCATTATATTTACATGAACAAAAAATTAGGTGGACCAAAAATTCTCCACACTAGATATCTACATCTCCATGTTTGATACATTTCTTTTTGAATAAACATATAACTAATTGAGTTGTCAAATCTTCATAAATCATATTATTAACAAATCATGATGTCCAATTCTAAAAAGTGAAATGCTTATATAATCTCCCTTGCCGGAAAGAAAATGAATGATTCTCTTATAGCAGACCAAATTATTAGTCGGATTAAACATCTTGATCGGTTCCTACACCAACTAAGTAGTGAAAGGTGTTATATCTCATGGATGAAGGTAATTGGCAATTAATACAACTTTACTAGTCCGAGTTGTATTGATAGAACATGGAAATGAGTGAATGTTGAGAATGACTACAATATCAAGCATGCTTGGGGATGGAAATATGCACTTTTAGATTCAATAAATGTTCAAGTCATCAATATCTAAGATCAAGCAAAGAATATCCAAAAAAGAGAAGAAGAAGATAAATATAGATAACTCACCAATATTTGCAGAGCTTGAAAAACAGGACAAGCGTCTAAGACAGGAGAAACTTTGACTATGTCAAAGTTGTACGTGCTTTCAAATAGCAAGACTAACATCCTAGGGTTCCTAAATATCTGCATCGATGTTGGGAAGTGTGTTACCTAATAAAAAGGAATACTTCAAGTGATTAGGGTGTTCAAAAGACAAATACCAAAGGAATTTGACAAGCCAAGAAATCATCAAATGCCTGAGTATTCCAAGTGGTGACTATTAAAGATTTAACCTGAGCAGGTAAATTCGCTGAAATTCACCAAATATGTATGGCATTGAAGCATCTCCGCGAAGACTAATTTTTACATGTTCCAGCATAGGAACGGAAGAAAAGTAAAATCTTACTCTGTTATTAAAAAAATACTCCAACTCATGCAGTTTTGTAGCTTGAAGATCAATCTCTTCCAATCCTCCACAATCAGCAAGAAGAACAGATGTTACTATACCGGAGATGCATAGCTTATGCAGAAGATTGCAATATTTTATGATTAACTGATTAAGGTTCAAATACAAGGACAAATACCCTCAAGTTGTCCCGTTTCTAATAGAGCGCCCATCAAGAAAAGGGTCTTGAGGGAGTGGAGACGGAGTGTGACACTTGGTTGTACAACGTAAACACAAAAAAACAAGGATTTCAAGGAGGATGCTTGAGAGAGAATCTCAAGGGAAAATTCAAAAAATGTGTTGCGGTGAAGGTTAATGTATTTTGAGGTAGGAATTTTGCCACAGCTAAAGTTGAGATGTAATCTTTCAACCCCTAATTTTGAAACAGAATGCATCAATTGGCCAAATTCACTAGAAAACTTTCTCTGACTGAAAGTGTTCATTTTAAGTTCAACCACATTACAACCCAATTAAAGTTGCAAAAACTGATTTACTACTTCCAAGAATTTTTCTGATAGTAAGGCTGACATGTAGGACCTAAATAGTTAACGCCAAACATGTCAAGGATGAACTGTAATGTAAGAATAGAAGCAACCAGATATCTCCACATTGTAGACAAAATGCGGGTCTTAACAACATCTTTAATTGTCATACGTGAAAGAATTGAAGACAAAACGTCATGTAGTATCTAACTCCTATAATACACCTTTGCCTTATCAACATCTGATAGCTGACTCACATAATCCACCTTTGCCTTAAGATCCTAATTCCATTAATTACACGCGCAAGCAAAAATACTTCAAAAGAAATTTTACATAAATAAAAAAAGAAAATCTAAATTTAAAAATAGTACTACTAGAATAAGTATTTGTTATTGAACCCAAGTTATCTAGAAAAAGGTATAATTGTGCATAAATAACATGCTTTGACTCTTGAATTAAAAACATACGGTTAATTCATCATATTCGCTTTATTATTGTATGATTCTTTTCTAATATTATACAAATTTGTTCTCATAAAACAACAACAAAACTAGAGTTTACACGTACATTTGTTGAAGTTTCCTCCTCCTTTTTACTTAACAGTCTTTTCCTCGAAAAATCAATTCCTTCCAATGTAAGCAATCCCAGAATCACTCCTCCGGACACAGTAAAATATTATAAATAAACACACACAACAAAAGAATGAATTTTAATTATCCGAAAGTAAACAATGAACATGTTTAAAGTAAGAGATTTTTACCCAGGTGATCTCTACCCATATCTGTACAACTTTTAGATAACAAGTTCACGTGCCAGAGTTTGTGGATGCTATCAATCTCTCAGATGGTTTATACCCTTTTCTTGAATAGGTTGTAGGTATCTCTCTTGGCGTACTGATTTTGGGATGCATTCCTAAACTGGGTCCCAAGTTTAGCATATGTTACTTACTCCCTTCATCCCACAAGTTGTCCTACTTTCTTTTCATTGGTCGATTTAGTCCCAAGTTTGTACATGTTAATTACTTCCTCCATTCCAAAATCTCCTAAATTGCTTTCATTGACAATTAGTATTTGTAGAGTATGTTGTAAATCGTTTGATACCTTTATCTCTTTCTTGAATCCATTACTCGATAAAGTATTTTCCAGTGTCATTTGTTTACATTCTTTTTCATAGTTTGTAACATATTTCTATTACCTTCCCAAAATCCAGAACAATCTTTTTTTTTGTCATGTATGATTTCTATTTACATTACACACTATTCTTTGTCACGATTGAACTATAATGGAGGTTTAGTGTAACACCCCATATTCAACTACATGTATTGGCGTATTCAAGTATGTGTATTGGTCTTATTTATGTGGAATTAGTTTTTTTATTTTATTTATACCAGAATTTTCCCGTCGATGGTTCCATACGAAGGTTATTGAATAAACTTTCCAACGATACAAAGATTTCCAAAAATAGATAGGTTTTGGATATAATCGAGCACGTTCGAAACTATAAAATGGTGGCCGGGATATTTGGGAATAGTAAATGTGCAGGAAAATTTCCTGCACACAAACTACTGAGGCCACCAATTTTTTAGGGTCAACTTCGAACGATCATAACTCCCTTAATATAATCAAATAGAAGAGCTGTAACCTATGAAAAGAAATATCTTTGAGTCTTCTTTCCAATGCAATTGGTTTTATCAAAATCCAACGTCTGAGTAAGGAGTTATAGTCATTTTACTTCAGCCTCTCAAACAGATTTTTTAGGGTCAACTTCAAATGACCATAACTCCTTGTACAGGACGAACTGGGTGGTCTACATTATATGAAATAAAAGCCCTTTGAATTATCTTTCCAACAATACCAATTTTTCCCAAATCTGATATCGGAGAAAAAAGTTATGGTCGATGTGCTTTAGCTTACCAAAATAGTCCACCAAAGGATAGATTTGACATTATTTAAATTTTAAAGGCATTTTGGTCATTCCCTATTATATTATGGACGGGAATATGTTTATATATACATGTATATGAGTTCAAAAACTCATTTTCATCATCAATCATTGATAAAGAACAAACCCTAGCCAAATTTGACCTTTAAATTACTTTTGATTCAACCGTAGAAATTCCAAAGTAATCCGATAACTGCGTAACGACACCTATTATTTGTGCAAACAGGATTGCATAATCAAGAGGTGAATTATAAGGTATGAATATTGTTTGCCTTTGTTCTCTTCCATATATTTTTGTGTGATAGAGGATTATATCTATTAGTTG
Source organism: Capsicum baccatum var. pendulum (assembly GCA_030864225.1). NCBI lineage: Eukaryota > Viridiplantae > Streptophyta > Magnoliopsida > Solanales > Solanaceae > Capsicum > Capsicum baccatum. The sequence continues at coordinate 154,514,587 of CM061551.1, read as the reverse complement.
TTATTGAAAGGTGATGAAAATAGGGTTATGGACTATTTTGCATGGTTTGGTTGTATTGAATTGTAGAAGGTGGATATGGTAATTTAGTTTTGGAAGGTGGATATGGTGATATACTATTGAATTGATGATTATTTATGTCTATGGCTCAATATGGTTTAATGGATTGGTTGGAAGAATAAATGAATCCAAACTTGATATTGGAGGATGTTGTATGAATATGCATGGCATGTGAATGTAATCGGAGTATAAGAAGGTTAAAGTGACACCCTTTATAGTGTAATTAAGGCTTACTACTCAACCACTAGTTTGGTGAATTCAAATAATTGAATTATGAGGTTTGGTTGCTAATACTAGATTGCTATATATGTTCATTGTAGATAAGTAATCCGAAAAGACGGGAAGTCCATTTGGGACTAGTATTGAAGGTTGATAGTCATGTATGTAAAGCATAATCTATACCATATCTTTGGCATGAAAGTGAACAATTGTTCTATTAAGAAAGTTTCCAAAGTTATTCAATAACATGTGATCCATAATGATTTTGTATGATGTCCTACGTTACCAATGAACTTGTTTCCACCCTACAAGATGTTAAGACATTCCAATACTTACTTATTTTCCAAATCTTACATGTTTATTGCACAAATGAATGTCAGAAGGTATCTGGTTACTCAAACAAGCTTCATGTGCTATTAATGACTCCAAAACATTTCATTGATATACCAATAAGTTTCTACTTCATTGTTATGGCATTGATGACTCTAAAACACTTTATTGATGTGCCAATGAGTTCTCACTTCATTGTTATTGCATTAATGGTCTATTTATATGTCTCTTATTGATGTATCATTGTTTCAAAGTATCAAAAATGCGGTGGTGACCGAAATAACAATCTCAAAGATTAATTTAACTAATTGATGGAAGTTCTCTCTTATCGGGTGGTATCCCAGGGGCATAAGCCTATCATGGGTCGATCCCTATTTATGTGTTTATGGGTGTTATCCCACGGGCATAAGCCTATCATGGGTCGATCCCAGTTGATATGTACTGGAGGCAGCCTAATCCTCACAGTATAGTACAGTAATGATTACAAAGATCATAAGAACGAAGGTAAAGTGATTGAATAAATACAATGTACAGGTTGTTACAAGTTCTAGTAAGTGTGGTCCACTCCTATTACGATTTATTCACTTGTTTCTGATTTCTATTGAGCTCCTATATCATATGTGATTATCTATAGCTTTACATACTCAGTACATATTTTGTACTGACGTCCCCCACGGGGACCTACATTTCATGCTGCAGGCACAAGCACAGGCACCTCAGCTCATACACCGCACAAGTAGAAGATAGGATATCCAGCTGCATTTGGTGAGCTCCAGTTTGCTTCAGGGCTTTTCGTGTCATATCCAATCACTTTTGGTATTGTATAGAAGTTAGTTATATGTTGGGGTGTGTCCCGACCTTAGTTAAACTCTGTCTATTGTCTAGAGGCTTTGTAGACCTAATGTACGGTCAAAGTGGTATTTTGTTAATAGATGTGATGACACTAAAGGCCAAGTATTGTATGTACATATATATGTGTGCTCGAGCTTATACTGGTGATTTTTTCCTTTTATAAGCGACATGATGCTGTCCGAATTTTGGGTTGTCATAGAGGTATGCATGGAAAGTATAAGGTTATGAACTGGTTCTCCCGAGCCTCCTCGGTTATGGGTGCTAGTCCGCCCCAATAGGATTTGAGGCGTGAAAAAAGTGGTACAGAGAATTTCGTCCTAGTAAGTCTACAAAGCCGTGTCTATATAGAGTCTTGTTTATCGGTATGTCATGCACCACATCTATAAACAGGAGGCTATGGACACTTAGGAATTGTTTCTTTTCTTTATGTCTTAGATCGTGCGATAGAGCCTATATTGTATATGAAGTTATAGTTGAACACTGAATCCATTTGTTTCTCTTATTATAGTAATGATGTTGGTTACCAGAAGCAAGAATACTGATAAGCAAGTAGATGTGACTGCCGGAGAGGGGACTAGTAAGTCACCCACTACACCAGCTAATCAAAGTGAGGCTCTAACTGAGCATGTATTAGAAACTTCTTCCACTCAGAAAGAAATAAGGGGGAGGAGAACTATATCCCCAGAGCCAGCTATTAATGCTGTTGATCAAGATCTTAGAAATGCAGTGCAACTTCTAACTCATATAGTTGCTGGGCAAGCTCAAGGGCAAGCCATTCCTACCATGGGTCCTTGTTGTACAGATACACAGGATTTTCTTAAGATGGATCCTCCCACTTTTACTAGATCAGATCTTAACGAGGACCCACAGGACTTTATTGATCAAATTCAAAGGGCCTTAGATGTTATGAATGTAACGGGTAGAGAGACAATGGAGTTAGCGGCATATAGATTTAAAGGAGAGGCTATATATTGGTACAAGGACTGGAAACGATCTAGGGCCATTGATGTGCCCCCAGCTACTTGGAAAGAGTTCAAAGAGGCATTTGTTGATCATTATCTTCCATTCGAGATTCGTCAGGCCCGTGCAGATCAGTTTTTAAATCTTCGTCAGGGGAATATGAGCGCGAGGGAGTACAGTCTCCGATTTAATTCCTTGTCGATAGATGCTCCTAATATTGTGGCTACTATGGATGACAGAGTTCATCAATATGTGGATAGGCAAGATCCATATCTAGTTAGAGATTGTACTATTGTCGCTTTGAACAAAGATATGGACATAGCAAGGATCCATGCTTTTGCACAGAAAATGGAAGATCAGACGTAGAGGAGAAGAACATAGGAATCAGAAAGAGGATATTCTAAGAGGGCCAGATCTACAGGGCAGTTCATGGCATCCCAAGGAGGGTTCAGACTACAGTTTTCTGCTAGACCACCTAGGCCATTATCTTCTTATTCTGCAGCTAGTGACCCACCACAGTTCCAAGGGTCCAGAGGAAATCAATTTAGGCATAGAAGTGAGAGTCAGAGTTCGCGGATAGTGGGATACCAAGGGCAAGGGAATATGAGCCAATCGAGACCTCCTCGAGAGCCATGCAATAAATGTGGAAGGTATCATTTAGGTGCATGTTGGCTGGGGACCAATGTTTGCTTTTGGTGCGGTATGTCGGGGCATATGATGAGAGAATACCCACGAAGGGGCATAGGGGTTATGGCATGACCTACGGGGTTATTTATTGCATCATCATCATCATCAATGCCTTATTCAGGAAGGGGTGCACAACCAATGGGTCGTGTTAGAGGTGATAGTGGAACCATGAGTTCTAGCGGGGCTCAAAATCCTACGTATGCTCTAGAAAATCGACAGAATTTAGAGGCTTCCCCAGATGTGGTTACGGGTATGCTGTCTATCTTTTCATTCAATTTATATTCTTTAATTGATCGCGGTTCTATATTATCTTATGTTACTCCATTGGTTGCTGGAAAGTTCGAAAGAATACCCAAACTGTTAGTTAATCCATTTGAAGTGTCCATACCGGTTGGGAAATCTTTTATATCTAGAAGGGTTTACCAAAATTTCATAGTAACTGTTTGTGGTCGTGATACGATGGTTGATCTTGTGGAGTTAGAAATGGTATATTTAGATGTTATAATGGGTATGGACTGGTTGGCGTCTTGTTATTGCACAATTGATTGCTGCACGAAAAAGGTATATTTCTATTTTCCAAATGAATCAATCCTTGAATGGAAAGGTGAAATTAGCACGCCAAGAGGTAGATTTATTTCTTATTTTAAGGAAAGAAGAATGATTTCTAAGGGATACATATATCATTTAGTTAGAGTAAGGGATACAGAAGTGGATCCACCAACTCTTCACGCTATTCCGGTGGTAAATGAATTTTCTGATGTATTTCCTGAAGATCTTCCAGGTTTGCCTCCTGAACGAGAAGTAAAGTTTAGTATTGATGTAATACCAGGAACCCAACCAATCTCCATTCCTCCGTATAGAATGGAACCAGTAGAATTACAAGAATTTAAATAGCAATTGAAAGATTTGCTAGAGAAGGGATTCATAAGGCCTAGTATGTCCCCTTGGGGAGCACCAGTGTTATTTGTACGCAAAAAGGATGGCTCGCTGAGGATATGTATTAATTATCGGCAATTGAATACGGTGACTATTAAGAATAAATATCCTCTTCAAAGAATTGATGATTTATTTGATCAGTCACAGGGCGCCAAGTGCTTTTCTAAGATTGATTTGAGGTCAGGTTACCACAAAGTGAGGGTCAAAGAGAAGGATATACCCAAGACAGCTTTCCAAACATGGTATGGTCATTATGAGTTTCTAGTTATGTCATTTAGGCTAACAAATGCACCCGTAGCTTTTATGGATTTGATGAATAGGGTGTTTAATCCATTCCTGGATGTATTTGTGATAGTTTTTATAGATGATATTCTAGTTTATTCTATATTAGAAGAGGACGATGCCAATCACTTACGACAGGCATTGCAGACTTTTCATGATTGTAAGATTTATGCAAAGTTCTCTAAATGTGAGTTTTGGTTAAAGTCAGTGGCATTTTTGGGTCAGATTATATCTAGTGAAGGGATAAAGGTTGATGCTCAAAAGATAGAAGCTGTGAAGAACTAGTCAAGGCCCACAATGCCTATGAAGATTCGTACTTTTCTCGGGTTGGATGGTTATTATTGAAGGTTTGTTAAAGGCTTTTCTTCCATTTCAGCACCCTTAACCACGCTAACCCATAAAGCATCTAAATTCCAATGGAATGATGACTGTGGGAAGAGTTTTCAAGATTTAAAGAAGAAGTTGATTTCTACACTCGTGTTGGTACTTTCAGAAGGCACCGAAGGGTATACAGTGTATTGTGATACTTCCAGAATTGGTTTAGGATGTGTATTGATGCAGCATGTTAAGGTAACAGCATATGCTTCTAGACAATTGAGGACACATGAAAAAAATTATCCTACACACGATCTTGAGCTGGCAGCAGTTATATTTGCTTTAAAGATATGACGCCACTACTTATATGGGGTTCATGTTGATATATATACTGACCATAAGAGCTTGCAATATATTTTTAATTAGAAGGATCTAAATTTAAGGCAGCGGAGATGGCTTGAACTATTAAAGGACTATGATGTTGATATCTTGTACAATCTAGGGAAAGCAAATGTGGTAGCTGATGCGTTAAGTCGTAAGGATATGATGGCGCCTATAGAAAGGCAAGGGATGATTAAAGATCTTCACCAGTTATCTAGTTTGGGAGCTCGCCTTCTTGAAACTCCGGATAAAGAGCTTATCATACATAATGCTGCGGAATCTTCATTAGTAGCTGAAGTGAAAGAGAAGCAATATGCAGATCCTATATTCTTACAGCTTAAGGAGAACGTTCAAAGTGGTGAGACCAAGGTATTTGAGCTTACGCAAGAAGGAGTACTTCAGTACCAAAACCGATTGTGTGTGTCGGATGTAGACGGGCTAAAAAAGAAGATTATGACAAAGGCACATTGTTCAAGATATTCCATTCATCTAGGATCAACCAAAATGTATCAAGATTTGAAGGATATGTATTGGTGGAATGACATGAAGAAGAGCATTGCAGAATTTGTAGCTGAATGTCCAAATTGTCAAAGAGTTAAGCACCAAAAACCCGGAGGTTATATGCAATCCATTGATCTTCCAAGCTGGAAGTGGGACATGATCAACATAGATTTCGTTATTGGTTTACCTTGTACATCCCGAAAGTTTGATTCTATATGGGTGATTGTTGATAGGCTTACCAAATCCGCACATTTCCTACCAGTTAGTACCACATACACAGTTAAGAGTATGCGAAGCTGTACATTAAAGAGATAGTCCGATTACATGGAGTGCCAATCTCTATTATATCAGATCGGGGAGCCCAATTTACCGCAAACTTTTGAAAGTCTTTTCATAGGTGTTTGGGAACACAAATGAAGTTGAGTACAACTTTTTACCCTCAAACAGATGGACAAGCAGAACGTACCATCCAAATACTTGAAGCTATGCTACGAGCTTGTGTAATAGATTTTAAGGGAAACTGGGATGATCATTTACCTCTTATTGATTTTGCCTACAATAATAGCTATCATTCAAGTATTAAAATGGCACCATATGAAGCTTTATATGGAAGGAAGTGTAGTTCACCAATAGGATGGTTCGAAGTGGGTGAAACTCTTTTATTCGAACCAGATCTTGTTTATCAAGCCATAGAGAAGGTGAAAGTAATTTAGCAATGACTGAAAATAGCCCAAAGTCGACACAAGTCATATGTGGATAGTAGAAGGAGAGGGCTAGAGTTTTCTATAGGTGATTGGGTATTTTTGAAGGTATCACCAATAAAAGGGGTAATGAGATTTGGCAAGAAAGGGAAGTTGAGTCCATGTTATATAGGCCCTATAAGATCACTCGAAGGTTTGGACAAGTTGCATATGAATTAGAGCTACCCTAAGAGCTCTCATCAGTACATCCGGTATTTCATGTGTCAATGCTTCAAAAGTGCATCAGAGATCCATCACATATCACTTCTACTAAGGATGTGCAAGTTGCGGAAAATGTTACCTATGAGGAAGTGCCTATTGCTATTCTAGATCGCCAAGTTAAGAAGATGAGAAATAAAGAGATAGCATCGGTAAAAGTACATTGGAGAAATCGTCAAAGGGAAGAGATTACATGGGAAGCTGAGGAAGCAATGAAATCTAAGTACCCTCATTTGTTCAAAGATGAAGAGGATGACCAAGAAACGGAGTTAGAACATTAACAAGTAAGTTTTTTTTTATATATGCATAGTATTTATGTGATGATGTGAATGTTAATTATGGACTTGAACTTGTTTCGGTTGAATAACTATGCTAATATTAGAGGAAGAATGTCCTAAAGGGGGGAAGGATGTAACACCCCGTATTCAAGTACATGTATTGGCGTATTCAAGTACGTGTATTGGTCTTATTTATATGAAATTAATATTTTTATTTTATTTATACCGGAATTTGCCCATCGATGGTTCCATATGAAGGTTATTGAATAATCTTTCCAATGATATAAAGATTTCCAAAAACGGATAGGTTTCGGATATAATCAATCATGTTCGAAATTATAAAACGGTGGTCGAGATATTTGGGAATAGTAAATGTGCAGGAAAATTTCCTACACACAAACTACTGAGACCATCCAATTTTTTTGGGTCAACTTCGAACGATCATAATGATGTTAGGCGTATTTACATGCCTAAAGCACCTTAATGTACCCATATTTTAGCTAAGTTTTGAGGACAAAATATATAATTCCTGCACTTTTAGTCCCTTTTCCTGTAAGTGAGCTAGCCAACGTGATTAGCAAGTTTTCAGGTATAAATGATGAAGATTTCAGCATTTTATGGACTGGTTGCCGCCAAAGGAAGCTTCACGAAAGAAGGAAGGCAGCTTCTGGAAGCTTATGGACTAAATGTGATGCATGGAAAACTTGTCCCAGCAAAAACAACATTTCTAAAGACATGGGGGATCAGCTGTAACTTAGTAGGATTAGGATAAGAATACAGTAACCCAGTAGGACTGGGACAAGGATAAAAACCCTATTTCAATAGGACTAGGATATGGATGTTATATAAACCCTATTTTGCTGAAACTTTTCAGCATTCTCTTCTTATTCCCCTTTCTATTCTTTCCCATTCTAATTAATTCAATTCAACTCATCCATCCAATTTTCTATTCAATTCTATTTTTATTTTATTCAACATCTAGTTCTTCATGTTACTTTCTGATAGAGAACACACGGCCCTTGTGACCAATGTGAGATCATGATGATGTCTATTGTGATTTCCGTTGCACTCATGAATAGCTAAACTTCTCTATTAGGGTTATGGAAGCCTTATGAGATACTATCTATTGCTATGAGTTTATGAATTCCTGATACGTATGCTGCTTATATCATTCTTCTCTTCATCTTAATATAAATTCTTATGGTTGCAAACATATAGAATACGCCAGTATAGCATTAACTTGTTTGAAAGAAAAGTTACATGTCTGGAAAAGAGAGAATGTCAAGGAAATAGGGCACCAACCCCTGTTTAAAAGTTAGTGCCGTAACTGGATTAACCTCTTGGAGAATTCGTACCATTAGATATGGTTTAAGATCGAAAGAGTTAAAGTGAAATAATCCTTGATGGTCGAACCATAGAATACAATTCTCTATAAGCACATGCATGTCTGAATTCCGCATAACTCATAGTCAATAGATACGTATAACTCATAAGGTGGACATAACCCTAACTCTCAATTCTCATTTATTAAAACCTACCAAGTACTCCGTTTTACTCTTCTATTTTTTGTTTGTACTCTACTATTTTGTTTACATTATTTGCACGCACAAAATCCCCCCTTTTTACGAAACTTTCACCAAAAGTCTAATAATCGTTGCATACTTAGTGACCAAGTATTCCCTGTGGGATTCGACACTCAACCCAGTTGGGTTCTATATTTGACAACGACCACTTACACTCCTACGAGAGCTGTAGTTTGAGTGTTATCAAAAATTGGCCCCGTTGCCGGGGAATACAGTTGTCAACTATGTTTGTGATAGTTACTAGACCCTTTGTCAAAGATTCTCATACTATACTTTTAGTTGTTGTTTTTGTTTTATTCAGGTGTTGTTGGCAGGATGGAGGCACAACGTGACATTGATAGAAGGGCTGCTCAATAGGAGCAGGCTAGACTAGCAGCTGCGTTGGCCGCCGCCCAAGTACATCAATAGAATATTGATAACCCTGGGCGAGCAACAAACCCTGACGATGAGGACCTGGGCGATGAGGAGCTACTAAACCCACGGTATACTGCTGAGATGGAGGCACCCATGCAGAGGAGAGATCGTCAAGCGCAATTGAGGCCTGATCGCTGAGCTATGCAGATTCCTTTTGATGACGATTTGGATGGAGCTGGTGCCACAGAGGCTATTATTCCTCCGCCCTTGGCACCCGGAGCCAAGTTCAACATCACTAGCACCATGATTCAGTTACTGCAACTCAAGGGATTATTCGGTGGACTCGCAGGTGATGATCCAAATATGCATCTGGTCAACTTTATCTCTACATGCAAGTCATTCGACAATCCTGGCGTTGGACAGAATACAATTCGACTGTGCTTATTTCCATTGTCTCTATCTGGGGAGGCAACTCTATGGTCGAATGGGCTGACTCCTGATTCTATTATAAATTGGATGCAATTGAAAGATGCTTTCCTAGAAAGATTCTTTCCGCCATCCAAAAGAGTACAATTGAGAGATGAAATCAGCAACTTTCGACAGCTTCCAACTGAAGCCCTTCATGAAACATGGGAGAGATTCAAGAAGAAGCTTATGAGGTGCCCAAACCATCATATGACCAATGTCCACCTAATAGAGATACTATACAAATCCTTGAATGCAGTAACTAAACTAGTGGTGGATAATGTGGCTGGAGGTTCATTTATAGACCTCACCTTTGTTCAGGCAAGCGATATGCTAGACCGGATGACAAAGCAAAGTAGAGCTTGGCATACCAGGGATTCCGAGGTAACAAGCCCCACCATATCTATTGGCATGACTGCAGAACAAAAGCGAAGAGAGAAAGAACGTGACCAAGATATGGCGCACATGAAAACACAAATGGATCTTCTTACCAAGCATTTATTATCAGGGAAGACCAAAAAAGTAAAAATAGTTGCGTCAATAAGAAGAGACAAATCCAATTCTGAAGAAGAATCCAACTACTTGAACAATCAGGAGGGTTTCCGATGCAATGCCTAAGGAAACCAAGGTCGGAACTATTATGATAAACAAGGATATAAGGATCATGATAAAGGTAGTTGGAAGAATAAGACTGATAGGAGTGGTTTGTATATTCCTCCTGGAAATCGTGAGGCCGCGACATCTGGTTCGGGGAAGATGTCAATGGAAGATATGATGCCGAAGCTGTTGAAAGAAGTAGAGGCAACCAATACGGGAGTAAATGAGGTGAAGAACGACTTGTCTTCAATAAATTAGTTGGTTGACTCACATTCCACTGCAATAAAATAATTAGAACAACAATTGAGTCAACTTTCAGTAGCATTTAATCAAAGAAAATCCGGCACCCTACCTAGCAACACTGTGCAAAACCCAAGGAATGATGGAACATGCATGGCTATTACTACCAGGAGTAGTAAGGTGTTGGAAAATCTACCCAAAGGCAAGCAAGCAGTCGGCGATGTAGCGGACTACGGTATTGATGTTGATGGTGAAGATGCCGTAGAAGCTGGCAAGGGTAATCATGACGTTACCACTAGACGTCTGCAGCCTGAAAAGATTGATAGTTAGAAGCAAGATAAAAAGAAAGTGGTGGAGAAAATAATTCCCCTTCTACCACCACCTTTTCCACAGAGGCTGAAGAAGAGGGATGATGACACTAGGTTCAGCAAATTCATGATGATGTTGAAGCATCTGACCATTAATGTTCCTTTGGTGGAAGCGCTAGAGCAAATGGCCAGATACGCTAAATTCATGAAGGACCTTTTGACAAAGAAGCGGGCAGTAAGTTATGACTTGGCAGATGAGGTTCATCATTGCAGTGCGATTGCCACGAGATCGTTAGTTCAAAAGAAGGCAGACCCTGGTGCTTTCACTATTCCTTGCACAATTGGATCATTGGATTTTGCTAAGGCATTGTGCGATTTGGGAGCTAGCATCAATTTGATGCCACTATCTATTTATAGAAAGTTGGGATTAGGCGATCCGACACCAACCAATTTGAGGCTCGTAATGGATGATAGGTCGGTAAAATGACTTGTGGGTATCTTGAATGATGTGTTGGTGAAGGTTTCTTCCTTCATCTTTCCTGCAGACTTCGTTATTCTGGATTTTGAGGTGGACTCTGAAGTTCCCATAATCTTGGGGCACCCTTTCCTTGCTACAGGGAGTGTGTTTATTGATTTGAGAGCTAATGAGCTTTTATTTCGGTTGAATGATGAAGTGGTTCGTTTTGATGTGTGTAAATCAATGAAGCAGCTGAGAGATATGGATGTGTTCTCTGTAGCTGATGTTCATTATGAGGATAAGAAATCATTATCTGTAGAGAAATAGCTTATTGATGAGCCATTGTCTACTGCGCTGCTGAATGTTGAGCATGAGGATGATGAAGATTATGAAGAAACTATGTGTGCTCTAACAGAAATAGGGTCCTCTTCTCATACTCCTAAGCAGCCGGACCTTGATCTTAAGAATCAATCTGCACCAACAGCGAAGACTTCCATTGAAGAGCCACCAGTACTAGAATCGAAAGAGCTCCCAAATTATCTAAGGTATGCATTCTTGGAAAGTGGAAATACACTTTCGGTGAGTGTTGCGGATGATTTAAGTGAACAACACGTAGAGACTCTCATCTCTGCTCTGAAGAGGTACAAGAGAGCTATGGGTTGGTCTATTAATGATATAATTGGTATCAAAGAAGATTGCATGCCCACAAGTAAGTATCAGCGTCGTCTGAATCCATTCAGAAAATGATGCACTATATATCTCGATGAAGTCTGAGTAATCGAGATAAGCTATGTCGTGCCGCGAAAATAAATCAAGCGCTAGATGGGAGGCAACCCATCGTCTTTAATTGTTTTGTTAGGAGTTGTTTTTGTAGTCGAGCCATGACCAAAACTAAGGCGCTTGATGGGAGGCAACCCATCGTTCTAATCATTTTTGTTGTTTTTGAGTAAGTGCAGGTGCAAGATGTATAAGGAAGGAGGTTGGTCTTGAATTTTGATTTGGAAGCGGTTCATGTTGAAGGTGGTAAGTTAGGAATGAAGAAGAAAAGGCTATGGGTTAGGCATTGCTTATGAAAATCTAGGCAACGAACAAGGCAAGGCCTATGTAAATCTAGGCAACGAACAAAGCATGGCCTATGCTATGGCCTAAGCTCTCAGAATCTAGAATGCCATAGCATAGGCGCCGCCTATGCTCAACAATGCCATAGCATAGGCGCCGCCTATGACAATGCCTTTTGTCTCTGAATCTAGAATTCCATGGCTTAGGCGCCGCCTATGCTCACTTTTGGTCTCCTAATCCAATTCCAAATGGGTCAAAACCCGACCCAAAAGCTTGTCCTATAAATAGAACCTTAGTTTTAAAACAAAAACTCATTGCAAATCCAACCAAAGCACCGCCTACCCTTCCAAAATCTCTCAAAACTTTTCTTTTTGCTCATCTAACCTTGCAAGATCATATTCCAAATCCATCACCAAGTAAGTTCTTCTTTTATATTACATAAGTACTATGCTTATAATGATTCGTTAGATCTTGAATTGGTGTTGGTGATTTGAATGTGCTTGGTTTGTTATGATACATCTAATTGAGTGAAAGAATACATGTGGGTGTTCTTGACTTGGTTCCAACTTGTATTTGATTTTGATACACTGTCATACTTTTGCTGAGTCGACATGGTGAAGTTAATTGCATAATCTTCAAAATTGAATGCTTGAATGTTTGAATGACTCATTCATCGAGATAAAGATCATGATTGAATACAAGCATGAAATGTTGTGATTATTTCTATACCATAAACTTGATTCAATCTCAACATGGTCGTCTTGTTCCAAAAATGCATTAATCTAAACCATAAAGAATGGTCAAGATTACATGACATAGAGTGGAAAAGAATAGTTAAAGACAACATGCAAGTATGACTGTGCTGAACATATTGTTGGAACATATCGCCTATATGTATGTCGATGAAGTCTGACTAATCGACATCACTCACTTAATTAGTTTGTACAAACAAATTAAGTGTGGGGTGGTGCCACTATAGTTTGTTTGTAGATTATATCTTCCGAGATGAGCTAACATGAATCTCAGGTAGAATGGCACCAAAAGGACGACAAGGAAAAGAAAAAAAGCATCCACCTCACAGAAAGGTAAGAAAAGAGGAAGAAAAGAGCAAGCTGAATCCTCCCCGCTGTAAATACCTCGACGCACTCTTGGAATTAGGTTTTTCTTATTTATTTTTCACTGAGGACAGTGTGTCCCGTCTAAGTATGGGGTGCTGGTATTTGTATGCTATATTTCTTTTCCTACCTACATTTATTTATTTGATTTTTAGTAGTAGTTAAATTTTCAAAAAAAAATTAGATTTTGATGCATAAAATTGTTCTGATAGGCGGCATGGTATTATGACAAGAGTATGTGCTAAGGTCATTACTATTGAGACGCTTAGGCTCCAAGTGTGATTCATTATGTGATAAGTGTGTGGTTTAATTCCTTCATACGTTGGGTCAAGAGTCTATACTGCTCCCAATAAAGTCGACCATGTGCCTTGTGTGTGTGAGATGATAGTATTTTCTATGTTTGTGGCTGATGCTAGAACTTGCCCGGTGTGTGTGTAAAGCGAAATAAAGAATGTGAGTTTAGGAGATGATTTAGGCATTTCTTTGGCAACCTGTGATTGTTTACCTTTGTTTTACCTACCCGTGGACATTATCCTAGTCAACCCCTTTTGAGCCTTTAAGCCATTTTCTTTGATAGCCTCATATGTAGCCTAATCCATTTTGTTCAAGACCATAATTTGATCCAAATTCGTAAGCGCTTTAAATTGTAAAGTCATGTGACAAAATTAGAGGAAATTGGGTGAGTATGATTCTTTAGAATGTATTGGTGCTTGAATTTGTTATGAAAAAGAATTGCTATCATAAAGGTGTGTTATGAAAAGAAAACTAAAAAGTTAAGTATGGTTAAAATTGAAAAACAAAAGAGGAGAGAAGGGGTGGTAGATTAAAAAAAAGTGGAAAGGTTGTTTGAAAAAAGGTAGAAAGGTTGTTTGAAAGGAAGTGTAAATGGCATAATGTGATGTATTAAAGCGCTTAGGGAACTTAGTCACTATTTCTGGCCAAAATAGTCCTACCCGTCCCTTAGCCTACATTACAACCTGTAAAGACCTATTTGATCCTAAGCTTAGCATTCTGATATTAGTAGAGCATTACACTAAGGGCAAGCCTATGGTCATCAGTTATAACATATGAATTCTTTGTGAGAGTGAGAGCAAGGAAAATTGTATACCCATGTTTCGATAAATGAAATACTTATGAGTGATTATGGGTAATATATTGTGGGACACACATGGTTGATGAGTTTTGGGTAGTTGTGTATGATTCTTTGTGCCTTAACTTTTGAATACGAATTAACCATCATCACGAGTCTAGGTTGGAGATTGAATTGTTTCTAGTAGTGATCAGAAAACTACTCTTTGTTAATAATTGTCGTGCCTGGCTTGAAGAATATTTTGTGCTGTTACTGTGAAACCCTAAGTAGATGTTTATATGGACATAATATTTTGTTCGAGGATGAACAAAGCTGTAAGTGTGGGTTGTTGATGTTAGGCGTATTTACATGCCTAAAGCACCTTAATGTACCCATATTTTAGCTAAGTTTTGAGGACAAATTATATAAGTCCTGCACTTTTAGTCCTTTTTCCTGTAAGTGAGCTAACCAACATGATTAGCAAGTTTTCAGGTATAAATGATGAAGATTTCAGCATTTTATGGACTGGTTGCCGCCAAAGGAAGCTTTACGAAAGAAGGAAGGTAGCTTCTGGAAGCTTATGGACTTAAAGTGATGCATGGAAAACTTGTCCCGGGCAAAAATAACATTTCTAAAGACTTGGGGGATCAGCAGTAACTTAGTAGGATTAGGATAAGAATACAGTAACCCAGTAGGACTGGGACAAGGATAGAAACCCTATTTTAATAGGACTAGGATATGGATGTTATATAAACCCTATTTTGCTGAAACTTTTCAGCATTCTCTTCTTATTCCCCTTTCTATTCCTTTCCATTCTAATTAATTCAATTCAACTCATCCATCCTATTTTCTATTCAATTCTATTTTTCTTTTATTCAATATCTAGTTCTTCATGTTACTTTCTGATAGAGAACACACGGCCCTTGTGACCATTGTGAGATCATGATGAAGTCTATTGTGATTTCCGTTGCACTCATGAATAGCTAAACTTCTCTGTTAGGGTTATGGAAGCCTTATGAGATACTATCTATTGCTATGAGTTTGTGAATTCTTGATACTTATGCTGCTTATATCATTCTTCTCTTCATCTTAATATAAATTCTTGTGGTTGCAAACATATAGAATATGCCAGTATAGCATTAACATGTTCGAAAGAAACGTTATATGTCTAGAAAAGAGAGAATGTCAAGGAAATAGGGCACCAAACACTGTTTAAAAGTTAGTGCCGTAATTGGATTAACTACTTGGAGAATTTGTACCATTAGATACGTTTTAAGCTCGAAAGAGTTAAAGTGAAATAATCCTTGATGGTCGAAAGACGCCTGGATTTACCATAGAATACAATTCTCTATAAGCACATGCATGTCTGAATTCCGCATAACTCATAGTCAATAGATACGTATAACTCATAAGGTGGACATAAACCTAACTCTCAATTCTCATTGATTAAAACCTACCAAGTACTCCGTTTTACTCTTCTATTTTCCATTTGTACTCTACTATTTTGTTTACATTATTTGCACGCACAAAATCCCCCCTTTTTACAAAACATTCACCAAAAGTCTAATAATCGTTGCATACTTAGTGACCAAGTATTCCCTGTGGGATTCGACACCCAACCCAGTTAGGTTCTATATTTGACAACGACCGCTTACACTCTTATGAGAGCTATAGTTTGAGCATTATCACATAACTCCCTTAATATAATGAACTGGGAGAGATGCGACCTATGAAAAGAAATATCTTTGAGTCTTAATTCCAATGCAATTGGTTTCATCCAAATCCAACGTCTGAGTAAGGAGTTATACTCGTTTTACTTCAGCCTCTCAAAATAGAATTTTAGGGTCAACTTCAAACGACCATAACTCCTTGTACAGGACGAAATGGGTAGCCTACTTTACATGAAATGAAATCCCTTTGAATTATCTTTACAACGATACCAATTTAACCCAAATCCGATATCGAAGAAAAGAGTTATGGTCGATCTACTTTAGCTTATCCAAACAGTCCACCAAAGGACAGATTTGACATTATTTAAATTTTAAAGGCATTTTGGTCATTCCCTATTATATTAGGGACGGGAATATGTGGATATATACATGTATATGAGTTCAAAAACTCATTTTCATCATCAATCATTGATAAAGAACAAACCCTAGCCAAATTCGACCTTTAAATTACTTTTGATTCAACCATAGAAATTCCAAAAGTAATTCGATAACTGCGTAACGGCACCTATTATTTGAGCAAATAGGATTGCATAATCAAGAGGTGAATTCTAAGGTATGAATATTGTTTGCCTTTGTTCTCTTCCATATGTATATGTATGATAGAAGATTATATATATTGGTTGTTATTGAAAGGTGATGAAAATAGGGTTATGGAATATTTTGCATGGTTTGGTTGTATTGAATTGTAGAAGGTGGATATGGTAATTGAGTTATGGAAGGTGGATATGGTGATATACTGTTGAATTGATGATTATTTATGTCTATGGCTCAATTTGGTTTAATGGATTAGTTGGAAGGATAAATGAATTCAAACATGATATTGGAGGATGTTGTATGAATATGCATGGCATGTGAATGTAATCAGAGTATAAGAAGGTTAAAGTGACACCCTTTATGGTGTAATTAAGGCTTACTACTCAACCACTAGTTTGGTGAATTCAATTAATTGAATTGTGATGTTTGGTTGTTAATACTAGATTGCTATATATGTTCATTGTAGATAAGTAATCCAAAAAGACGGGAAGTCCATTGGGGACTAGTATTGAAGGTTGATAGTCAGGTATGTAAAGCATACTCTATACCATATCTTTGACTTGAAAGTGAACAATTGTTCTATTAAGAAAGTTTCCAAAGTTATTCACTAATATGTGATCCATAATGATTTTGTATAATGTCCTACATTACCAATGAACTTGTTTCCACCCTACAAGATGTCAAGACATTCCAATACTTACTTGTTTTCCAAATCTTACATGTTTATTGCACTAATGAATGTCAGAAGGTATCCGGTTACTCAAACAAGTTGCATGTGCTATTAATGACTCCAAAATATTTCATTGATATACCAATAAGTTTCTACTTCATTGTTATGGCATTGATGACTCCAAAATACTTTATTGATATGCCAATGAGTTCTTACTTCATTGTTATTGCATTGATGGTCTATTTATATGTCTCTTATTGATGTATCATTGTTTCAAAGTATCAAAAATGCAGTGATGACCGGAATAACAATCTCAAAGATTAATTGAACTATGTGATGGAATATTCTCTGTTATCGGGTGGTATCCCAGGGGCATAAGCCTATCATGTGTCAATCCCTATTTATGTGTTTATGGGTGGTATCCCAGGGGCATAAGCCTATCATGGGTCGATCCCAGTTGCTATGTACTGGAGGCAGCCTAATGGTCACAGTACAGTACAGTAATGATTACAAAGTTGATAAGAACGAAGGTAAAGGGATTGAATAAATACAATGTACAGGTTGTCACAAGTTCTAGTAAGTGTGGTTCACTCCTATTATATGTGATTCACTTTTTTCTGATTTCTATTGAGCTCCTATATCATATGTGATTATCTACAGCTTTACATACTCAGTACATATTTTGTACTGACGTCCCCCACGGGGACCTGCATTTCATGCTGCAGGCACAGGCACCTTAGCTCATACACTGCACAAGTAGAAGACAGGATATCCAACTGCTTTTGGTGAGCTCCAGTTTGCTTTGGGGTTTTTCGTGTCATATCCAGTCACTTTTGGTATTGTATAGAAGTTAGTTATATGGCGGGGTGTGTCCCGACCTTAGTTAAACTTTGTGTATTATCTAGAGGCTTTGTAGACCTAATGTACAGTCAAGGGGGTGTGTTGTTAATAGACGTGATGGCTCCAATGGCCAAGTATTGTATGTACATATATACGTGTGCTCGAGCTTATACAAGTGATTATTTACTTTTATATGCGACATGATGTTGTCCGAATTTCGAGTCGTCATAGAGGTATGCATGGGAAGTATAAGGTTATGAACTGGTTCTCTCGGGCTTCCTCGGTTACGAGTGCCAGTTCGCCCCAATAGGATTTGAGGCATGACATTTAGGCAAGGGAGAATTGATGTTTATCTGGTGGTACTCTTTCTTTTTTGTTGTTGGTGCTTTTGTACTGAACTGGTCTGGTGATGTAAAAAAGATCTTCAAGGGTTGGATTTCCAGCAAAGAAAAATGAACTAGATAGCTTTGTGCATCAGATGCGAAGGCTTTACTCTCTGAATAACATAGAGGGTTGGATTAGTTCGCACCATCATTTGTATTTTATAGTTCGCACTTGTATTTGTATTTGTTAGTTCGCACCATCATTTGTATTTTATATAATTCACACTTGTATTTTAAAGAACTGTTTTGTATTTGTATTTTATATTTGACTGTATATTATATTGGATTATATTTGTATTATGATTTTATTGTGTTTGTATATTTAGATTATATTTTTATTTGAATTTGTATTCGATTTTGTCGATGTCTTTTTATTTTTAAAGAATTATTTTTTATTTGTAAGTTGATTGCATATTGTATTTAGCCATTTTATCATTTGTATTTGTATACAAACAAGTAAATGCATTAATTGTATTTTCTTGATTCTAAAATATATAAATATGCAATGTATTATTTGATACAAATGTACCATTTTGTATTTGTATGTCAAAATTATTATTCATATTTCTAAATAAATAAATATCATTTGATACAAATACAATTACAAACAAATGAAACCAACGATTTTAAAAATACAAATACATATTTTATTTTTCTAAAATTTGAATTGTATTTATTTGTATTAATAAATATATATCGTATAAATAAATACAAATAAATATTAGTAAAAAGAAAATCAATCGTTCCTTTTCAATAATTAAAAAATACAAATGATAGTTCACACAGAGCAAAAGGAAGTATCATTTACTTTAGATATCTAATTAATTGCAATTACATATATTAGTAATTGCTATGATTGAGTAAATATATTTTACCCAATATATAACTTTTTTTTGGTAATACCCCATATATAACTTATTCTGTCCGTTGTATTTCTTCCCATTTTTTAGCCTGCATTGAATCAAACTATTTATCTTTAATTCAAAATTCCAGTTTTATCTAACGAAAAAAAGAAGCAATTATCAAGATGAGGAAGCTGCAATGGTTGTTGCTAAGCAAATTGTTGAGGACATATCTGAGGCAAAAATGAAATCAAAATCAAGATCTTCAATAATATTGAGGTTTTTATCTCTGATGTTGGTACTTATGATTGCTTTCTTATCATTCTCAGTAACTGATTCTCCTATACTTGCTACCCCTGGGTCTATTATAGATTTAAGATACTCTAATGTCAGTATTCCATCACATATTCCGGTCTTGGCTTTTCCAGTCTTACCTAAGCCTAATAGTTACTTTAAGCAATTCTCGGGTGAAGCGGTTTCTTATTTCTCAAAGTTGATTAATGACCTTGGTAGAATAGATGATGTGCATCCGATTAAATTCATGAACTTGACTGCTCTAGAAGAGAGTAGCAATATATATCACGGATATTTGAAAGGCAGTACTGGTAGTGAGGAATTGGATAAAAAGTTTGAACCAATATAGTTAGAAGAGGATAAAGAATCTGAAACCGAGCCAGATGAGGAAAAATTTCAAATAGATGCTGATTTAGATAATGGTGGGGAAGTTAAAATTAAAGGAGTGGATGTGTTGGAGATTGAAGAAACTTCCACAATTCAATTAGCCGAGGTAAATGGGGCTGATAGCTTAGAAAAGGATGTAGAACAAGGAAAACATGATTTGGTGGAGACTGAAAAAGTTTTTGTTATCCCAGCTGAGGGGAATGAATCTGATAGTTCATAAAGGGATTTGGGCCAAGGGCTTACAACTTCTAATATTGAGGTTGAGTTGGCTGAATCCCAATCTTTCATTGCTGATAATGCACTTGAGTCGATGATTGACAATCCTGAAAGCATAGTTAAAGAAATTTCTGCTGTTGTAGAATCCTAACCCTTGGAAATGATGGAGTCTCCAATAAGACATGATGAAGATAATGTTTGTGCATATCAGATCATGGGAATTTCCTTACTTGTACTGAGTCTTCTTGCTGGTACAGTTCTCTACGTGAAGAGAAGAAGTGATAAGACTTTGCATCCAGTAGCAGTCTCAAGTAAGAAATTTGCCACACACCATGTTGTCAAAGAGAAGCATTTCTCTCAAAATTGGCCAACAGAGGTCGATGTCGCAGGAGAGAGACGTCCATCTGAGATGGGCATCTTTCAAATAAGTTCATCTCATAGCAAGAAATATCCCAAATTAGAGGATGATGAGGCTCAAAGCAATGAGAAGAAACCTACAAAGAGTAACAAGAGAGAATCCTTTGCTGCATCTGAGTTATCAATGGGTTCACCTTCATATGGAAGTTTCACTACATATGTGAGGATTCCTGCCAAGTATGTGAGTGTATTTAACTTGGTATATTCTATCTTCTTTGAACATAAACAATCCTTTTTGAATAGCCAAATCTATTCTCTTACTTATATATTTTCCTTGTGAAATTTAGGCAAGTGGAGGAGAAGAAGTCATCATCCCTGTAAGACGCTCGAGCAGAATTAGAAGCTATGTCAATTTCTCCATGAAGATTCTGAAGTTGCGTCACTGCTGGATTGACAACTGAAGGAAAATTGCTCTTTTGCTTCTTAGTAAATCAGTATTAGTAGGATTTTAACTGAAGTGATTCAAGTGTGATTTGTAGGATTTTAAGGTTCCTACACCAACTAAGTAATAAAACATTAAAATCCTACAAATCACACTTGAATCACTTCTGTTAAAATCCTACTTAGACTGATTTGCTGAGAAACAAAAGAGCAATTTTCTTTCATTTGTGAATGCAGCAGTGATGCAACTTCAGAATCTTCATGGAGAAATTGACATGGCTTCTAATTCTGCTCGAGCGTCTTACGGGGATGATGACTTCTTCTCCTCCACTTGCCTAAATTTCACAAGGAAAATATATAAGTAAGAGAATAGATTTGTCTATTCAAAAAGGAATGTTTATGTTCAGAGAAGATAGAATATACCACGTTAAATACACTCATATGCTTGGCAGGAATCCTCTCATATGTAGTGAAACTTCCATATGAAGGTGAACCCATTGAGAACTCAGATGCAGCCAAGGATTCTCTCCTATTACTCTTTCTAGGTTTCTTCTCAATGCTCTGAGCCTCATCATCCTCTAATTTAGGATATTTCTTGCTATGATATGAACTTATTTGAAAGATGCTCATCTCATACGGATGACTAACTCCTGCGATATCGACCTCTGTTGGCTAATTTTGAGAGGAATTCTTCTCTTTGACTACATGGTGTCTGGAAAATTTCTTACTTGAGACTGCTACTGGATGCAAAGTCTTATCATTTCTTCTCTTCACGTAGAGAACTGTACCAGCAAGCAGACTCAGTACAAGTGAGGAAATTCCCAGGATCTGATACTGTAGGGGCCAACCATGGAGCCTCATGTTAAAAAATACAAAAATTACAATCATCATTACAATAACAACGTTCTGTCCATCATGTTAGGTTTTCGTGTAGATAGGAGTGTGAAGAAGAAGCATGGGTAGCAGCTCTCAGGCGATCTGCTATCCAGTTGCAACAATCGGTGCCGAAAATATTGATGCTCTTAATAGAGTTCTTGCTGACCTATGTACCAGAAGCAATCCTCAGGTTCTTCTGTTTCTTTCAACTTTTAATTTTTGGGAGTCGTTTGTTGGATTTTAAAGATCTGGAGTTCGAGTAGCTTCGGGAATCTTGATGTGACCTCTGTATTGTTATCTACTCTTTGTGTTCTTTTTTTTGGGTGTTGTTACATTTGTTGAATTGTTGAGTATGTGGAAATAGAAATTTAGTGATTGATTTTGATTTTCTTAGGAATTGATGAAAATCAAAGAAGATTCTAAGGTTCTTGATTTTTTGTTGAATTTTTTAAGATCAGTAGTGGAGTTAGAACAGTTCAGGAGATTTTGATTTGTTGAGTTGGTGAATTGGTGAGGTAGTGGAACCAGACATTTATAGGACATAAGACTGACATGATTTTAGCTTAGGGTACATCTTGAGTTCTTTTCTTGATTTTTTGTCCTCAATTTTTTTGATTTTTTTTTTCATTTCTTCTTTTAAGTTTTGTTTTTTTTGAGTCATTTGCTGAATTTTGTACAATAGTGGAGTTAGAACAGTTCAAGAAATCTTGATGTAAGCTCTTTATTCTTCTTTAGTCTTCGTTCAGGAAATCTTGGTGTTGAATTGATGAGGGAGTAGAATCAGAAATTTAGTGCTTTATTTTGATTTTCTTAGGAATTAACGAAAAATTAAGGAAGATTTTAGCTGACAGTATGTGTTGAGCTCTTTTCTTGATTTTTCCGTCCTCAGTTTCTCAAAAAGTGTTGGATGCTGTTATTTGAAACCTTTTATATGTAAAAGATTGAAAATAGAAAGAAAGTAGAATGCTGCAGTTTATTTTTGGGCACATTTATTTTTTTTGATTTGTGTGGAAGAAGACAGACCAACTTGTTGCATTACACAGAGTTTGTTGGGTAATCCATTTTGAAATCATGGAACTACATAGAAGTAACTGTTTGCTGTTTTGTATTCAAATCTTCTCCTATATGCCTCTTGCTAATTATGCTTATTTATTTTCCTTCTCCATGAATCAATAGAGATGGATAGGTCCTGATTTTAAATTTATATCAACCATCTTAGTGAACTTTTTGGTTTGAAAAATAATGTGAATACCAATTTGTTTTTGTTTTCTTTCTCTTTTCCTGTTCCATTTTTCTACCGAAGGTTACCAGAGCAGTCTTTTGCACTGGTTGCTTGATATTGATACTGATGCGATTTTCTGTCTTAATCATTTAATATTCTGTTTTGCTCAGTCTTGCTGTTTTTGTTGTTTGAGTTTGCATGCTCTCTATCTATGCCTCTTTCCATCCTTTCCAGTTCCCTCTTCTAAAATTATCTTTCTAAAACTTGAATTGCTTTTGAACCAAGCCAATTCTTATTTATTCTCTCTGGTAGGATGGGGCTGCATTGACCTTGAGGCGGCTTGTAGAGGAAGAAGCTCGTGATCTTAGTGGAGAAGCTTTTGCTCGTTTCATGGATTATCTATATGAACACATTACTACATTTCTTGATAGTAATGAAGTTTCTGAAAATCTGGGAGCATTGAGGGCTATTTATGAGCTAATAGATGTCACCATCAACAAAAATACATCAAAAGTGGCAAAATTCTCCAATTACATCCGCGCTGCCTTTGAAACAAACTGCGATCCTAAAATCTTGGTCCTTGCTAGTAAAGTTCTTGGTCACCTAGCTAGATCTGGTGGTACAATAACTATAGATGAAGTGGAACGTCAGGTGTGTAGTGTTTTGATGCTTCAGATACTTGATTGTCTGACATCAGGATCTCAACTTTTTTGTATTTTCAGGTTAAATTTGCACTAGAATGGCTTCGTGGTGAAAGAATTGAGTATCGTCGCTTTGCTGCAGTCTTAATATTAAAGGTACAATTAGCATATTTCTTCATGATTTGTTGTATAAGCAAAAATTTTAAAGCTGGGTTTTGTTTATTTCATCTTTATATGATGGGGAAACTTTGAATTTGAAGTCTCTTTTTTTGGTTACTGTCTCTCCACCCTAGAAAATTCTACTGTTCTCACCGTTATTCTACCAAATCTCCCTTTTCCTTTCTCTAACTTTTACACCCTCCGATTTGCTATTGTTATAGAAGGTACCTAAAGAGGATTCCTCACTTTTCTCTCTCTTTCAAAACCGTGCATGAGACTTTCATCTCGCATGGCTTCTAAGTGATTAAAGAATGAAGTGTTCCCAAAACCGAATACAAATATTAGCTATTTATTAAAATTGTTTCCTAAAGGTTAACTAGTGGTTTTTTTCCTGTTATCACGGAATGAAGAGTGAAATAGTTCATACTATAGAAATATGGTTGTCATTCTTATAATATTTTAAATAAATCCACCACATAGCATATTGAATTCCAGATATGAGCTAAGTACTTGCTGATGATGTCCCTGTTTCAATAACCTATCTTTAAATTTTAGGAAATGGCAGAAAATGCTTTAACCGTCTTTAATATTTACGTGCCGGAGTTTGTGGATGCTATTTGGGTTGGTATGAGGGATCCAACGTTGGTTATTCTAGGAAAAGCTGTTGAGGCATTGCGTGCGTTACTTCCTGTTATTTAAAAGCGTGAGACAAGGTGGCGTGTTCAGTGGTATGTCTATTTTTCTCTTCCCCCTTATCATTTTTCAGAAATACTAAAAGATTATTTCAGTGGCATATTTATTGATCCAAGGAATCTACTCTTAAATTGGTGGTTCTGATAGGTATTATCGAATGTTTGAGGCTACCCAATATGGATTGGGGAGAAATGCTTCTGTTCACAGTATACATGGATCCCTTCTCGCTGTCGGGGGGCTGCTAAGGTTTGCTATCAAATTATATCCAATTATTTATTTCATTATAGGAATATATTTTTTATTTTCTTGTGCTTTGTTAAATTGTTGTGATCTGCTAAATGTTTGAGAAACTGGAGACTTAAAATCTCTGGTTATATCGGGGAGGACTTAAGAGTTGGTCTACCTCAAGTCAGAGGAATTTACATGTTTTGGGTGCAAATGTCTGCTACCTAATTGTTTCTTATATAAAGTAATTATAATGAAGGGGAAAAAGGCGTCTATTACCTACTTGTTCTTATTAGCAATTGAATCTAGAATGCATTTGTGATCTATAGTGATGGTGTGGTTTCTCTTCTTATGAGGTGCTAGTGGGGGTGAAAGGTAGGATCTTAGGTGATGGATGGCTGCATAAAGAGGGTGGTGGTCAAGTTACCTCTTTAAGCTATTTGAGGGCAATTTTATCTTTTCTGTATTGCCATGTATGCAGTTATGCTAGTATGGTTCCATGACTACTTTATATTCACGGATTTATGAGCTTTTGGTTTGTGTCTCCTTCACAAAGAATAATGTAATATCCTCAAGTCATATGCTATGGGAATCGGACCCAGGATTATCTATCTGCTTGTGATATGATAAATGATTGATAAGAGCAAATTTATCAATAGAATGTGCAGGAACACAGGAGAGTTCATGATGTCAAGATACAAGAAAGTTGCTGAAATTGTTCTAAGATATCTGGAGCACCGAGATCGCCTAGTTCACCTCAGCATAACTTCTCTACTTCCTCGAATTGCCCATTTCCTGCGTGATCAATTTGTGACTAATTATTTAATGGTTTGTGATATTTGATTTCATTTTAATGATTTAATTTGCTTTTACTAACTATAGAATCTGGATGAAGGAGATTTGTATCCTTAATGTTGACTACTGTGAACTCAAGTTTGTTGATTTTGTTTCTACAGATATGCATGAATCATATACTTCATGTCCTTAAAATACCTGCAGAACGTGCCAGTGGGTTCATCGCTCTTTGGGAGATGGTTGGTGCTCTGGATGGTGAACTCATCAACTATTTGTTGACAATATCCTCTCACTTGCATGGTGCAGTTATGCTATATATGTCATTACAGATGTACTTGTCTAATTGTACTATTTCCGGTCTTTCAATTGGAAAGTTATATTTTTTGTTCCCAATGTAAAAAGAAGTTATAAATAAATGAAAGGTTCTCTCTGAGTTTGAGCAAAAATGTCATGAACGGGTTCTTTTGTGTGGTGTTGCTCAAGGGTAACATATTTATTTTCTGTGTCACAGCATTCCACCTTTGGATTGTAGGTTCTTTCTATAACATGTAAATGCGCGAGCAATAATCGTGACAGGTGAAATATGTTTCTCTCAGATTGCTCCCCGTAGAGGCAGGCCCTCACTTGAGGAGCTAGCATGTGTTGGAAATATTTCTAAAGCAATGGGACCAACCATGGAGCCTCATGTTCGTGGTCTCTTAGATTCTATGTTTTCTTCTGGGCTTTTCCTGACTCTGGTGGAAGCGTTGGAGCAAATAACAGAAAGGTTCTCTCTGAGTTTGCGTAGAACTTTCATGAATTAGTTCTTTTGTGTGATGTTGCTCAAGGGTAACATATGTCTTTTCTGTGTCTCAGCATTCCACCTTTGTTACCGACCATCCAGAATTGGCTGCTTGAATTTATCTCAACAATCCTTTCAAGATCTTATCATTCAATGCCAAGATATTCAGCTTCTGTGAGTCGAGGGATATTACAACGGTTACCCCTCAAGTACCAGAACTGAGTGGTTCTGTGCTAGTTCAACTTGCTTTGAGAACCCTTGCTCATTTTAATTTCAAGGTTTGTCATCTATATTTTTGTGCACTTCATTTCCCTTCTTGAATGTTTAGTTTGATACTGGATTTAGGGTTACAGGGCTATGATCTTCTTGAGTTTGCAAGGGAGTCTGTTGTTGTGTATTTAGAAGACGAAGACGAAGCTACAAGGAAGGATGTTGCGCTGTGTTGCTGCAAACTAGTAGCAAATTCTTTCTCGGCGATCTCTTCTACCCAGTTTAGTCCTAGTAGAATCAATCGTGCCAGTGAAAAGCGACGTCATCGGGTTGTTGAAGAGGTTTACTTTTGAACTGTGTCTCTTGGTATTATTTATTTCACTGGTTTATCACTTCTTAATTATCTGATCATTCAACTATGGGTCTTTAAAAACACACTTGTCCTAATATCTGTCTAAGGATGTACAATTCAGTTTTAGCCTTTTCGGAGTGGCTCGGTATTACAGTTTCTCTATCAATCTCTCGGACGATTTATCCCCTTTTCTTGAATAGGTTGCAGGTATCTCTCTTGGTGTACTGATTTTGAGATGCATTCCTGGACTGGGTCCCAAGTTTAGCAATGTTACTTACTCCCTTCATCCCACAAGTTAGCCTACTTTCTTTTTATTGGTTGATTTAGTCCCAAGTTTGCACATGTTAATTACTTCATCCATTCAAAAATCTCCTAAATTGCTTTCATTGGCTATTAGTATTTATAGAGTATGTTGTAAATCATTTGATACCTTTATCTCTTTCTTGAACCCATTACTCGATAAATTATTTTTCAGTGTCATTTGTTTACATTCTTTTTCATAATTTGTAACATATTTCTATTACCTCCCCAAAATCCAGAACAATCTTTTTTTTTTGTAACGTATGATTTCTATTTACATTACACACTATACTTTGTCACAATTGAACTATAATGGAGGTTTAGGCAAGGGGAAATTGATGTTTATCTGGTAGTACTCTTTCTTTTTTATTGTTGGTGCTTTTGTACTGAACTGGTCTGGTGATGTAAAAAGGATCTTCAAGGGTTGGATTTTCAGCAAAGAAAAAGAAACTAGATAGCTTTGTGCATCAGATGCGAAGACTTTTCTCTCTGAATAGCATAGAGGGTTGGATTAGTTCGCACCATCATTTGTATTTTATAGTTCGCACTTGTATTTGTATTTGTTAGTTCGCACCATCATTTGTATTTTATATCATTCGCACTTGTATTTTAAAGAACTGTTTTATATTTGTATTTTATATTTGACTGTATATTATATTGGATTATATTTGTATTATGATTTTATTGTGTTTGTATATTTAGATTATATTTGTATTTGTATTTGTATTCTATTTTTCATCGATGTCTTTTTATTTTTAATGAATTATTTTGTATTTGTAAGTTTATTGCATATTGTATTTAGCCATTTTATCATTTGTATTTGTATACAAACAAGTAAATGCATTAATTGTATTTTCTTGATTCTAAAATATATAAATATGCAATGTATCATTTGATACAAATGTACCGTTTTGTATTTGTATGTCAAAATTGTTATTCATATTTGTAAATAAATAAATATCATTTGATACAAATACAATTACAAATAAATGAAAGCAAAAAAGGAGAAAAAATAAAAAGAAAAAAAATACAAAAGAAAAAATGAAAAAATTGGAAAAAGAAAAGAAAGAGAAAATGAAAAAAAAAGATGAAGGAAAAAACTGGAAAAAAAAGTAATAGAAAATAGGGAAAAAAATTAATGGGAGAGACTATGAATTGTAATTATGAAAAAATTAGGGCAAGAAAAGGTTGTGAATTGTAATTAATTGAAACTAGACCAAATAAGGTAATTAGGAGTCAATATTGACTAAGTTGTGTAATTATCCCATTTGTTTTCCTCATTTTTGTATCTTAATATATATATATATATATATATATATATATATATATATATATATCTTCTTATTTTACTGCATTCTTTTGTATATTCTTTTGGGATCTCATCTCCAAAAATCTTGGCCATAATTCACAATGGACAAGAATTATGAAATCAGAATTAGAAATTTTATAAAATTTGTTTTGTTTCCTTTCTTAGTTTTCTATCTTCTCTCAATTCATTTTTCTTTTTTTCATTTTAAACATTATTCATTTTTTCATTCTCCTCAAAAACAATCTTTACCTTCTCAATAACCTCTTTAAATTGCCACCTACTATTTTTACTTCATCTTTTATTTATAGTTTTCTAATTTCTTTATAGATAAGGGTTAAAGAATTAACAAAAATATATATTAATCAAATCACACTTCTACTTAATTATCCATTAAAAGTTATGCAAAATCTGTACATGTTAATTATTTTGAGATGAAACAAATATATAATTAGAGAACATAAATATTTTAATTTAAATATTTGCACATATTAAATATCATGATTTTTTACATTTTAATTTTTATTTATAATGAATTTTATCTTTTAAATACCACCAAGTATTACTATTGATACTTACCTTATGTAACTACTATGCATAATGCATAATATGATAAATATCATAATTTTTTATAATTTAATATTTATTTATCAATAATTATTACTATTGATTCTTACCTTTTTAATAGCAATAGGTACTCCATTGATTACTACAATTTCCTTAAAAAAACATAAGATAAAAGATTTTTTAGGAAAAGATGTTTTTTTATGCAATAATTTAAATTCTAATATAAAGAATGATTCCAAAAATCTGAAACTGAAATATTTGAGATAAATGATTTTCCTAATTTAAGAATACAAGAATAAAAAAATAAATTGAAAAGCAATAAAATTTTAAAAAATGTATGAAGAATGCTTATTAATAGAATATAAATCTTAACCACGTGAACGTAAATGATGAATACAAAGTAAAACATTCATATTCTTTTATTTATTTTTCTCATGTTTTTGCCCATTTTCATTATTTCATTTGTCTTAATTTTTTGTCAAAAATTTATAAAATTTCCATTTTTTCTCCAAAATTTTGATGCAAAATATTCTCTTCTCTCATATATAATTTATATAGATTATAGAAAATATCATATAAAGTAGCCCTAGAAAAAGAGAAGAAGAGAAAAGAATTCTCATAAATATAAAGTAAAATCCCTATTTTTACTCCAAATTTTATACAAAATTTTCTCCTCTTCCATATACAACTTATAAATTCATCATGGGAAGTACCATATAAAGTAGACCTAGAAACAGAGAATGCGAGAACAAAATTTTCATAATTATAATGTAGCCCTTGAAAAATAGAAGAGGAAGAGAATAGAATTCTCATAAATATTTTTGTTTACTCTATTGTATACAATTCAATATCAAAAATAGGTTAAAAACACCATTCTTTTCTATCAAACTCATCGTCTCTAGAAGAGAGCAGCAATATATGTCACGAATATTTGAAAGGCAGTACTGGTAGTGAGAAATTGGATAAAAAGTTTGAACCAATTGAGTTAGAAGAGGATGAAAAATCTTAAACCGAGCCAGATGAGGAAGAATTTCAAATGGATGCTGATATAGATAACGGTGGGGAAGTTGAAATTAAATGAGTGGATGTGTTGGAGATTGAAGAAGCTTCCGCAATTCAATTAGCCTAGGTAAATGGGGTTGATAGCTTAGAAAAAGATGTAGAACAAGGAAAACATGATTTGGTGGAGACTGAAAAATTTTCTGTTGTCCCAGTTGAGGGGAATGAATCTGATAGTTCAGAAAGGGATTTGGACCAAGGGCTTACAACTTCTAATATTGAGATTGAGTTGGCCGAATCACAATCTTTCATTGCTGATAATGCACTTGAGTCGATGATTGACAATCCTGAAAGCATAGTGAAAGAAATTTCTGCTGTTGAAGAAGCCCAACCTTTGGAAACGATGGATTCTCCAATAAAACATGATGAAGAGAACGTTGGTGCATATAAAATCCAGAGAATTTCCTCACTTGTACTGAGTCTGCTTGCCGATACAGTTCTCTACATGAAGAGAAGAACTGATAAGACTTTGCATCCAGTAGCAGTCTCAAGTAAGAAATTTACCACACACCATGTTGTCAAAGAGAAGCATTACTCTCAAAATTGGCCAACAGAGGTTGATGTCGCAGGAGCGAGACGTCCGTCTGAGATGAGCATCTTTCAAATAAGTTCTTCTCATAGCAAAAAATATCCCAAATCAGAGGATGATGTCCCAGGAGTGTCTTGTCCGTCTGATATGAGCATCTTTCAAATAAGTTCATCTCATAGCAATAAATAGCCCAAATCAAAGGATGATGAGGCTCAGAGCATTGAGAAGAAACCTAGAAAGAGTAATAGGAGAGAATCCTTGGCTGCATCTGAGTTCTCAATGGGTTCACCTTCATATGGAAGTTTCACTACATATGAAAAGATTCCTTCCAAGTATGTGAGTGTATTTAACTTGGTATATTTTATCTTCTCTGAACATAAACAATCCTTTTTGAATAGCCAAATCTATTCTCTTACTTATATATTTTTCTTGTGAAATTTAGGAAAGTAGAGGAGAAGAAGTCATCACCCACGTAAGACGCTCGAGCAGAATTAAAAGCCATGTCAATTTCTCCATGAAGATTCTGAATTCGCGTCACTGCTGGATTGACAGCTGAAGGAAAATTGCTCTTTTGCTTCTCAGCAAATCAGTTTTAGTAGGATTTTAACTGAAGTGATTCAAGTGTGATTTGTAGGATTTTAATGTTTTAATTTGTTTGCTGATGTTATAATGTTGTTAGTGAAACTTTCTGCATGCTGCCTCCATTTTTTGAAGTTTCGTTTATTAGTTGAGGATTTCGTGTGGCTTGTGTATAGCACTTTGCTTGACCCTTGCTTCTATGAACTTTTGCATGATCTGATTGTTGGCTTCATTTCCACTCAATTTTTTGATGAAATTTTCATAGTACAACGTAGTTTGGGAAATTTGATGTCGTAACTTATTTGTCCCCACCTTAAAAGTTAAACAAATGTAGCCCTTAAAACTTTTAATTAAATCATACTCTTGAATGTAGAACTTCTTTCCAACTAGATATTTTATGATACTGTGATATGAGAACTTACCTCGAATACTTGTATGGCCAATGACACTATTTCTGAGTTTATGTGAACTAAAACTTTTAAGACCGTTTTCATTAGTACTTCTAGCCATCTTCGATAAGAGTCTCAGATTTAGTTGAGCAAATGTGTGAGCTTTCAATGACAAACTGGAGTAAGGAAACTCAAAAAATAACTTTTAACACAAGTAGATGGAGTGACTCAACTTTAGCTGGATGTTATGGTTGATAGGTGGAGCCATGAAGTTACATGTATCTAAGTCAAAAAAACTGCAGTGGCTTCTTTAATCTAAAACGTACAATATTCCAACAAAGGGACTTATTATAAGCTATTTTGAGTTACCTGAATAAAAGATGCACATAAATATTGTTACTTGTTTAGGTGGTTACAATATTTACATTTGATTATTACTTATATCTTATTGTATTGTATGACAGAGAAAAAAGCAATAAATTTTACAGTCAAGAGATAGATCTCTTTACAGAACAACTAAAGCAAATAGTATAGAAGAACAATGTTAAACCAGTACCACATCCAAAACTCTTTTTTGGATGGTATTTCTACATGATGTGCCTTCTTCAATGCGCTTATTCAATAGAAAGTATGAACAAATCCCTCGTAAATGAGTCCAACAACAATATATGACCACTGAGCAACCAGCCTAATATTAGAATGTCCACATCCAAACACCCACTGATTTAACGTCACTATCACAACCTCCATAAGTGAAAAAGAAATTGTAGTCTTGTACAAATTTATCTCCCAATTCAAAGTAAATGCACCCAGAAGTAATTGAATTTATTCAATCATGAGAACAGAACCGACAAGTATCAAGAAATCGTTAAGAAGATGAGTCGGAATGAGAAAAAGGATAAATATATGTAAACCAGGTCAGAAAGGCTATATCAACCACTATATTTGCAATTGCTCCTATTTGTTATAAAATTCTATTAGTTAATCAAGAAACTGACAGCAGAAGGTTTATTGTGGAGGGAAATCACTGTCTCAAAAGCTCCCACCAAAGCTTTAACCTTGGTCTTACCGGTTTCAATAAGCTTACTCGTTGTCTCTTCAATCATATTATTCAACAAACCCTGCACATCTTTCTTTTCTTGCACATCCTGATGCCTTAAAAGAATTTTTCCAGAGATAGGGATGGTATTTCTTTTGTCACCATCAACTCCTTTCTTTTTAAAGATTCTCTTTCTTATATTGCTGTCCTGGCTTTCACTCACATGTCGTCCCCATCTAAATGTCAGCCTCCTAGGGCTGCTGGTTTCTTGCTGGAGATCAAATATCTTTCCCCTCGTGAACTTCAGTTTCACTGCCGAAGAATTATTATCATTAGAACAACCTGTCTTACCTTTTCTTAATGTCTTTTTCTGATTTTTCCCCACAGTTTCTTCTTCTGCTATGTGCAACAGCTTTTTGCTGCTAGAGGTGTATTTACCCAATGCACTGTCTGCAGAATTAACAAATTCCTTTTTATCTTCTTCATTAGACAACCGACGTGATTGTAAATGGGATGAAGACTTTGGTGATGATTTCACTTCGGGACTATGTACAATTTTCTCAGGAACCATTTCAAGGTTCAGTTTGTTTGTCCCATCTCTCCGCATCTTGTTCTGGTCCTTCAAAGGAGCCAGCAGTTTTAAGCTTTTATTGCTTCTTACCCTCAAGATAAAAGGTTTAACAGAGGAAGATTTTGGAGGAAATAAAAGAGTTGGCATCCTCAAATATTTCTCTGCAGATACTTTAGGTGCGATTATTTGTTTTCTATAATTAGAAACACTATCTTTCTGGCCTCCTGCATCTACACCTCCTAAGATCTTAGATAATGATTTCATTTTCTTTTGTCTCTGGCATCTTATGACTTGAGGAATCCAATTTCAGAGAGTGAACACTCTTTGGTGTCAGCAGTATCTTTTTCTTTTTTATTTCAGAGGGTTCAAGAGAGTGAACCTTAGGAGAAGGCCTTCGATCGACCACATTCAACTTCTTTCCCTGTCCTAGCATACTCCCTAGAGGAGTAGATGGCTTTTGATTGACCACAACCTCTTTCTTTCTCTCTACCAGCATACTCCCTGGGGGAGTAGTGATGATAGGCGTATTTACACGCCTAAAGTACTATAATTTACCCATATTTTAGCTAAGTTTTGACTACAAAATATATAATTCATGCACTTTTAGTCCCTTTTCATGTAAGTGAGCTAACAAACGTGATTAGCAAGTTTTCAGGTATAAATGATGAATATTTCAGCATTTTATGGATAACTTGACGCCAAAGAAAGCTTCGCGAAAGCAGGAAAGCAAAGCTTGGACGCCTAGGGACTAAAAGTGACGCATGGAAAACCTATCCTGGCCAAAAACAGCATTTCTCAAGACTTTGGGGATCAGCAGTAACATATTAGGATTAGGATAATGATGCAGTAATTTATTAGGATTAGGATAAGTACGCAGTAGCCTAGTAGGAATAGGATATGGGTATTATAAATACCCTATTTTGCTGAAGCTTTAGACATTCTAATTCTCATTCATCTTTATACTTCTTCCATCAATTACTTTTTATTCAACACTTCAAAACAATTCTTTTCATCTATTCAACTTTTAATTTTCACGACAAGAGAAATGCTATTTTGCAAGGAATTCATGCCACAAGTACTACCAAACCATACTACATGTGAGATCTTTGTTTTGGTATAATGATAATGACTATTGTGATTTCCGTTGCACTCATGAATAGCTAAACCTCTCTGTTGGGGTTATGGAAGCCTTATGAGATACTATCTATTGCTATGAGTTTGTGAATTCGTGACACGTATTCTGCTTATATCATTATTCTCTTCATCTTAATCTAAATTCTTGTGGTTGCAAACATATAGAATACGCCAGTATAGCATTAACTTGTTAGAAAGAAAAGTTACATGTCTGGAAAAGAGATAATGTCAAGGTAATAGGGCACCAACCCCTATTAAAAAGTTAGTGCCGTAACTGGATTAACCTCTTGGAGAATCTGTACCATTAGATACGCTTTAAGCTCGACAGATTTAAAGTGAAATAATCCTTGATGGTCGAAAGACGCTTGGATTTACTATAGAATATGATTCTCTATAAGTGCATGCATGTCTGAATTCCGCATAACTCATAGCCAATAGATACGTAAAACTCATAAGGTGGACATAACCCTAACTCTCAATTCTCATTGATTAAACCCTACCAAGTACTCCGTTTTACTCTTCTATTTTCTGTTTTTACTCTACTATTTTGATTACATTATTTGCACGCTACAATCCCCCTTTTTTATGAAACTTTCACCAAAAGTCTAATAATCGTTGCTTACTTAGTGACCAAGTATTCTCTGTGGGATTCGACACCCAACCCAGTTGGGTTCTATATTTGACAACGACCGCTTATACTCATACGAGAGCTGTAGTTTGAGCGTTATCAGAAATTGGCGCCATTGCCGGGGAATACGGTTGTCAACTAAGTTTGTGATAATTACTAGACCCTTTGGTCAAAGATTCTCGTACTTTACTTTTAGTTTTTGTTTTTGTTTTTCTGCAGGTTTTTTATTCAGTGCATGCCCCATACTCAAAGTTCTGGTCAACCGTTATTACCTATCAATCCTGAAACACAACGTATTAGCAAAATGGAGACACAACAGGAAATTGAAAGAAGGGTTGCTCAACAGGAACAGGCTAGACTAGCTGCTTTGGCTGCCGCCCAAGTACAACAACAGAATATTGATAACCCCGGGCGAGCAACAAATCCTGACGATGAGGACCTAGGTGATG
This sequence comes from Capsicum baccatum var. pendulum, assembly GCA_030864225.1. Taxonomy (NCBI): domain Eukaryota; kingdom Viridiplantae; phylum Streptophyta; class Magnoliopsida; order Solanales; family Solanaceae; genus Capsicum; species Capsicum baccatum. The sequence goes on along the minus strand of CM061551.1, from coordinate 154,479,385 downwards.
GCGAGTTACTAAACCCTAGGCGTGATGCTGAGATGGCGACACCTGCCAACAGAAGAGATCGTCAAGCCAGGTTCAGGCCTGAATGCCGAGCCGTGCAAATACCATTCGATGATGATGATGATGATCTTGATAAAGCTGGTGCCACAGGAGCCATTATTCCTCCGCCATTGGCACCCGGATCCAAGTTCAACATCACAAGCACCATGATTCAGTTATTGCAACTCAAAGGATTATTTGGTGGACTAGCAGGCGATGATCCGAATATGCATCTGATCAACTTTATTTCTACATGCAAGTCATTCGACAATCCAGGTATTGGACAAAATGCAATTTGACTACGCTTATTTCCATTGTCTCTATCTGGTGAGGAAACACTATGGTTGAATAGGCTGACTCCTAATTCTATTACAAATTGGAGGCAATTGAAAGATGCTTTCCTAGAAAGATTCTTTCCGCCATCCAAAAGTGCACAATTGAGAGTTGAAATCAACAACTTTTGTCAGCTTCCAACTGAAGCGCTTCATGAAACATGGGAGAGATTCAAGAAGAAGCTTATGAGATGCCCAAACCGTCATATAACCAATGTCCATGGAGATACTATACAGATCCTTGAATTTAATAACTAAACTAGTGGTGGATAATGCGGCTGAAGGATTATTTATGGATGTCACCTTTGTTCAGGCAAGCGATATGTTAGACCGAATGTCAAAGCAAAGTAGAGCCTGGCACACCAGGGATTCTGAGGTAGCAAGCCCCACTTTGTCTATTGGCATGACTGCAGAACAAAGGAGAAAAGAAGAAAAATGTGATCAAGATATGACGCACTTCAAAACACAAATGGATCTTCTTTCAAAGCATCTATTATCAGGGAAGATCGAAAAAGTCAAAGCTGTTGCGCTGAAAGGAAGAGAGGAATCCGATTCTGAGGAAGAAGCCAACTACTTGAACAATCAAGGGGGTTTTCGAAGCAATGCCCAAGGGAACCAAGGTCAGAACTATTATGATGAATTTGGAAACAAGGACCGCGATCAAGGAAGTTGGAAGAAGAAGGCTGACAAGAGTAGTCTGTATGTTCCCCCAGGAAGACGTGACGCCACTACATCTGGGTCTGCAAATATGTCCATGGAAGATATGATGGCTAAGCTATTGAAAGGAGTAGAGGAAACCATCACGAGAGTAACGGAGGTAATAAATGATTTGTCCTCAATGAAGCAATTGGTTGACTCATATTCCACGTCAATAAAATAGATAGAGCAGCAATTGAGCCAACTTTCAGTGGCACTAAATCAAAGAAAGGCTGGCACTTTACCTAGCGACACTGTGCAAAATCCAAGGAACGATGGATCATGCATGGCTATTACTACCAGGAGTGGTAAGGTGCTGGATAGTTCATCCCAAAATAAGCAAGTGGCCGACGATATTAGAGGTACGGCAGAAGACGTTGTCATGGAAGAAGCTGATGATGTCATTCATGACGTCACCCCTCAACGTCCACATCCCGAACTGATCGCTAATCCAAAGCAAGAGGAAAATAAATTCGTGGAGAAAACAATTCCCCTTCCACCACCTCCTTTCCCTCAAAGATTAAAGAAGAAAGCTGATGATACCAAGCTCAATAAATTCATGGCAATGTTAAAACAGCTGACCATTAATGTTCCGTTGGTAGAGGCACTAGAACAAATGCCTAGGTATGTGAAATTTATCAAGGATATTTTGACAAAGAAGTGGGCAGCAAGCTATGAGTCGACAGATACTGTTCGTCATTGCAGTGCAATTGCTACCCGATCACTAGTTTAGAACAAGGCCGACCCCGGTGCCTTCACAATTCCTTTCACCGTTGGATCTTTGAATTTTGCAAAGGCATTATGCAATTTAGGAGCCAGCATCAATTTGATGCCATTATCTATTTACATAAAGTTGGGGTTGGGCGATCCTACTACAACCAATATGAGGCTCGTAATGGCAGATAAGTCGGTAAAATGACCTGTTGGTATTTTATGTGATGTATTGGTGAAGGTTTCTTCATTCATATTTCTAGAAGACTTCGTTATTTTAGATTGTGAGGCAGACTCAGAAGTTCCCATAATCTTGGGGCGCCCTTTCCTTGCAACAAGAAGTGTGCTTATTGACTTAAGAGCTAATGAGCTTTTATTCCGGATAAATGATGAAGTAGTTCGCTTTGATGTGTGCAAATCAATGAAGCAACCCAAAGATCTGAACGTATTCTTGGTAGCTGATATTTATTTTGATGATGAGAAAGAATTACCTGAAGAGGAGCAGCTTATTGATGACCCGTTAGCGGTTGTGCTTATGAATGCTGAGCGTAAGGATGCTGAAAATTATGAAGAAACTATTGGTTCTCTAACAAGATTAGGGTCGTATCCTCATGCTCCCAAGAAGCTGGACCTTGATCTCAAAAACTGACCTACACCACCAGCTAAACCATCTATTGAAGATCCACCCACATTAAAATTGAAGGAGCTGCCTAGTCATTTAAAGTATGCATTCTTGGGAAACGGAAACACACTCCCAGTCATTGTAGCAGCAGATTTGGGTGAGCAGCAAGCTGCAGCTCTCATTACTGTTCTACGGAAGTATATAAGAGCCATTGGTTGGACCATCGCTGACTTTATTGGTATTCCGCCTGGGATTTATACACACAAGATTAAGCTTGAAGAAAATTGCACACCCACTATTGAGCATCAAAGGCATCTCAATCCACCTATGCAAGAAGTGGTGAAGAAAGAAATTATTAAGTGGTTAGATGCAGGGGTTGTGTATCCAATCTCCGACAGTAAATGGGTGAGCCCGGTTTAATGTGTACCCAAGAAAGGTGGCATGATGGTAGTTGCGAATAAAAAGAATGAGCTTATCCCACTCAGAACTGTTACAGGATGGAGAGTATGCATGGACTACCGGAAGCTGAATTCATGGATGCTTAAAGATCACTTTCCAATGCCATTTATGGACCAAATGCTTGATCGACTGGCAGGGAAAGGATGGTTTTGCTTCTTAGATGGTTATTCCGGCTACAATCAGATTTGTATTGCTCCCGAAGATCAAGAGAAGACAACATTTACATGCCCATATGGTACGTTTGACTTCAAACGTATGCCATTTGGACTATGTAACGCACCCGCCACGTTTCAACGTTGTATGATGTCCATTTTCTCTGATATGGTGGAAGACACTATAGAGGTATTCATGGATGATTTTTTAGTCGTGGGTGAGTTGTTTGAATCGTGCTTGGCAAACCTGAAAATGTCATTGCAAAGATATGTTGAATTCAACCTAGTGCTGAACTGGGAGAAGTGCCACTTTATGGTTATATAAGGTATTGTTCTTGGGCATAAAATCTCCGAAAGAGGAATTGAGGTTGATCCAGCTAAAATTGAAGTTATCGAGAAGCTACCACCTCCAATTTTCATAAAGGGAGTTCGTAGTTTCCTCGGTCACGCAGTTTTTTATCGGCGGTTTATTAAAGACTTCTCCAAAATTGCTAGTCCATTATGCAAACTTTTGGAGAAAGATGCAAAGTTTGACTTCAATGAAGATTGTTTGAAGGCATTTGAATGCCTCAAAGGGAAGCTAATTGAAGCTCCTATCATTGTAGCGCCAGACTGGTCTTTATCGTTTGAAGTCATGTGTGATGCTAGCGGGGTAGCTTTAGGTGTTGTACTTGGCCAGCGAAGAGAAAAGTTATTCCATCCAATCTCCTGAACGAAGCCCAGAAGAACTATACTATCACAGAACAAGAGCTCCTAGCTGTTGTGTATGCTTTTGAAAAGTTCCATGCTTATTTATTGGAAACCAAAGTGGTAGTTCATACAGACCATGCAGCTCTGAGATATTTAATGACAAAGAAGGATGCGAAACCAAGGCTAATTCGATGGGTATTGTGATAACGCTCAATCTACAGCTCTCTTAGGAGTGTAAAGCGGTCGTTAGCAAATATAGAACCCAACCTGGGTTGGGTGTCGATCCCACAGGGAATAGCTTGGTCAACAAGTAAGCAACGGTTACTAAACTTTTGGTGCAAGTCTCGAAAAAGGGGGGAGTCTTGTCGTGCAAGTAATGTAAATAAAACAATGAAGTAAAAGTTGAAAATAGCAAAGTAAAAAGAAAAGGATTGTTATGTAAGTTGTAAACAATGAGAATTGAAGCGTTGGGGGTTATGTCCACCTCCTGAGTTATACGTCTCTATTGACTATGAGTGTGTAGAATTCCGACATGCATGTGCTTATAGAGAATTGTATTCGATGGTAAATCTAGGCGTCTTTCGACCTATTCGAGGATTATTTCACTTTAACTCTTTCGAGCTTAAAGCGTGTCTAACGGTACGAATTCTCCAAGAGGTTAATCCAGTTACGGCACTAACTGTTTAGTAGGGAATTTAGGGTATGACCCTACTAATTAAGATGAAGAGAATAATGATATAAGCAGCATACGTGTCACGAACTCACAAACTCACAGCAATAGATAGTATCTCAGTTGGCTTCCATAACCCCAACAGAGAAGTTTAGTTACCCATGAATGCGAAGGAGATCACGATTGACATTGTTGTTATTCCACAATAATGATGAATTTCGTGTAGCACAAAAGTGGTAGGCGTTTAGGCGTGAATTCCTAGGCAAAGTAACGTTTCTCTTGTTGCGGAAATTAGGAATAGATGAATAGAAGAAGAAAAATAGAATTAAAGAAAGAATTCGGAATTGAGAAGTAGAATGTATCTCTCCACTAAGGGAGGAATGTCTTCTTAAAATCTCTAGCAAGATAGGGTATTTATAATACCCATATCCTATTCCTACTAAGCTAATGAAATATCTAACCAAATCCTACTAAACAAATGAAATACTTAACCCAATTGTACTAGGTTAATGTAATATTCTCCTAATCCAAATAAACAAATGAAATACTTAACACAATTGTACTAGGTTAATGTATCATTATCCAAATCCAAATAAGTTACTGCAAGTCGCCAAAGTCTTCAGAAATGTTGTTTTAGCCCGGGACAGATTTTCCATGTATCACTTTTGGTCCTTTAGGCGTTCAAGCTCCCTTTCCTTCCTTTGTGAGCTTTCTTTGGCGTCAAGTAAGCCATAAAATGCTGATTTCTGCATCATTTATACCTGAAACTTTGCTAATCATGTTCGTTAGCTCACTTACAGGAAAAAGGACTAAAAGTGCATGAAATATATAATTTGTTCTCAAAACATGGCACAAATATGGGCAAAATATATTGATATAGGCGTGTAAATTCGCCTATCATCAACACCCCACACTTGAAGCTTTGTTCGTCCTCGAACAACATATCATGTCCTTCTAGATATCAACTTAGGGTTTCACAGCAACAACACAAAACATTCGTCAAGACAAGCACAACAATTATCAACAAAGAGTAGTTTTCCGATCATTAGTAGAAACCATTTAACCTCTAGCATAGACTCGTGATGGTGGTCAACTCATATTCAAAAGTTAAGGCATAAGGAATCATATACAGTCCAAAACTCATCAACCATGTGTGTCTCACAATATATTACCCATAATCACTCACAAGTATAGCATCTTTTTCAAACATGGGTATCAACATATCCTTGCTCTCACTCTCACAAAGAATTCATATGTAGCAACTCATGACCATAGGCTTGCCCTTAGTGTAATACTCCACTAAATGTCAGAATGCTAAGCTTAGGATCAAGTAGGTCTTTTGATGGTTGTAATGTAGGCTAAGGGATGGGTAGGACAATTTTGGCCAGAAATAGTGACTAAGTTCCTAAGCACTTTAATACATCACATTGTATCATTGACAATTTTTTCTTTCAACCTTTCTTCTTTCTTTTATTCTACCACCCTTGTTCTTCTCTTTTGTTTTTCAATTTTAAACATAACTCACTTTTCAGCTTTCTTTTTCCTTTTTCTTTTCATAACATACTCTTATGATAGCACTTTCTTTTTCATAACTCATTCAAGCACCACTACAATTTAGAGCATCATACTCACCCAATTTCCTCTTATTTCGTCACATGACTTTTTCACTTTAAAGCACTTAGGATTTTGATCAAATTACGGTCTTGAAAAAATGGATTAGGCTTACATATGAGGTTTGTCAAAGAAAATAGGCTAAAGGCTCAAAAGGATTTAACTAGGATGATGTCCATGGGTAGGTAAAACAAAGGTAAACATGTATAGGATGACAATGAAATGCCTAAATCATCTCCTAAACTTACACTCCTTATTTTCGCTTTGTATACATACCAGGCAAGTTCTAGCATCAGCCACAAACATAGAATATACTATTATCTCACACACACAAGGCACATCGTCGACTTGATTGGAAGTAATATAGACTCTCGACCCAACAAGTGAAGGAATTGAACCACAAAATATCACATAATGAGTCACAACTAGAGCCTAAACGTCTCAATAGTCATAATTGTAGCACATACTCTTGTTATTATCTCATGCTGTCTATTGGAATTATTTCATGCGAAGCTAAAAAGAAAAATTTGAAAAACTTAAAAAAACATAGATGCAAATAAAGAAGTATAGCATGCGATACCGCCACCCCCAAACTTAAACGGGACACTGCCCTCAGTGGAAAATAAATACGAAGAACCTGGTCAGTCGTACTCTTCCTTAATGTCGGGGGTCATACCCCTTTCATCAGAATCATCATAAGAGTCGTCATCAGAGTTCTCCTCCTCATCGGAGTCTGGCAAGCGTCGATCGTCATCGGTTGGCACATCATCGTCTAGAGGTTCCTCAAAGTATACACCCACTCCACACATCTCCCATGCATGCATGTTCATTGGATAATCATGGTCCAGCTGTTGGAGCTCTTCAACAGTTGGAACACGACCCCCACTCATCATTGTGAAGCGTGTCATGCCATACGGATGACGGAAGAAACTCTCATCACGAGCATGTCTCTCCGCAGTAGTAAGGTTGACACCATGAGTTTTTTCAGCGTCTTTGACCTTGGTGAGGTCAAACTTCTTCGGGTTATGTGGGAGTTTGTGATCAGCTGGTTCCTCTTCGATATCCTCCTTCCACAAGAGTGCTGTCAACAGATTACCAAAAGTGAAGTGGGACCTTTTGTGGAGTCTGGCCTTCCGCATTGTAGAGCGAATGATTGCCCCAAAATTGATAGGGACATTCGTCATCAAAGCATAGACCAAACACACTCTATCTCTTGATATCTTGGTGTATTGAGTCACAGGAATAAGGCATGAGTTGACAATACACAACCAGATTCTTGCTTCCCTATTCAATGGAGCATAGGGGAAGGTGTTGTGTCGTCCGATGTCTCGGTGTATGCCCCACCTTGCCATCGATTTACTTCCACAAATTGTGTGTCATATTGCTCTATAAGGAGGCCTGCTATACAGCTCTTTGAATGGTGCTGGGTCGACCGAAGGTAAACCAAGAAAGGAGTTGAGCAAATCCGCGTTGAGGTGTAACACTTGGCCCCGAATCTTGACTTCGTTGCCTGTGGTTTTCGGCGACCAGTTGGCGTAGAACTCCCTTGTTAAATCAAGATTACATTCTCCCATGTCGCGGAAGATGAAATCTAGTTTCAACGCCATTATTTTCGCCAACATACTCGGCTCCTTCTTCGCTATGGTGTCCTTGTTGATCAAGTCGACGTGAACATATTTTCGTTCCTTGTTGTTCTTGTACCATTCTTTGGCTTCCTCCTCAAGAACCCATTTTATTCCAAACATTCGTCGGGGTAGTGGCATTGAGGATGATTCTCCTTGTTCCTTGCGACCTCTCTTCTTGCCCTTTTGGGAAGTGGTAGCCTTATCTTGTCGCGCTTTAGGTGCCATTGTTCCTGAGATTTAAACAGTATTCATGTTAGCATCAACTCAAAGGAAACAATCTATACACAAGCCATCGGGGTACCACCCCACACTTAGGTTCATTAATACAAAACAGTGAAGTGAATTCATACGTTTTAGGAACTATGTTCCGACAAGAAAATCAGCGATGTATCACTACTTGCAGCCATTGCACTACTTTCATGTTAGGTATAACAACACTACTACGTAGGGGTTACATTATGGTATAGTTACTTTCAACAATCACAACCTCCTAAGTCGGTAGTCAACTATAGGTCTTATCCCGATGAACGGGATAGTCTAACATGTAAGTATCCAAGTATCAAACTTAAGCAATTTTCATAACCCTAGCAATTCCGCAAATAGTATAACAATGCTATTAAAACCAAATTCAAGTCGGAAACAAGTCAAGATTATCCTAACGTATATGTTCACGCACATGGTTTTGTGTCAACAATTCAAACACTTTAACATCACCAATAATCTTTCAAGATGTAGCAATTCATAATGGGCATAGCAACGTAGTACTTACGAGAAATAGATGAAGAATACAAGAGTACTTACGTGATTGAAGCCTTTGGAGATGTTCTTGTGAATTGGAAGAGCAAAAAGAAAAAGTTTGAGATGATTTGGAGAGAGTATGCGGCGCCCTTAGGTCAATTTCTAATGTGGTTATGTTTTAAGACTAAGTCCCCTTTATATAGGAAGAGAATGGGTCGGGTTTTGACCCATTTACAAATGGTTTTGGAGACAAAAATGCCCTATATGCGGCGCATAATGCTTGGCATAGTCATAGTATAGACGGCGCATAGTGTATGGCATTTAGGGACATTGATGATAGGCGAATTTACACGCCTATATCAATATATTTTGCCCATATTTTAGCCTAGTTTTGAGAACAAACTATATATTTCATGCACTTTTAGTCCTTTTTCCTATAAATGAGCTAACGAACATGATTAGTAAAGTTTAAGGTATAAATGATGCAGAATTCAGCATTTTATGGCTTACTTGACGCAAAAGAAAGCTCACGAAGGAAGGAAAGGGAGTTTGGACGCCTAAGGACCAAAACTGCTGCATGGAAAATCTGTCCCGGGCTAAAACAGCATTTCTGAAGACTTTGGGGACCTGGACCAAAACTGCTGCATGGAAAATTTGTCCTGGGCTAAAACAGCATTTCTGAAGACTTTGGGGACCTGCAGTAACTAATTAGGATTTGGATAATGATACATTAACCTAGTACAATTGGGTTAAGTATTTCATTAGTTTATTTGGATTAGGAGAATGTTACATTAACCTAGTACAATTGGGTTAAGTATTTCATTAGCCTAGTAGGATTTGGTTATTTATTTCATTAGCTTAGTAGGAGTAGGATATGGGTATTATAAATACCCTATCATGCTAGATATTTTTAATTAAGTCCTCCCTTAGTGGAGAGACACATTCTACTTCTCAATTACAACTCTTCTAATCTTTCCATTAATTCTATTCTTCTTCTATTCTTAAATTCCACAACAAGAGAATCGTTACCAAGCCAAGGAAACACGCCACACGCCTATCACTTGAATACACCAGTCTAACATTTAACTTGTTCATGAGAAAGGTTATTTGTCTGGAAAAGAGATAATGTCAAGGTAGTAGGACACCCTTTCCTATTAAAAAGCTAGTGCCATAACTGGACTAACCTCTTGGAGAATTCGTACCGTTAGACACGCTTTAAGCTCGAGAGAGTTAAAGTGAAATAATCCTTGTTTAGGTCGAGAGACGCTTGGATTTACCATAGAATACAATTCTCTATAAGCACATGCATGTCACAATTCTACACACTCATAGCCAATAGAGACGTATACCTCAGAAGGTGGACATAACCCCAACGCTTCAATTCTCATTGTTTACAACTTACGTAACAATATTTCTCTCTTTACTTTGCTATTTTCAGCTTTTACTTTATTGTTTTCGTTACACATTACAATTCCCCCTTTTACGAGACTTGCACCAAAAGTTTAGTAATTTTGCTTACTTGTTGGCCAAGATATTCCATGTGGGATCGATACCCAACCCAGGTTGGGTTCTATATTTGCTAACGACCGCTTTACACTCCTACGAGAGCTGTAGATTGAGCGTTATCAAAAATTGGCGCCGTTGCCGGGGAATACGAGTGTCAATTAAGTTCGTGATAATTACTAGACCCTTTGGTCAAAGATTCTCGTACTTTTACTTTTAGTTTTTGTTTTTGTTTTCTTCAGGTTTGTTCAGTGCATCAATGGATGCACAACGTAAAATTGAAAGGACGGCTGCTCAAGTGCATCAACAGAATATTGATAACCCAGGCCGTGCAACAAATCCTGATGATGAGGACCTAGGCAATGAGGAGCTACTAAACCCACGGCGTACTACTGCGATGGTGGCACCCATGCAGAGAAGAGATTGTCAAGCTAGGTTTAGGCCTGAACGCCGAGCTATGCAAATACCATTCGATGATGATGATGATGATCTGGACGAAGCTGGTGCCACAGGAGCCATTATTCTTCCGCCATTAGTTCCCGGAGCCAATTTCAACATCACTAGCACCATGATTCAGCTTTTGCAACTCAAGGGATTATTTGGTGGACTAGCAGGCTTTGATCCGAATATGCATCTCATCAACTTTATTTCTACATGCAAGTCGTTTGACAATCCTGGTGTTGGTCAAAAAGCAATTCGATTACGTCTATTTCCATTGTCTCTATCTGGGGAGGCAACACTATGGTTGAATGGGCTGACTCCTGATTCAATTACAAATTAAAGGCAATTGAGAGACGCTTTCCTAGAAAGATTCTTTCCGCCATCCAAAAGGGCTCAATTGAGAGATGAAATCAGCAACTTTCGTCAGCTTCCCTCTGAAGCTCTTCATGAAACATGGGAGAGGTTCAAGACAAAGCTAGCGAGATGCCCAAACCATCACATGACTAATGTTCACCTCATGGAGATCTTGTATAGAGCCTTGAATTCAATAACTAAACCAGTGGTGGACAACGCAGCTGGAGGTTCTTTCATGGACCTCACCTTTGGTCAAGCAAGAAATATGCTAGATCGTATGACAAAACAAAGTAGAGCTTGGCATACCAGGCATTCTGAGGTAGCAAGCCCCACTTTATCTATTGGCGTGACTGCAGACCAACGAACAAAAGAAGAAGAACGTGATCAAGATATGGCGCACATGAAAACCCAAATGGATCTTCTTACAAAGAATCTATTAGGGATGACTGAAAAAGTGAAAGCGATTGCGTCAAAAAGAAGAGACGAATCTGATTCGGAAGAGGAGGCCAACTACTTGAACAATCAGGGGGGTTTCTGAGGGAATACCCAAGGAAACCAAGGTCGGAACTATTAAGATAAATCTGGAAACAAAGACCAAGGTAGTTGGAAGAACAAGAATGAAAAGAGTGGTTTGTACGTTCCCCCTGGCAGACGTGATACCACCATATCTAATTCTGGAAGTATGGAAGACATGATGGCTAAATTATTGAAAGGAGTGGAAGCAACGAGCGCGGGAGTTACGGAGGTAATTAATGATTTGTCCGCCATGAAACAATTAGTAGATTCACATTCCACCTCAATTAGACAACTAGAGCAGCAATTCAGTCAACTTTCAGCAGCACTCAACCAAAGAAAGGCCGGCACTTTACCTAGCGATACTGTGCAAAACCCAAGGAATGATGGGTCATGCATGGCCATCACTACCAGAAGTGGTAAGGTGCTGGAAACTTCAGAAAAAGGCAAGCAAGTGATTGACGAAGTTGCGGACATGGATGACAACGCAAAAGGAGAAGATGCCCCAGCCACTACTCCCGACATCAAGGACGCCACATCCAGCACTGTGCAGCCTGAAAAAGTGGAAAAATGGAAGCAAGAGGAGAAGAAAACTGTGGAGAGAACACTTCCATACCCACCACCACCTTTTCCCCAAAGATTGAAGAAGGTGGCAGATGACACAAAGTTCAACAAATTCATGACTATGCTCAAGCAGCTGACCATTAATGTTCCATTGGTGGAGGCACTTGAACAAATTCCTAGATATGCGAAGTTTATGAAGGACCTATTGACAAAGAAGCGGGCAGCAAGTTATGAGTTGGCGGATAATGTTCATCATTGTAGTGCAATTGCTACAAGGTCATTAGTTCAAAAGAAGGCAGATCCTGGAGCTTTCACTATTCCTTGCACAATTGGATCGTTGGATTTTGCCAAGGCATTGTGCGATCTAGGTGCTAGCATCAATTTGATGCCACCATCCATCTACAAGAAGTTGGGGCTAGGCGATCCGACACCAACCAATATGAGGCTCGTGATGGCTGATATGTCGGTAAAACGACCTGTGGGTATCTTGAATGATGTGTTGGTGAAGGTTTCTTCATTCATATATCCTGCCGACTTCGTTATTCTAGATTGTAAGGAGGATTCTGAAGTTCCCATAATCTTGGGATATCCTTTCCTTGCAACCGGAAGTGTGCTTATTGACATGAAAGATAATGAGCTTTTATTTCGAATTAATGACGAAGTAGTACGGTTTGATATATGCAAAGCCATGAAGCAGCCCAGCAATTTGAATGAGTTATCTGTAGCTGATGTTCATCAAGAGGATATGAAAGCATTATCTATAGAGAAACAGCCTATTGTTGAGCCATTGACTGCTGTGCCACTGAATGTTGAGCATAAGGATAATGAAGATTATGAAGAACTTATGGGTGCTCTAACAGAAATAGAGTCTTATACTCCTAAGCAACCAGATTGTGATCTCAAGAATCAACCAAAAGAGAAGACTCCCTTTGACGAGCCACCAATGCTAGAATCGCAAGAGCTTCCCGATTATCTAAGGTATGTGTTCTTGGAAAGTAGAAATATACTTCCGGAGAGTACAGATGATTTAAGTGAATAGCACGTAGAAGCTCTCATCTCTGCTCTGAAGAGATACAAGAGAGCTATGGGTTGGACTATTGATGATATAATTGGAGATTCTCCGGGAAAATGTAAGAGCCATCTTGAAGAAGATCACATGCCCACAGGTAAGCCTCATTGTCGTCTAAATCCTTTCAAAAAATGATCCATCACTTACCTCGACGAAGTCTGAGTACTCGAGGTAACTATGTCGAGCCATGACAATAAATAAGGCGCTAGATGGGAGGAAGCCCATCGTTTTATTGTTTTATCATTTCATCGTTTTATCATTTTATTGTTTTTATACTTGTTTTGTTTTTTGATAAATGAAAAATCCAAAATTAACAGTCGTGCCATGACCAAAACTAAGGCGCTTGGTGGGAGGCAACCCATCGTCCTAATCATTTTCAGTTGTTTTGAGCGAATATAGGTGCAAGAAGTATTCAACGAGGAGATTGATTTCAATTGACGATTTGGACACATTGTATGGTAAAGTTGGTAAGTTAGGAATGGTGATGCACAAGGCTATGGATTGAGCATCTCTCACACCAAAATAGGCTTCGAGGAAGGCTAGGCCTTGGTAAAACCAGGCCACGAACGATGCACAACCTATCCTATAGTCTAATGTCTCGGAATCTAGTGTGCTATACACTATGCGCCGCCTATTCCTAGGTATGCTTTTGACTATGCGCCGCCTATGCTATGGAATTTGGTCTCAGTATCTCATATGCCATAGACTATGCAGGGCATATGTCTACAAATGCCATAGACTATGCGGCGCATATGTCCCATTATGCTATAGACAATGCGCCGCATATGTCATTGATATGCCTAGCATTATGCGCCGCATATGTGGTATTTTTGTTTCCAAAACCGATTGTAAATAGGTCAAAACCCGACCCATTCTCTTCCTATATAAAGGGGACTTAGTTTTACAACACAACCACACTAAAAATTGATCTAAGGGCGCCGCATATACATCCAAATCCTCTCAAAATTTTCTTCTTTATTTCTCGTAAGTACTACGTTGCTATGTCTATTATGAATTGCTAAATCGAATAAGATTGTTGGTGATGTTCATGTGTTTGGATTGTTGATACAAAATCATGTGAGTGAACATGTACGTAGGAAAATCTTAACTTGTTTCCGACTTGAAATTGGTTTTAATACTATTGTTATACTATTTGCGGAATTACTATGGCTATGAATAGTGCTTAAGATTGTTGTTTGGATACTTACATGTTAAACTATCCCGTCCATCGGGATAAGACTTATAGTGCCTACCGACATAAGAGGTTGTGATTGTTGTAAGAATAACTATTCCATGTGGTAACCCCTATGTAGTAGTGTTGCTATATCTACCATGAAAGTAGTCCAATGGCTACAAGTAAGTGATGCATTGCTGACTTTCTTGTCGGAATACAATCCTAAAACGTATGTAGACAAAATCTGAGTAATCGACCATGTTCGCTTCACTGATTTGTGTTAACAAAACTAAGTGTGGGGTGGTACCCCTACTGCTTATGTATAGATTGTATCCATTGAGATTGTGCTACCATTAACACTATTTCAAGTCTCAGGTACAATGGCACCTAAAGAGAGACAAGGCAAGAAGAAGGCTACCACTTCCCAAAAGGGCAAGAAAAAAGGCCGCAAGGAGCAAGGAGAACCCTCCCCGCTGCAAACACCTTGACTCACGCTTGGAATTAAGTGGGATACTTATGAGGAACTTCTAAGGATGACGACTCTGATGATGATTCCAATGCAAGGGGTATGACCCCAGACATAGAGAATAAGTCCGACCAACCAGGTTCCTCGTATTTATTTTCCACTGAGGACAGTGTCCCGACTAAGTGTGGGGTGGTGGTATTGCATGCTATACTTCTCTATTCGCATCTATGTTTGTTTGCTTTTGTTTCATTTTTGTTTCGTTTTGTTTTTTTAGGAGTAAATTTTTTCTAGCTTCGCATGAAACTATTTTTGATAGGCAGCATGAGATTATAACAAGAGTATGTGCTACAATTGTGACTATTGAGACGTTTAGGCTCCAGTTGTGGCTCATTATGTGATATTGTGTGGTTCAATTCCTTCACTTGTTGGGTCGAGAGTCTATATTACCTCCAATAAAGTCGACCATGTGCCTTGTGTGTGTGAGATTAATACTATCTTCTATGTTTGTGGCTGATGCTAGAACTTGCCTGGTATGTATGCAAAGCAAAAATAAGGAGTGTAAGTTAGGATATGATTTAGGCATTTCTTTGGCAACCTATATTTGTTTACCTTCAGTTTTACCTACCCATGAACATCATCCCTAGTTAAACCCTTTTGAGCCTTTAGCCTATTTCTTTGACAATCTTGTATGTAAGCCTAATCCATTTTTTTCAAGACCGTAATTTGATCCAAATTCGTAAGTTCTTTAAATTAAAAAAGTCATGTGATAACATAATAGGAAATTAGGTAAGTATGATGCTTTAAATTGTAAATGGTGCTTGAATGTGTTATGGAAAAGAAAGTGCTATTATAAGAGGTATGTTGTGAAAAGAAAAAGGAAAAGAAAGCTGAAAAGTAAGTTGTTCTTTGGCAACCTATATTTGTTTACCTTCAGTTTTACCTACCCATGGACATCATCCCTAGTTAAACCCTTTTGAGCCTTTAGCCTATTTCTTTGACAATCTTGTATGTAAGCCTAATCCATTTTTTTCAAGACCGAGGGGAAAGGATGGTTTTGTTTCTTAGATGGTTATTTCGGCTATAATCAGATTTGTATCCCCCTGAAGATCAGGAGAAGACAACATTTACATGCCCATATGGTATGTTTGCCTTCAAACATATGCCATTCGAGTTATGTAATGCACCAGCCACTTTTCAGCGTTGTATGATGTCCATTTTTTCTGATATGGTGTAAGACACTTTGGAGGTGTTCATGGATGATTTTTCAATCGTTGGTGAGTCTTTTGAATCGTGCTTGGCAAATCTGAGTATGGCGTTGCAAAGATGTGTTGAATTTAACCTAGTGCTGAACTAGGAGAAGTGCCACTTTATGGTCAAAGAAGGTATCGTTCTTGGGCATAAAATCTCCAAAAGAGGAATTGAGGTTGATCGAGCTAACATTGAAGTTATCGAGAAGCTACCACCTCCAATTTCTGTGAAGGGAGCTTGTAGGTTCCTCGGTCACGCAGGCCTTTATCGATGGTTTATCAAAGACTTCTCCAAAATTGCTAGTCCAATATGCAAACTTTTGGAGAAAGATGCAAAGTTCGACTTCAATGAGGATTGTTTGAAGTCATTTGAATGCCTCAAAGGGAAGCTAATTGAAGCTTCTATCATGGTAGCACCAGATTGGTCTCTACCGTTTGAAGTCATGTGCGATGCTAGCGGGGTAGCTTTGGGTGCTTTACTTGGCCAGAGAAGGGAGAAGTTATTCCATCAATCTACTATGCGAGTAAGGTCCTAAACGAAGCCCAAAAGAACTATACTATCACAGAACAAGAGCTCCTAACGGTTGTGTATGCTTTTCAAAAGTTCTGTGCTTATTTGTTGGGAACCAAAGTGATAGTCCATACAGACCATGCAGCTCTAAGATATTTAATGACAAAGAAGGATGCGAAACCAAGGCTCATTCGATGGGTATTGTTGGTGCAAGAATTTGATTTCGAGGTTAAAGATAGAAGAGGTTGTGAGAACCATGTGGCTGATCATCTATCTAGACTCGACAACAAGCATATAGCATAGCCTGATCATGAGATTGATGATGCATTCCCTGATGAAGAGATCTTAGCCACAATAATGGAAGAGTTACCATGGTATGCAGACTTTGCAAATTTTGTGGTGAGTAATGTGATGCCTGCAAATCTATCTTTCCATCAAAAGAGGAAGTTCATGCATGATGTAAAACACTACTTTTGGGATGAGCCATATTTGTTTCGACAATGCGCGGATGGTGTTATCAGGCGATGTATATCCCATGTAGAGGTGCCTAATATATTGGAAGCATGTGACACTTCCCAAGTTGGGGGACATCACGCAGGTAATCAGACAGCAAGGAAGGTATTGCAAAGTGGATATTATTGGCCTTCGATATTTAAAGATGCCTACGCTTTTGTGAGAAGATGCGACCAATGTCAAAGACAAGGTGCGATTTTAAAACACCATGAGATGTCCATGTCGAAAATTCTTGAAGTAGAACTCTTTGATGTATAGGGTATTGATTTCATGGGCCCATTCGTAAATTCATTTGGAATGAAATACATCCTAGTTGCTGTAGATTATGTTTCAAAATGGGTTGAAGCAGTAGCGTTGGCCGATAACTAGGGAAAGCGTGTTGTAGCATTTTTGAAGAGAAATATCTTCTCTCGTTTTGGAGTACCACATACTATCATAAGCGATGGAGGATCTCACTTCTGCAACAAGCTATTCAAATCCGTGTTGGCAAAATAAAGTGTCAAACAACACAAGGTAGCCACGCCTTATCACCCACAAACTAGTGGACAGGTAGAAGTTTCCAATCGAGAGATCAAACAAATCCTTGCTAAGACGGTAAATGCTAATAGGAAAGATTGGTCCCGGAAGCTGGACGATGCACTGTGGGCTTATAGGACTTCATTCAAAACGCCAATCGGCATGTCCTCATACCAACTAGTTTATGGAAAGGCCTCTCACTTGCCCATTGAGCTCGAGCATAAAGCATTGTGGGCGTTAAAGTAACTGAATTTGAAGTGGGATGATGCTATGAACCTGAGATTGGAGCAGCTGAACGAGATGGATGAATTCCGTCTACATGCTTATGAAAGATCAGACCTCTACAAGGAGCAGATGAAAAAGTATCATGATCAGCGGATTGTTCAACGAAACTTCCAAAAGGGTGATATGGTACTACTTTTCAATTCCCGACTGAAACTATTCCCAGGAAAGTTAAGGTCCAAATGGTCTGGCTTGTATAAAATTAGCCAAGTCTACTCGTCTGGAGTAGTTGAGTAGGAGGACAATGATGGTGTTGTTTTTAAGGTTAATGGCCAACGATTAAATCCATATATCGATCCTCTTGACTCGATAAACTATATGGCCACCATCTACCTCGACGAAGTCTAAGTACTCGAGGTAACTATGTCGTGCCGCGACAATAAATCAAGCGCTAGATGGGAGGTAACCCATCATTTGTTTTATCATTTCTTTTACTTTTGTTTTCACTAAATAAAAATCCAAAAAGAAAAGTTGAGCCACGACCAAAAATAAGGTGCTTGATGGGAGGCAACCCATCGTTCTAATCGTTTTTGTTGTTCTTGAGTAAATGTAGGTACAACAGGTGTAAAAAAAGAGATTGGTTGCAAATTTTAAGTTGGAATAATTGCATGTTGAAGGTGGTAAGTTAGGAATGAAGAAGCAAAAGGCTATGGGTCGGGCATTGCTTATGAAAATATAGGCAACGAACAAACCACGACCTATGTAAAACTAGGCCACGAACAAGGCAAGGCCTATGCTATGGACTAAGCTTACGGATTCTAGAGTGCCATAGCATAGGTTACGCCCATGCCTAAGCCTTTTGTCTCTGAATCTCATATGCCATGGCATAGGCTCCGCCTATGCTAAACTAGGCTTTGCAAAAGGCGCCGCCTATGCCAAGCATAGGAAAAGCAATAGGCGCCGCCTATGGTGACTTTTGGTCTCCAAATCCAATTTTAAATGGGTCAAAACCTGACCCAAGCTTGTCCTATAAATAAGAAACTTAGTCTTAGACCAAAAACACATTGCAAATCTAACCTAAGAGCCGTCTATCATTCCAAATCCTCTCAAAAATTTTTTTTTTGCTCTTCTAACTTTAGAAGAACATCTTCCAAAGACATCAACCAAGTAAGTACTTCTTTGTTCTTCATTTATATTCCGTAAGTACTGCACTACTACGTTTATGATGAATTGTTAAATCTTGAAGTAGTGTTGGTGATTTAAATGTGGTTGATTTGTTGTGATATAAGTAAGTTAGTGAAAGAATACGTAAGGATGATCTTAACTTGTTCCCAACTTGTATTGGATTTTAATGCACTGTCATACTAGTGCGGAAGTGACATGGTCAAGAAAATTGCATAATCTTGTTAATAGAAAGTTTACATGTTGGAATGAATGAGAATCATGGTTACCTACCAACATATGAGGTTGTGATTAGTTCTAAATTCTATAACTTGATTCAATCTCTATGTAGTAGTCATAAGATACATCAGTCCAAACATGTAAAGTCTTACCAAGATTTCATGAAGTATTACTGTACTGATTATATTGTTGGAATATAGCACCTAAAACGTATATCGATGAAGTCTGAGTAATTGACAAAACTTTCACTTCACTAGTTTGTACCAACAAAATAAGTGTGGGATGGTGCCACTACTGCTTGTTTATTGATTGTATCCACCGGGATGAAGCTAATATGACTATTGTTTTAATCTCAGGAACAATGGCACCTAAAGCAAGACAAGGAAAAGATAAAGCAACCACTTCACAAAAAGGCAAGAAAAGAGGACGAAAAGAGCAAGGAGAGTCCTCCTCGCTGCAAATACCGCGCCGTATGTTTGGAATTAAATGGGTCCTAGAGGAGGAAGGAAAGGAATGGTATAGGAACAATAAATAGAAAAAATATGTTCATGTGGAGTTGATAAACGAGGAGAGCCTAGCAAAGAAAGAACCCCGTATGTTGGCCAAGATAATGGCGTTACATCTTGATTTCATCTTCGAAGATATGGGAGAGTGCAATCTCGATTTTACACAAGAATTCTATGGCAACTGGTCACCGAAAACTATAGGGAGTGAAGTAAAGATTCGGGGCCAAGTTCTGCAACTAAATGCGGAGTTCTTCAACTCCTTTCTAGGTTTGCCATCTCTTGATCAATAACCATTCAAGGAGTTGTATAATAGACCTCCATACAGAGCCATTAGACACACATTGTGTGGAACAAAATCTATGGCACGATGGAGTAGACACAAGGACACCGGTCGGCATAACACCTTCCCATATGCTCCCTTGAATAGGGAAGCTAGGATAT
The DNA here is from genome assembly GCA_030864225.1 of Capsicum baccatum var. pendulum. NCBI lineage: Eukaryota > Viridiplantae > Streptophyta > Magnoliopsida > Solanales > Solanaceae > Capsicum > Capsicum baccatum. Next base: position 154,459,602 of record CM061551.1, on the reverse strand, counting down.
GGTTGCCCATAGTCAACCCTTGCCTGATTGCAGGGACCCAGTACACAAAGATAACATGAGATAGAGTGTGCTTGGTATATGCATTGTTGACGAATGTCCCTATCAACATTGGGGCAATTATTCGATCTACAATGCGCAAGGCTAGGATACACAAGAGGTCCCACTTCAGCTTTGGAAATCTGTTGACTGCAATATTGAGGAAGGAGGACATCGAAGAGGAACCAGCTGATCATAAACTTCCACATAACCCGAAGAAGGTTGACCTCACAAAGGTTAAAGATGCTGAAACCATACATGGCGTCAACCTTACCACTTCAGAAAGACATGCCCGAGATGAAAGCTTCTTCAGCCACTTATATGGCATGACAAGGTTTACAATGATGAGCGGGGGTCGTCTTACAACTGCTGCAGAGCTCCAACAACTGGACTATCACTACCCAATGAAAGAGAATGCAAGGGAGATGTGTGGAGTAGGTGTATACTTTGAGGAACCTCTTGATGACGATGTGCCAACCGATGATGATCGCAGAATGCCAGACTCCGATGTGGAGGAGAATTCTGATGAAGACGACTCCAATGATGATTCCGATGAAGGGGGTATGACCCCAGACATAGAGGAGGAGTCCGACTAACCAGGTTCTTCTTATTTATTTTCCACTAAGGGCAGTGTGTCCCGTCTAAGTGTGGGGTGCTTGTATTTGTATGCTTTACTTCTTTATCTGCATCTGCATCTATTTATGCTTGTTTGTTTTGTTTGTTAGTAGTTAAATTTTTTTATTTTTTTTTTAACTTTGCGTGAAATTGTTCTGAGGGGCAGCATGGTATTATAACAAGAGTTTGTGCTAAAATCATTACTATTGAGATGTTTAGGCTCTAATTGTGACTCACTATGTGATAATTGTGTGGTTCAGTTCCTTCATCTGTTGGGTCAAGAGTCTATACTACTCCCAATAAAGTCAACCATGTGCCTTGTGTTTGTGAGGATATAGTATATTCTATGTTTGTGGCTGATGCTAGAACTCGCCTGGCGTGTGTGTGAAGCGAAAATAAAGAGTGTGAGTTTAGGAGATGATTTAGGCATTTCTTTGGCAAACCTGTAATTGCTTACCTTCGTTCTACGTACCCGTGAACATTATCCTAGTCAACCCTTTTGAGCCTTTAAGCCTATTTTCTTTGACAGCCTCATATGTAAGCATAATCCATTTTTTCAAGACCATAATTTGATCCAAATTCCTATGTGCTTCAAATTGAAAAAGTCATGTGACAAAATAAGAGGAAATTGGATGAGTATGATGCCTTAGAATGTATTGGTACTTGAATTTTGTATGAAAAAGAATTGCTATCATAAGAGGTATGTTATGAAAAGAAAAAGGAAAAGAAAACTAAAAAGTTAGTTATGTTCAAAAAATTGAAAAACAAAAGAGGTGACAAAGGGAGGTAGATTAAAATAAAGTAGAAAGGTTGTTTGAAAGAAAGCATAAATGGCATAATGTGATGTATTAAAGCACTTAGGGAACCTTAGTCACTATTTCTGGCCAAAATAGTTCTACCCGTCCCTTAGCCTACATTACAACCCGTAAAAGACCTATTTGATCTTAAGCTTAGCATTCTGATATTTAGTGGAGCATTACACTAAAGGCAAGCCTATGGTCATCAGTTGCAGCATATGAATTCTTTGTGAGAGTGAGAGCAAGGATAATCTCATACCCATGTTCGAAATATATACTATACGTGTGAGTGATTATGGGTAATATATTGTGAGACACACATGGTTGATGAGTTTTGGGTAGTTGTGTATGATTCTTTGTGCCTTAACTTTTGAATAAGAATTAACCACCATCACGAGTCTATGTTGGAGGTTGAATTGTTTCTACTAATGATCAGAAAACTACTCTTTGTCGATAGTTGTCGTGCCTGTCTTGACGAATATTTTGTGTTGTTACTATGAAACCCGAAGTAGATGTTTAGATGGACATGATATTTTGTTCGAGGACGAACAAAGCTCTAAGTGTGGGGTGTTGATGTTAGGCGTATTCACACGCCTAAACACCATTATTTACCCATATTTTTGGTTAAGTTTTGAGGACAAATTATATAATTCATGCACTCTTAGTCCCTTTTCCTCTAATCGAGCTAACAAATGTGATTAGCAAGTTTTCAGGTACAAATGATGCAGAATTCAGCATTTTATGGTTAACTTGACGCCAAAGGAAGCTTCATGAAAGAAGAAAGGGAAAGCTTGGACACCAAGGACCAAAAGTGACGCATGGGAAACCTGTCCCGGGAAAAAACAGCAATTCTAAAGACTTTGGGGACTAGCAGTAACTTATTAGGAGTAGCATAATGATGCAGTAACCTAGTAGGATTGGGTTAAGTAATGCAGTTGCTTAGTAGGAATAGGATATGAGTGTTATAAATACCCTATTCTGCTAGAGATTTTTAATTAATTCTTCAATTAGACATTCTACTACTATTCTTCTTTCATACATTCCACAACTCAAAACAATTTGCTTTCAATTAATTCTTAATTACTTTCTCTTCATCTATTCGACTTATAAATCTTCACAACAAGAGAAACGCTACTTGCAAGGTCTTCACACCACAAACCCTACTAACATATTCTTCACGTTATACTCTTATTTTTGTATGATAATAATGTCTATTGTGATTTCCATTGCACTCATGAGTAGCTAAAATTCTCTGTTGGGGTTATGAAAAAGAGATAATATCAAGGTAATAGGGCACCAACCCCTGTTAAAAAGTTAGTGTCGTAATTGGATTAACCTCTTGGAGAATTTGTACCGTTAGATACGCTTTAAGCTCGAAAAAGTTAAAGTGAAATAGTCCTTGTTAGGTCGAAAGACGCTTGGATTTACCATAGAATACAATTCTCTATAAGCACATGCATGTCTGAATTCCGCATAACTCATAGCCAATAGAGACGTATAACTCATAAGGTGGACATAACCCCAACTCTCAATTCTCATTGATTTACATCTTACTAAACTTTCTTCCCTTTTACTTTGCTATTTTCCGTTTTCACTTTGTTACAATATTGCACACTCAATCCCCCCTCTTTTACAAGACTTGCACCAAAAGTCTAATAATCTTTGCTTACTTAGTGACCGGCTATTCTCTGTGGGATCGATACCCAACCCAGTTGGGTTATATATTTGACAACGACCGCTGACACTCTTACAAGAGTTGTAGTTTGAGCATTATAAAAATTTTGCTGGTATTTGTATGCTTTACTTCTTTATCTGCATTTGCATCTATTTATGTTTGTTTGTTTTGTTTGTTAGTAGTTAAATTTTTTTAATTTTTTTTTAACTTTTCATGAAATTGTTCTGAGGGGCAGCATGGTATTATAACAAGAGTTTGTGCTAAAATCATTACTATTGAGATGTTTAGGCTCTAATTGTGACTCACTATATGATAATTGTGTGGTTCAGTTCCTTCATCTGTTGGGTCAAGAGTCTATACTACTCCTAATAAAGTCGACCATGTGCCTTTAGTGTAATGCTCCACTAAATATCAGAATGCTAAGCTTAGGATCAAATAGGTCTTTTACGGGTTGTAATGTAGGCTAAGGGACGGGTAGGACTATTTTGGCCAGAAATAGTGACTAAGTTCCCTAAGTGCTTAGTTTGTGATAATTACTAGACCCTTTGGTCAAAGATTCTCGTACTTTACTTTTAGTTTTTGTTTTTGTTTTCTGCAGGTTTTTATTCAGTGCATGCCCCATACTCGAAGTTCTGGTCAACCGTTATTACCTATCAATCCTGAACCACAACGTATTGGCAAAACGGAAGCACAACAGGAAATTGAAAGAATGGCTACTCAATAGGAACAGGTGAGACTAGCTGCTCTAGCTGCCACTCAAGTGCATCAACAGAATATTGATAACCCTAGGCGAGCAATAAATCCTGACGATGAAGATCTAGGTGATGACGAGTTACTAAACCCTAGGCGTGATGCTGAGATAGTAACACCTGCTAATAGAAGAGATCGTCAAGCTAGGTTTAGGCATGAACGCCGAACCGTGCAACCAGCATTCGATGATGATGATGATGATCTTGATGGAGCCGAAGCCACAGGAGCCATTATTCCTCCACCATTGGCACCCGGAGCCAAGTTCAACATCACAAGCACCATGATTCAGTTATTGTAACTCAAGGGATTATTTGGTGGAATAGCAGGCGATGATCCAAATATGTATCTGATCAACTTTATTTCTACATGCAAGTCGTTTGACAATCCTGACGTTGGTCAGAATGCAATTCGATTACGCTTGTTTCCATTGTCTCTATCTGGGGAGGCAACTCTATGGTTGAATGGGCTGACTCCTGATTCTATTACAAATTGGAGGCAATTGAAAGACGCTTTCCTAGAAAGATTCTTTCCGCCATCCAAAAGAGCACAATTGAGAGATGAAATCAGCAACTTTCGGCAGCTTCCAACCGAACCTCTTCATGAAACATGGGAGAGGTTCAAGACAAAGCTTATGCGGTGCCCAAACCATCATATGACAAATGTCCACTAAATGGAGATACTATACAGATTCTTGAATTCAATAACTAAACCAGTGGTGGATAATGCGGCTGGAGGATCATTTATGGACCTCACCTTTGGGAAGGCAAGAAATATGCTAGATCGGATGACGAAGCAAAGTAGAACTTGGCATACTAGGGATTCTGAGGTAGCAAGCCCTACTTTGTCTATCGGCATGACTGTAGAACAAAGGAGAAGAGATGAAGAACGTGATCAAGATATGGCACACCTGAAAACACAAGTGGATCTTCTTACAAAACATCTATTATCAAGGAAGACCGAAAAAGTCAAAGTTGTTGCGTCAAAAGGAAGAGAGAAATCTGATTCTGAAGAAGAAGCCAACTACTTGAACAATCAGGGGGTTTCCGAGGCAATACCCAAGGAAACCAAGGTCGGAACTATTATGATAAATCTGGAAACAAGGACCAAGGTAGTTGGAAGAATAAGAATGACAAGAGTGGTTTGTATGTTCCCCCAGGAAGACGTGACGCCACTGCATCTGGTTCTGGAAATATGGAAGATATGATGGCTAAACTGTTGAAAGGAGTAGAAGCAACCAGCACGGGAGTAACGGAGGTAATAAATGACTTGTCCTCAATGAAGCAATTGGTTGAATCACATTCCACTTCAATAAAACAAATAGAGCAGGAATTAAGCCAATTTTCAGCAACACTCAATCAAAGAAAGGCTGGCACTTTACCTAGCGACACTGTGCAAAATCCAAGAAACGACGGATCATGCATGGATATTACTACCAGGAGTGGTAAGGTGCTGGAAAATTCATACCAAAACAAGCAAAAGGCCAAAAATAAAGAAGGTGATGACGCCATAGAGGCAGACCAAGACGTCCATGACGTCACCCCTAGTTTTTTGCAGCCTGAAAAAACCAAAATTTGGAAGCCAGAGGAGAAGAAAGCCGTGGAGAAAACAATTCCACTTCCACCACAACCTTTTCCTCAAATATTGAAGAAAAAGGTGGAAGATACAAGGTTCAGTAAATTCATGACGATGTTAAAACAGCTAACCATTAATGTTCCGTTGGTGGAGGCACTAGAACAAATGCCTGGGTATGAAAAATTTATGAAGGATCTTTTGACAAAGAAGAGGGCAGCAAGCTATGAGTTGACAGATACGGTTCATCATGGCAGTGCAATCGTTACCCGATCACTAGTTCAGAAAAAGGCCGACCCCGGTGCATTCACTATTCCTTGCACCGTTAGATCTTTGAATTTTGCCAAGGCATTATGCGATTTAGGAGACAGCATCAATTTGATGCCATTATATATTTATAAAAAGTTGGGGTTGGGTGATCCTACCCTAACCAATATGAGGCTCGTAATGGCGGATATGTCGGTAAAATGACCTGGTGGTATTTTATGTGATGTATTGGTGAATGTTTCTTCATTCATATTTCCGAAAGACTTAGTTATTTTGAATTGTGAAGTAGACTCAGAAGTTCCCATAATCTTGGGGCGCCCTTTCCTTGCAATAGGAAGTGTGCTTATTGATTTAAGAGCTAATGAGCTTTTATTCCGGATAAATGACGAAGTAGTACGCTTTGATGTGTGCAAATCAATGAAGCAACCCAAAGATATGAACATATTTTTGGTAGCTGATGTTTACTTTGATGACGAGAAATAATTACTTGAAGAGGAGCAACTTATTGATGACCCATTGGCGGTTGTGCTTATGAATGTTAAGCATAAGGATGCTGAAAATTATGAAGAAACTATTGATGCTCTAACAGGATTAGGGTCGTATCCTCATACCCCGAAGAAGCTGGACCTTGATCTCAAAAACCTACCTACACCACCAGCTAAACCATCTATTAAATAGCCACCCACGTTAGAATTAAAAGAGCTGCCTAGTCATTTAAAGTATGCATTCTTGGGAAACGGAAACACACTCTCAGTCATTGTGGCAGCAGATTTGGGTGAGCAACAAGTTGCAGCTCTCATTACTGTTCTACAAAAGTATATTAGAGCCATTGGTTGGACCATCGCTGACATTATTGGTATTTCGCCTGGGATTTGTACACACAAGATTCAGCTTGAAGAAAATTGCACACCAACTATTGAGCATCAGAGGCGTCCAAATCCACCTATGCAAGATATAGTGGAGAAAGAAATTATTAAGTGGTTAGATGCAGGGGTTGTGTATCCCATCTCTGACAGTAAATGGGTGAGCCCGGTTCAATGTGTACCCAAGAAAGGTGGCATGACGGTAGTTGCGAATGAAAAGAATGAGTTAATCCCACTCAGATCGATCACCGAATGGAGAGTATGCATGGACTACCGGAAGCTGAATTCATGGACACTTAAAGATCACTTTCCAATGCCATTTATGGACCGAATGCTTGATCGATTAGCGGGGAAAGGATGGTTTTGTTCCTTAGATGGTTGTTCCGGCTATAATCAGACTTGTATCGCCCCTAAAGATCAGTAGAAGACAACGTTTACATGCCCATATGGTACGTTTGCCTTCAAACGTATGCCATTCGGGTTATGTAATGCACCAGCCACTTTTCAGTGTTGTATGATGTCCATTTTTTTTGATATGATGGAAGACACTTTGGAGGTGTTCATGGACAATTTTTTCGTTGTTGGTGAGTCGTTTGAATCATGCTTGGAAAATCTGAGTATGGCATTGCAGAGGCGTGTTGAATTTAACCTAGTGCTGAACTGGGAGAAATGCCACTTTATGGTCAAAGAAGGTATCGTTCTTGGGCATAAAATCTCTGAAAGAGGAATTGAGGTTGATTGAGCTAAAATTGAAGTTATCGAGAAGCTACCACCTCTAATTTCCATGAAGGGAGTTCGTAGTTTCCTCGGTCACGCAGGCTTATATCAACGGTTTATACAAGACTTCTACAAAATTGCTAGTCCATTATGCAAACTTTTGGAGAAAGATGCAAAGTTCAACTTCAATGAGGATTGTTTGAAGTCACTCGAATGCCTCAAAGGGAAGCTAATTGAAGCTCCTATCATGGTAGCACCATATTGGTCTCTACCGTTTGAAGTCATGTACGACGCTAGCGGGGTAGCTTTGGGTGCTGTACTTGGCCAGAGAAGGGACAAGTTATTCCATCCAATCTACTATGCGAGTAAGGTCCTAAACAAAGCCCAAAAGAACTATACTATCATAGAATAAGAGCTCCTAGCAGTTGTGTATGCTTTTGAAAAGTTTCGTGCTTATTTGTTGGGAACCAAAGTGATAGTCCATACAGACCATGCAGCTCTAAGATATTTAATGACAAAGAAGGATGCAAAACCAAGGCTCAGTCGATGGGTATTGTTGCTGCAAGAATTTGATTTCGAGGTTAAAGATGGAAGAGGTTGCGAGAACCATGTGGCTGATCATCTATCTAGACTCGACAACGAGCATATAGCGCAGCCTGATCCTGAGATTGGTGATGCATTCCCTGATGAAGAGATCTTAGCCACAATAATGGAAGAGTTACCATGGTATGTTGACATTGCAAATTTTGTGGTGAGTAATGTGATGCCTGCTGATGATAGGCGAGTTTACACGCCTATAGTTCTATATTTTACCCATATTTTAGCCTAGTTTTGAGAACAAATTATATACTTCATGCACTTTTAGTCCTTTTTCCTGTAAGTGAGCTAACGAACATGATTAGCAAAGTTTTAGGTATAAATGATGCAGAATTCAGCATTTTATGGATTACTTGACGCCAAAGAAAGCTTCACGAGGGGAGAAAAGGAAGCTTGGACGCCTAAGGACCAAAAGTGATGCATGGCAAACCTGTCCCGAGCTAAAACAACAATTCTGAAGACTTTGGGGACTAGCAGTAATTTATTAGGATTAGGATAATGATACATTAACCTAGTACAATTGGGTTAAGTATTTCGTTAGGTTAGTAGGATTTGGTTAAATATTTCATTAGCTTAAGTATTTCATTAGCTTAGTAGGAATAGGATATGGGTATTATAAATACCCTATTTTGCTAGAGATTTTAGACAATCTTTCCATCTTTCTATTCTACAATCAAATCATCTTTCCATCTTTCTAATATACATTCACTACTACTTCTAATTCTTCCATTAATTCTACTTTTTATTCTTCTTCTATTCTTCTATTCATCTATTCTTAATTTCCGCAACAAGAGAAACGTTACTTGCAAGAAATCACGCCTAACGCCTACCACACTTGTGCTACATGAAATTCTTATTGTGGTATAACCACAATGTCAATTGTGATTTCCTTCGCACTCATGGGTAACTAAACCTCTCTGTTGGGGTTATGGAAACCGTATGAGATACTATCTATTCCTATGAGTTTGTGAGTTTGTGACAAGTATACTGCTTATTTCATTATTCTCTTCATCTTAATCTAAATTCTTTGTGGTTGCAAATGCAAGAATACGCTAGTATAACATTTAACTTGTTCGAAAGAAAGGTTATCTGTCTGGAAAAGAGATAATGTCAAGGTAGTAGGGTCCCATCCCCTATTAAACAGTTAGTGCCGTAACTGGATTAACCTCTTGGAGAATTCGTATTGTTAGACACGCTTTAAGCTTTAGAGAGTTAAAGTGAAATAATCCTCGAATAGGTCGAAAGACGCCTGGATTTACCATCAAATACAATTCTCTATAAGCACATGCATGTCGGAATTCAACACACTCATAGCCAATAGAGACGCATAACTCAGAAGGTGGACATAACCCCAACTCCTCAATTCTCATTGTTTTCAACTTACTAAATATTCTTTCTGTTTACTTTGCTATTTTCAGTTTTTACTTTAATACTTTGGTTACACATTACAATCCCCCTCTTTTTACGAGACTTGCACTAAAAGTCTAGTAATCGTTGCTTACTTTTTGACTAGGCTATTCCCTGAGGGATCGATACCCAACCCAGTTGGGTTCTATATTTGCTAACGACCGCTTTACACTCCTACGAGAGCTATAGATTGAGCGTTATCAAAAATTGGTGCCGTTGCAGGGGAATACGAGTGTCAACTAAGTTTGTGATAATTACTAGACCCTTTGGTCAAAGATTCTCGTACTTTTACTTTTAGTTTTTGTTTTTGTTTACTGCAGGTTTTTATTCAGTGCATGCCCCATACTAGAAGTTCTGGTCAACCGTTATTACCTATCAATCTTGAACCACAACGTATTGGCAGAATGGAAGCACAAGCAGAAATCGAAAGGATGGCTGCTTAACAGGAACAGGCGAGATTAGCTGCTCTTGCCGCCGCCCAAGTACACCAACAAAACATTGATAACCCTGGGCGAGCAACAAATCCTGACGATGAGGATTTAGGTGATGACGAGTTACTAAACCCAAGGCATGATGCTGAAATCGCAACACCTGCCAACAGAAGAGGTCGTCAAGATCGGTTTAGGTATGATCGCCAACCCATGCAACCAGCTTTTGACGACGATGATGATGATCTTGATGGAGCCGGAGCCACAGGAGCCATTATTCCTCCACCATTAGCGCCCGGAGCCAAGTTCAACATCACAAGCACCATGATTCAGTTATTGCAACTCAAAGGATTATTTGGTGGACTAGCAGGCGATGATCTGAATATGTATCTCATCAAATTTATTTCTACATGCAAGTCATTTGACAATCCTGGTGTTGGTCAGAATGCAATTCGATTACGTCTATTTCCATTGTCTCTATCTGGGGAGGCAACTCTATGGTTGAATGGGTTAACTCCTGATTCTATTACAAATTAAAGGCAATTGAGAGACGCTTTCCTAGAAAGATTCTTTCCTCCATCCAAAAGAGCACAACTGAGAGATGAAATTAGCAACTTCCGTCAGCTTCCAACTGAAGCCCTTCATGAAACATGGGAGAGGTTCAAAACAAAGCTAGCGAGAAGCCCAAACCATCACATGACTAATGTTCACCTAATGGAGATATTATATAGAGCCTTGAATTCAATAACTAAACCAGTGGTGGATAATGCAGCTGGAGGATCTTTTATGGACCTCACCTTTGGTCAAGCAAGCAATATGCTAGATCGTATGACGAAGCAAAGTAGAGCTTGGCATACCAGGGATTCTGAGGTAGCAAGCCCCACTTTATTTATTGGCATGACTGCAGACCAAAGAAGAAGAGAAGAAGAACGTGATCAAGATATGGCACACATGAAAACACAAGTAGATCTTCTTACAAAGCATTTATTATTAGGGAAGACCGAAAAAGTGAAAGCTATTGTGTCTAAAGGAATATACGAATCTGATTTGGAAGAAGAGGCCAACTACTTGAACAATCAGGGGGGTTTCCGAGGTAATACCCAAGGAAACCAAGGTCGGAACTATTATGATAAATCTGGAAACAAGGACCAAGGTAGTTGGAAAAACAAGAATAAAAAGAGTGGTTTGTACGTTCCCCCTGGAAGACGTGACGCCACCACATCTAATTCTGGAAGTATGGCTGACATGCTGGCCAAAATATTGAAAGGAGTGGAAGCAACAAGCGCTGCAGTAATGGAGGTAGTTAATGATTTGTCCTCTATGAAACAAATAGTTGATTCTCATTCCACTTCAATCAAGCAAATAGAGCAGCAATTGAGCCAACTTTCAGCAGCACTCAATCAAAGAAAGGCTGGCACTTTACCTAGCGATACTGTGCAAAACCCAAGGAATGATGGGTCATGCATGCCCATCACTACCCGAAGTGGTAAGGTGCTGGAAACTTCAGCAAAAAGCAAGCAAGAGGATGACGAAGTAGTGAACATTGATGATAAGGCGAAAGGAGAAGATACCACTGCAACTAATCCTATCATCAACGACGTCAATCCCAATGAATTGCAACCTGAAAAATCTAAAAAACGGAAGCAAGAGGAGAAGAAAGCCGTGGAGAGAACAATTCCATACCCACCACCACCTTTCCCTCAGAGATTGAAGAAGGTGGCGGATGATACAAAGTTCATCAAATCCATAACTATGTTAAAGCAGCTTACCATTAATGTTCCATTGGTGGACGCACTTGAACAAATGCCTGGGTATGCGAAATTTATGAAGGATCTTTTGACAAAGAAGCGGGCAGCAAGTTATGAGTTGAAAGATGATGTTCATCACTGCAGTGCAATCGCTACCCGATCATTAGTTCAGAAGAAGGCCGACCCCGGAGCTTTCACTATTCCTTGCACCGTTGGATCTTTGAATTTTGCCAAAGCATTATGCGACCTAGGAGCCAGCATCAATTTGATGCCATTATCTATCTATAAGAAGTTGGGGTTGGGTGATCCTAATCCAACCAACATGAGGCTCGTAATGGCGGATAGGTCGGTAAAACGACCTGTTGGTATTCTATGTGATGTCTTGGTAAAGGTTTCTTCATTTATCTTTCTGGCAGACTTCGTTATTTTGGATTGTGAGGTAGACTCAGAAGTTCCCATAATCTTGGGGCATCCTTTCCTTGCTACGGGAAGCGTACTTATTGATTTGAGAGCTAATGAGCTTTCATTCCGAATAAATGACGAAGTAGTTCGCTTTGATGTTTGCAAATCAACGAAACAACCCAAAGATCTAAGTGTATTTTAAGTGGATGATGTTTTCTTTGATGATGAGAAAGATTTACTTGAAGAGGAGCAGCTGATTGATTACCCATTGGCGACTTTGCTTATGAATGGTGAGAGTAAGGATGCTGAAAATTATGAAGAAGCTATTTGTGCTCTATCAGGATTAGGGACATATCGCCATACTCCCAAGAAGCTGGACCTTGATCTCAAGAATCAACCCACACCACCAGCTAAGCCATCTATTGAAGAGCCACCCACATTAGAATTGAAGGAGCTGCCAAGACATTTGAAGTATGCATTCCTAGGAAGCGAAAACACACTTCCCGTCATTATTGCAGCAGATTTGGGTGAGCAACAAGTTGCAGCTCTTATTGCTATTCTACGAAAGTATATTAGAGCCATTGGATGGACCATTGCGGATATTATTGGTATTCCACCTGGGATTTGTACACATAAAATTCAGCTTGAAGAGAATTGCACACCCACCATTGAGCATCAAAGACGTCTAAACCCACCTATGCAAGAAGTGGTGAAGAAAGAAATAATTAAGTGGTTAGACGCAGGAGTTGTGTATCCAATCTCTGATAGTACATGGGTAAGCCCGGTACAATGTGTTCCCAAGAAAGGAGGCATGACGGTGGTCGCGAATGCGAAGAATGAGCTTATTCCACTCAGACCCATCACTGGATGGAGAGTATGCATGGACTACCGAAAGTTGAATTCTTGGACACTCAAAGACCACTTTCCAATGCCATTTATGGACCAAATGCTAGATCGATTAGTGGGGAAAGGATGGTTTTGCTTCTTAGACGGTTATTCAGGCTATAATCAAATTTTATTGCACCCAAAGACCAAGATAATACGATGTTTACATACCCATATGGTACGTTTTCTTTCAAACGTATGCCATTCGGGTTATGTAACGCACCAGCCACCTTTCAACGTTGTATGATGTCAATTTTTTCTGATATGGTTGAAGACACTTTGGAGGTATTTATGGATGATTTTTCAGTTGTTGGTGAGACTTTTGAAGCGTGCTTGGCAAACCTAAGTATGGCGTTACAAAGATGTGTAGAATTCAACCTAGTGCTGAATTGGGAGAAGTGCCACTTCATGGGAAAAGAAGGAATCGTTCTTGGGAACAAAATCTCCGAAAGAGGGATTAAGGTTGATCGAGCAAAAATTGAAGTTATTGAGAAACTACCACCTCCAATTTCGGTGAAGGGAGTTCGTAGTTTTCTCGGCCATGCATGTTTCTATCGTCGGTTCATTAAAGACTTCTCCAAAATTGCTAGTCCATTGTGCAAACTCTTGGAGAAAGATGCGAAGTTTGACTTCAATAAAGATTTCTTAAAGGCATTCGAATGCCTCAAAGGAAAACTCATTGAAGCCCCTATCATGGTAGCACCAGATTGGTCTCTCCCATTCGAAGTCATGTATGATGCTAGTGGTGTAGCCGTTGGAGATGTTCTTGGTCAGAGAAAGGAGAAATTATTTCATCCTATCTACTATGCGAGTAAGGTCCTAAATGAATCCCAAAGGAACTATACTGTGACAGAACAAGAGCTCCTAGCGGTTGTGTATACATTTGAGAAGTTTCGTGCCTATCTATTGGGTACTAAGGTGATCGTTCATACAGACCATGCAACTCTTAGGTATCTAATTACAAAGAAGGATGCAAAAAAAAAGATTAATTCAATGGGTATTGCTGCTGCAAGAGTTTGATTTCAAAGTTAAATATAGAAGAGGTTGCGAGAACCAAGTGGCCGACCATCTATCTAGACTCGAGAATGAGCATGTGGCGCAGCCTGATATCGAGATTGACGATGCATTCCCTGACGAGGAGATCCTAGCGACGATAACAGAAAAGTTACCATGGTATGCCGACTTTGCAAATTTTGTGGTGAGTAATGTAACACCTGCCAATCTATCATACTATCAAAATAGGAAGTTTATACATGACGTACACACTACTATTGGGATGAGCCATATTTGTTTCGACGATGCGTGGATGGTATCATTCGATGATGTATATCCCATTTAGAGGTGCCTACTATATTGGAAGCATGCCACACTTCCCAAGTTGGAGGACATCACGCAGGCGATCGGACGGCAAGAAAAGTATTGCAAAGTAGATATTATTGGCCTTCGATATTTAGAGATGCCTAGACTTTGTTAGAAGATGCGACCAATGCCAAAGACAAGGTGTTATTTCGAAACACCATGAGATGCCCATGTCAAAAATTCTTGAGGTAGAACTCTTTGATGTGTGGGGCATTGATTTCATGGGTCCATTCGTGAATTCATTTGGAATGAAGTACATCTTAGTTACTGTAGATTATGTCTCAAAATGGGTTGAAGCTGTAGCGTTGGCCGACAATGAGGGAAAGCGTGTTGTAGCATTTTTGAAGAGGAATATCTTCTCTCGCTTTGGAGTACCACGTACTATCATAAGTGATGGAGGATCTCACTTTTGCAATAAGTTATTCAAATCCGTGTTGGCCAAGTATGGTGTCAAGCAACATAAGGTAGCCACGCCTTATCACCCACGAACGAGTGGACAAGTAGAGGTTTCCAATCGGGAGATCAAGCAAATCCTTGCGAAGACGGTAAATGCTAATAGGAAGGATTGGTCTCGGAAGCTATATGATGCACTATGGGCGTATAGGACTGCATTCAAAACACCAATTGGCATGTCCCCTTATCAACTAGTTTATGGGAAGGCTTGTCATTTACCCATTGAACTCGAACATAAGGCATTGTGGGCGTTGAAGCAATTGAATTTGAATTATGATGATGCGATGAATCTGAGGTTGGAGAAGCTGAACGAATTAGATGAGTTCCGTCTCCATGCATATGAAAGGTCAGACCTATACAAGGAGCGGGTGAAGAAGTATCATGATCAGCGGATTGTTTGATGAAACTTTCAAAAGGATGATATGGTGCTTCTCTTCAACTCTAGATTGAAGCTGTTCCCAGGTAAGTTAAAGTCTAAGTGGACTGGTCCATACAAAGTTATCCAAGTCTACTCGTCTGGAGTAGTTGAATTGGAAGACAATAATAGTGTTGTCTTCAAGGTGAATGGTCAATGTGTTAAACCTTATATCGGTCCTCTTGACTCGATGAATTATATGGCCATCACCTATCTCGACGAAGTCTAAGTACTCGAGGTAACTATGTCGAGCCACGACAATAAATAAGGCGCTAGATGGGAGGCAACCCATCGTTTATCGTTTATCGTTTATCATTTATCATTTATCGTTTTGTCTTTCTTTTGTTCTAGTACTTGTGATAAATGAAAATCCAAAATAAGAGTCGTGCCACGACCAAAACTAAGGCGCTAGATGGGAGGCAACCCATCGTACTAATTGTTTTTGAGCAAATATAGGTGCAAGAGGTATTCAATGAGGAGATTGGTTTCAAATGATGATTTGGACATAGTGTATGGTAAAGGCGGTAAGTTTGGAATTACGATGCATAAGGCTATGGATTGAGCATTGCTCATAACAAAATAGGCATCGAGCATGGCTAGGCCTAGCTAAAACTAGGCCACGAACTAGGCAACGCCTATACTACAGCCTAAGGTCTCGGAATCTAGTGTGCAAAGGCATAGGCGCCGCCCATGCTCAAGTATGCTATAGCATAGGCGCCACCTATGCTAAAGCATTTAGTCTCGGAATCTCATATTCCATGCTAAAGGCGCCGCCTATGGTCACTTTGGGCATTGCACTAGACGCCGCCTATGCTAGCAAATGCTTTGCATTAGGCGCCGCCTATACCATGCATAGGTAAAGCTAAAGGCGCCGCCTATGGTCACTTTTTGTCTCCAAAACCGATTTTAAATGGGTCAAAACCCGACCCATTCTTTTCCTATATAAAGGGGACTTAGTCTTGAAACATAAACACATTGAAATCTTGACCTAGGCGCCACACATAGCATCCAAATCCTCTCAAAACTTTTCTTTTTGCTCTCCCACTTCATAAGAACATCTCCAAAGGCTTCAATCACGTAAGTACTCTCTTTTTCTTCATCTATTTCTCATAAGTACTACGTTGCTATGCCTATTATAAATTGCTACATCTTGAAGAAATATTGGTGATGTTAATGTGTTGGAATTGATTGATACAAAACCATGTGAGTGAACATATACTATTTCCGACTTGAATTTGATTTTGATGCATTGTTATACTAATTACAGAATTGCTATAGCCATGAACATTGCATAACCTTGTCACTTGAATACCTACATATTAGAAGCTCCCGTTCATAGGGATAAGACTTATGGTTACCTACCGACATAGGAGGTTGTGATTATTGATAGAAACTATACCAAGATGTAATCCCTATGTAGTAGTCTCATTATACCTAACATGAAAGTATTGCAAAGGTTGCAAGAAGTAATACATCTCTAATTTTCTTGTCGGAATATAGCTCCTAAAATGCATGTCGATGAAGTCTAAGTAATCGACTACTTTCACTTCACTAATTTGTATCAACAACCTAAGTGTGGGGTGGTACCCCTACTGCTTGTGTATAGATTGTATACATTGAGATGATGCTAATATGAACATTGTTTAAATCTCAGGTACAATGGCACCCAAAGCAAGACAAGATAAGGCTACCACTTCCCAAAAGGGCAAGAAAAGAGGTCGCAAGGACCAAGGAGAATCATCCTCAATGCAATTACCACGCCGCATGTTTGGAATAAAATGAGTTCTTGAGGAGGAAGCCAAGGAATGGTATAGGAACAACAAGGAAGGAAAATATGTTTATGTCGACTTGATCAACAAGGACAGCCTAGCGAAGAAGGAGCCGCGCATGTTGGCAAAAATCATGGCACTAAATCTGGATTTCATCTTCCGAGAAATGGGAGAATGTAATCTTGATTTGACAAGAGAATTTTATGCCAACTGGTCGCCGAAAATCACAGGCAG
This sequence comes from Capsicum baccatum var. pendulum, assembly GCA_030864225.1. Taxonomy (NCBI): domain Eukaryota; kingdom Viridiplantae; phylum Streptophyta; class Magnoliopsida; order Solanales; family Solanaceae; genus Capsicum; species Capsicum baccatum. The sequence continues at coordinate 154,442,616 of CM061551.1, read as the reverse complement.
CGAAGTCAAGATTCGGGGCCAGGTTCTACAACTCAATGCGGATTTGATCAAACTCCTTTCTTGGCTTGCCTTCAGTCGATCCAGCACCATTCAAAGAGCTGTACAGTAAACCTCCTTATATAGCAATTCGACACACACTTTTTGGAAGTAGATCCATGGCAAGGTGAAGCAGACATAAAGACACCGGATGACACAACACCTTCCCCTATGCTCCTTTGAATAGGGAAGCAAGGATATGGTTGCATATTGTCAACTTTTGTCTTATTCCTGGGACCCAGTACACCAAGATAACAAGAGATAGAGTGTTCTTGGTCTACGCTTTGATGACGAATGTACCTATCAACATTGGGGCAATCATTCGCTCTACAATGCGGAAGGCCAGGCTACACAAGCGGTCCCACTTCACCTTTGGCAACCTATTGACAGCAATCTTGCAGAAGGAGGACATCGAAGAGAAACCAGCCGATCACAAACTCCCACATAACCCGAAAAAGGTTGACCTCACAAAGGTCAAAGATGCTGAAACAACACATGGAGTCAACCTTACTACTGCGGAGAGACATGCTCGAGATGAAAGTTTCTTCCGTCATCTTTATGGCATGACTCGGTTCACAATGATGAGTGGTGGACGTGTTCCAACTGCTCCAGAGCTCCAACAGCTGGACCATGACTATCCAATGAATATGCATGAGAGAGAGATATATGGAGTAGGTACATACTTTGAGGAGCCTCTTGATGATGATGTGCCGATCGATGATGATCGGCGCATGCCAGACTCTGACGTGGAGGAGAATTCTGATGACGATGACTCCTATGATGATTCTGACGAAGGGGGTATGACCCCTGACATAGAGGAGGAGTCCGACTGACCAGGTTCTTTGTATTTATTTTCCACTGAGGGCAGTGTCCCGTTCATGTGTGGGGTGGTGGTATTTGCATGCTTTAATTCTCTATCCGCATTTGCATTTATTTATTTATGGTTGTTTGTTTGAGTTTTTTTTTGTTTTTTATAGTTAATCGTTTTTTTTTGTAGTTAAATTTTTCTTTACTTAGCTTAGCATGAAATTATTCTAATAGGCAGCATGAGATTATAACAAGAGTTTGTGCTAAAATCATGACTATTGAGACGTTTAGGCTCTAAATTGTGACTCACTATGTGATATTGTGTGGTTCAATTCCTTCATCTGTTGGGGCAAGAGTCTATACTACTCCCAATAAAGTCGACCATGTGCCTTGTGTGTGAGATAATAGTATATTCTGTGTTTGTGGCTGATGCTAGAACTTGCCTGGTATGTATGTAAAGCAAAAATAAAGAGTGCAAGTCTAGGAGATGAATTAGGCATTTCTTTGGCAACCTATGATTATTTACCTTCATTTTTACCTACCCATAGACATTATCCTAGTTAACCCTTTTAAGCCTTTAGCCTATTTTCTTCGACAACCTCATATGTAAGCCTAATCCATTTTTTTTCAAGACCATAATTTGATCATAAATCCTAAGTGCTTTAAAGTGTAAAAGTCGTGTGACAGAATAAGAGGAAATTGGGTGAGTATGATACTTTAGAAAGTATTGGTGCTTGAATTCGTTATGAAAAAGAAGTGCTATCATAAGAGGTGTTATGAAAAGAAAAAGGAAAGGAAAACTAAAAAGTTAGTTATGTTTAAAATTGAAAAACAAAAGAGGAGAAAAAGGGTGGTAGAATAAAATAAGGTAGAAAGGTTGTGTGAAAGAAAAGTGTTAATGATATAATGTGATGTATTAAAGCGCTTAGGAACATAGTCACTATTTCTGGCCAAAATAGTCCTACCCGTCCCTTAGCCTACATTACAACCATCAAAAGACCTACTTGATCCTAACCCTAGCATTCTGACATTTAGTGGAGCATTACACTAAGGGAAAGCCTATGGTCATCAGTTACAACATATGAATTCTTTGTGAGAGCGAGAGCAAGGATATTTTTATACCCATGTTTGAAAAAGATGCTATACTTGGGAGTGATTATGGGTAAGATATTGTGAGAAACACATGGTTGATGAGTTTTGGATAGTTGTGTATGATTCTTTGTACTTTAACTTTCGAATATGAGTTGACCACCATCACGAGTTTATGTTAGAGGTTGAATTGTTTCTACTACTGATTGAAAAACTACTCTTTGTTGGTAATTGTTGTGCTTGTCTTGACGAATATTTTGTGTTGTTGCTGTGAAACCTAAAGTAATGTTTAGAGGGACATGATATTTTCTTCGAGGACAAACAAAGCTTCAAGTGTGGGGTGTTGATGATAGGAGAATTTACACGCCTATAATGCTATATTTTACCCATATTTTAGCCTAGTTTTGAGAACAAATTATATACTTCATGCACTTTTAGTCCTTTTTCCTGTAAGTGAGCTAACGAACATGATTAGCAAAGTTTCAAGAATAAATGATGCAGAATTCAACATTTTATGGATTACTTGACGCCAAAGAAAGCTTCACGAGGGGAGAAAAGGAAGCTTGGACGCCTAAGGACCAAAAGTGATGCATGGGAAACCTGTCCCGGGCTAAAACAACAATTCTGAAGACTTTGGGGACTAGCAGTAATTTATTAGGATTAGGATAATGATACATTAACCTAGTACAATTGGGTTAAGTATTTCATTAGCTTAGTAGGATTTGGTTAAATATTTCATTAGCTTAGAAGGATTTGGTTAAGTATTTCATTAGCTTAGTAGGAATAGGATATGGATAATATAAATACCCTATTTTGCTAGAGATTTTAGACAATCTTTCCATCTTTCTATTCTACAATCAAATCATCTTTCCATCTTTCTAATATACATTCACTACTACTTCTAATTCTTCCATTAATTCTACTTTTTATTCTTCTTCTATTCTTCTATTCATCTATTCTTAATTTCCGCAACAAGAGAAACGTTACTTGCAAGAAATAACGCCTAATGCCTACCACACTTATGCTACACGAAATTCTTATTGTGGTATAACAACAATGTCAATTATAATTTCCTTCGCACTCATGGGTAACTAAACCTCTCTGTTGGGGTTATGGAAACCGTATGAGATACTATTTATTACTATGAGTTTGTGAGTTTGTGACAAGTATACTGCTTATTTCATTATTCTCTTCATCTTAATCTAAATTCTTTGTAGTTGCAAACGCAAGAATACGCCAGTATAACATTTAACTTGTTCGAAAGAAAGGTTATCTGTCTGGAAAAGAGATAATGTCAAGGTAGTAGGGTCCCATCCCCTATTAAACAGTTAGTGCCGTAACTGGATTAACCTCTTGGAGAATTCGTACCGTTATACACGCTTTAAGATCGAGAGAGTTAAAGTGAAATAATCCTCGAATAGGTCGAAAGACGCCTGGATTTACCATCGAATACAATTCTCTATAAGCACATGCATGTCGGGATTCAACACACTCATAGCCAATAGAGACGTATAACTCAGAAGGTGGACATAACCCCAACTCCTCCATTCTCATTGTTTACAACTTACTAAATATTCTTTCTGTTTACTTTGCTATTTTCAGTTTTTACTTTAATACTTTGGTGACACATTACAATCCCCCCTTTTTACGAGACTTGCACTAAAAGTCTAGTAATCGTTGCTTACTTGTTGACCAGGCTATTCCCTAAGGGATCGACACCCAACCCAGTTGGGTTCTATATTTGCTAACGACCGCTTTACACTCCTACGAGAGCTGTAGATTGATCGTTATCACCTGCAAATCTATCTTTCCATCAAAAGAGGAAGTTCATGCATGATGTAAAACACTACTTTTGGGATGAGCCATGTTTGTTTAGACAATGCGCGGATGGTGTTATCAGGCGATGTATATCCCATGTAGAGATGCCTAATATATTGGAAGCATGTCATACTTCCCAAGTTGGGGGACATCACGCAGGTAATCGAACAACAAGGAAGGTATTGCAAAGTGGATATTATTGGCCTTCGATATTTAAAGATGCCTACGCTTTTGTAAGAAGATGCGACTAATGTCAAAGACAAGGTGCGATTTCAAAACACCATGAGATGCCCATGTCAAAAATTCTTGAAGTAGAACTCTTTGATGTATGGGGTATTGATTTCATGGGCCCATTCGTAAATTCGTTTGGAATGAAATACATCCTAGTTGCTATAGATTATGTTTCAAAATGGGTTGAAGTAGTAGCGTTGGCTGATAACGAGGGAAAGCATGTTGTAGCATTTTTGAAGAGAAATATCTTCTCTCATTTTGGAGTACCACGTACTATCATAAGCGATGGAGGATCTCACTTCTGCAACAAGCTATTCAAATCCGTGTTGGCAAAATATGGTGTCAAGCAACACAAGGTAGCCATGCCTTATCACCCACAAACTAGAGGACAGGTAGAAGTTTCCAATCGAGAGATCAAACAAATCCTTGCTAAGACGGTAAATGCTAATAGGAAAGATTGGTCCCGGAAGCTGGACGATGCACTATGGTCTTATAGGACTGCATTCAAAATGCCAATCGGCATGTACCCATACCAACTAGTTTATGGAAAGGCCTGTCACTTGCCCATTGAGCTCGAACATAAAGTATTGTGGGCGTTAAAGCGACTGAATTTGAAGTGGGATGATGCTATGAACCTGAGATTGGAGTAGCTGAACGAGATAGATGAATTCTGTCTATATGCTTATGAAAGATCAGACCTCTATAAGGAGCGGATGAAAAAGTTCACGATCAGCGTATTGTTCAACGAAACTTCCAAAAGGGTGATATGGTACTACTTTTCAATTCCCGACTGAAACTATTCCTAGGTAAGTTAAGGTCCAAATGGTCTGGCCCATACAAAATTAGCCAAGTCTACTCGTCTGGAGTAGTTGAGTTGGAGGACAATGATGGTGTTGTTTTTAAGGTTAATGGCTAACGAGTAAAGTCATATATCGGTCCTCTTGACTCAATAAACTATATGGCCACTATCTACCTCGACGAAGTCTAAGTACTCGAGGTAACTATGTCGTGCCGCGACAATAAATCAAGCACTAGATGGGAGGCAACCCATCATTTTTTTTATCATTTCTTTTACTTTTGTTTTCACTAAATAAAAATCCAAAAAGAAGAGTCGAGCCACGACCAAAAATAAGGCACTTGATGGGAGGCAACCCATCGTTCTAATCGTTTTTGTTGTTCTTGAGTAAATGTAGGTACAAGAGGTGTAAAAGAGGAGATTGGTTGCAAATTTTAAGTTGGAAGAATTGCATGTTGAAGGTGGTAAGTTAGGAATGAAAAAGCAAAAGGCTATGTAAAACTAGGCCACGAACAAGGCAAGGCCTATGCTATGGCCTAAGCTCTTGGATTCTAGAGTGCCATAGCATAGGCGCCGCCCATGCCTAAGAATACCATAGCATAGGCGTCGCCTATGACAAAGCCTTTTGTCTCCGAATCTCATATGCCATGGCATAGGCGCCTCCTATGCCTAACAATGTCATGGCATAGGCGCCGCCTATGCTAAACTAGGCCTTGCAAAAGGCGCCGCCTATGCCAAGCATAGGCAAAGCAATAGGTGCCGCCTATGATCACTTTTGGTCTCCAAATCTGATTTTAAATGGGTCAAAACCCGACCCAAGCTTGTCCTATAAATAAGAAACTTAGTCTTAGACCAAAAACACATTGCAAATCTAACCTAAGCGCCGCCTATCTCTCCAAATCCTCTCAAAAATTTTCCTTTTGCTCTTTTAACTTTACAAGAACATCTTGCAAAGACATCAACCAAGTAAGTACTTATTTGTTCTTCATTTATATTCCGTAAGTACTGCACTACTACGTTTATGATGAATTGTTAAATCTTGAAGTAGTGTTGGTGATTTAAATGTGGTTGATTTGTTGTGATACAACTAAGTTAGTGAAAGAATACGTAAGGATGATCTTAACTTGTTCCCAACTTGTATTTGATTTTAATGCACTGTCATACTAGTGCGGAAGTGTCATGGTCAAAAAAATTACATAATCTTGTTAATAGAAAGTTTACATATTGGAATGAATGAGAATCATGGTTACCTACCAACATATGAGGTTGTGATTAGTTCTAAATGCTATAACTTGATTCAATCTCTATGTAGTAGTCTTAAGATACATCAATCCAAACATGTAAAGTCTTACCAAGATTTCATGAAGTATGACTGTACTGATTATATTGTTGGAATATAGCACCTAAAACGTATATCAATGAAGTCTGAGTAATCGACAAAACTTTCACTTCACTAGTTTGAGCAAACATAATAAGTGTGGGGTGGTGCCACTACTGCTTATTTATTGATTGTATCCACTGAGATGAGGCTAATATGAGTATTGTTTTAATCTCAGGAACAATGGCACCTAAAGCAAGACAAGGAAAAGATAAAGCAACCACTTCACAAAAAGGCAAGAAAAGAGGATGAAAAGAGCAAGGAGAGTCCTCCTCGCTGCAAATACCGCGCCGCATGTTTGGAATTAAATGGGTCCTAGAGGAGGAAGGAAAGGAATGGTATAGGAATAATAAAGAGAAAAAATATGTTCATGTGGACTTGATAAACAAGGAGAGACTAGCAAAGAAAGAACCCCGTATGTTGGCCAAGATAATGGCGTTACATCTTGATTTCATCTTTCGAGATATGGGAGAGTGCAATCTCAATTTAACACGATAATTCTATGCCAACTAGTCACCGAAAACTACAGGGAGTGAAGTAAAGATTCGAGGCCAAGTTCTGCAACTAAATGCGGAGTTCTTCAACTCCTTTCTAGGTTTGCCATCTGTTTATCCATCACCACTCAAGGAGCTGTACAATAGACCTCCATACAGAGCCATTCAACACAAACTTTGTGGAACAAGATCTATGGCACGATGGAGTAGACATAAGGAGACCGGTTGGCACAACAGCTTCCCATATGCTCCTTTGAATAGGGAAGCTAGGATATGGTTGCGAATAGTCAACTCTTGCCTCATTCCAGGGACACAGTACAAAAAGATAACACAAGATAGACTGTGCCTGGTATACGCATTGATAAAGAATGTGCCTATCAACGTTGGGATAATTATTCGATCTACAATGCGGAAAGCTAGGCTACACAAGAAGTCCCACTTCAGTTTTGGCAACCTATTGACTGCAATATTGAGGAAGGAGGACATCGAAGAGGAACCGGCTGATCATAAGCTTCCACACAACCCGAAGAAGGTTGACCTCATAAAGGTTAAAGATGCTGAATCTACACATGGCGTCAACCTTACTACTGCAGAGAGACATGCTCGAGATGAGAGTTTTTTTCGCCATCTTTATGGCATTACTCGGTTTACCATGATGAGGGGAGGTCGTGTTCCAACTGCTGCAGAGCTCCAACAGCTGGATTATGATTACCCAATAAATGAGCATGCGAGGGCGATGCGTGGAGTAGGTGTATATTTTGAGGAACCTCTTGACAATGATGTGCCAACTGATGATCGCAGAATGCCAGACTCCGACGTGGAGGAGAATTCTGATGATGATGACTCTAATGATGATTCCGACGAAGGGGGTATGACCCCAGACATAGAGGAGGAGTTCGACTAACCAGGTTCTTCTTATTTATTTTCCACTGAGGGCAGTGTATCCCGTCTAAGTGTGGGGTGCTGGTATTTGCATGCTATACTTCTTTATCTGCATTTGCATTTTGTTTGTTTGTTTTTTTTAGTAGTTAAATTTTTTTTTTACTTTGCATGAAATTGTTCTGATAGGCAGCATGGTATTACGACAAGAGACTGTGCTAAAATCATTACTATTGAGATGTTTAGGCTCTAATTGTGACTCACTATGTGATAATTGTGTGGTTTAATTCATTCATACGTTGGGTGAAGAGTCTACACTACTCCCAATAAAGTCGACCATGTGCCTTGTGTGTGTGAGATGATAGTATATTCTATGTTTGTGGCTGATGCTAGAACTTGCCTGGTATGTATGTAAAGCGAAATAAAGAGTGTAAGTCTAGGATTGTTTACCTTCATTTTATCTACCCATGGAAATCATCCTAGATAACCCCTTTTGAGCCTTTAACCTATTTTCTTTGACAGCCTCATATGTAAGCCTAATCCATTTTTTTCAAGACCATAATTTGATCCAAATTCCTAAGTACTTTAAAATTGTAAAGTCATGTGACAAAATAAGAGGAAATTGGGTGAGAGTAGTTCCTTAAAGTGAAGTGGTACTAGAATTCGTTATGAAAAAGAATGGTTATCATAGAGGTGTGTTATAAAAAAAAGAAGAGAGAAAAATGAAAAGAAAAATAAAAAGTTAATTCTGTTCAAAATTGAATAACAAAAGAGGTGAGAAAGGGTGGTAGACTAAAAGAAAGCAGAAAGGTTGTTTGAAAGAAAGTGTTAATGACATTATGTGATGTATTAAAGCACTTAGGAACATAGTCACTATTTCTGGCCAAAATAGTCCTACCCGTCCCTTAGCCTACATTACAACCTGTAAAAGACCTATTTGATCCTAAGCTCAGCATTCTGATATTTAGTAGAGCATTACACTAAGGGAAAGCCTATGGTCATCAGCTGCAACATATGAATTCTTTGTGAGAGTGAGAGCAAGGATAATCCTATACCCATGTTCGAAATATACACAATACTTGTGAGTGATTATGGGTAATATATTGTGAGACACACATGGTTGATAAGTTTTGGGTAGTTGTGTATGATTCTCTGTGACTTAACTTTTTGAATACGAATTAACCATCATCACGAGTCTAGATTAGAGGTTGAATTGTTTCTAGGAGGGGTCAGAAAACTACTTTTGGTTGATAATCACTGTGCTTGTCTTGATGAAAATTTTGTGTTGTTACTATGTAACACGAAGTACATGTTTAGATGGACATAATATTTTGTTCGAGGACGAACAAAGCCTTAAGTGTGGGGTGTTGATAATAGGCGTATTTAGACGCCTATAGTACTATAATTGACCCATATTTTAGCTAAGTTTTAAGGACAAAATATATAATTCATGCACTTTTAGTCCTTTTTTCCTGTAAGTGAGCTAACAAACGTGATTAGCAAGTTTTCAGGTATAAATGATGCAGATTTTAGTATTTTATGGATAACTTGACGCCAAAGGAAGCTTCACGAAAGAAGGGAAGGAGAGCTTGGACGCCTAGGACCAAAAGTGACGCATGGGAAACCTGTCCCGGGCAAAAACCGCATTTTACAAGACTTTGGGGATCAGCAGTAACCTATGAGGATTAGGATAATGATGCAGTAATTTATTAGGATTAGGATAAGTACGCAGTAGCTTAGTAGGAATAGGATATGGGTATTATAAATACCCTATTTTGCTGCACATTTTATTAATTCGAACACCCATCATTATTCTTATCATCCACATTCTAATTCATTCATCTACAACTCTAAACAATTTGCTTTCAATCAATTCTTATTACTTTCTCTTCATCTATTTGTCTTAAATCTCCACATCAAGAGAAACGCTACTTGCTCTGGAATCACGCCACAAGCCCTACCAATATACACTTCATGTTACATCATTATTTTGGTATAATAACAATGTCTATTGTGATTTCTGTCGCACTCATGAGTAGCTAAACCTCTCGGTTGGGGTTATGGAAGCCCTATGAGATACTATCTATTGCTATGTGTTTGTGAATTCTTGACACGTGTGCTGATTATATCATTATTCTCTTCATCTTAATTCAAATTCTTGTGGTTGCAAACATATAGAATACGCCAGTATAGCATTAACTTGTTCGAAAGAAAATTTATATGTCTGGAAAAGAGATAATGCCAAGGTAATAGGGCACCAACCCCTATTAAAAAGTTAGTGCCGTAACTGGATTAACCTCTTGGAGAATTTGTACCATTAGATACGCTTTAAGATCGAAAGAGTTAAAGTGAAATAATCCTTGTTAGGTCAAAAGACGCTTGGATTTACCATAGAATACAATTCTCTATAAGCACATGCATGTCTGAATTCCGCATAACTCATAGCCAATAGAGAAGTATAAATCATAAGGTGGACATAACCCCAACTCTCAATTCTCATTGCTAAAAATCTTACTAAAACATTCTTTCGTTTTACTTTGCTATTTTCTGTTCTTACTCTATTATTTTGTTTGCATCAATTGCACGTTCCAATCCCCCCTCTTTTATGAGACTTGTACCAAAAGTCTAATAATCTCTGCTTACTTACTACCAACTATTTTCTGTGGGATCTATACCCAACCCAGTTGGGTTATATAGTTGACAACGACCGCTTACACTCTTACGAGAGCTGTAGTTTGAGCGTTATCAAAGCTCAAGGGAAAATTCAAAAAATGTGTTACAGTGAAGGTTAATGTATTTTGAGGTAGGAATTTTGCCACAGCTAAAGTTGAGATGTAATATTTCAACACCTAATTTTGAAACAGAATGCATCAATTGGCCAAATTCACTAGAAAACTTTCTCTAAATGAAAGTGTTCATTTCAAGTTCAACCACATTACGACCCAAATAAAGTTGTAAAAACTGATTTACTACTTCCAAGAATTTTTCTGATAGTAAGGCTGACATGTAGGACCTAAATAGTTAATGCCAAACATGTCAAGGCTGAACTGAAATGTAAGCATAGAAGCAACTAGATATCTCCACCTTGTAGACAAAATGCTGGTCTTAACAGCATCTTTAATTGTCATACGTGACAGAATTGAAGACAAAACGTCATCTAGTAGCTGACTCGCATAATCCACCTTTTCCTTATCAACATCTGATAGCTGACTCACATAATCCACCTTTGCCTCAAGATCCTAATTCCATTAATTACATGCGCAAGCAAGAATACTTCAGAAGAAATTTTACATAAATCTAAAAAGAAAATCTAGATTTAAAAATAGTACTACTAGAATAAGTATTTGTTATTGAACCCAAGTTATCTAGAGAAAGGTATAATTGTGCATAAATAACAAGCTTTGACTCCTGAATTAAAAACATATAGTTAATTCATCATATTCACTTGATTACGATATGATTCTTTTCTAATCTTATACAAATTTGTTCTCATAAAACAACAACAAAACTAGAGTTTACACGTACATTTGTTGAAGTTTCCTCCTCCTTTTTACTTAACAGTCTTTTCCTCAAAAAATCAATTCCTCCCAATGTAAGCAATCCCAAAATCACTCCTCCTGACACAGTAAAATATTACAAATAAACACACACAAAAAAAAGAATGAATTTTAATTATCCAAAAGTAAACAATGAACATGTTCAGATAAAAAGTTCACGTGCCAGAGTTTGTGGATGCTATCAATCTCTCAGACAGTTTATCCCCTTTTCTTGAATAGTTTGTAGGTATCTCTCTTGGTGTACTGATTTTGGGATGCATGCCTGGACTGGGTCCCAAGTTTAACATATGTTACTTACTCCCTTCATCCCACAAGTTGGCCTACTTTCTTTTCATTGGTCGATTTAGTCCCAAGTTTGCACAAGTTTATTACTTCCTCCATTCCAAAATCTCCAAAATTGCTTTCATTGGCAATTAGTATTTGTAGAGTATGTTGTAAATAATTTGATACCTTTATCTCTTTCTTGAATCCATTACTCGATAAAGTATTTTCCAGTGTCATTTTTTTACATTCTTTTTCATAGTTTGTAACATATTTCTATTACCTTCCCAAAATCCAGAATAATCTTTTTTTTGTCACGTATGATTTCTATTTACATTACACACTACACTTTGTCACGATTGAACTATAATGGAGGTTTAGTGTAACACCCTGTATTCAAGTACATGTATTGGCGTATTCAAGTACGTGTACTGGTCATATTTATATGGAATAAATTTTTTATTATATTTATATCGGAGTTTTCCTATCGATGGTTCCATACGAAGGTTATTGAATAAGCTTTCCAACGATATAAAGATTTCCAAAATGGATAGGTTTCGAATATAATCGAGCACGTTCGAAACTATAAAACAGTGGCCGGGATATTTGGGAATAGTAAATGTGCAGGAAAATTTCCTGCACATAAACTACTGAGGCCAGCCAATTTTTTTGGGTCAAATTCGAACGATCATAACTCCCTTAATATAATGAACTTGAAGATTTGCAACCTATGAAAATAAAGATCTTTGAGTCTTATTTCCAATGCAATTGGTTTCATCCAAATCCAACGTCTGAGTAAGGAGTTATACTCGTTTTACTTCATCCTCTCAAAACAGATTTTTAGGGTCAACTTCAAATGGCCATAACTCCTTGTAAAGGACGAACTGGGTGGCCTACATTATATGAAATGAAATCCCTTTGAATTATCTTTCCAACGATACCAATTTCACCCAAATCCAATATCGGAGAAAAGAGTTATGGTCGATCTTCTTTAGCTTATCAAAATAGTCTACCAAAGGATATATTTGACATTATTTAAATTTTAAAGGTATTTTGGTCATTCCCTATTATATTATAGACGGTAATATGTGGATATATACATGTATACGAGTTCAAAAACTCATTCTCATCATCAATCATTAAGAAAGAACAAACCCTAGCCAAATTTGACCTTTAAATTACTTTTGATTCAACCGTAGAAATTCCAAAGTAATCCAATAACTGCGTTTGTCATATCGAGAGCTTCGAACGGCACCTATTATTTGTGCAAACAGGATTGCATAATCAAGAGGTGAATTCTAAGGTATGAATATTGTTTGCCTTTGTTCTCTTCCATATGTATATGTGTGATAGAGGATTATATGTATTGGCTGTTATTGAAAGGTATTGAAAATAGAGTTATGGATTATTTTGCATGGTTTGGTTGTATTGAATTGTGGAAGGTAGATATGGTAATTGAGTTATGGAAGGTGGATATGGTGATATACTACTGAATTGATGATTATTTATGTCTGTGGCTCAATTTGGTTTAATGGATTGGTTGGAAGGATAAATGAATCCAAATTTGATATTGGAGGATGTTGTATGAATATGCATGGCATGTGAATGTAATTGGAGTATAAGAAGGTTAAAGTAACACCCTTAATGGTGTAATTAAGGCTTACTACTCAACCACTAGTTTGGTGAATTCAAATAATTGAATTGTAACGTTCAGTTGCTAATACTAGATTGCTATATATGTTCATTGTAGATAAGTAAACTGAAAAGATGGGAAGTCCATTTGGGACTAGTATTGAAGGTTGATAGTCAGGTATGTAAAGCATACTCTATACCATATCTTTGGCATGAAAGTCAACAATTGTTCTATTCAGAAAGTTTCCAAAGTTATTCAATAACATGTGATCCATAATGATTTTGTATGATGTCCTACGTTACCAATGAACTTGTTTCCACCCTATAAGATGTCAAGACATTCCAATACTTACTTGTTTTCCAAATCTTACATGTCTATTGCACTAATGAATGTCAGAAGGTATCCGTTTACTCAAACAAGATCCATGTGCTATTAATGACTCCAAAACCTTTCATTGATATACCAATAAGTTCCTACTTCATTGTTATGGCATTGATGACTCCAAAATATTTTATTGATATGCCAATGAGTTTTTACTTCATTGTTATTTCATTGATGGTCTAATTATATGTCTCTTATTGATGTATCATTGTTTTAAAGTATCAAAAATGCGGTGGCAACCGAAATAAAAATCTCAAAGATTAATTAAACTAAGTGATGAAAGTTCTCTCTTATCGGGAAGTATCCCAGGGCATAATCCTATCATGGGGTGATCGCTATTTATGTGTTTATGGGTGGTATCCCAGGGGCATAAGCCTATCATGGGTCAATCCCAGTTGATATGTACTGGAGGCAGCCTAATAGTCACAGTACAGTACAATAATGATTACAAAGATGATAAGAACAAAGGTAATGTGATTGAATAAATACAATGTACAGGTTGTCATAAGTTCTAGTAAGTGTGGTCCACTCCTATTACGATTTATTCACTTGTTTTTGATTTCTATTGAGCTCCTATATCATATGTGACTATCTACAGCTTTACATACTTAGTACATATTTTGTACTGACGTCCCCCAAGGGGACCTGCATTTCATGCTGCAGGCACAGACACCTCAGCTCATACACCGCACAAGTAGGAGACAGGATATCCAGCTGCTTTAGGTGAGCTCCAGTTTTCTTTGGGGCTTTTTGTGTCATATCAAGTCACTTTTGGTATTGTATAGAAGTTAGTTATATGGCGGGGTGTGTCCCGACCTTGGTTAAACTCTGTGTATTTTCTAGAGGCTTTGTAGACCTAATGTACAGTCAAGGTGGTGTTTTGTTAATAGACGTGATGGCTCCAACGGCCAAGTATTGTATGTACATATATATGTGTGCTCGAGCTTATACAGGTGATTACTTACTTTTATATGCGACATGATATTGTCTGAATTTTGGGTTGGCATAGAGGTATGCATGGGAAGTATAAGGTTATGAGCTGGTTCTCCGGGCCTCCTCGGTTATGGGTGCCAGTCCGCCCCTATAGGATTTGAGGCGTGACATTTAGGCAAGGGGAAATTGATGTTTATCTGGTGGTACTCTTTCTTTTTTGTTGTTGGTTCTTTCGTATTGAACTGGTCTGGTGATGTAAAAAGGATCTTCAAGGGTTGGATTTTTAGCAAAGAAAAAGAAACTAGATAGATTTGTGCATCAGATGCAAAGGCTTTTCTCTCTGAATAGCATAGAGGATTGGATTAGTTCGCACCATCATTTGTATTTTATAGTTCGCACTTGTATTTGTATAAATTAGAATTACAAATTTTATAAAATTTGTTTTGTTTCCTTTTTTAGTTTTCTATCTTCTCTCATTTCATTTTTCTTTTTTTCATTTTAAACATTATTCATTTTTCATTCTCCTCAAAATCAATCTTTACTTTCTCAATAACGTCTTTAAATTGCCACCTACTATTTTTACTTTATCTTCTATTTATAGTTTTTTAATTTATTTATAGATAAGGGTTAAAGACTTAACAAAAATATATATTAATCAAATCACACTTCTACTTAATTATCCATTAAAAGTTATGCAAAATCTGTACATGTCAATTATTTTGAGATGGAAAAAATATATAATCAGAGAACATAAATATTTTAATTTAAATATTTGCACTTATAAAATATCATGATTTTTTACATTATAATATTTATTTATAATGAAATTTATCTTTTAAATACCAACAATTATTACAATTGATACTTACCTTATGTAACTACTATGCATAACGCATGATATGATAAATAGCATTAAATATCATAATTTTTTTATAATTTAATATTTATTTATCAATAATTATGGATAAATTATCTCTTGATTTTTAAATTACACAAACAAAAAAGAATACCTATTGCTACTACATCCCAAAAATAAAAATGCACTGAGCAAAAGGAAATATCATTTACTTTAGATATCTAATTAATTGAAATTACATATATTAGTAATTGCTATGATTGAGTAAATATTTTTTACCGCATATATAACTTTTTTTTGGTAATACCCCATATATAACTTATTCTGTCTGTTCTATTTCTTCCTTTTTTTTAGCCTACATTGAATCAAACTATTCATCTTTAATTAAAAATTCCACTTTTATCTAACAAAAAAAAGAAGCAGTTATCAAGAAGAGGAAGCTGCAATGGCTGTTGCTAAGCAAATTGTTGAGGACATATCTGAGGCAAAAATGAAATCAAAATCAAGATCTTCAACAATATTGAGGTTTTTATCTTTGATGTTGGTACTTATGATTGCTTTCTTATCATTCTCAGTAACTGATTCTCCTATACTTGCTACCCCTGGGTCTATTATAAACATAAGATACTCTAATGTCAGTATTCCATCACATATTCCGTTCTTGGCTTTTCCAGTCCTACCTAAGGCTAATAGTTACTTTAAGCAATTCTCGGGTGAAGCGGTTTCTTATTTCTCAAAGTTGATTAATGACCTTGATAGAATAGATGATGTGCATCCGATTAAATTCATGAACTTGATTTCTCTAGAAGAGACTAGCAATATATATCACGTATATTTGAAAGGCAGTACTGGTAGTGAGGAATTGGATAAAAAGTTTGAACCAATTGAGTTAGAAGAGGATGAAGAATCTGAAACCGATCCAGATGAGGAAGAATTTCAAATGGATGCTGATTTAGATGATGGTGGGGAAGTTGAAATTAAAGGAGTGGCTGTGTTGGAGATTGAAAAAGCTTTCGCAATTCAATTAGCTGAGGTAAATGGGGCTGATATCTTAGAAAAAGATGTAGAATAAGGAAAGCATGATTTGGTGGAGTGATAACGCTCAATCTACAGCTCTCGTAAGAGTGTAAAGCGGTCGTTGTCAAATATATAACCCAATTGGGTTGGGTATCGATCCCACAGAGAATAGCCGGTCAACAAGTAAGCAAAGATTACAGGACTTTTGGTGCAAGTCTCGTAAAAGAGGGGGGATTGTAACGTGCAATTGATGTGAACAAAAATAGTAGAGTAAAACAGAAAATAGCAAAGTAAAAAGAAAGAATGTTTAGTAAGATGTAAAACAATGAGAATTGAGAGTTAGGGTTATGTCCACCTTATGAGTTGTACGTCTCTATTGTCTATGAGTTATGCGGAATTTAGACATGCATGTGCTTATAGAGAATTGTATTTGATGGTAAATCCAAGCGTCTTTCGACCTAACAAGGACTATTTCACTTTAACTCTTTCGAGCTTAAAGCGTATCTAATGGTACAAATTCTCCAAGAGGTTAATCCAGTTACGACACTAACTTTTTAATAGGGGTTGGTGCCCTATTACCTTGACATTATCTCTTTTCCAGACATATAACTTTTCTTTCGAACAAGTTAATGCTATACTGGAGTATTCTATGCGTCTGCAGCCACAAGAATTTGCATTAAGATAAAGAGAATAACGATATAAGCAGCATACGTGTCACGAATTCACAAAATCATATCAATAGATAGTATCTCATAAGGCTTCCATAACCCCAACAGAGAGGTTTAGCTACTCATGAGTGCGAAGGAAATCATAATAGACATTATCATTGTACCACAATAAAGATCTCACGTTAGGTATAGGGGTAAGAATGGCGTGAATTCCTTGCTGAGTAACGTTTCTCTTGTTGTGGAAATTAAGAATTGAATAGATGAATAGAAGAAGAATAAAAAGTAGAATTAATGGAAGAATTAGAATCCGAGTTATAAGTTGTGGAATAAGAAGTAGAATGAGAATGATTAAAATCTCTAGCAAAATAGGGTATTTATAATACCCCTATCCTATTCCTACTAAGTTAATGCATTACTTAACCCAATCCTACTGGGTTACTGCATCATTATCCTAATCCTAATAAATTACTGTATTATTATCCTAATCCTAATAGGTTACTGCTGGTCCCCAAAGTCTTCAGAAATGCTGTTTTTGCCCAGGACAGGTTTTCCATGCGTCACTTTTGGTCCTTGGCATCCAAGCTTTCCCTTCCTTCTTTTGTGAAGCTTTCTTTGGCATCAACTTATCCATAAAATGCTGAAATCTACATCATTTATGCCTGAAAACTTGCTAATCATGTTTGTTAGCTCACTTACAAGAAAAAGGGCTAAAAGTGCATGAATTATATATTTTGTCCTCAAAACTTAGCTAAAATATGGGTAAAATATAGCATTTTAGGCGTGTAAATTCGCCTAACATCAACACCCCACACTTAAAGCTTTGTTCGTCCTCGAACAAAATATCATGTCCATCTAAACATCTACTTAGGGTTTCACAGTAACAACACAAAATATTCATCAAGGCAAGTACAACAATTATCAACAAAGAGTAGTTTTCTGATCATTAGTAGAAACAATTCATCCTCCAATATAGACTCAGGATGGTGGTCAACTCATATTCAAAAGTTAAGGCACAAAGAATCATACACCAGTGCCCAAAACTCATCAACCATGTGTATCTCACCATATATTAACCATAATCACTAATAAGTATTGTATATATTTTGAACATGGCTATAAGATAATCCTTTCTCTCACTCTCACAAAGAATTCATATGTTGCAACTGATGACCATAGTCTTGCCCTTAGTGTAGTGCTCCACTAAATATCAGAATGCTAAGCTTAGGATCAAATAGGTCTTTTGCTGGTTGTAATGTAGGCTAAGGGACGGGTAGGACTATTTTGGCCAGAAATAGTGACTATGTTCCTAAGTGCTTTAATACATCACATAATGTCATTAACACTTTTCTTTCAAACAACCTTTCTACTTTCTTTTATTCTACCACCTCTTTTCTCCTCTTTTGTTTTTCAATTTTAAACATAACTAACCTTTTTAGTTTTCTTTTCCTTTTTCTTTTCATAACGCACCTCTTATGATAGCAATTCATTTTCATAACAAATTCAAGCACCATTACATTCTAATGCATCATACTCGCCCAACTTCCTCTTATTTTGTCACATGACTTTACACTTTAAAGCACTTTAGGAATTTAGATCAAATTATGGTCTTAAAAAAATGGATTAAGCTTACATATGAGGCTGTCAAAGAAAATAGGCTAAAGTCACAAAGGGGTTAACTAGGATAATGTCCACGGGTAGGTAAAAGGAGGTAAACAAGTATAGGTTGCCAAAGAAATGCCTAAATCATCTCCTAAACTTACACTCTTTATTTTTGCTTTACATACATACCAGACAAGTTCTAGCATCAGCCACAAACATAGAATATACTATATCCTCACACACACAAGGCACATGGTCGACTTTATTGGGAGCAGTATAGACTCTTGACCCAACAGATGAAGGAATTGAACCACACAATATCACATAGTGAGTTACAATTATAGCCTAAATATCTCAATAGTCATGATTTTAGCACAAACTCTTGTTATAATCTCATGCTGCCTATCAGAACAATTTTATGCAAAAAAAAAATTATCTAAAAAAAACAGAAATTTAACTACTAAAAGAATTAAAAAAAAACAAACATAAATGCAAATGCAGATAAAGAAGGATAGCATGCAAATACCAGCACCCCACACTTAGGCGGTACACACTGCCCTCAGTGGAAAATAAATAAGAAGAACCTGTTTAGTCGGACTCCTCCTCTATGTCTGGGGTCATACCTCCTTCGTCGGAATCATCATTGGAGTCGTCGTCATCAGAGTTCTCCTCTACGTCGTAGTCTGGCATTCTGCGATCATCATCGGTTGGCACATCGTCATTAAGAGATTCCTCAAAGTACACACCTACTCCACACATTTCCCTTGCATGCTCATTCATTGGGTAGTCATAATCCAACTGTTGGAGCTCTGCAGCAGTTGGAACACGACCTCCGCTCATCATTGTAAACCGAGTCATGCCATAAAGATGTCAAAAGAAACTCTCATCTCGAGCATGTATCTCAGCAGTAGTAAGGTTGACGCCATGTGTAGATTCAGCATCTTTAACCTTTGTGAGGTCAACCTTCTTTGGATTGTGTGGAAGCTTATGACGAGCCGGTTCCTCTTCGATGTCCTCCTTCCTTAATATTGCAGTCAACAGGTTGCCAAAACAGAAGTGGGACCTCTTGTGTAGCCTAGCTTTCCGCATTGTAGATTGAATAATTTCCCCAACATTGATAGGGATATTCATCATCAATGTGTACACCAAGCATACTCTATCTCATGTTATCTTTGTGTACTTCGTCCCTGGAATGAGGCAAGAGTTGACTATTCACAGCCATATCCTAGCTTCCCTATTCAAAGGAGAATATGGGAAGGTGTTATGCCGACCGTTGTCCTTGTGTTTACTCCATCGTGCCATAGATCTTGTTCCACAAAGTGTGTGTCAAATGGCTCTGTATGGAGGTCTATTATATAGCTCCTTGAGTGGTGATGGATCAACTGAAGGCAAACCTAGAAAGGAGTTGAAGAAATCCACATTTTGTTGTAAAACTTGGCCCCGAATCTTGACTTCATTCCCTGTGGTTTTCGGTGACCAGTTGGCATAGAATTCTCTTGTTAAGTCGAGATCGCATTCTCCCATATCTCGGAAGATGAAATCAAGATGTAACGCCATTATCTTAGCCAACATGCGAGGCTCTTTCTTTGCTAGGCTTTCCTTGTGTATCAACTCCACATGAACATATTTTCTCTCTTTATTGTTCCTATACCACTCCTTTGCTTCCTCCTCTAGGACCCATTTAATTCCGAACATGTGGCATGGTACTTGCATCGAGGATGATTCTCCTTGCTCTTTTCGTCCTCTTTTCTTGCCTTTTTGTGAAGTGGTTGCTTTATCTTTGCCTTGTCTTGCTTTGGGTGCCATTGTACCTGAGATTAAAACAATAGTCATGTTAGCATCATCTCGGTGGATATAATCAATAAACAAGCAGTAGTGGCACCACCCCACACTTAGTTTGTTGGTACAGACTAGTGAAGTGAAAGTTGGCGATTACTCAGACTTCATCGATATACGTTTTAGGCGCTATATTCCAACAATAAAATCAGTGCAGTCATACGTCTTGAAATCTTAGCAATACTTTCATGTTTGATATATCAAGACTTACTACATAGAGATTGAATCAAGGTATAGCATCTAGAAATAATCACAACCTCATATGTTGGTAGTCAACCATAATTCTTATCTCGATGAACAAGTCATTCCAACATGTAAGATTTCTATTGATAAGATTATGCAATTTTCTTGACCATGTCAATTTCGCAAAAGTATGGCAGTGCATCAAAATCAAATTCAAGTCGGAAACATGTTAAGATTATTGTTACGTATTCTTTCATTCACTTAGTTGTATCACAACACATCAACCACATTCAAATCACCAATACTACTTCAAGATTTAGCAATTCATAATATGCATAGTAGTGTAGTACTTACGGAATATAAATGAAGAACAAAGTAGTACTTACTTGGTTGATGACCTCGGATGATGTTCTTGTAAAGTAAAAGAGCAAAAGGAAAATTTTTGAGAGGATTTGGAGAGGTAGGCGGCGCTTCTGCTAGGTTTGCAATGTGTTTTTGGTCTAACACTAAGTCTCTTATTTATAGGACAAACTTGGGTCGGGTTTTGACCCATTTAAAATCGGATTTGGAGACAAAAAGTGACCATAGGCGGCGCCTAATGCTTTGCCTATTCTTGGCATAGGCGGCGCCTTTTGCAAAGCCTAGTTGAGCATAGGCGGTGCCTATGCCATGGCATTCTTGGGCATAGGCGGCGCCTATGCCATGGCATATGAGATTCAGAGACAAAAGGCATTGGCATAGGCGGCGCCTATGCTATGGCATTCTTAGGCATGGGCGGCGCCTATGCTATGGCACACTAGATTCCGAGAGCTTAGGCCATAGTATAGGCCTTGCCTTGTTCGTGGCCTAGATTTACATAGGCCTTGCCTTGTTCTTTGCCTATATATTCATAGGCAATGCCTAACCCTTAGCCTTTTTCTTCTTCATTCCTAACTTACCAACTTCGACATGCAATACTTCCAAATTAAAATTTGGAACCAATCTCCTCCTTTACACCTCTTGCACCTACATTTACTCAAAAACAACAAAAACGATTAGAACGATGGGTTGCCTCCCATCAAGTGCCTTAGTTTTGGTCGTGGCTCGACAAAATCCTAAGAAAACAAAAACAATTAAAACAATGAGTTGCCTCCCACCAAGCGCTTGATTTATTGTCGCGGCACGACATAGATATCTCGATTACTTAGACTTCATTGAGATAGATGGGGCATCGTTTTCTGAATGGATTCAGACGACGTTGATACTTACTTGTAGGCATGCAATCTTCTTCGAGATGACTCTTGTGCATACATATCCCAGGAGGGATACCAATTATATCATCAATCTTCCTACCCATAACTCTCTTGTACCTCATCAGAGCAAAGATGAGAGCCTCTACATGTTGTTCACTTAAATCATCCGCAACACTCACCGGAAGTGTATTTCCATATCCCAAGAACGTATACCTTAGGTGACTATGTAGCTCTTTCGATTCTAGCATTGGTTGTTTTTCAATGGAAGTCTTCACTGTTTGTGAAGGTTGATTCGTAAGATCAAGGTCCAACTTCTTAGGTGCATGAGAACATGATTTTGCTCCTGTTAGAGCACAAGCGGTTTCTTTATGTTCTTCAACCTCCTCACGCTCAAAATTCAATAGCACATCAGATAGTGACTCAACAATAAGGGACTTTTCTACAGATAATTCTTTCTCATCCTCATAATAAGCATCTTCTACAGAGAACACATTCATATCGTTGGGCTGCTTCATTGCTTTGCATACATCAAAATGGACCACTTCATCATTCAACTGAAATAACAGCTCATTAGCTCTCATGTCAATAAGAACACTTCCTGTTGTAAGGAAAGGACGTCCCAAGATTATTGAAACTTCAGAATCCACCTCGCAATCCAAAATCACAAAGTCTGCAGGAAAAATGAAGGTAGACACCTTCACCAACACATCATTCAAGATATCCACAGGTCGTTTTACCGACCTATCTGCCATCACAAGTTGCATATTGGTTGGTGTAGGGTCGCCCAACCCCAACTTTCTGTAGATGAATAGTGGCATCAAATTGATGCTGGCTCCCAAATCGCACAATGCCTTAGCAAAATTCATAGATCCAATCGTGCAAGGAATAGTGAAAGCACCAGGGTCTGCCTTCTTCTGTACTAAGAACCTTTTGGCAATTGCACTGCAATGATGAATATTATCTGTCGGCTCATAGTTTACTGCCCACTTCCTTGTCAACAGGTCCTTCATGAATTTAGCGTATCCAGGCATCTGTTCCAATGCCTCCACCAAAGGAATATTAATAGTCAGCTGCTTCAATATAGTCATGAATTTACTGAACCTTGTATTATCCGCTTTTTTCTTCAGTGTCTGCGGAAAAGGTGGTGATGGAAGGGGAATCGTTTTCTCCACCACTTTTTTTTTATCTTGCTTCCGATTATCAGCTTTTTCAGGAGTGTCATCAGCCTTTTTCTTCAATCTCTGAGGAAAAGGTGGGGTTGGAAGAGGAATAGTTTTCTCATGAAGGCGCTCATTCTGATTTTCATCGTCTATAGAATCATCACAATCTGCGTCAATAAGAATCTCCTCTTTATCATCAGCCACCTGCTTGCCTATAGACGGATTGTCTAACACCTTACTGATCCTGGTAGTAATAACCATGCATGATCCATTATTCCTTGGATTGTGCACAGTGTCACTAGGTAAAGTGCCAGCTTTTCTTTGGTTGATTGTCGCTGATAATTGACTCAATTGTTGCTCCAGCTATTTTATTGCAGTAGAATGCGAGTCAACCAATTGCTTCATTGAGGACAAATCATTTATTACCTCATTTACTCCCGTGTTGGTTGCCTCCACTCCTTTCACCAGCTTAGCTATCATATCTTCCATGGACATATTTCCAGAACCAGATGCAGCAGCGTTGCATCTTCCAGGAGGAACATACAAATCACTCCTGTCAGTCTTATCCTTCCAACTACCTTGATCACGGTCCTTGTATCCAGATTTATCGTAATAGTTCCGACCTTGGTTTCCTTGGTCATTGCCTCGGAAACCCCCTTTATTGTTTAAGTAGTTAGCTTCTTCCTCAGAATCATATTCATCTCTTCCATGTGCTGCAATAGCCTTTACTTTCTCGGTCTTCTGATAACGCTCAATCTACAGCTCTCGTAGGAGTGTAAAGCGGTCGTTAGCAAATATAGAACCCAACCTGGGTTTGGTGTTGATCCCACAGGGAATAGCTTGGCCAACAAGTAAGTAAAATTACTAAATTTTTGGTGCAAGTCTCATAAAAAGAGGGGATTCTTGTCCTGCAAGTAATGTAAACAAAGGCTGAAAATAATAAAGTAAAAAGAGAGAGATTGTTACGTTGGTTGTAAACAATGAGAATTGAAGCGTTGGGTTTATGTCCACCTTCTGAGGTATACGTCTCTATTGGCTATGAGTGTGTAGAGTTTTGACATGCAATTGCTTATAGAGAATTGTAGTCGATGGTAAATCCAAGAGTCTCTCGACCTCAACAAGGACTATTTCACTTTAACTCTCTCGAGCTTAAAGCGTGTCTAATGGTACGAATTCTCCAAAAGGTTAGTCCAGTTACGGCACTAGCTTTTTAATAGGAAAGGGTGTCCTACTACCTTGACACTATCTCTTTTCCAGACAAATAACCTTTCTCTCGAACAAGTTAAATGTTAGACTGGCGTATTCTTGCGTTTGCAACCGCAAAGAATGTAGATTAAGATGAAGAGAATAATGATACAAGCAATATACGTGTCACGAACTCACAAACTCACAGCAATAGATAGTAACTCATCCGGCTTCCATAACCCCAACAGAGAAGCTTAGTTACCCATGAATGCGAAGGAGATCACGATTGACATTGTTATTATATCACGATATTGAGTAATGGCGTGTAGATCAAGTGATAGGCGTGTGGCGTGTTTCCTTGTCTTGGTAACGATTCTCTTGTTGTGGAATTTAAGGATAGAAGAGTAGAAGAAGAAAAATAGAATTAATGGAAAGATTAGAAGAGTTGTAATTGAGAAGTAGAATGTATCTCTCCACTAAGGGAGGATTGTCTAGAAATCTCTAGCATGATAGGGTATTTATAATACCCATATCCTACTCCTACTACGCTAATGAAACAAATAACCAAATCCTACTAGGCTAATGGAATACTTAACCCAAATGTACTAGGTTAATGTAACATTATCATAATCCAAATAAACTAATGAAATACATAACCCAATTGTACTAGGTTAATGTATCATTGTCCAAATCCAGCTATGTGTCTGTAAGTCCCAAAAGTCTTCAGAAATGTTGTTTTAGCCCGGGACAGATTTTCCATGCAGCAATTTTGGTCCTTAGGCGTGTACACTCCTTTTCCTTTCTTCGTGAGCTTTCTTTTGCGTCAAGTAAGCCATAAAATGCAGAATTTTGCATCATTTATAACTGAAACTTTACTAATCATGTTCGTTAGCTCATTTACAGGAAAAAAGACTAAAAGTGCATGAAATATATAATTTGTTCTCAAAACTGGGCTAAAATATGGGCAAAATATATTGATATGGGCATGTAAATCCGCCTATCATCAACACCCCACACTTAGAGCTTTGTTCGTCCTCGAACAACATATCGTCCTTCTAAACATCAACTTAGGGTTTCACAGCAACAACACAAAACATTCGTCAAGACAAGCACAACAATTATCAATAAATAGTAGTTTTTCGATCATTAGTAGAAACCATTTAACCTCTAACATAGACTCGTGATGGTGGTCAACTCATATTAAAAAGTTAAGGAACAAAGAATCATGTACAACTATCCAAAACTCATCAACCATGTGTGTCTCACAATATATTACCCATAGTCACTCACAATTATAGCATATTTTTCAAACATGGGTATCAAAATATCCTTGCTCTCGCTCTCACACAGAATTCGTATGCAGCAACTGATGACCATAGGCTTGCCCTTAGTGTAATACTCCACTAAGGGACGGGTAGGACTATTTTGGCCAGAAATAGTGACTAAGTTCCTAAGCACTTTAATACATCACATTGTATCATTGACATTTTTTTTTCTTTCAACCTTTCTTCTTTCTTTTATTCTACCACCCTTGTTCTCCTCTTTTGTTTTTCAATTTTAAGCATAACTCACTTTTCAGCTTTCTTTTTCCTTTTTCTTTTCATAACATACCTCTTATGATAGCACTTTCTTTTTCATAACACATTCAAGCACCATTACAATTTAAAGCATCATACTTACCCAATCTCCTCTTATGTTGTCACATGACTTTTTTACTTTAAAGCACTTAGGAATTTGGATCAAATTACGATTTTGAAAGAAAATGGATTAGGCTTGCATGCAAGGTTATCAAAGAAATAGGCTAACGGCTCAAAAGGGTTTAACTAGGATGATGTTTATGGGTAGGTAAAACTGAAGGTAAACAAATATAGGTTGCCAAAGAAATGCCTAAATCATATCCTAAACTTACACTCCTTATTTTCGCTTTGCATACATACCAGGCAAGTTCTAGCATCAGCCACAATCATAGAATATACTATTATCTCACACACACAAGGCACATGGTCGACTTGATTGGAAGCAATATAGACTCTCGACCCAACAAGTGAAGGAATTGAACCACAAAATATCACATAATGAGTCACAACTAGAGTCTAAACGTCTCAATAATTATAATTGTAATACATACTCTTGTTACAATCTCATGCTGCCTGTCAAAATAATTTTATGTGAAGCTAGAAAAAATTTACTCCTAAAAAAACTTAAAAAAAATGAACTCAAAGAAACAAAGTAAACAAACAAACATAGGTGTAAACAGAGAAGTATAGCATGCGAAACCGCCACCCCACACTTAAACGGGACACTGCCCTCAGTGGAAAATAAATACGAAGAACCTGGTTAGTCGGACTCTTCCTCAATGTTGCGGGTCATACCCCCTTCGTCTGAATCATCATAAGAGTCGTCATCAGAGTTCTCCTCCTCGTCAGAATCAGGCAAGCGTCGATCGTCATCAGTCGGCATATCACCCTCTAGAGGTTCCTCAAAGTATACGCCCACTCCACACATCTCCCATGCATGCATGTTCATTGGGTAGTCGTGGTCCAGCTGTTGGAGCTCTTTAGCAGTTGGAACACGTCCACCACTCATCATAGTGAATCGTGTCATGCCATAGAGATGACGGAAGAAACTCTCATCACGAGCATGTCTCTCCGCAGTAGTAAGGTTGACACCATGAGTTGTTTCAGCATCTTTGACCTTGGTGAGGTCAACCTTCTTTGGGTTATGTGGGAGTTTGTGGTCAGCTGGTTCCTCTTTGATATCCTCCTTCCGCAAGATTGCTGTCAACAAATTTCCAAATGTAAAGTGGGACCTTTTGTGGAGTCTGGCCTTCCTCATGGTAGATCGAATGATTGCCCCAAAGTTGATAGGGACATTCGTCATCAAAGCTTAGACCAAACATACTCTATCTCTTGATATCTTGGTGTATTGAGTCCCAGGAATAAGGCATGAGTTGACAATGCGCATCCAGATTCTTGCTTCCCTATTTATAGGAGCATAGGGGAAGGTGTTGTGTCGGCTGGTTTCTTTATGTCTACCCCACCTTGCCATCGATCTGTTTCCACAAATAATGTGTTGTATTGCTCTATAAGGAGGCCTGCTGTACAGCTCTTTGAATGGTGCTGTGTAGACCAAAGGTAAGCCAAGAAAAGAGTTGATCCAATCCGCGGTGAGCTGTAACACTTAGCCCCGAATTTTGACTTCATTGCCTGTTGTGTTCGGTGACCAGTTGGCATAAAACTCTCTTGTTAAATCAAGGCTGCATTCTCCCATGTCTCGGAAGATGAAATCCAGCTTCAATACCATTATTTTTGCCAACATACGCGGCTCCTTCTTGGATAAGGTGTCCTTGTTGATCAAGTCGACGTGAACATATTTTCGTTCTCTGTTGTTCCTGTACCATTCTTTGGCTTCCTTCTCAAGAACCCATTTTATCCCAAACATTCTGCGGGGTAGTTGTGCTGAGGATGATTCTCCTTGGTCCTTGCGACCTCTCTTTTTGCCCTTTTGGGAAGTGGTAGCCTTCTCCTTTTCTTGCCTTGCTTTAGGTGCCATTGTACCTGAGACTAGAAATAGTGTTAGTGGCAGCACAATCTCAATCGATACAATCTATAAACAAGGATTAGGGGTACCACCCCACACTTAGTTTTGTTAACACAAATCAGTGAAGTGAAAGTGGTTGAGTACTCAGATTTCGTCGACATACATTTTAGGATTGTATTCCGACAAGAAAATCAGCAATGCATCACTTACTTGCAGCCATTGGACTACTTTCATGGTAGATATAACAACACTACTACATAGGGGTTACCACATGGAATAGTTATTCTTACAACAATCACAACCTCTTATGCCGGTAGGCACTATAAGTCTTATCCCGATGGCCGGGATAGTCTAACATGTAAGTATCCAAACAACAATCTTAAGCAATGTTTATAGCCATAGTAATTCCGTAAATACCATAACAATGCTATTGAAGCCAAATTCAAGTCGGAAACAAGTCAAGATTTTCCTACGTATATGTTCACTCACATGATTTTGTATCAACTATCCAAACACATAAACATCACCAACAATCTTATACGATTTAGTAATTCATACTAGACATAGCAACGTAGTACTTACGAGAAATAAATGAAGAATAAGAGAGCACTTACTTGCTTGAAGCTTGTGGGGATGGTTTTGTGAATTGGAAGAGCAAAAGAAGAAAATTTTGAGAGGATTTGGATGTATATGCGGCGCCCTTAGGTCAATCTTAGGTCAATTGTAGTATAGTGGTAAGTATTCCCGCCTGTCACGCGGGTGACCCGGGTTCGATCCCCGGTAACGGTGCCAATTTTTGATAATGCTCAATCTACAGCTCTCGTAGGAGTGTAAAGCGGTCGTTAGCAAATATAGAACCCAACCTGGGTTGGGTGTCGATCCCACAGGGAATAGCTTGGCCAACAAGTAAGTAAAATTACTAAACTTTTGGTGCAAGTCTCGTAAAAAGGGGGGATTCTTGTCTTGCAAGTAATGTAAACAAAGGCTGAAAATAATAAAGTAAAAAGAGAGAGATTGTTACGTTGGTTGTAAACAATGAGAATTGAAGCGTTGGGTTTATGTCCACCTTCTGAGGTATACGTCTCTATTGGCTATGAGTGTGTAGAGTTTTGACATGCAATTGCTTATAGAGAATTGTAGTCGATGGTAAATCCAAGCGTTTCTCGACCTCAACAAGGACTATTTCACTTTAACTCTGTCGAGCTTAAAGCGTGTCTAACGGTACGAATTCTCCAAGAGGTTAGTCCAGTTACGGCACTAGCTTTTTAATAGGAAAGGGTGTCCTACTACCTTGACACTATCTCTTTTCCAGACAAATAACCTTTCTCTCGAACAAGTTAAATGTTAGACTGGCGTATTCTTGCGTTTGCAAACGCAAAGAATGTAGATTAAGATGAAGAGAATAATGATACAAGCAATATACGTGTCACGAACTCACAAACTCACAGCAATAGATAGTAACTCATCCGGCTTCCATAACCCCAACAGAGAAGCTTAGTTACCCATGAATGCGAAGTCGATCACGATTGACATTGTTATTATATCACGATATTGAGTAATGGCGTGTAGATCAAGTGATAGGCATGTGGCGTGTTTCCTTGGCTTGGTAACGATTCTCTTGTTGTGGAATTTAAGGATAGAAGAGTAGAAGAAGAAAAATAGAATTAATGGAAAGATTAGAAGAGTTGTAATTGAGAAGTAGAATGTATCTCTCCACTAAGGGAGGATTGTCTAGAAATCTCTAGCATGATAGGGTATTTATAATACCCATATCCTACTCCTACTACGCTAATGAAACAAATAACCAAATCCTACTAGGCTAATGGAATACTTAACCCAAATGTACTAGGTTAATGTAACATTATCATAATCAAAATTAACTAATGAAATACATAACCCAATTGTACTAGGTAAATGTATCATTGTCCAAATCCAGCTATGTGTCTGTAAGTCCCCAAAGTCTTCAGAAATGTTGTTTTAGCCCGGGATAGATTTTCCATGCAGCAGTTTTGGTCCTTAGGCATGTACACTCCTTTTCCTTTCTTCGTGAGCTTTCTTTTGCATCAAGTAAGCCATAAAATGCAGAATTTTGCATCATTTATACCTGAAACTTTACTAATCATGTTCGTTAGCTCATTTACAGGAAAAAGGACTAAAAGTGCATGAAATATATAATTTATTCTCAAAACTAGGCTAAAATATGGGCAAAATATATTGATATAGGCGTGTAAATCCGCCTATCATCATCTTCCCTAATAATAAGTGCTTGGTAAGAAGATCCATTTGCGTTTTCATGTGCGCCATATTTTGATCACGTTCTTCCTCTCTTCGCCTTTGTTCTGCTGTCATGCCAATAGATACAGTAGAGCTTGCTACCTCAGAATCCCTGGTATGCCAAGCTCTACTCTGCTTTATCATACGGTCTAGCATACCACTTGCCTCATTAAAAGTAAGGTCCATGAATGAACCACCCGAAGCATTATCAACCACTGGCTTAGTCACCGAATTCAAAGCCCTGTATAATATCTCCATCAAGTGGATATTGGTCATGTGATGGTTTGGGAACCTCATAAGCTTCGTCTTGAACCTCTCCCATGTTTCATGGAGAGCTTCAGTTGGAAGCTGTCGAAAATTGGTGATCTCATCTCTCAACTGTGCTCTTTTGGATGGCGGAAAGAATCTTTCTAGGAAAACGTCTTTCAATTGCCTCTAATTAGTGATAGAATCAGGAGTCTGCCCATTCAACCATAGAGTTGCCTCCCCAGACAGAGAAAATGGAAATAAGTGCTGTCGAATTGTATTCTGTTCAACGCCAGGATTGTCGAATGACTTGCATGTAGAAATAAAGTTGATCAGATGCATATTCGGATCATCGCCTGCTAGTCCACCAAATAATCTCTTGAGTTGCAAAAGCTGTATCATGGTGCTAGTGATATTGAACTTTGCTCCAGGTGCCAAGGGTGGCAGAATAATGGCTCCTGTGGCACCAACTTCATCCAAATCGCCATCATCGTCATCAAAAGGAATCTGCACAGCTCGGCGATCAGGCCTCAATCGCGCTTGACGATCTCTCCTCTGCATGGGTGCCACCACCTCAGTAGTATGTCGTGGGTTTAGTAGCTCCTCATCTCCCAGATCCTCATTATCAGGATTTGTTGCACGACCTGGGTTATCAATATTCTATTGATGCACTTGAGCAGCTGCCAATGCAGCTAACCTAGCCTGCTCCTGTTGAGCAGCCATTCTTTCTATGTCACGTTGTGCATCCATTCTGTCAACAGAACCTGAATAAAACAAAAACAACAACTAAAAGTAAAGTACGAGAATCTTCGACCAAAGGGTCTAGTAATTATCACAAACTTAGTAGACAACCGTATTCCCCGACAACGGTGCCAATTTTTGATAACGCTCAATCTACAGCTCTCGTAAGAGTGTAAAGCGGTCGTTGTCAAATATATAACCCAACTGGGTTGGGTATCGATCCCATAGAGAATAGCCGGTCAACAAGTAAGCAAAGATTACTAGACTTTTGGTGCAAGTCTCGTAAAAGAGGGGGGATTGTAACGTGCAATTGATATGAACAAAAATAGTAGAGTAAAACAGAAAATAGCAAAGTAAAAAGAAAGAATGTTTAGTAAGATGTAAAATAATGAGAATTGAGAGTTGGGGTTATGTCCACCTTATGAGTTGTACGTCTCTATTGTCTATGAGTTATGCGGAATTTAGACAAGCATGTGATTATAGAGAATTGTATTCGATGGTAAATCCAAGCGTCTTTCGACCTAACAAGGACTATTTCACTTAAACTCTTTCGAGCTTAAAGCGTATCTAACGGTACAAATTCTCCAAGAGGTTAATCCAGTTATGGAACTAACTTTTTAATAGGGGTTGGTGCCCTATTACCTTGACATTATCTCTTTTCCAAACATATAACTTTTCTTTCGAACAAGTTAATGCTATACTGGCGTATTCTATACGTCTACATCCACAAGAATTTGCATTAAGATGAAGAGAATAATGATATAAGCAGCATACGTGTCACGAATTCACAAACTCATATCAATAGATAATATCTCATAAGGCTTCCATAACCCCAACAGAGAGGTTTAGCTACTCATGAGTGCGAAGGAAATCACAATAGACATTATCATTGTACCACAATAAAGATCTCATGTTAGGTATAGGGGTAAGAATGGCGTGAATTCCTTGCTGAGTAACGTTTCTCTTGTTGTGGAAATTAAGAATTGAATAGATGAATAGAAGAAGAATAAAAAGTAGAATTAATGGAAGAATTAGAATCCGAGTTGTAAGTTGTGGAATAAGAAGTAGAACGAGATTGATTAAAATCTCTAGCAAAATAGGGTATTTATAATACCCCTATCCTATTCCTACTAAGTTAATGCATTACTTAACCCAATCCTACTGGGTTACTGCATCATTATCCTAATCCTAATAAATTACTGCATTATTATCCTAATCCTAATAGGTTACTGCTGGTCCCCAAAGTCTTCAGAAATGCTGTTTTTGCCCAGGACAGGTTTTCCATGCGTCACTTTTGGTCCTTGGCATCCAAGCTTTCCCTTCCTTCTTTTGTGAAGCTTTCTTTGGTGTCAAGTTATCCATAAAATGCTGAAATCTGCATCATTTATGCCTGAAAAATTGCTAATCACGTTTGTTAGCTCACTTACAAGAAAAAGGGCTAAAAGTGCATGAATTATATTTTTTGTCCTCAAAACTTAGCTAAAATATTGATAAAATATAGCACTTTAGGCCTGTAAATTCGCCTATCATCATGGAGACTGAAAAAGTTTTTGTTGTCCCAGCTGAGGGGAATGAATCTGATAGTTTAGAAAGGGATTTGGGCCAAGGTCTTACAACTTCTAATGTTGAGGTTGAGTTGGCTGAATCCTAATCTTTCATTGCTGATAATGCACTTGAGTCGATGATTGACAATCCTGAAAGCATAGTGAAAGAAATTTTTGTTATTGCAGAAGCCCAACCTTTGGAAATGATGGAGTCTCCAATAAGACATAATGAAGATAATGTTGGTGCATATCAGATCCTGGGAATTTCCTTACTTGTACTGAGTTTACTTGCTGGTACAGTTCTCTACGTGAAGAGAAGAAGTGATAAGACTTTGCATCCAGTAGCAGTCTCAAGTAAGAAATTTGCCACACACCATGCTGTCAAAGATGAGCATTTTTCAAATAATTTCATTGCATAGCAAGAAATATCCCAAATCAGAGGATGATGAGGTTCAGAGCATTGAGAAGAAACCTAGAAAAAGTAACAGGAGAGAATCCTTGGCTGCATCTAAGTTCTCAATTGGTTCACCTTCATATAGAAGTTTCACTACATATGTGAGGATTTCTGCCAAGCATGTGAGTGTATTTAACTTGGTATATTCTATCTTCTTTGAACATAAACAATCCTTTTTGAATAGCCAAATATATTTTATTACTTATATATTTTCCTTGTAAAATTTAGGCAAGTGGAGGAGAAGAAGTAATCATCCCCGTAAGACACTCGAGAAGAATTAGAAGCCATGTCAATTTCTCCATGAAGATTCTGAAGTCGCGTCACTTCTTCATTGACAACTGAAGGAAAACTGCTCTTTTGCTTCTCAGCAAATCAGTTTTAGTAGGATTTTAACTGAAGTGATTCAAGTGTGATTTGTAGGATTTTAATGTTTTAATTAGTTTGCGGATGTTATAATGTTGTTAGTGAAGCTTTCACAAGGAAAATATATGAGTAAGAGAATAGATTTGGCTATTAAAAAGGATTGTTTATGTTCAAAAAAGATAGAATATACCAAGTTAAATACACTCGCATGCTTGGCATGAATCCTCTCATATGTAGTGAAACTTCCATATGAAGGTGAACCCATTGAGAACTCAGATGCAGCCAAGGATTCTCTCCTATTACTCTTTCTAGGTTTCTTCTCAATGCTCTGAGCCTCATCATCCTCTAATTTGGGATATTTCTTGCTATGAGATGAACTTATTTGAAAGATGCTCATCTCAGAAGGACGTCTCGCTCCTGCGATATCGACCTCTGTTGGCTAATTTTGAGAGAAATGCTTCTCTTTGACAACATGGTGTGTGGCAAATTTCTTACTTGAGACTGCTACTGGATGCAAAGTCTTATCACTTCTTCTCTTCATGTAGAGAACTGTACCAGAAAGCAGACACAGTACAAGTGAGAAAATTCCCAAGATCTGATACTATAGGGACTAACCATGGAGCTGGATGTTAAAAAATATAAAACTTACAATCATCATTACAATAACAACATTCTGTCCATCGTGTTAGGTTTTTGTGTAGATAGGAGTGTGAAGAAGAAGCATGGGTAGCAGCTCTCAGGCGATTTGCTATCCAGTTGCAACAACCGGTGCCGGAAATAATGATGCTCTTAATTGAGTTATTGCTGACCTATGTACCAGAAGCAATCCTAAGGTTCTTCCATTTCTTTCAACTTTTATTTTTTGGGAGTCGTTTGTTGGATTTTAAAGATCTGGAGTTCGAGTAGCTTAGGGAATCTTGATGTGACCTCTGTATTTTTATCTACTCTTTGTGTTCTTTTTTTTTGGGTGTTGTTAAATTTGTTGAATTGTTGAGTAAGTGGAAATAGAAATTTAGTGATTGATTTTGATTTTCTTAGGAATTGATGAAAATCAAAGAAGATTCTAAGGTTCTTGATTTTTTGTTGAATTTTGTAAGATCAGTAGTGGAGTTAGAACAGTTGAGGAGATTTTGATTTGTTGAGTTGGTGAATTGGTGAGGTAGTGGAACCAGACATTTATAGGACATAACTGACATGATTTTAGCTCAGGGTACATCTTGAGTTCTTTTCTTGATTTTCCGTCCTCAATTTTTTTGATTTTTTTTCATTTCTTCTTTCAAGTTTTGTTTTTTTTGGAGTCATTTGCTGAATTTTGTACAGTAGTGGAGTTAGAACAGTTCAAGAAATCTTGATGTAAGCTCTTTATTCTTATTTAGTCTTCGTTCTAGAAATCTTGGTGTTGAATTGATGAGGGAGTAGAATCAGAAATTTAGTGCTTCATTTTGATTTTCTTAGGAATTGACGAAAAATTAAGGAAGATTTTAGCTGACAGTATGTCTTGAGCTCTTTTCTTGATTTTTCCGTCCTCAGTTTCTCAAGAAGTGTTGGATGCTGTTATTTGAAACCTTGTATATGTAAAAGATTGAAAATAGAAAGAAAGAAGAATGCTACAGTTATTTTTGGGCACATTTATTTATTTTTTGATTTGTGTGGAAGAAGACAGACCAACTTGTGGGAGTACACGGAGTTTATTGGCTAATCCAGTTTGAAATAATGGCACTACATAGGAGTAACTATTTCCTGTTTTGTATTCAAATCTTCTCCTATATGCCTGTTGCTAATTATTCTTATTTATTTTCCTTCTCCATGAATAAATAGAGATGAATAGGTCCTGATTTTAAATTTATATCAACCATCTTAGTGAACTTTTTGGTTTGAAAAATAATGTGAATACCATGTTTTTTTTTTGTTTTCTTTCACTTTTCCTGTTCCATTTTTCTACCGAAGGTTAGCAGAGCAGTCTTTTACACTGGCTGCTTGATATTGATACTGATGCGAGCTTCTGTCTTAATCATTTAATATTTTGTTTTGCTCAGTCTTTCTGTTTTTGTTGTTTGAGTTTGCATGCTCTCTATTTATGTCTCTTTCCATCCTTCCCAGTTCCCTCTTCTAAAATTATCTTTCAAAAACATGAATTGCTTTTGAACCAAGCCAATTCTTATTTATTATCTTTGGTAGGATGGGTCTGCATTGACCTTGAGGTGGCTTGTAGAGGAAGAAGCTCGTGATCTTAGTGGAGAAGCTTTTGCTCGTTTCATGGATCATCTATATGAATGCATTACTACATTTCTTGATAGTAATGAAGTTTTCTGAAAATCTAGGAGCATTGAGGGCTAATTATGAGCTAATAGATGTCACCATCAGCGAAAATGCATCAAAAGTGGCAAAATCCTCCAATTACATGCACGCTGCCTTTGAAACAAAGCGTGATCCTGAAATCTTGGTCCTTGCTAGTAAAGATCTTGGTCACCTAGCTAGATCTGGTGGTGCAATCACTACATATGAAGTGAAACGTCAGGTGTGTAGTGTTTTGATGTTTCAGATACTTGATTGTCTAACATCAGGATCTCAACTTTTTTGTATTTTCAGGTTAAAGTTGCACTAAAATGGCTTCGTGGTGAAATAATTGAGTATCGTCGCTTTGCTGCAGTCTTAATATTAAAGGTATAATTAGCATATTTCTTCATGATTTGTTGTATAAGCAAAAATTTTGAAGCTAGGTTTTGTTTATTTCATCTTTACATGATGGGGAAACTTTGAATTTGAAGTCTCTTTTTTTGGTTATTGTCTCTCCACCCTAGAAAATTCTACTGTTCTCACCGCCATTCTACCGAATCTCCCTTTTTCTTTCTCCAACTTTTACACCCTCCGATTTGCCATTGTTAGAGGAGAAACTTGAAGAGGATTCCTCACTTTTCTCTCTCTTTCAAAACCGTGCATGAGACTTTCATCTCGCATGGCTTCTAAGTGATAAAAGAAAGAAGTGTTCCCAAAACTGAATACAAAATATAGCTATTTATTAAAATTGTATCCTAAAGGTTAACTAGTATTTTTTTTTCTAGTTATCTTCATACTATAGAAATGTGGTTGCCATTCTTATAATATTTTAATTAAATCCACCTCTTAGCATATTGAATTCCAAATACGAGCTAAGTACTTGCTGATGATGTCCCTGTTTCAATCTCCTATCTTTAAATTTTAGAAAATGGCAAAAAATGCTTTAATCGTCTTCAATGTTCACATGTCGGAGTTTGTGGATGCTATTTGGGTTGCTCTGAGGGATCCAAAGTTGGTTGTTCGAGGAAAATCTGTAGAGGCATTTAGTGTGTGCCTTCGTGTTATTGAAAAGCGTGAGACAAGGTGGCGTGTTCAGTGGTATGTCTATTTTTCTCTTCCCCCTTATCATTTTTCAGAAATACTAAAAGATTGTTTCAGTGGCATATTTATTGATCCAAGGAATCTACTCTTAAATTGGTGGTTCCGACAGGTATTATCGAATGTTTGAGGCTACTCAAGATGGATTGGGGAGAAATGCGCCTGTTCATAATATACATGGATCCCTTCTCGCAGTCCGGGAGATGCTAAGGTTTGCTATAAAATTACATCCAATTATTTATTTCATTATAGGAAAATATTTTTGATTTTCTTATGCTTTGTTAATTTGTTGTGATCTGCTAAATGTTTGAGAAACTGGAGACTTAAAATCTCTAGTTATATCAGCGAAGACTTAAGAGTTGGTCTACCTCAAGTCTGAGGAATTTACATGTTTTGGGTGCAAATGTCTGCTACCTAATTGTTTCTTATATAAAGTAATTATAATGAAGGGGAAAAAGGCGTCTATTACCTAATTATTCTTATTAGCAATTGAATCTAGAATGCATTTATGATCTATAGATTGATTATGATCTCTCCGTGTGTGTGGGATGGGGGTGGGGGGTTACCTGGCTTTAGTCATTTGTAAATGACATCTGTCGTATTAGTTTTTGTTAGTTGATGGTGTATATATTGACAGGATCCTCTATTGATCTTAGATTATGTGGTTAGGTTTTATAAGATATCATCTTGAAACTTGTTGCAGATTTCACTTGCAAGAAGTTGAAGCTCCATAAGTGGAAAAAAATTACTGATTTCAAACTTGAAAACTCATCTTCAAAACCTAACCAAAAAATTATTCCAATGTATAACCAAACAATGTTTCAAAAATATTTTTTGGAAAAAAAAGGGAAAACTTTCTATTTTGAAAAGGTTTCTAGGATAGTTGCTGGTTTGTGATGGTGTGGTTTGTCTTCTTATGAGGTGATAGTAGGGGTGAAAGGTAGGTTCTTAGGTGATGGATGGATGCATGAAGAGGGTGGTGGTCAAGTTATCTCTTCAAGCTATTTGAGGGCAATTGTTTCTTTTCTGTATTGCCATGTATGCAGTTATGCTAGTATGGTTCCATGACTACTTTAGTTTCATGGATTTATATGCTTTTGGTTTGTGTCTCCTTCACAAATAATAATGTAATATCTTCAAGTCATATGTTATGGGAATTGGACCCAGGATTATCTATCTGCTTGTGATATGATAAATGATTGATAAGAGCAAATTTATCATCAGAATGTGCAGGAACACAGGAGAGTTCATGATGTCAAGATACATGGAAGTTGCTGAAATTCTTCTAAGATATATGGAGCACCGAGATCGCCTAGTTTGCTTCAGCATAACTTCTCTACTTCCTCGAATTGCCCATTTCCTGCATGATCAATTTGTGACTAATTATTTAATGGTTTGTGATATTTGATTTCATTTTAATGATTTAATCTGCTTTTACTAACTGTAGAATCTGGATGAATGAGATTTGCATCTTCAACGTTGACTACTGTGAACTCAAGTTTGTTGATTTTACTTCTACAGATATGCATGAATAATATATGATAACGCTCAATCTACAGCTCTCGTGGGAGTGTAAAGAGGTCGCTAGCAAATAAAGAACCCAACCTGGGTTGGGTGTCGATCCCACAGGGAATAGCTTGGTCAACAAGTAAGCAACGGTTACTAGACTTTTAGTGCAAGTCTCGTAAGAAGGGGTGATTGTAATGTGTAACCAAAACAATAAAGTAAAAGCTGAAAATAGCAAAGTAAAAAGAGGAAGAATGTTACGTAAGTTGTAAACAATGAGAATTGAGGCGTTGGGGTTATGTCCACCTTCTGAGTTATACGTCTCTATTGGCTATGAGTGTGTTGAATTCAGACATGCATGTGCTTATAGAGAATTGTATTCGATGGTAAATCCAGGCGTCTTTCGACCTATTTGAGGATTATTTCACTTTAACTCTTTCGAGCTTAAAGCATGTCTAACGGTACGAATTCTCCAAGAGGTTAATCCAGTTACGGCACTAACTTTTTAATAGGGGATGGGACCCTATTACCTTGACATTATCTCTTTTCCAGACAGTTAACCTTTCTTTCGAACAAGTTAATGCTATACTGGCGTTATTCTATGCGTCTGCAGCCACAAGAATTTCCATTAAGATGAAGAGAATAATGATATAAGCAGCATACGTGTCACGAACTCACAAACTCACAGCAATAGATAGTATCTCATTCGGCTTCCATAACCCCAACAGAGAGGTTTAGTTACCCATGAGTGCGAAGGAAGTCACAATAAACATGATCATTGTACCTCAATAAAGATTTGCACGTTAGGTGTAAGGGTGAGGATGGCGTGAAGTCCTTTGCAAAGTAACGTCTCTCTTGTTGTGGAATTTAATAGAGGAATAGAAGAAGAATAAAAATAGAATTAATGGAAGAATTAGAATTGTTGGAATAGTAAGTGAATGAATCTCTCCACTAAGGGAGGAATGCCTCCAAATCTCTAGCAAGATAGGGTATTTATAATACTCATATCCTATTCCTACTAAGCTAATGAAATACTTAACCAAATCCTACTAAGCTAATGAAATACTTAACCCAATTGTACTAGGTTAATGTATCATTATCCTAATCCTAATAAGCTAATAAAATAATTAACCCAATTGTATTAGGTTAATGTATCATTATCCTAATCCTAATAAGTTACTGCTAATCCCCAAAGTCTTCAGAAATGTTGTTTTAGCCCAGGACAGATTTTCCATGCATCACTTTTGGTCCTATAGGCGTCCAAGCTCCCTTTCCTTCCTTCGTGAGCTTTCTTTGGCGTCAAGTTATCCACAAAATGCTGAATTCTGCATCATTTATACCTGAAACTTTGCTAATCATGTTCTTTAGCTCACTTACAGGAAAAAGGACTAAAAGTGCATGAAATATATAATTTGTTCTCAAAACATGGCACAAATATGGGCAAAATATATTGATATAGGCGAGTAAATTCGCCTATCATCAACACCCCACACTTGAAGCTTTGTTCATCCTCGAACAAAATATCATGTCCCTCTAAACATCAACTTAGGGTTTCACAGCAACAACACAAAACATTCGTCAAGACAAGCACAACAATTATCAACAAAGAGTAGTTTTCCGATCATTAGTAGAAACCATTTAACCTCTAACATAGACTCGTGATGGTGGTCAACTCATATTAAAAAGTTAAGGCACAAATAATCATGTACAACTATCCAAAACTCATCAACCATGTGTGTCTCACAATATATTATCCATAGTCACTCACAATTATAGCATATTTTTCAAACATGGGTATCAAAATATCCTTGCTCTCGCTCTCACACAGAATTCGTATGCAGCAACTGATGACCATAGGCTTGCCCTTAGTGTAATACTCCACTAAATGTCAGAATGCTAAGATTAGGATCAAATAGGTCTTTTGATGGTTGTAATGTAGGCTAATGGACGGGTAGGATTATTTTGGCCAGAAATAGTGACTAAGTTCCTAAGCACTTTAATACATCACATTGTATCATTGATATTTTTTCTTTCAACCTATCTTCTTTCTTTTATTCTACCACCCTTGTTCTCCTCTTTTGTTTTTCCATTTTAGGCATAACTCACTTTTCAACTTTCTTTTTCCTTTTTATTTTCATAACATACCTCTTATGATAGCACTTTCTTTTTCATAACTCATTCAAGCACCACTAAAATTTAGAGCATCATACTCACCCAATTTTCTCTTATTTCGTCACATGACTTTTTCACTTTAAAGAACTTAGGATTTTGGATCAAATTACGGTCTTGAAAAAATGGATTAGGCTTACATATGAGGTTCGTCAAAGAAAATAGGCTAAAGGCTCAAAAGGGTTTAACTAGGATGATGTCCATGGGTAGGTAAAACGAAGGTAAACATGTATAGGTTGCCAAAGAAATGCCTAAATCATCTCCTAAACTTACACTCCTTATTTTTGCTTTGCATACATACCAGGAAAGTTCTAGCATCATCCATAAACATAGAATATACTATTAATCTCACACACAAAAGACACATGGTCGACTTTATTGGAAGTAATATAGACTCTTGACCCAACAGGTGAAGGAATTGAACCACACAATATCACATAATGAGTCAGAACTAGAGCCTAAAACGTCTCAATAGTCATAATTGTAGCACATACTCTTGTTACAATCTCATGCTGCCTATTAGAATAATTTCATGCGAAGCTACGTTAAAAAAATTTACTACTAAAAAAAACAAAACGAGAAAACTAAGCAAACAAACATGAATAAATGCAAATGCGGATAGAGAAGTATAGCATGCAAATACCATCACCCCACACTTAGACGGGACACACTGTCCTCAGTGGAAAATAAATAAGAAAAACCTAGTTAGTCGAACTCATTCTCTATGTCTGGGGTCATACCCCTTTGCATCGGAATCATCATCAGAGTCGTCATCCTTAGAAGTTCCTCATAAGTATCCCACTTAATTCCAAGAGTGAGTCGAGGTGTTTGCATCGAGGAGGGTTCTCCTTGCTCTTTTTGGCCTTTTTTCTTGCCTTTTTGTGAAGTGGTAGCCTTATTTTTGCCTTGTCTTTTGGTGCCATTGTACCTGAAATCTCAATAGAGTCATGTTATAATTATCTCAATGGATACAATCTATGAACAAGCAGTAGGGGTACCACTCCACACTTAGGTTGTTGGCACAAACTAGTGAAGTGAAAGTGGTCGATTACTTAGACTTTACCGACATACATTTTAGGGGCTAAATTCCGACAAGAAAATCAGAGATGTATCACTTCTTGGAACTCTTGCAATACTTTCATGTTAGGTATAACAAGACTACTACATAGGGATTACATCATGGTATAGTTTCTATCAATAATCTCAACCTCCTATGTCGGTAGGCACTTAAAAGTCTTATTCCGATGAACGGGATCTTCTAACATGCAAGTATTCAAGTGACAAGATTATGCAATGTTCATGACTATAGCAATTTTTCAAGTAGTATAACAATGCACCAAAATCAAATTCAAGTCAGAAATAAGTTAAGATAATCCTAACGTATGTGTTCACTTACTTGGTTGTGTCTCAATGATCCAAACACATTAACATCACCAATCTTTCTTCAAGATGTAGTCAATTCATAATAGACATAGGAACGTAGTACTTACAAAAAATAGATGAAGAACAAAGTCGTACTTACTTGATTGAAGCCTTTGGATGATGTTCTTGTGAAGAAAGAAGAGCAAAAGGAAAAATTTTTGATAGGATTTGGAGATTACAGGCGGTGCATAAGCTAGGTTTCCAATGTGTTTTTGGTTCAAGACTAAGTCTCATATTTATAGGAAAAGGTTGGGTCGAGTTTTGACCCATTTACAAATGGTTTTGGAGACAAAAATGACCTCTATGCGGCGCATAGTGCTTTGCATAACCATAGTATAGGCAGCGCATAGTGTAGTGCATTTAGGGACATATGCGGCGCATAGTGTATAGCATTTAGGGACATATGCGCCACATAGTGTATGGCATTTGAGATACTGAGACCTAATTCTATATCATAGGCGGCGCATAGTGTATAGCACACTTAAGCATGGGCGGCGCCTATGTCTTTGCACACTAGATTCCGAGACCTTAGGCTATAGTATAGGTTTTGCATTGTTCGTGGCCTAGTTTTACCTAGGCCTAGCCTTCCTCGATGCCTATTTTGGCATGAGCAATGCTCAATCCATAGCCTTCTGCATCCTTATTCCTAACTTACCACCTTTACCATACAATACGTCCAAATCATCATTTGAAACGAATCTCCTCATTGAATAACTCTTGCACCTATATTTGCTCAAAAACAACAAAAACGATTAGAACGATGGGTTGCCTCCCATCAAGCGCCTTAGTTTTGGTCGTGGCTCGACAAAATCCTAAGAAAACAAAAACAATTAAAAACATTTAAAAATGATGGGTTGCCTCCCACCAAGCGCTTGATTTATCGTCGCGGCACGACATAGCTATCTCGATCACTTAGTCTTCATCGAGATAGATGGGGCATCATTTTCTGAATGGATTCAGACGACGTTGATACTTACTTGTAGGCATGCAATCTTCTTCGAGATGACCCTTGTGCATACATATCCCAGGAGGGATACCAATTATATCATCAATCTTCCTACCCATAGCTCTCATGTATCTCTTCAGAGCAGGGATGAGAGCCTCTGCGTGCTGTTCACTGAAATCATCCGCCACACTTACCGGTAGTGTATTTCCACTTTCCAAGAACACATACCTTAGATAATCGGGGAGATCTTTCGATTCTAGCATTGGTGGCTCTTCAATGGAAGTCTTCGCTGTTGGTGATGGTTGATTCTTAAGATCAAGATCTAACTTCTTAGGAGTATTAGAATAGGACCCTATTTTTGTTAGAGCACGCGTAGTTTCTTCATAATCTTCATCATCCTCATGCTCAACATTCAGCAGCGCATCAGACAGTGAATTAATAATAAGCGGTTTTTCTACAGATAATGCTTTCTTATCCTCATAAGCTATGGAGAACACATCTATATTGCTGGGTTGCTTCATTGCTTTGCATATATCAAAATGGACCACTTCGTCATTCAACCGGAATAAAAGCTCATTAGCTCTCATGTCAATAAGCACACTTCCAGTTGCAAGGAAAGGACGTCCCAAGATTATGGGAACTTTAGAATCCACCTCGCAATCCAGAATAACGAAGTCTGCAGGAAATATGAATGAAGAAACCTTCACCAACACATCATTCAAGATACCCACAAGTCGTTTTACCGACCTATCAGCCATCACAAGCCTCATATTGGTTGGTGTCGGATCGCCTAACCCCAACTTACTGTAGACGGATAGTGGAATCAAATTAATGCTAGCACCCAGATCGCACAATGCCTTGGCAAAATTCATAGATCCAATAGTGCAAGGAATAGTGAAAGCACCGGGGTCGGCCTTTTTCTGAAATAGCGATCTTGTAGCAATTGCGCTGCAGTGATGAACATCATCTTTCAACTCATAACTTGCTGCCCGCTTCTTTGTCAAAAGATCCTTCATAAATTTCGCATACCCAAGCATTTGTTCAAGTGCCTCCACCAATGGAACATTAATGGTCAGCTTTTTCAACATAGTCATGAATTTGCTGAACTTCGTGTCATCCGCCACCTTCTTTAATCTTTGAGGAAAAGGTGGTGGTGGGTATGGAATTGTTCTCTCAATGGCTTTCTTCTCCTCTTGCTTTGGTTTTTTAGCTTTTTCAGGTTGCAATCTGTTAGAGTCGACGTCATGGACGTTGTGGCCTTTTTCTGTGGATGCTTCTTCTGTCGCCTTATCATCAATGTCCACTACTTCGTCAACCACTTGCTTCCATTTTGCTGAAGTTTCCAGCACCTTACCACTTCGGGTAGTGATAGCCATGCATGATCCTTCGTTCCTTGGATTTGGCACAGTGTTGCTGGGTAGTGTGCTGGCTTTTCTTTGATTAATTGCTGCTGAAAGTTGACTCAATTGCTGCTCTAGTTGTCTTATTGCAATGGAATGTGAGTTAACCAACTGATTCATTGAAGACAAATCGTTCTTCACCTCAGTTACGCCCATATTGGTTGCCTCCACTCCTTTCAGCAGCTTGACCATCATATCTTCCATAGACATCTTTTCAGAATCAGACGCCTCAACCTCATGATTTCTAGGAGGAATATACAAACCACTCCTGTCTGAATTATTCTTCCAACTACCTTGATCACGGTCCTTGGATCCAGATTTGTCATAATAGCTCCAACCTTGGTTTCCTTGGGTAATACCTCGAAAAACACCCTGATTG
This sequence comes from Capsicum baccatum var. pendulum, assembly GCA_030864225.1. NCBI lineage: Eukaryota > Viridiplantae > Streptophyta > Magnoliopsida > Solanales > Solanaceae > Capsicum > Capsicum baccatum. The sequence goes on along the minus strand of CM061551.1, from coordinate 154,398,228 downwards.
TTCAAGTAGTTGGCTTCTTCTTCTGAATCAGATTCGTTTCTTCCATGTGATACCACGGCCTTAACTTTTTCGGTCTTCCCTGATAATAAATGCTTTGTAAGAAGATCCATTTGTTTATTCATGTGCGTCATGGCTTGATCACGTTCTTCTTCTCTTCTCCTTTGTTCAGCAGTCATGCCAATAGATATAGTAGGGCTTGCTACCTACGAATCCCTGGTATGCCAAGCTCTACTTTGCTTCGTCATCCGATCTAGCATATTGCTTCCCTGCACAAAGGTGAGGTCCATAAATGATCCACCTGCTGCATTATCTACCACTGGCTTAGTCACAGATCAAAGATCTGTATAATATCTCCATCAAGTGGACATTGGTCATATCGTGATTTGGGCACCGCATAAGCTTCATCTTGAACCTCTCCCATGTTTCATAGAGGGCTTCAGTTGGAAGCTGCCGAAAATTTGTGATCTCATCTCTCAACTGTGCTCTTTTGGATGGAAGAAAAAATCTTTCTAGGAAAGCGTCTTTCAATTGCCTCCAATTAGTAATTGAATCAGGACTCAGCCCATTCAACCATAGAGTTGCCTCCCCACACAGAGACAATGGAAATAAGCGTAGTCGAATTGCATTATGTCCAACGCCAGGATTGTCGAATGACTTGCATGTAGAAATAAAGTTGATCAGATGCATATTCGGATCATCGCCTTCTAGTCCACCAAATAATCCCTTGAGTTGCAAAAGCTGAATCATGGTGCTAGTGATGTTGAACTTGGCTCCGGGCGCTAATGGTGGAAGAATAATGATTCCTGTGGCACCAGCTTCGTCCAGATCGTCATCATCATCATCAAAAGGAATCTGCACAGCTCGGCGATCAGGCCTCAATTGTGCTTGACGATCTCTCCTCTGCATGGGTGTCGCCACCTCAGTAGTATGCCGTGGGTTTAGTAGCTCCTCATCGCCCAGGTCCTCATATCAGGATTTGTTGCACGGCCTGGGTTATCAATATTCTGTTGATGCACTTGAGCAGTTATCCTTTCAATTTCACATTGTGCATCCATTGATGCACTGAACAAACCTGCAGTAAACAAAAACAACAACTAAAAGTAAAAGTACGAGAATCTTTTACCAAAGGGTCTAGTAATTATCACGAACTTAATTGACACTCGTATTCCCCGGCAACGACGCCAATTTTTTATAACGCTCAATCTACAGCTCTCGTGGGAGTGTAAAGCGGTCGCTAGCAAATATAGAACCCAACCTGGGTTGGGTGTCAATCCCACAGGGAATAGCTTGGTCAACAAGTAAGCAACGGTTACTAGACTTTTAGTGCAAGTCTCGTAAGAAGGGGTGATTGTAATGTGTAACCAAAACAATAAAGTAAAAGCTGAAAATAGCAAAGTAAAACGAGGAAGAATGTTACGTAAGTTGTAAACAATGAGAATTGAGGCGTTGGGGTTATGCCCACCTTCTGAGTTATACGTCTCTATTGGCTATGAGTTATGCGGAATTTAGACATGCATGTGCTTATAGAGAATTGTATTCGATGGTAAATCCAGGCGTCTTTCGACCTATTCGAGGATTATTACACTTTAACTATTTCGAGCTTAAAGCATGTCTAACGGTACGAATTCTCCAAGAGGTTAATCCAGTTACGGCACTAACTTTTTAATAGGGGATGGGACCCTATTACCTTGACATTATCTCTTTTTCAGACAGTTAACCTTTCTTTCGAACAATTTAATGCTATACTGGCGTTATTCTATGCGTCTGCAGCCATAAAAATTTGCATTAAGATGAAGAGAATAATGATATAAGCAGCATACATGTCACGAACTCACAAACTCACAGTAATAGATAGTATCTCATTCGGCTTCCATAACTCCAACAGAGAGGTTTAGTTACCCATGAGTGCGAAGGAAGTCACAATAAACATGATCATTGTACCCCAATAAAGATTTGCACGTTAGGTGTAAGGGTGAGGATGGCGTGAAGTCCTTTGCAAAGTAACGTCTCTCTTATTGTGGAATTTAATAGAAGAATAGAAGAAGAATAAAAATAGAATTAATGGAAGAATTAGAATTGTTGGAATAGTAAGTGAATGAATCTCTCCACAAAGGGAGGAATGCCTCCAAATCTCTAGCAAGATAGGGTATTTATAATACCCATATCCTATTCCTACTAAGCTAATGAAATACTTAACCAAATCCTACTAAGCTAATGAAATACTTAACCCAATTGTACTAGGTTAATGTATTATTATCCTAATCCTAATAAGCTAATGAAATACTTAACCCAATTGTATTAGGTTAATGTATCATTATCCTAATCCTAATAAGTTACTGCTAGTCCCCAAAGTCTTCAAAAATGTTGTTTTAGCCCGGGACAAATTTTCTATGCATCACTTTTGGTCCTTTAGGCGTTCAAGCTCCTTTTCCTTCCTTCGTGAGCTTTCTTTGGTGTCAAGTTATCCACAAAATTCTGAATTCTGCATCATTTATACCCGAAACTTTGCTAATCATGTTCTTTAGCTCACTTACAGGAAAAAGGACTAAAAGTGCATGAAATATATAATTTGTTCTCAAAACATAGCACAAATATGGGAAAAATATATTGATATAGGCGTGTAAATTCGCCTATCATCAATATACTTCATGTCCTTAAAATACCAGTAGAACGTTCCAGTGGGTTCATCGCTCTTAGGGAGATGGCTGGTGCTTTGAATGGTGAACTCATTAACTATTTGCCGATAATATCCTCAAACTTGCGTGATGCGGTTATGCTATATATGTCATTACAGACGTACTTGTCTAATTGTACTATTTCCGGTCTTTCAATTGGAAAGTTATATTTTCTGTTCTCAATGTAAAAAGAAGTTATAAATAAATGAAAGGTTCTCTCTGAGTTTGAGAAAAAATGTCATGAATGGGTTCTTTTGTGTGGTGTTGCTCAAGGGTAACATATGTATTTTCTATGTCACAGCATTCCACCTTTGGATTGTAGGTTCTTTCTATAACATGTAAATGTGCGAGCAATAATCGTGACAGGCGAAATATGTTTCTCTCAGATTGCTCCCCGTAGAGGCAGGCCCTCACTTTAGGCGCTAGCATGTGTTGGAAATATTGCTAAAGTAATGGGACCAACCATGGAGCCTCATGTTCGTGGTCTCTTAGATTCTATGTTTTCTTTTGGGCTTTCCCTGACTCTGGTGGAAGCGTTGGAGCAAATAACTGAAAGGTTCTCTCTGAGTTTGCATAGAACTTTCATGAATTAGTTCTTTTGTGTGGTGTTGCTCAAGGGTAACATATGTCTTTTCTGTGTCTCAGCATTCCACCTTTGTTGCCAACCATCCAGAATCGGCTGCTTGAATTTATCTCAACAATTCTTTCAAGATCTAATCATTCAATGCCAAGACAATCAGCTTCTGTGAGTCGAGGGATTATTAAAACGGTTACCCCCCAAGTACCAGAACTGAGTGGTTCTACGCTAGTTCAACTTTGTTTGAGAACCCTTGCTCATTTTAATTTCAAGGTTTGTCATCTATATTTCTGTGCACTTTATTTCCCTTCTTGATAGTTTAGTTTGATACTTGATTTGGGGTTACAGGGCTACGATCTTCTTGAGTTTGCAAGGGAGTCTGTGATTGTGTATTTAGAAGACGAGGACGGAGCTACAACGAAGGATGTTGCGCTGTGTTGCTGCAAACTAGTTGCAAATTCTTTCTCGATGATCTATTCTACCCAGTTTAGTCCTAGTAGAATCAATTGTGCCAGTGGAAAGCGACGTCATCGGGTTGTTGAAGCGGTTTACTTTTGAACTGTGTCTCTTGGTATTGTTTATTTCACTGGTTTATCACTTCTTAATTATCTAATCATTCAAATTTGTGCCTTTAAAAACACCCTTGTCCTAATATCTGTATAAGGATGTACAATTCAGTTTTAGCCTTTTAGGAGTGGCTCGGTATTATAGTTTCTCTAGCAATCTCTCAGGCAGTTTATCCCCTTTTCTTGAATCGGTTGGAGGTATCTCTCTTGGTGTACTGATTTTGGGACGCATGCCTAGACTGGGTCCCAAGTTTAGCATATGTTACTTAATCCCTTCATCCCACAAGTTGGCCTACTTTCTTTTCATTGGTTAATTTAGTCCCAAGTTTGCACATGTTAATTACTTCCTCCTTTCCAAAATCTCTAAAATTGCTTTCATTGGTAATTAGTATTTGTAGAGTATGTTCTAAATCATTTGATACCTTTATCTCTTTCTTGAATCCATTACTCGATAAATTATTTTCCAGTGTCATTTGTTTACATTCTTTTTCATAGTTTGTAACATATTTCTATTACCTTCCCAAAATCCAGAACAATCTTTTTTTTTGTCACGTATGATTTCTATTTACATTACACACTATACTTTGTCATGATTGAACTATAATGGAGGTTTAGTGTAACACCCCATATTCAAGTACATGTATTGGCTTATTCAAGTACGTGTATTGGTCTTATTTATATGGAATTAATTTATTTTATTTTATTTATACCGGAGTTTTCCCATCAATGGATCCATATGAAGTTTATTGAATAAGCTTTGCAACAATATAAAGATTTCCAAAAAAAGAAAGGTTTCGTATATAATCGAGCACGTTCAAAACTATAAAATGGTGGCCGGGATATTTGGGAATAGTAAATGTGCAGGAAAATTTCCTGCACACAAACTACTGAGGCCAACCAATTTTTTTGGGTCAACTTCGAAGGATCATAACTCCCTTAATATAATAAACTGTAAGAGCTGCAACCTATGAAAATAAAGGTCTTTGAGTCTTCTTTCCAATGCAATTGGTTTCATCCAAATCCAACGTCGGAGTAAGGAGTTATACTCGTTTACTTCAGCCTCTCAAAACAAATTTTAGGGTCAAATTCAAATGACCATAACTCCTTGTAAAGGACGAACTAGGTGGCCTACATTATATGAAATGAAAGACCTTTTAATTATCTTTCCAACGATACGAATTTTACCAAAATCCGATATCGGAGAAAAGAGTTATGGTCGATCTGTTTTAGCTTATCAAAACAGTCCACCAAAGGAAAAATTTGACATTATTTAAATTTTAAAGGCATTTTGGTCATTCCCTATATTATGGACGGGAATATGTGGATATATACATGTATATGAGTTCAAAAACTCATTTTCATCATCAATCATTGAGAAAGAACAAACCCTAGCCAAATTTGACCTTTAAATTACTTTTGATTAAATCGTAGAAATTCCAAAGTAATCCGATAACTGCATAACGGCACATATTATTTGTGCAAATAGGATTGCATAATCAAGAGGTAAATTCTAAGGTATGAATATTGTTTGCCTTTGTTCTCTTCCATATGTATATGTGTGATAGAGGATTATATCTATTGGTTGTTATTGAAAGGTGATGAAAATAGGGTTATGGACTATTTTGCATGGTTTGGTTGTATTGAATTGTGGAAGGTGGATATGGTAATTGAGTTATGGAAGGTGGATATGGTGATATACTATTGAATTGATGATTATTTATGTCTATGGATCAATTTGGATTAATGGATTGGTTGGAAGGATAAATGAATCCAAACTTGATATTGGAGGATGTTGTATGAATATGCATGGCATGTGAATGTAATCGGAGTATACGAAATTTAAAGTGACACCCTTTATGGTGTAATTAAGGATTACTACTCAACCACTAGTTTGGTGAATTCAAATAATTGAATTGTGACATTTGGTTGTTAATACTAGATTGCTATATATGTTCATTGTAGATAAGTAATTTAAAAAGACGGGAAGTCCATTTGGGACTAGTATTGAAGGTTGATAGTCAGGTATATAAAGCATACTCTATACCACATCTTTGGCATGGAAGTGAACTATTGTTCTATTAAGAAAGTTTCCAAAGTTATTCAATAACATGTGATCCATAATGATTTTGTATGATGTCCTACGTTACCAATGAACTTGTTTCCACCCTACAAGATGTCAAGACATTCCAATACTTACTTGTTTTCCAAATCTTACATGTTTATTGCACTAATGAATGTCAGAAGGTATCCGGTTACTCAAACAAGATCTATGTGCTATTAATGACTCCAAAACGTTTCATTGATATACCAATAAGTTCCTACTTCATTATTATGGCATTGATGACTCCAAAATACTTTATTGATGTGCCAATGAGTTCTTACTTCATTTTTATTGCATTGATGGTCTATTTATATGTCTTTTATTGATGTATCATTGTTTCAAAGTATCAAAAATGCAGTGGCATCCAAAATAACAATCTCAAAGATTAATTGAACTAAGTGATGGAAGTTCTCTCTTATCGGGTGGTATCCCAAGGGAATAAGCCTATCATGGGTTGATCCCTATTTATGTGTTAATGGGTGCTATCCCAGGGGCATAAGCCTATCATGGGTCGATCCCCATTTATGTGTTTATGGGTGGTATCCCAGGGGCATAAGCCTATCATGGGTCGATCCCAGTTGATATGTACTGGAGGCAGCCTAATGGTCACAGTACAGTACAGTAATGATTACAAAGACGATAAGAACAAAGTTAAAGTGATTGAATAAATACAATGTACAGGTTGTCAAAAGTTCTAGTAAGTGTGGTCCACTTTTATTACGATTTATTCACTTCTTTCTGATTTTTATTGAGCTCCTATATCATATAGGATTATCTACAGCTTTACATACTCAGTACATATTTCGTACTGACGTCCCCCGCGGGGACCTGCATTTTATGTTGCAGGCACAGACACTTCAGCTCATACACCGCACAAGTAGGAGACAAGATATCCAGCTGCTTTTGGTGAGCTCTATTTTGCTTCGGGGCTTTCCGTGTCATATCCAGTCACTTTTGGTATTGTATAGAATTTAGTTATATAGTTAAACTCTGTTTATTATCTAGAGACTTTGTATAAATAATGTACAGTCAAGGTGGTGTTTTGTTAATAGACGTGATGGATCCAACAGCCAAGTATTGTATGTACATATATATGTGTGCTCGAGCTTATACAGGTGATTATTTCCTTTTATATGCGACATGATGTTGTCTGAATTTCGGGTTGTCATGGAGGTATTCATGGGAAGTATAAGGTTATGAGTTGGTTCTCCCGGGCCTCCTCGGTTACAGGTGCCAGTCCACCCCAATAGGATTTGAGGCGTGACAAAAGTGGTATCAGAGAATTTTGTCCTAGTGAATTTACAAAGTCGTATCTACGTAGAGTCCTGTATATAGGTGTGTCATGTACCACATCTATAAATAGGATACTATGGACATTTAGGAATTGTTTGTTTTCTTTATGTTTTAGATCGTGCGATAGAGCCTATATTGTATATGAAGTCATAGTTGACCACTGAATCCGTTTGTTTCTCTTATTATAGTAATGATGCTGGTTACCAGAAGCAAGAATACCGGTAAGCAAGTAGATGTGGATGCCGGAGAGGGGACTAGTAAGTCACCCACTATACCAGCTAATCAAAGTGAGGCTCCAGCTGAGCATGTATCAGAAACTTCTTCTACTCCGAAAGAAATAAGGGGGAGGAGAAGTATATCCCCAGAGCCACCTGATAATGTTGTTGATCAAGATCTTAGAAATGCAGTGCGACTATTAACTCATATAGTTGCTGAGCAAGCTCAAGGGAAAGCCATTCCTACCACGGGTCCTAGTGGTACAGATAGGGTGGCTAGACTTCGAACACAGGATTTTCTTAAGATGGATCCTCCCACTTTTACTAGATCAGATCTTAACGAGGACCCACAGGACTTTATTGATCAAATTCAAAGGGCCTTAGATGTTATGCATATAACGGGTTGAGAGACACTGGAGTTAGCGGCGTATAGATTTAAATGGGAGGCTATATATTGGTATGAGGACTGGAAAAGATCTAGGGGTATTGATGCACCCCCAGCTACTTGGAAAGAGTTCAAAGAGGCATTTCTTGATCATTATCTTCTTATTCTGCAGCTAGTGCCCCACCACAGTTCCAAGGGTCCAGAGGAAATCAATTTGGGCATAGAAGTGAGAGTTAGAATTTGCAGATAGTGGGATACCAAGGGCAAGGAAATATGAGCCAATCTAAACCTCCTCGAGAGCCATGCAATAAATGTGGAAGGTATTATTTGGGCACATTTCGGCTGGGGACCAATGTTTGCTTTTAGTGCGGTATATCGGGGCATATGATGAGAGAATGCCCACGAAGGGGCATAGGGGTTATGGCATGACCTACGGGGTCATTTGTTGCATCATCATCATCAATGCCTTATTCAGGAAGAGTGCACAAACAATGGGTCGTGTTAGAGGTGATAGAGGAGCCACGAGTTCTAGCGGGGCTCAAAATTGTACGTATACTCTAGTAGATCGACAGAATTTAGAGGCTTCCCTAGATGTGGTTACGGGTACGTTGTCTATATTTTCATTCAATTTATATGCCTTAATTGATCCCGGTTCTATATTATCTAATGTTAATCCATTGGTTGCTGGAAAGTTCGGAAGAAGACTCAAACTGTTAGTTAATCCATTTGAAGTGTCCACACCGGTTGGGGAATCTTTTATAGCTAGAACGGTTTACCGAAATTGCATAGTAACTGTTTGTGGTCGTGATACGATGGTTGATCTTGTGGAGTTAGAAATGGTAGATTTTGATGTTATAATGGGTATGGACTGGTTGGCATCTTGTTATTCCACAATTGATTGCTGCATGAAAAAGGTATATTTCCATTTTCCAAATGAATCAATCCTTGAATAGAAAGGTGAAATTAGCGCACCAAGAGGTAGATTTATTTTTTATTTTAAGGCAAGAATAATAATTTCCAAGGGATACATATATCATTTAGTTAGAGTAAGGGATACAGAAGTGGATCCACCAACTCTTCACGCTGTTCCGGTGGTAAATGAATTTTCTGATGTATTTCTTGAAGATCTTCCAGGTTTGCCTCCTGAACGAGAAGTAGAGTTTGGTATTGATGTAATACCAGTCACCCAACCAATCTCCATTCCTCCGTATAGAATGGCCGCAGCAGAATTACAAGAATTGAAAGATCAATTGAAAGATTTGCTAGAGAAGGGATTCATAAGTCCTAGTATGTCCCCCTGGGGAGCACCAGTGTTATTTGTACGCAAAAAGGATGGCTCGCTCAGGATATGTATTGATTATCGGCAATTGAATAAGGTGACTATTAAGAATAAATATCCTCTCCTAAGAATTGATGATTTATTTGATCGATTACAGGGCGCCAAGTACTTTTCTAAGATTGATTTGAGGTCAGGTTACCACCAAGTGAGGGTCAAAGAGAAGGATATACCCAAGACAGCTTTCCAAACATGGTATGGTCATTATGAGTTTCTAGTTATGTCATTTGGGCTAACAAATGCACCCGCAGCTTTTATGGATTTGATGAATAGGGTGTTTAAGCCATTCCTGGATGTATTTGTGATAGTTTTTATAGATAATATTCTAGTTTATTCTAGATCAGAAGAGGACCATGCCAATCACTAACGACTGGCATTGCAGACTCTTCGTGATTGTAAGCTTTATGCAAAGTTCTCGAAATGCTAGTTTTGGTTAAAGTCGGTGGCATTTTTGGGTCATATTGTATCTAGTGAAGGGATAAAGGTTGATGCTCAAAAGATAGAAGCTGTGAAGAACTGGCCAAGGCCCACCACGCCTATGGAGATTCATAGTTTTCTAGGGTTGGCTGGTTATTATAGAAGGTTTGTTAAAGGCTTTTTTTTCATTTCAGCACCCTTAACAAAGCTAACCCATAAAGCATCCGAATTCCAATGGAATGATGACTGTGAGAAGATTTTTCAAGATTTAAAGAACAAGTTGATTTCTACACCCGTGTTGGTACTTTCAGAAGGCACCGAAGGGTATACAGTGTATTGTGATGCTTCCAGAATTGGTTTAGGATGTGTATTGATGCAGCATGGTAAGGTAATAGCATATGCTTCTAGACAATTTTGGCCACATGAGAAAAATTATCCTACACACGATCTTATGCTGGCAGCAGTTATTTTTACTTTAAAGATATGGCACCACTACTTATATGGGGTTCATGTTGATATATATACTGCCCATAAGAGCTTGCAATATATTTTTAATCAGAAGGATCTAAATTTAAGGCAACGGAGATGGCTTGAACTATTAAAGGACTATGATATTGATATCTTGTACCATCCAGGGAAAGCAAATGTGGTAGCTGATGCGTTAAGTCATAAGTCTATGATGGAGCCTATAGAAAGGCAAGGGATGATTAAAGATCTTCACCAGTTAGCTAGTTTGGGAGTTCGCCTTCTTGAAACTCCGGATAAAGAGCTTATCGTACAAAATGCTGCACAATCTTCATTAGTAGCTGAAGTGAAAGAGAAGCAATATGTAGATCCTATTTTATTATAGCTTAAGGAGAACGTTCAGAGTGGTGGGACCAAGGCATTTGAGCTTACGAGAGGAGGAGTACTTCAGTGCCAAAACCAATTATGTGTGCCAGATGTAGACGGACTAAGAAAGAAGATTATGACAGAGGCACATTGTTCAAGATATTCCATTCATCCAGGATCAACCAAAATGTATCAAGATTTGAAGGATTTGTATTGGTGGAATGACATGAAGAAGAGCATTGCAGAATTTGTAGTTGAATGTCCAAATTGTCAAAGAGTTAAAGTTGAGCACCAAGAACCCGAAGGTTATATGCAATGCATTGATCTTCCAAGCTGGAAGGGGGACATGATCAACATGGATTTCGTTATTGGTTTACCTTGTACATCCCGGAAGTTTGATTCTATATGGGTGATTGTTGATAGGCTTACAAAATCTGCACATTTCCTACCAGTTAGGACCACTTACATAGTTGAAGAGTATGTGAAGCTGTACATTAAAGAGATAGTACGATTACATGGAGTGCCAATCTCTACTATATCAGATCAGGGAATCCAATTTACCACAAACTTTTGAAAGTATTTTTAGAAGTGTTTGGGAATACAAATGAAGTTGAGTATAGATTTTCACCCTCAAATAGAAGGACAAGCAGAACGTACCATCCAAATACTTGAAAATATGCTACGAGCTTGTGTAATAGATTTTAAGGGCAACTGGGATAATCATTTACCTCTTATTGAGTTTGCCTACAATAATAGCTATCATTCAAGTATCAAAATGGCACCATATGAAGCTTTATATGGAAGGAAGTGTAGATCACCAATAGGATGGTTCGAAGTGGGTGAAACTCTTTTATTCGGACCGGATCTTGTTTATCAAGCCATAGAGAAGGTGAAAGTAATTCAGCAACAACTGAAAATAGCCAAAGGTTGACACAAGTCATATGCGGATAGTAGAAGGAGAGGGCTAGAGTTTTCTATAGGTGATTGGGTATTTTTTAAGGTATCACCAATAAAAGGGGTAATGAGATTTGGCAAAAAATGGAAGTTAAGTCAACATTATATAGGCCCGTATAAGATCACTCGAAGGTTTGGACAAGTTGCATATGAATTAGAGCTACCCCAAGAGCTCTCACCAGTACATCCGATATTTCATATGTCAGTGCTTCAAAAGTGCATCGGAGATCCATCACATATCACTTCTACTGAGGATGTGCAAGTTGCGGAAGATCTTACCTATGAGGAAGTGCCTATTGCTATTCTAGATCGCCAAGTTAAGAAGATGAGAAATAAAGAGATAGCATCGGTAAAAGTACGTTGGAGAAATCGTCAAAGGGAAGAGATTACATGGAAGCTGAGGAAGCAATGAAATCTAAGTACCCTCATTTGTTCAAATATGAAGAGGAAGTTCAAGAAACGGAGTTAGAACATTAACAAGTAACTTTTTTTTATATATGCATAGTATTTATGTGATGATGTGAATGTTAATGATGGACTTGAACTTGTTTCGGTTGAATAACTATGCTATTATTCGAGGACGAATGTCCTAAAGGGGGGAAGGATGTAACACCCCGTATTCAAGTACATGTATTGGCGTATTCAAGTACATGTATTGGTCTTATTTATATGGAATTAATTTTTTTATTTTATTTATACCAGAATTTGCCCGTCGATGGTTCCATACGAAGGTTATTGAATAAGCCTTCCAACGATATAAAGATTTCCAAAAACAGATAGGTTTTGGATATAATCGAGCACGTTCGAAACTATAAAACGGTGGCCGGGATATATAAGAATAGTAAATGTGCAGGAAAATTTCCTGCACACAAACTACTGAGGCCAGCCAATTTTTTTGTGTCAACTTCGAATGATCATAACTCCCTTAATATAATGAAATGGGAGAGTTGCGACCTATGAAAAGAAAGATCTTTGAGTCTTCTTTCCAATGCAATTGGTTTCATCCAAATCCAACATCTGAGTAAGGACTTATACTCGTTTAACTTCATCCACTCAAAATAGATTTTTAGGGTCAACTTCAAACGATCATAACTCCTTGTACAGGACGAACTGGGTGGCCTACTTTATATGAAATAAAATCCCATTGAATTATCTTTCCAACGATACCAATTTCACCCAAATATGATATCGGAGAAAATAGTTATGGTCGATCTGCTTTAGCTTATCAAAATAGTCCACCAAATGACAAATTTGACATTATTTAAATTTTAAAGGCATTTTGGTCATTCCCTATTATATTATGGATGGGAATATGTGGATATATACATGTATATGAGTTCAAAAACTCATTTTCATCATCAATCATTGAGAAAGAACAAACCCTAGCCAAATTTAACCTTTAAATTACTTTTGATTCAACCGTAGAAATTCCAAAGTAATCTGATAACTGCGCAACGGCACCTATTATTTGTGCAAACAGGATTGCATAATCAAGAGGTGAATTCTAAGGTATGCATATTGTTTGCCTTTGTTCTCTTCCATATGTATATGTGTTATAGAGGATTATATCTATTGGTTGTTATTGAAAGGTGATGAAAATAGGGTTATGGACTATTTTGCATGGTTTGGTTGTATTGAATTGTAGAAGGTGGATATGGTAATTGAGTTATGGAAGGTGGATATGGTGATATACTATTGAATTGATGATTATTTATGTCTATGGCTCAATTTGGTTTAATGGACTGGTTGGAAGGATAAATGAATCCAAACTTGATATTGGAGGATGTTGTATAAATATGCCTGGCATGTGAATGTTATCGGAGTATAAGAAGGTTAAAGTGACACCCTTTATGGTGTAATTAAGGCTTACTACTCAACCACTAGTTTGGTGAATTCAAAAATTGAATTGTGACGTTTGGTTGCTAATACTAGATTGTTATATATGTTCATTGTAGATAAGTAATCCGAAAAGACGGGAAGTCCATTTGGGACTAGTATTGAAGGTTGATAGTTAGGTATATAAAGCATACTCTATACCATATCTTTGGCATGAAAGTAAACAATTGTTCTATTAAGAAAGTTTCCAAAGTTATTCAATAACATGTGATCCATAATGATTTTGTATGATGTCCAACGTTACCAATGAACTTGTTTCCACCCTACAAGATGTCAAGACATTCCAATACTTACTTGTTTTCCAAATCTTACTTGTTTATTGCACTAATGAATGTCATAAGGTATCCGGTTACTCAAACAAGATCCATGTGCTATTAATGACTCCAAAACGTTTCATTGATATACCAATAAGCTCCTACTTCATTGTTATGGCATTGATGACTCCAAAAGACTTTATTGATGTGCCAATGAGTTCTTACTTCATTGTTATTGCATTGATGGTCTATTTATATGTCTCTTATTGATGTATCGTTGTTTCAAAGTATCAAAAATGCAGTGGCGACCGAAATAACAATCTCAAAGATTAATTGAACTAAGTGATGGAAGTTCTATCTTATCAGGTGGTATCCCAGGGATATAAGTCTATCATGGGTCAATCCCTATTTATGTGTTTATGGGTGGTATCCCAGGGGCATAATCCTATCATAGGTCGATCCTAGTTGATATGTACTGGAGGCAGCCTAATGGTCACAGTACAGTACAGTAATGATTACAAAGATGATATGAACAAAGGTAAAGTGATTGAATAAATACAATGTACAGGTTGTCACAAATTCTAGTAAGTGTGGTCCACTCTTATTACGATTTATTCACTTGTTTTTTATTTCTATTGAGCTCCTATATCATATATGATTATCTAAAACTTTACATACTCAGTACATATATTGTACTGACGTTCCCCACGGGGACCTGTATTTCATGTTGCAGGCACAGACACCTCCGCTCATACACCGTACAAGTAGGAGACAGGATATCCAGTTGTTTTTTATGAGCTCTAGTTTTCTTTTGGGCTTTTCGTGTCATATCCAGTCACTTTTGGTATTGTATAGAAGTTAGTTATATGGCGGGGTGCGTCCCGACCTTAGGTAAACTCTGTGTATTGTCTAGAGGCTTTGTAGACCTAATGTACAGTCAAGGTGTTTTTTTGTTAATAGACGTGATGGATCCAATGGCCAAGTATTGTATATACATATATATGTGTGCTCGAGCTTATATCGGTGATTATTTTCATTTATATGCGACATGATGCTGTCCGAATTTTGGGTTGTCATAGAGGTATGCATGGGAAGTATAAGGTTACGAGCTAGTTCTCCCGGGCCTCCTCGGTTACCGGTGCCAGTTCGCCCCAATAAGATTTGAGGCGTGACATTTAGGAAAGGGGAAATTAAAGTTTATCTGGTGGTAGTCTTTCCTTTTTGTTGTTGGTGCTTTTGTACTGAACTGGTCTGGTGATGTAAAAAGGATCTTCAAGGGTTGGATTTTCAGAAAAGAAAAAGAAACTAGATAGCTTTGTGCATCAGATGCTAAGGCTTTTCTCTCTGAATAACATAAAGGATTGGATTAGTTCGCACCATCATTTGTATTTTATAGTTCGCACTTGTATTTGTATTTGTTAGTTCGCACCATCATTTGTATTTTATATAATTCGCACTTATATTTTAAAGAACTGTTTTGTATTTATATTTTATATTTGACTGTATATTATATTGGATTATATTTGTATTATTATTTTATTGTGTTTGTATATTTAGATTATATTTGTATTTGTATTTGTATCCTATTTTTGTCGATGTCTTTTTATTTTTAAAGAATTATTTTGTATTTGTAAGTTGATTACATATTGTATTTAGCCGTTTTATCATTTGTATTTGTATACAAACAAGTAAATACATTAATTGTATTTTCTTGATTCTAAAATATATAAATATGCAATGTATCATTTGATACAAATGTACCATTTTGTATTTGTATGTCAAAATTATTATTCATATTTGTAAATAAATAAATATCATTTGATACAAATAAAATTACAAACAAATGAAACCAATGATTTTAAAAATACAAATACATATTTTATTTTCATAAAATTTGAATTGTATTTATTTGTATTATTAAATATATCTCGTATAAATAAATACAAATAAATATTAGTAAAAAGAAAATCAATCGTTCCTTTTCAATAATTAAAAAATACAAATGATAGTTCACACTTGTATCTATATGTTATAGTTCGCATTTGTATTTGTATTTTATAGTTACCACTTGTATTTATATGTTATAATTCATCTCTCTATTTATATTTTATAGTTCGCACTTGTATTTATGTTTACTAGTTCGCACAAATGAAAAGAATGAAAAGAAAGAAAAAACAAAAGAAAAAAATACAAAAAAAGGAAGAAGAGTAATAGAAAATAAAGAAAAAAACAAAGGAAAAAAATAGAAGGAGAAAAAATAACAAGAAAAAGAAGAAAAAGAAAAGAAAAAAAGACAAAATGCAAAAAAGACAACAAAAAAAATTGAAAAGAGAAAGAAGAGAAAAGAAAAACTCATGAAAAAATATTTTAAAAAAATAGAAAAAAGAAAAAAAAAGTAATAGATAATAGAGAGGGAAAAAAAAGGAGAAAAAATACAAAAAAAAACAAAAAAATTTAAAAAAGAAAAGAAGGAGAAAAAGAAAAAAGGAGGAAAAAAAGACGAAGTAAAAAAAAAGGAAAGACAAAATGAAAAAAAGACAACAGAAAAGAAAAAATTGAAAAGAGAAAGAAGAAAGAGAAAACAAAAAAAATAAAGAAAAGAAATATTGAAGAATTTTTTTTTAAAAAGAGTAATAGAAAATACAGAAAAAAAAAAGAAAAAAAATGAAAAAATTGGAAAAAAAAATAAAGAAAGAGAAAACGAAAAAAAATAGGAAAAGAAAAAAGAAGGAAAAAACTGAAAAAAGGAAAAAAAAACTAATCGAAAATAGAGAAACAAATTAATGGGAGAGACTATGAATTGTAATTATGAAAAAATTAATAGGCAAGAGAAGGTTATGAATTGTAATTAACCGAAATTAGGCTAAATAAGGTAATTAGGAGTCAATATTGGCTAAGTTGTATAATTATCCCAATTTTTTTTTCTCATTTTTGTATCTTAATATATATATATATATCTTCTAATTTTACTGCATCCTTTTGTATCTTCTTTTGAGATTTCATCTCCAAAAATCTTGGCCATAATTCACAATGGACAAACATTATGAAATCAGAATTATAAAATTTATTTTGTTTCCTTAGTTTTCTATCTTCTCTCATTTCATTTTTCTTTTTTTTATTTTAAACATTATTCATTTTTTCATTCTCCTCAAAATCAATCTTTACCTTCTCAATAACCTCTTTAAATTGCCACCTACTATTTTTACTTTATCTTCTATTTATAGTTTTTTAATTTCCTTATCTATAAGGGTTAAAGACTTAACAAAAATATATATTAATCAAATCACACTTCTACTTCATTATTCATTAAAAGTTATGCAAAATCTGTACATGTCTATTATTTTGAAATGGAAAAAATAAAAAGGAAAATAAGAAAAAAAGACAAAATGAAAAAAACGATAACAAAAAAAAATTAAATAAAGAAAGAAGAAAGAGAAAACAAAAAAGGAAAATAAAAAATGAAGAAAAAATAGAAAAAAGAAAAAAAAGTAATAGATAATAGAGAGAGAAAAAAAGAGAAAACAAATACAAAAGAAAAAAGAAAAAAAATTAAAAAGAAAAGAAACAGAAAAAGAAAAAGGGGGGAGGGGGAAGAAGAAAAAAACTGAAAAAGGAAAAAAAAAAAGGAAAGACAAAATGAAAAAAGACAACAAAAAAGAAAAAAATTAAAAAAGGAAAGAAAAAAGAGAAAACAAAAAAAATAAAGAAAATAAATACTGAAGATTTTTTTTTTTTAAAAGCTTAATAGAAAATAGAGAAAAAAAACAAAAAAGTAAAAAAAAATGAAAAAATTGGAAAAAAGAAAGAAAGAAAGAGAAAACGAAAAAAAATAGGAAAAGAAAAAAAGAAGGAAAAAACTGAAAAAAGGAAAAAAAAAAGTAATCGAAAATAGAGAAACAAATTAATGGGAGAGACTATGAATTGAAATTATGAAAAAATTAATAGGCAAGAAGAGAAGGTTATGAATTGTAATTAATTGAAATTAGGCAAAATAAGGTAATTAGGAGTCAATATTGGCTAAGTTGTGTAATTAGGAGTCAATAGATAAGGGTTAGAGACTTAACAAAAATATATATTAATCAAATCACACTTCTACTTAATTATCCATTAAAAGTTATGCAAAATCTGTACATGTCAATTATTTTGAGATGAAAAAAAATATATAATAAGAGATCATTTATATTTTAATTTAAATATTTGCACTTATAAAATATCATGATTTTTTACATTTTAATATTTATTTATAATGAAATTTATCTTTTAAATACCAACAATTATTACTATTGATACTTACCCTATGTAACTACTATGCATAATGCATGATATGATAAATATCATTAAATATCATAATTTTTTATAATTTAATATTTATTTATCAATAATTATTGATAAATTATCTCTTGATTTTTAAATTAGACAAATAAAAAAGAATACCAATTGCTACTACATCCGAAAAATAAAAATGCACTGAGCAAAAGGAAGTATCATTTACTTTAGATATCTAATTAATTGCAATTACATATATTAGTAATTGCTATTATTGAGTAAATATTTTTTACCCCATATATAACGTTTTTTTGGTAATACCCCATATATAACTTATTCTGTCTGTTCTATTTCTTCCCATTTTTTTTATCCTGCATTGAATCAAACTATTCATCTTTAATTCAAAATTCAACTTTTATCTAACGAAAAAAAGAAGCAATTATCAAGAAGAGGAAGCTGCAATGGTTGTTGCTAAACAAATTGTTGAGGACATAACTGAGGCAAAAATAAAATCAAAATCAAGATCTTCAACAATATTAAGGTTTTTATCTCTGATGTTGGTACTTATGATTGCTTTCTTATCATTCTCAGTAACTGATTCTCCTATACTTGCTACCCCTGGGTCTATTATAGAATTAAGATTCTCCTAATGTCAGTATTCCATCATATCTTTTGGTCTTGTCTTTTTCAGTCTTACCTAAGGCTAATAGTTACTTTAAGCAATTCTCGGGTGAAGCGGTTTCTTGTTTCTCAAAGTTGATTAATGACCTTGGTAGAATAGATTATGTGCATCCGATTAAATTAATGAACTTAACTGCTCTAGAAGAGAGTAGCAATATATATCATGGATATTTGAAAGGCAGTACTGGTAGTGAGGAATTGGATAAAAAGTGGATAAAAAGTTTGAACCAATTGAGTTCCTACACCAACTAAGTAGTAAAACATTAAAATCCTACAAATCACACTTGAATCACTTCAGTTAAAATCCTACTAAGACTGATTTGCTGAGAAGCAAAAGAGAAATTTTCCTTTAGTTGTCAATGCAGCAGTGACGCGACTTTAGAATCTTCATGGAGAAATTGACATGGCTTCTAATTCTGCTCGAGTGTCTTACGGGGATGATGACTTCTCCTCCTCCACTTGCCTAAATTTCACAAGGAAAATATATAAGAAAGAGAATAGATTTGGCTATTCAAAAAGGATTGTTTATGTTCAAAGAAGATAGAATATACCAAGTTAAATACACTCACATGCTTGGAAGGAATCCTTTCATATGTAGTGAAACTTCCATATGAAGGTGAACCCGTTGAGAACTCAAATGCAACCAAGGATTCTCTCCTGTTACTCTTTCTAGGTTTCTTCTCAATGCTCTAAGCCTCATCATCCTCTAATTTGGGATATATCTTGCTATGAGATGAACTTATTTGAAAGATGCTCATCTCAGATGAACGACTCGCTCCTGCGACATCGACCTCTGTTGGCTAATTTTGAGAGGAATGCTTCTCTTTGACAACATGGTGTGGGGCAAATTTCTTACATGAGATGGCTACTGGATGCAAAGTCTTATCACTTCTTCTCTTCACGTAGAGAACTGTACCAGCAAGCAGACTCAGTACAAGTAAGGAAATTCCCAGGATCTGATACTGTAGGGACCAACCATGGAGCCTCATGTTAAAAAATACAAAAATTACAATCATTATTAAAATAATAACGTTCTTTCCATCGTGTTAGGTTTTCATGTAGATAGGAGTGTGAAGAAAAAGCATGGGTAGCAGCTCTCAGGCGATCCGCTATCCAGTTGCAACAACCGGTGTCGGAAATATTGATGCTCTTAATAGAGTTCCTGCTGACCTATGTACCAGAAGAAATCCTAAGGTTCTTCGGTTTCTTTCAACTTTTTTTTTGGGATTCATTTATTGGATTTTAAAGATCTGGAGTTCGAGTAGCTTAGGGAATCTTAATGTGACCTCTGTATTATTATCTACTCTCTGTGTTCTTTTTTTTGGGTGTTGTTACATTTGTTGAATTGTTCAGTAAGTGGAAATAGAAATTTAGTGATTGATTTTGATTTTCGTAGGAATTGAAGAAAATCAAAGAAGATTCTAAGGTTCTTGATTTTTTGTTGAATTTTTTAAGATCAGTAGTGAAGTTAGAACAGTTGAGGAGATTTTGATTTATTGAGTTGGTGAATTGGTGAGGTAGTGGAACCAGACATTTATAGGACATAAGACTGGCATGATTTTAGCTCAGGGTATATCTTGAGTTCTTTTCTTGATTTTCCATTCTTAATTTTTTTGATTTTTTTTCATTTCTTCTTTGAAGTTTTGTTTTTTTGGAGTCATTTGCTGAATTTTGTACAGTAGTGGAGTTAGAACAGTTCAAGAAATCTTGATGTGAGATCTTTATTCTTCTTTAGTCTTCGTTCTGGAAATCTTGGTGTTGAATTGATGAGGGAGTAGAATCAGAAATTTAGTGCTTCATTTTGATTTTCTTAGGAATTGACGAAAAACTAAGGAAGATTTTAGCTGACAGTATGTCTTGAGCTCTTTTCTTGATTTTTCCGTCCTTAGTTTCTCAAGAAGTGTTGGATACTGGTATTTGAAACCTTGTATTTGTAAAAGATTGAAAATAGAAAGAAAGCAGAAAGCTACAGTTTATTTTTTGGCACATTTATTTATTTTTTGATTTGTGTGAAATAAGACAGACCAACTTGTGGGATTACACGGAGTTTGTTGGCTAATCCATTTGGAAATCATGGCACTACATAGAAGTAACTGTTTGCTATTTTGTATTCAAATCTTCTCCTACATGCCTCTTGCTAATTACAGTTATTTATTTTCCTTCTCCATGAATCAATGGAGATGGATACGTTCTGATTTTAAATTTATATCAACCATCTTAGTGAACTTTTTGGTTTGAAAAATAATGTGAATACCAATTTTGTTTTTTTTTTCTTTCACTTTTCCTGTTCTATTTTTCTACCGAAGGTTAGCAGAGCAGTCTTTTGCACTGGCTGCTTCATATTGATACTGATGCGAGTTTCTGTCTTAATTATTTAATATTCTGTTTTGCTCAGTCTTGCTATTTTTGTTGTTTGAGTTTGCATGATGTCTATCTATGCCTCTTTCCATCCTTCCCAGTTCCCTCTTCTAAAATTATCTTTCAAAAACTTTAATTGCTTTTGAACCATGCCAATTCTTATTTATTCTCTTTGGTAGGATGGGGCTGCATTGACCTTGAGGCGACTTATAGAGGAAAAAGCTCGTGATCTTAGTGGAGAAGCTTTTGCTCGTTTCATGGATCATCTATATGAACACATTACTACATTTCTTAATAGTAATGAAGTTTCAAAAAATCTGGGAGCATTGAGGGCTATTTATGAGCTAATAGATGTCACCATCAGTGAAAATGCATTAAAAGTGGCAAAATTCTCCAATTACATGCGCGCTGCCTTTGAAACAAAGTGTGATCCATAAATCGTGGTCCTTGCTAGTAAAGTTCTTGGTCACCTAGCTAGATCTGGTGGTGCAATGACTGCAGACAAAGTGGAACGTCAGGTGTGTAGTGTTTTGATTCTTCAGATACTTGATTGTCTGACATCAGGATCTCAACTTTTTGTATTTTAGGTTAAAATTGCACTAGAATGGCTTCATGGTGAAAGAATTGAGTATCGTCGCTTTGCTGCATTCTTAATATTAAAGGTACAATTAGCATATTTCTTCATGATTTGTTGTATAAGAAAAAATTTTGAAGCTGGGTTTTGTTTCTTTCATTTTTACATGATGGGTAAACTTTGAATTTGAAGTCTCTTTTTTTGGTTACTGTCTCTCCACCCTAGAAAATTCTACTGTTCTCACCGCCATTCTACCAAATCTCCCTTTTCCTTTCTCCAACTTTTACACCCTCCGATTTGCCATTGTTATAGAAGGTACCTAAAAAGGATTTATAGAAGGTACCTAAAAAGGATTCCTCACTTTTCTCTCTCTTTCAAAACCGTGCATGAGACTTTCATCTCGCATGTCTTCTAAGTGATAAAAGAAAAAAGTGTTCCCAAAACTAAATACAAATATTAGCTATTTATTAAAATTGTATCCTAAAGGTTAAGTAGTGTTTTATTTCCTGTTATCACCGAATGAAGAGTGAAATAGTTCATACTATAGAAATGTGGTTTTCATTCTTATAATATTTTAAATAAATCCACTACATAGCATATTGAATTCCAGATACGAGCTAAGTAGTTGCTGATGATGTCCCTGTTTCAATCTCCTATCTTTAAATTTTAGGAAATGGCTGAAAATGCTTCAACCATCTTCAATGTTCACGTGCCGGAGTTTATGGATGCTATTTGGGTTGCTCTGAGGGATCCAACGTTGGTTGTTCGAGGAAAAGCTGTTGAGGCATTGCGTGTATGCCTTCGTGTTATTGAAAAGCGTGAGACAAGGTGGCGTGTTCAGTGGTATGTCTATTTTTCTCTTCCCCCTTATCATTTTTCAGAAATACTAAAAGATTGTTTCTGTGGCATATTTATTGATCCAAGGAATCTACTCTTAAATTGGTGGTTCCGACAGGTATTATCGAATGTTTGAGGCTACCCAAGATGGTTGGGGAGAAATGCGCCTGATCACAGTATACATGGATCCCTTCTCGCAGTCGGGGAGCTGCTAAGGTTTGCTATCAAATTACATCCAATTATTTATTTCATTATAGGAAGATATTTTTGATTTTCTTGTGCTTTGTTAAATTGCTGTGATCTGCTAAATGTTTGAGAAACTGGAGACTTAAAATCTCTAGTTATATCGGGGAGGACTTAAGAGTTGGTCTACCTCAAGTCTGAGGAATTTACATGTTTTGGGTGCAAATGTCTGCTACCTAATTGTTTATTATATAAAGTAATTATAATGAAGGGGCAAAAGGCGTCTATTACCTAATTGTTCTTATTAGCTATTGAATCTAGAATGCATTTGTGATTTACAGATTGATTATGATCTCTCTATGTGTGTGGGATGGGGGTGGGGTGGGGGTGGGGGTTACCTGGCTTCAGTCATTTGTAAATGACATCTCTCGTATCAATTTTTGTTAGTTGATGGTGTATATACAAGATCCTCTATTGATCTTAGATTATGTGGTCAGGTTTTATAAGATATCGTCTTGAAACGTGTTGCAG
This sequence comes from Capsicum baccatum var. pendulum, assembly GCA_030864225.1. Lineage (NCBI taxonomy): Eukaryota > Viridiplantae > Streptophyta > Magnoliopsida > Solanales > Solanaceae > Capsicum > Capsicum baccatum. Next base: position 154,375,298 of record CM061551.1, on the reverse strand, counting down.
ATTTCACTTGCAAGAAGTTGAAGCTCTATAAGTGCAAAAAAATTACTGATTTCAAACTTGAAAAACTCATCTTCAAAACCTAACCAAAAAATTATTCCAATGTATAACCAAACAATGTTTCAAAAATATTTTTGGAAAAAAGGGGGAAACTTTCTATGTTGAAAAGGTTTCTAGGATAGTTGTTGGTTTGTGATGGTGTGGTTTGTCTTCTTATGAGGTGCTAGTGAGGGTAAAAGGTAGGTTCTTAGGTGATGGATGGCTGTATGAAGAGGGTGGTGGTCAAGTTACCTTTTCAAGCAATTTGAGGGCAATTTTTTCTTTTCTGTATTGCCATGTATGCAATTATGCTAGTATGGTTCCATGACTACTTTAGTTTCACGGATTTATATGCTTTTGGTTTATGTCTCCTTCACAAAGAATAATGTAATATCCTCAAGTCATATGTTATGGGAATTAGACCACGGATTATCTATCTGCTTGTGATATGATAAATGATTGATAAGAGCAAATTTATCATCAGAATGTGCAGGAACACGGGAGAGTTCATGATGTCAAGATACAGGAAAGTTGCTAAAATTGTTCTAAGATTTATGGGGCAACGAAATCGCCTAGTTCGCCTCAGCATAACTTCTCTACTTCCTCGAATTGCCCATTTCCTGCATGATCAATTTGTGGCTAATTATTTAATGGTTTGTGATATTTGATTTCATTATAATGGTTTAATCTGCTTTTACTAACTGTAGAATCTGGATGAATGAGATTTGCATCTTCAATGTTGACTACTGTGAACTCAAGTTTGTTGATTTTACTTCTACAGATATGCATGAATCATATACTTTATGTCCTTAAAATACCTGTAGAACATGGCAGTGGGTTCATCGCTCTTAGGGAGATAGCTGGTGCTCTGAATAGTGAACTCATTAACTATTTGCCGACAATATCCTCTCACTTGCGTGATGTGGTTATGCTATATATATCATTACAGATGTACTTGTCTAACTGTACTATTTCTGGTCTTTCAATTGGAAAGTTATATTTTCTGTTCCCAATGTAAAAAGAAGTTATAAATAAATGAAAGGTTCTCTCTGAGTTTGAGCAAAAATGTCATGAACGGGTTCTTTTGTGTGGTGTTGCTCAAGGGTAACATATGTATTTTTTGTGTCACAACATTCCACCTTTGGATTGTAGGTTCTTTCTATAACATGTAAATGCGCGAGCAATAATCGTAACAGGTGAAATATGTTTCTCTCAGATTGCTCCCCGTAGTGGCAGGCCCTCACTTGAGGCGCTAGCATGTGTTGGAAATATTGCTAAAGCAATGGGACCAACCATGGATCCTCATGTATGTGGTCTCTTATATTCTATGTTTTCTTCTGGGCTTTCCCTGACTCTGGTGGAAGTGTTGGAGCAAATAACTGAAAGTTTCTCTCTGAGTTTGCGTAGAACTTTCATGAATTAGTTCTTTTGTGTGGTGTTGCACAAGGGTAACATATGTATTTTCTGTGTCTCAGCATTCCACCTTTGTTGCCAACTATCCAGAATTGGCTGCTTGAATTTATCTCAACAATCCTTTCAAGATGTCATCATTCAATGCCAAGATAATCAGCTTCTGTGAGTCGAGGGCATATTACAACGGTTACCCCCAAGTACCAGAACTGAGTGGTTCTGCGCTAGTTTAACTTGCTTTGAGAACCCTTGCTCGTTTTAATTTCAAGGTTTGTCATCTATATTTCTGTGCACTTTATTTCCCTTCTTGATAGTTTAGTTTGATACTGGATTTGTGGTTACAGGACCATGATCTTCTTGAGTTTGCAAGGGAGTCTGTTGTTGTGTATTTAGAAGATGAGGACGGAGCTACAAGGAAGGATGTTGTGCTGTGTTGCTGCAAAATAGTAGCAAATTCTTTCTCGAAGATCTCTTCTATCCAGTTTAGTCCTAGTAGAATCAATCTTGCTAGTGGAAAGCGACGTCATCGGGTTGTTGAAGAGGTTTACTTTTGAACTGTGTCTCTTGGTATTATTTATTTCACTGGTTTATCACTTCTTAATTATCTGATCATTTAAATATGTGCCTTTAAAAACAACCTTGTCCTAATATCTGTATAAGGATGTACAATTTAGTTTTAGCCTTTAAGGAGTGGCTTGGTATTACAGTCTCTCTATCAATCTTTCAGACGGTTTATCCCCTTTTCTTGAATAGGTTGCAGGTATCTCTCTTGGTGAACTGATTTTGGCATGCATGCCTGGACTGGGTCCCAAGTTTAGCATATGTTACTTACTCTTTTCATCCCACAAGTTGGCCTACTTTCTTTTCATTGGTTGATTTAGTCCCAAGTTTGCACATTTTAATTACTTCCTCCATTCCAAAGTCTCCTAAATTGCTTTTATTGGCAATTAGTATTTGTAGAGTATGTTGTAAATCATTTGATACCTTAATCTCTTTCTTGAACCCATTACTCGATAAAGTATTTTTCAGTGTCATTTGTTTACATTCTTTTTCATAATTTGTAACCTATTTCTATTACCTTCCCAAAATCCAGAACAATCTTTTTTTTTGTCACGTATGATTTCTATTTACATTACACACTATACTTTGTCACAATTGAACTATAATGGAGGTTTAGGCAAGGGGAAATTGATGTTTATCTTGTGGTACTCTTTCTTTTTTGTCGTTGGTGCTTTTGTACTGAACTGGTCTGGTGATGTAAAAAGGATCTTCAAAGGGTTGGATTTTCAGTAAAGAAAAAGAAAGTAGATAGCTTTGTGCATCAAATGCAAAGGCTTTTCTCTCTGAATAGCATAGAGGGTTGGATTAGTTCGCACCATCATTTGTATTTTATAGTTTGCACTTGTATTTGTATTTATTAGTTCGCACCATCATTTGTATTTTATATAATTCGCACTTGTATTTTAAGGAACTATTTTATATTTGACTGTATATTATATTAGATTATATTTGTATTATGATTTTATTGTGTTTGTATATTTAGATTATATTTGTATTTGTATTTGTATTCTATTTTCATCGATGTCTTTTTATTTTTAAAGAATTATTTTGTATTTGTAAGTTGATTGCATATTGTATTTAGCCATTTTATCATTTGTATTTGTATACAAACAAGTAAATGCATTAATTGTATTTTCTTGATTCTAAAATATATAAATATGCAATGTATCATTTGATACAAATGTACCGTTTTGTATTTGTATGTCAAAATTATTATTCATATTTCTAAATAAATAAATATCATTTGATACAAATACAATTACAAACAAATGAAACCAACGATTTTAAAAATACAAATACATATTTTATTTTCATAAAATTTGAATTGTATTTATTTGCATTAATAAACATATCTCGTATAAATAAATACAAACAAATATTCGTAAAAAGACAATCAATCGTTCCTTTTCAATAATTAAAAAATACAAATGATAGTTCACACTTGTATCTATATGTTATAGTTCGCATTTGTATTATTATTTTATAGTTACCACTTGTATTTATATGTTATAATTCGTCTCTCTATTTATATTTTATAGTTCGCACTTGTATTTATGTTTACAAGTTCGCACAAATGAAAAGAATGAAAAAAAAAAGAAAAAATTTAAAAAAAAAAAGGAGAGTAATAGAAAATAAAGAAAAAAAATAGAACGAGAAAAAATAACAAGAAAAAGATGAAAAAGAAAAGAAAAAAAGACAAAATGCAAAAAAGACAACAAAAAAAAATTGAAAAAGAAAGAAGAAAGAGAAAAAAAAAGGAAAAGAAAAAATGAAGTAAAAACAGAAAAAAGAAAAAAAAAAGTAATAGATAATAGTGAGGAAAAAAACAAAAGAAAACCAAAAAAATCAAAAAAGAAAAGAAAGAGAAAAAGAAAAAAGGGCGGAAAAAAGAAGAAGGAAAAAAAAAAGGAAAGACAAAATGAAAAAAAGACAACAAAAAAAAAAATTGAAAAAAGAAAGAAGAAACAGAAAACAAAAAAAAGAAGGAGAGGGAAAACTGTAGAAAAAATATATATAAAAAAAAAGAGTAATAGAAAATAGAGGGAAAACAAAAAAGGAGAAAAAAATACAAATAAAAAAAATACAAAATTAAAAAAATGAAAAAATTGGAAAAAGAAAAGAAAGAGAAAATGAAAAAAAAAAGAAAAAAAAAGAAAGGAAAAAAATGAAAAGAAAAGAAAAGTAATAGAAAATAGAGAAAAAAAATTTATGGAAGAGACTATGAATTGTAATTATGAAAAAATTATTGGGCAAGAAAATGTTATGAATTGTAATTAGTTGAAACTAGGCTAAATAAGGTAATTAAGAGTCAATATTGACTAAGTTGTGTAATTATCCCAATTTTTTTTCTCATTTATATATATATATACATATATATTTATATTCTCATTTTATTGCTTTCTTTTGTATCTTCTTTTGGGATCTCATCTCCAAAAATCTTGGCCATAATTCACAATGGACAAGGATTATGAAATCAGAATTAGAAATTTTATGAAATTTGTTTTGTTTCCTTTCTTAGTTTTCTATCTTCTCTCATTTCATTTTTTTTTTCATTTTAAACATTATTCATTTTTTCATTCTCCTCAAAATCAATCTTTACCTTCTCAATAACCTCTTTAAATTGCCACCTACTATTTTTACTTCATCTTCTATTTATAGTTTTTTAATTTCTATATAGATAAGAGTTAAAGAATTAATAAAAATATATATTAATCAAATCACACTTCTACTTAACTATACATTAAAAGTTATGCAAAATCTATACATGTCAATTATTTTGAGATGAAAAAAATATATAATTAGAGAACATAAATATTTTAATTTAAATATTTGCACTAATAAAATATCATGATTTTTTACAGTTTAGTATTTATTTATAATGAATTTTATCTTTTAAATACCAACAATTATTACTATTGATACTTACCTTATGTAACTACTATGATTAATGCATGATACGATAAATATCATTAAATATCATAATTTTTTATAATTTAATATTTATTTATCAATAATTAATACTATTGATTGTTACCTTTTTAATAGCAATAGGTACTACATTGATTACTACAATTTCCTTAAAAAAACCTAAGATAAAAGATTTTTTAGGAAATGATGTTTTTTATGCAATAATTTAAATTCTAATATAAAGAATGATTCCAAAAATCTGAAACTGAAATATTTGAGATAAATGACTTTCCTAATTTAAGAATGCAAGATTAAAAATATAAATTAAAAATCAATAAAATTTAAAAAAATGTATGAAGAATGCTTATTAATAGAACACAAATCTTAACCACGTGAACGTAAATAATGAATACAAAGTAAAACTTATTCATATTCTTTTATTTATTTTTCTCATGTTTTTGCCCATTTTCATTATTTCATTTGTCTTAATTTTTTTTCAAAAATTTATAAAATTTTCATTTTTACTCCAAAATTTTGATGCAAAATCTTCTCTTCTCTCATATATAACTTATAAATATATTAGAAAAAATATCATGTAAAGTAGCCCTAGAAAAAGAGAAGAAGAGAAAAGAATTCTCATAAATTTTAAGTAAAATCCCTATTTTTACTCCAAATTTTATACAAAATTTTCTCCTCTTCCATATACAACTTATAAGTTCATCATGGGAAGTACCATATAAAGTAGACCAAGAAAAAGAGAATGTTAGAACAAAATTTTCATAATTATAATGTAGCCATAGGAAAATAGAAGAGGAAGAGAATAAAATTCTCATAAATATTTTTGTTTACTCTATTGTATACAATTCAATATCAAAAATAGGTTAAAAACATCATTCTATTCTATCAAACTCATCGTCTCTAACCGTACCATCAAACCTTCTATCATGAATCTGTTTGTCATCCTCGTATTCATATTTGTCTTGACCCGACAAATTCGTTTGGTGGACTCTCGAAAAATAATAGAGAATCTTTTGCATAGCATTCTGTTTTCTATATTTTTGTAGATCCTAATAGGATTGTGTGATTGAAATCATATAATTCTGGCTTTAATTTATAGAGGTTAGAGATGAGTGTATTTTTTTTTTGTTTAATTGCTGCAAATTTTTTTTATGTTACAATGATCAAATTAATAAGTTTTTATGACAAAGAAATCAAAAGTCTGAAATGATAGTAATGACCATCAATACTTTAATGATTTTCCTTCATAAATAAAGAATATCAAAAGTTGTAATGGTAATAGTAAGTAAATATTAAAAGATAAATGTCCTTTATTAATTAGTTTAATTGTCCATTTAATTAAATAATAGTGTAAAAAATTCAAAAAAACCAGTAAAAGATAAATACTTTTTCATTGAGGCATGTCACATCAGCAACCTACAATGTCTCCTTTATATATGTATATATAGATTTGAGAATATGTTAAAAGTGTCAGTACAATGAACTATTTTAGAAGTAGAAAAGGTTTTTCTATTTTTAAAAGAAAAATAGTGAATAGAATTAAGACATTATTTTCACTACAATGAACTATTTTAGAAGTAGAAAAGGGTTTTCTAAAGATAGTGAGAGATTTTAAATTTTTAAAGTTTTAGAATAATTGGTAAAATATTTTTAGATAACTCCAGATGTTAACTAAAGTTTTTTTTTTATATAGTTAAGGTGTGTAATAGGTCACTTATATAATTTATGTGTGGCTTAGACTTTTCTTGTATAGTATGGGGTGGAAATGACGTCTTTTCCCTTTATTTAGTGATGATTGATGAGAGTGCAATATTCAATGGTACCATATAAAAAATTATGTATTTAAGTGAGAAAAGATAGAGACGTTTGTTGCTTATTATCCACCAAGTTTTGAGCCTCGTGAAATTTGCTTTCGAGATTTTTTAGTTTATAAAAGAGACACAAAAGCTTAATTTTTATGCACAAGTCAATAGAATAGAATATGAAGAAAAGAGACATCTAACACAGAAGAATTGAATTAAATTAGAACATGAAATCATGAAAAACAAGATTATACATAAGGAAGATAAACTAGATCTGATGAGAAGGCAAATATATTACTACTTGATATTGAGAGAAGTCTTATCATTATTTGGCTTGGGCTTACCTTTTAGTGGTAGAATATTTTTCGATAATATCCATAATTATTATTATTAGACTGTGAATGTTAAGAAGGGCCAATCCCGCTTATAAATGTAATAGATCATTCTTAGTAAATAAGATTTACAATCATGAATGTCATATTATTTTTATCTAGTGATAAGAGCGCAATGTTTATTATGTAACCACATGGCAGAATATGAAGCAGTAGCATGTGCAAAAAAAATATTTAAGTGAGAAAAGATAAAGACGTTCGCTTACTATTCACCAAATTTCGAACCTCGCAGCATTTACTTTCGAGATTTCTTAATCATGAAAATGAAATAAAAGAACTTGAATTTTGATGAACATTGGAAAACAAGAATAGCGAAATCATCGAACTTGATGTAAAGGCACGTTTGAGATGCAACTATTCTAATTTCAAATTCTTGATGTTGTGACCTTATTAAATAAGTTGTTTGTAATAGTTTAATAGATAAAAGTTCACATAGTAAGTACATGATGATATGAATATGATAGTGTAATGATATTTTTGCACCAACCTACTATACATGTTACTTATTCCTTTGATCTATTTTATTTATCTAGTATTGACTTAACACAACAAGAAATAAAGTGACCATTTTATTATATTATTACTTGAATATAATAGCATTTATACTTTGAAAAATAACTATAGTTAATTTAACAAACTCAAATTAGAAATTATTGATAAATTATCTCTTGATTTTTAAATTAGACAAACAAAAAAGAATACCTATTGCTATTACATCCGATAAATAAAAGTGCACTGACCAAAAGAAAGTATCATTACTTTAGATATCTAATTAATTGCAATTACATATATTAGTAATTGCTATGATTGAGTAAATATTTTTTACCCCATATATAACTTTTTTTTGGTAATACCTCATATATAACTTATTCTGTCCGTTCTATTTATTCCCATTTTTTTAGCCTGAATTGAATCAAACTATTCATCTTTAATTCAAAATTCCACTTTTATCTAATGAAAAAGTTAAGCAATTATCAAGAAGAGGAACCTGCAATGCTTGTTGCTAAGAAAATTGATGAACTCGCACTACCTGTTTTTGAGGACATATTTGAGGCAAAAATGAAATCAAAATAAAGATCTTCAACAATATTAAGGTTCTTATCTCTGATGTTGGTACTTATGATTGCTTTCTTATCATTCTCAGTAACTGATTCTCCTATACTTGCTACCACTGGGTCTATTATAGACTTAAGATTCTCTAATGTCAGTATTCCATCACATATTCCGGTCTTGGCTTTTCTAGTCTTACCTAAGGCTAATAGTTACTTTAAGAAATTCTCGGGTGAAGTGGTTTCTTATTTCTCAAAGTTGATTAATAACCTTGGTAGAATAGATGATGTGCATCCGATTAAATTCATGAACTTGACTGCTCTAGAAGAGAGTAACAATATATCACGGATATTTGACAGGCAGTACTGGTAGTGAGAAATTGGATAAAAAGTTTAAACCAATTGAGTTAGAAGAGGATGAAGAATCTGAAACCGAGCCAGATGAGGAAGAATTTCAAATGGATGCTGATTTAGATAACGGTGGGGAAGTTGAAATTGAAAGAATGGCTGTGTTGGAGATTGAAGAAGCTTCCGCAATTCAATGGGTTCACCTTCATATGGAAGTTTTACTACATATGAGAGGATTCCTGCCAAGCATGTGAGTGTATTTAACTTGGTATATTCTCTCTTCTCTGAATATAAACAATTCTTTTTGAATAGCCAAATTTATGCTCTTACTTATATATTTTCCTTGTGAAATTTAGGTAAGTGGAGGAAAAGAAGTCATCACCCACGTAAGACACTCGAGCATAATTAGACGCCATGTCAATTTCTCCATGAAGATTCTGAAGTCGCGTCACTGTTGCATTGACAACTGAAGGAAAATTGTTCTTTTGCTTCTCAGCAAATCAGTCTTAGTAGGATTTTAACTGAAGTGATTCAAGTGTGATTTGTAGGATTTTAATGTTTTAATTAGTTTGCTAATGTTATAATGTTTTTAGTGAAACTTTCTGCATGCTGCCTCCGTTTGTTGAAGTTTCGTTTATTAGTTTAGGATTTCATATGGCTTGTGTATAGCACTTTGCTTGACCCTTGCTTCTATGAACTTTTCCATGATCTGATTGTTGGCCTTATTTCTACTTAATTGTTTGATGAACTTTTCATAGTACAACGTAGTTTAGGAAATTTGATGTCGTAACTTATTTGTCCCCACCTTAAAAGTTAAACAAATGTAACCCTTAACACTTTTGATTAAATCATACTCTCGAATGTAGAACTTCTAACCATCTTCTTCCAACTAGATATTTTATTATATTGTGATATGAGAACTTACCTCGAATACTTGTATGGCCAATGACACTATTTCTGAGTTTATGTGAACTAAAACGTTTATGAACGTTTTCATTAGTACTTCTAGCCATCTTCGATAAGAGTCTCAGATTTAGTTGAGCAAATGTGTGAGCTTTCAATGACAAATTGGAGTAAGGAAACTCAAAAAATAACTTTTAACACAAGTACATGGAGTGACTCAACTTTAGCTGGATGTTATGGTTGATAGGTGGAGCTATGAAGGTACAATATTTACATTTGATTGTTACTTATATCTTATTGTATTGTATGAAAGAGAAAAAAGCAATAAATTTTACAGTCAAGAGACAGATCCCTTTACAGAACAACTAAAGCAAATAGTATACAAGAACAATGTCAAACCATTACCACATCCAAAACTCTTTTTTAGATGGTATTTCCACATGATGTGCCTTCTTCAATGCGCTTATTCAACAAAAAGTATGAACAAATCCCTTGTAAATGAGTCCAACAACAACATATGTCCACTGAGCAACCAGCCTAACATTAGAATTTCTACATCCAAACACCCACTGATTTAACGTCACTATCACAACCTCCATAAGTGAAAAAAAATTGTAGTCTTGCGCGACTTTATCTCCCAATTCAAAGTAAATGTGCCTAGAAGAAATTGAATTTATTCAGTCATGAGAACAGACTCGGCAAGCATCAAGAAATCGTTAAGAAGATGAGTCGGAATGAGAAACAGGACAGACATATGTAAACCAGGTCAGAAAGGCTATATCAACCACTATATTTGTAATTGATCCTATTTTTTATAAAATTCTATTAGTTAATCAAGAAACTGACAGCAGAAGGTTTATTGTGGAGGGAAATCACTGTCTCAAAAGCTCCCACCAAAGCTTTAACCTTGCTTTTCCCGGTTCCAACAAGCTTACTCTCCGTCTCTTCAATCACATTATTCAACAAACCCTGCACATCTTTTTTTTCTTGCACATCCTGATGCCTTAAAACAATTATTGCAGAGATAGGGATGGTATTACTTTTGTCACCATCAAATCCATTCTTTTTAAAGACTCTCTTTCTTATATTAATGTCCTGGCTTTCACCCACATGTCATCCCCATCTAAATGTTAGCCTCCTAGGGCTGCTAGTTTTATGCTGGAGGTTAACTATCTTGCCCCTCCAGAACTTCAGTTTCACTGCCGAAGAATTATTATCATTAGAACAACCTGTCTTACCTTTTCTCAAAGTCTTTTTCTTATTTTCCCCAATAGTTTCTGCTTCTGCTATGTGCAACAACTTTTTGCTACTAGAGATGTATTTACCCAATGCACTGTTTGCAGAATTAACAACTTCCTTTTTATATTCTTCATTAGACAACGGACGTGACTGTAAATGGGATGAACACTTTGGTGATGCTTTCACTTTGGGAGTACGTAAAGTTTTCTCAGTAACCATTTCAAGGTTCAGTTTATTTGTCCCATATCTCCGCATCTTGTTCTGGTCCTTCAGAGGAGCCAACAGTTTTAAGCTTTTATTGCTTCTTACCCTCAAGATCAAAGGTTTAACAGAGGAAGATTTTGGAGGAGATGAAAGAGTTTGCGTCTTCAAATATTTCTCTGCGGTCGATTATTTGTTTTCTATAATTAGCAACAATGTCTTTCTTGCCTCCTGCATCTACACCTCCTAAGATCTTAGACAAAGATTTTATTTTCTTTTCTGTATCTGGCATCTTGTCGCTTGAGGAATCCAATTTTAGAAAGTGAACACTCTTTGGTGTCAGCAGTATCTTTTTCTTTTTTATTTCAGAGGGTTCAAGAGAGTGAACCTTAGGAGAAGGCCTTCGATCAACCACATTCAACTTCTTTCCCTGTCCTAGCATACTCCCTGGAGGAGCAGATGGCTTTTGATTGACCATGACCTCTTTCTTTTCCTCTACCAGCATACTCCCTGGGGGAGTAAAAAGCTTTTGCTCAACCACAGTCACATTTTCTCCCTCTCCTAGCATACTCACCAGAGAAGCTGAAGACTTCTGCTCAACCATAGTCACCTCATCTATCCTTCCCTCCATGCAACCTGGAGGAGAAGAAGGTTTTTGCTCAACCATAGTGACCTTCTTTTCATCTTTGAGTACACTCTCCTGAGGTGATGAAGGATTTTGGTAGACCTCATTTACCTTTTTTCCCTCTTCCAGCATATTCACAAGAGGAGTGGAAAGCTTTTGCTTGACCAGAATCCCCTTCTTTGTATCACTCTGGTTACAACTTGAAGTAGTGGAAGTCTTTTGCATGACCACGATCCTCTTCTTCACCTCTCCCATTATACTCCCTGAAAAAGTGGAAGGCTTTTGCTCAACTCCTGTCACCTTCTTTTTCTTTCCCAGCACACTCCCAGGAGGAGTGGAAAGCTTTTGCTTGACCAAAGTCCCCTTTTTTACCTCCCCCACCAAGGTCCGTGCAGGACTCTTCTCATCAACAGGAAGTTTGTTCTTTCTTTTTGATAGAGGATCCCATCGCTTTGCTTAAGATAAATGTTTCCTGCCATATTTATAGAAGTCATGCCAAGAACCTATGGAAGCTCTTACATAATGAGGAATAACATCTTGTCCGCTATCAGGAGCATTCAAATTCCCAGTGGATTGCCTTCTTGTATTGCTTGCATTGTAAGATGAAGTAGAGGAGGAGCTGCGATAGTAGGGAAGAACCTTGTTTCTATTACTCATAGATCTCGGTTTTATTGTGTTGATTTTATCTGGCTTACTTCTAGCAGAGTCATTCTTCATGCTAGTTACTGGACTCACTAGTTCATCGATGTTATCCTCATCCATAGAGTCATTCTTCATGCTAGTCACTGGACTTACTAGTTCATCGGTGTTCCTCAGCCATAGAGTCATTCTTCACACTAGTTACTGGACTTGCTAGTTCATTGGAGTTATCCTCAGCCATCATTCCAGAACCCTGGCACCATGAACATATGTAAACATTAGGAAGAATATCCATTAGGTGAGCAGTAAAATACAGGATGTACTGCACACTTATGGGACTTCCTCTTGCCTTTTTCCTATATGTATTGTTGCTGAGATCACAATGAGAATAAATTAACATATATATTGCTAATTGAATACAACTATTGACTTATCTAGTTAAGCAAGCTGCAATCAGTATCTATAATACTTTTTGAATTAGACAGCTGGAGTTAAGAAATTGAAAGGTGTGTCTTCAAACCAAGAAAGACATATAACAAGTGGTTTTTGAAACCTAATTATTCCATTATAATTCCATGAACAAAATATAAGGTGGACCAAAAATTGTACACATTAGATATCTACATCTCCATGTTTGATACATTTCTTTTGGAATAAACATATAACTAATTGAGTTGTCAAATCTTCATAAATCATATTATTAACAAATCATGTTGTCCAATTCTGAAAAGTGAAATGCTTATATAATCTCCCTTGCCGAAAAGAAAATGAATGATTCTCTTATAGCAGACGAAATTATTAGTTGGATTAAACATCTTGATCGGTTCCTACACCAACTAAGTAGTGAACGGTGTTATATCTCATGGATGAAGGTAATTGGCAATTAATACAACTTACTAGTGCGAGTTGTATTGACAGAACATGGAAATAAGTGAATATTGAGAATGACTAGAATATCATGCATGCTTGGGGAGGGAAATATGTACTTTTAGATTCAATAAATGTTCAAGTCATCAATATATAAGATCAAGAAAAGAATATCCAAAAAAGAAAAGAAGAAGATAAATATAGATAACTCACCAATATTTGCAGAGATTGAAGAACAGGACTAAGACAGGAGAAACTTTGACTATGTCAAAGTTGTACGTGCTTTCAAATAGCAAGACTAACACCCTAGGGTTCCTAAATATCTGCATCTCTATTGGGAAGTGTGTTACCTAACTAAAAGGAAAACTTCAAGTGATTAGGGTGTTCAAAAGACAAATACCAAAGGAATTTGACAAGCCAAGAAATCATCAAATACCTGAGTATTCCAAGTGGTGACTATTAAAGATTTAACCTGAGCAGGTAAATTCGCTGCAAATTAACCAAATTATGTTTGGCATTGAAGCATCTCCGCGAAGACTAATTTTTACATGTTCCAGCACAGGAACGGAAGAAAAGTAAAATCTAACTCTGTTATTAAAAAAACACTCAAACTCATGCAGTTTTGTAGCCTGAAGATCAATCTCTTCTAATCCTCCACAATCAACAAAAAGAACAGATGTTACTATACCGGAGATGCATAGCTTATGCAGAAGATTGCAATATTTTATGATTAACTGATTAAGGTTCAAACACGAGGACAAATACCCTTAAGTTGTCCCGTTTCTATCAGAACGCCCATCAAGAAAAGGGTCTTGAGGGAGTTGAGATGGAGTGTGACACTTGGTTGTACAATGCAAACACTCAAAATCAAAGATTTCAAGGAGGATGCTTGAGAGAGAAGCTCAAGGGAAAAATCAAAAAATGGGTTGCGGTGAAGGTTAATGTATTTTGAGGTAGGAATTTTGCCACAGCTAAAGTTGAGATGTAATCTTTCAACATCTAATTTTGAAACAGAATGCATCAATTGGACAAATTCACTAGAAAATTTTCTCTGAATGAAAGTGTTCATTTCAAGTTCAACCACTTTACGACCCAAATAAAGGTGCAAAAACTGATTTACTACTTCCAAGAATTTTTCTGATAGTAAGGATGACATGTACGACCTAAATAGTTAACACCAAACATGTCAAGGCTGAACTGTAATGTAAGCCTAGAAGCAACAAGATATCTCCACCTTGTAGACAAAATGCTGGTCTTAACAGCATCTTTAATTGTCATATGTGGCAGAATTGAAGACAAAACGTCATCTAGTAGCTGACTCGTTTAATCCACCTTTGCCTTATCAACATCTGATAGCTGACTCACATAATCCACCTTTGCCTCAAGATCCTAATTCCATTAATTACACGAGCAAGCAAAAATACTTCAGAAGAAATTTTACATAATTCAAAAAAGAAAATCCAGATTTAAAAATAGTACTACTAGAATAAGTATTTGTTATTGAACCCAAGTTATCTAGAAAAAGGTATAATTATGCATAAATAACATGCTTGGACTCCTGAATTAAAACATACGGTTAATTCATCATATTCACTTGATTACGATATGATTCTTTTCTAATCTTATACAAATTTGTTCTCATAAAACAACAACAAAACTAGAGTTTATAGTTACATTTGTTGAAGTTTCCTCCTCCTTTTTACTTAACAGTCTTTTTCTCGAAAAATCAATTCCTCCCAATGTAAGCAATCCCAGAATCACTCCTCTTGACACAGTAAAATATTACAAATAAACACACACAAAAAAAGAATGAATTTTAATTATCCGAAAGTAAACAATGAACATGTTTAAATTAAGATATTTTTACCCAGGTGATCTCTACCCATATCTGTACAACTTTCAGATAACAAGTTCACGTGCCAGAGTTTGTGGATGCTATCAATCTCTCAGACGGTTTATCCCCTTTTCTTGAATAGGTTGTAGGTATCTCTCTTGGTGTACTGATTTTGGGATGCATGCCTGGACTGGGTCCCAAGTTTAGCATATGTTACTTACTCCCTTCATCCCACAAGTTGGCCTACTTTCTTTTCATTGGTCGATTTAGTCCCAAGTTTGGACATGTTAATTACTTCCTCCATTCCAAAATCTCCTAAATTACTTTCATTGGCAATTAGTATTTGTAGAGTATGTTGTAAATCATTTGATACCTTTATCTCTTTCTTGAACCCATTACTCGATAAAGTATTTTCCATTGTCATTTGTTTACATTTTTTTTCATAATTTGTAACATATTTCTATTACCTTCCCAAAATCCAGAACAATCTTTTTTTTGTCACGTATGATTTCTATTTACATTACACACTATACTTTGTCACGATTGAACTATAATGGAGGTTTAGTGTAGCACCCAGTATTCAAGTACATTTATTGGCGTATTCAAGTACGTGTATTGGTCTTATTTATATGGAATTAATTTTTTTATTTTATTTATACCAGAATTTGCCCCTCGATGGTTCCATACGAAGGTTATTGAATAAGCTTTCCAACGATATAATGATTTCCAAAAACGGATAGGTTTCGGATATAATTGAGCACGTTTGAAACCATAAAACGGTGGCCGGGATATTTGGGAATAGTAAATGTGCAGGAAAATTTCCTGCACACAAACTACTGAGGCTAGCCAATTTTTTTGGTTCAACTTCGAACGATCATAACTCCCTTAACATAATGAACTGGGAGAGCTGCAACCTATGAAAAGAAATATCTTTGAGTTTTATTTCTAATGCAATTGGTTTCATCCAAGTCCAACGTCTGATCAAGGAGTTCAGCCTCTCAAAATAGATTTTTAGGGTCAACTTAAAACGACCATAACTCCTTGTACAGGATGAACTGGGTGGCCTACTTTATATGAAATAAAATCCCATTGAATTATCTTTCCAACGATACCAATTTCACCCAAATACGATATCGAAGAAAATAGTTATGGTCGATCTGCTTTAGCTTATCAAAATAGTCCACCAAATGACAAATTTGACATTATTTAAATTTTAAAGGCATTTTGGTCATTCTCTATAATATGATGGACGGGAATATGTGGATATATACATGTATATGAGTTCAAAAACTCATTTTCATCATCAGTCATTGAGAAAGAACAAACCCTAGCCAAATTTGACCTTTAAATTACTTTTGATTCAACCGTAGAAATTCCAAAGTAATCTTATAACTGCGTAAGGGCATCTATTATTTGTGAAAATAGCATTGCATAATCAATAGGTGAATTCTAAGGTATGAATATTGTTTGCCTTTATTCTCTTCCATATTTATATGTGTGATAGAGGATTATATGTATTGGTTGTTATTCAAAAGTGATGAAAATAGGGTTATGGACTATTTTGCATGGTTTGGTTGTATTGAATTGTGGGAGGTGGATATGGTAATTGATTTATGGAAGGTGGATATGGTGATATACTATTGAATTAATGATTATTTATGTCTATGGCAAAATTTGGTTTAATGGATTGGTTGGAAGGATAAATGAATCCAAACTTGATATTGGAGGATGTTGTATGAATATGCATGGCATGTGAATGTAATCGGAGTATAAGAAGGTTAAAGTGACACCCTTTATGGTGTAATTAAGGCTTACTACTCAACCATTAGTTTGGTGAATTCAAATAATTGAATTGTGACGTTTGGTTGCTAATACTAGATTGCTATATATGTTAATTGTAGATAAGTAATCCGAAAAGACGGGAAGTCCATTTGGGACTAGTATTGAAGGTTGATAGTCAGGTATGTAAAGCATACTCTATACCATATCATTGGCATGAAAGTGAACAATTGTTCTATTAAAAAAGTTTCCAAAGTTATTCAATAACATGTGATCCATAATAATTTTGTATGATGTCTTACGTTACCAATGAACTTGTTTCCACCCTACAAGATGTCAAGACATTCCAATTGTAGACACTTAACTTTGTCCCCCTCAAAAGTTAAATTTTATTCATTTCTACCTTATCATATCATGTACCCTCACCCACGTGAGTACATCCCACAAAAAAAAATAACTCTCAACAAAATTCCTAACAAAATTTTATTCTTTTAACACCCTAACAACCCTCTCCAATAAGAAAATGACAAATCACCACCTCACCACCCAATACCCTACCTCCCTACCCTATCAAACCCTACCCCACGTCACCCTCCCCTCTTTTCTTGTCCAAAAAAAGGACCAAAAAAAGAAAAAAATAATAATACAATATTTATATACACAGATTACACACTAGAAAGGGGGATTTTTGGTATCATCAGGAACAAAAAAAAAGGACCTGAGCATAGACAAAGAAAATCAGCTCCACTCTCTCTCTACTCCCTTTCTACTCTCTCTCTCTCTCCAAAAACTAAAAAGAAAAAGGCCTCCATTCGGTGCCTCTCCATCCGATTGATGACGGCAGCAATAATGTCGTCGTCACCGTCAGTCGTCCACCGGTCACTGTCTTGCGAGCCAACCCGAGCTACTTTATTTTCCGCCTCTTCGGCGACGACAACAGGCATCGGTCAGCGTCCATCGAGCCAACACGTGCTACTCCATTCATCGCCTCTCCATCCGAGCAACAACGACAGTAGGCACCAGAAACAGTAAAGCCGGTAACCTTCTCAACGACACCCAACTCGTTTCCCATCGATTCCAATGAGATTTCATGTATCTTCTTGATTTTTCATAATTTTAGTCTCGGTTCATCTGATACTTCTTATTTCTTCGTACAAGGTTAGTTGGAAATCGATGGTTTGGGGTTTCAAATTTGAGATCTTGGGTTGTTTTTGAGTTTTATTCGGGTTTATGCGTTATTCAATGTGAGGCTTTGTCGTGGCTTTTTCTAATCTGTCCGAGGGTATTCAATATCGAGTTTGGAGTTTTTGGCTTTGAAGGTTCAAATCAAGAGTTTTGGATCCAACTTTGTCTTTTGATCACATATTTTGGCACAATAAAAGCTTCAATCGAGGTCCAACTCTAGACTTTCTCTTATTTATTTTATTATTTGGGATGTTTCGTATTTTGATTTGGATGTTCGTGTGTTGTTTGATATTTGTTGGTGATGAACGTATGTTGTCTTGTTTGGTGATAGTCTGTTATTTTGATATGGACTCGTTGTTTAATTTTATTGAAAAGTGATTGTGGGTCGTTGAAGTAGAAATGGTGAATTGTGAAAACTTAGTATAAAATTGAAATTTGGGGATGGGAATCGAAAAATTGATAAAAGTGAATATTATGATATTTTTGATACATTGTTGATGTTGAATGCGATATGTCGTCGAGCGGGTAGGCAAACGTAGGCCGGGTAGGCGAAATTTAGGAATAAGTGTTTCGTAGGATGTTGGAATGTGCGTGTGAATGTCTCTTTCTAGATTATCTTATTTAATTCAGATGTATTTATTTAGCCGGGGAATGCCCCGAGACCACTTGTACTTATTCACCAGGGAATGCCCCGACGTATCATGTTGGCAGAAAATGATCGTGATGAAGGCCCGCAGCGTCGGGTAAGGCATTGGATCTTAGTCTAGATTTAGTTTAGGCTAGGATTTATATTTTTGTTTTTTTTTCTATTTTTAGGACTGTATAATTGGACTGGGCTTTACGTTTTTGGACTGCTTTGTTTTGTTTATTGTTTGATTATTTTGCATTCTTTTGTGTGGTTTATACAGTTCATAATCCCAAAAGTAGTCGATACACTCTACCGAGCGACCGTGGTTGAACCACGGGATCGAGGGGTGCCGAACACCTTTCCCTCGGTCAATAGAATTCCTTAGCCGGAATCTCTGTTCGCAAACCAGTTTAAGAGTCAAATGGTTTTGGAAAGGATTTTCCAAAGGTGACTTGGCACACCGGATTATGCCAAGTGGTGACTTTGAATAAAAAATGTAAATAATTCTTTTCCGAAACAAATTTTCATTTCTTGTCACTTAAATAATAAAACCCTTTCGAACTTTAAAATATACATTTTTTGGAGTACGTAAAAAAGGGGTGTGACAACTTCTGGCGACTCTGCTGGGGATCTATGACAAGTTTTCAGAATTCGAGCTATTTTTGGAGTCGTATCGGCTTTGTTTGGCATTACGAGTGTATAAGCATTGTTTGTGTTATTGTTTTCACTTTTGTGCGTTTTGTGCTCTTTGTTTATAGTATTTATCCTATGTGTTACCGCTTTTATAGCTGTCATCATGAGTCCACCCCCCGGCCTTCTTTCTGCAACAAGTCTATAGTACACGTGTTGTACACAACCTCTAGTTGAGTCACACTTATTTAGGGGGGGAGCTGTCGGTGTTATAGAGTAGGTGAAAAGAAAAGCAGCCACTATCGACCATACGCTCCCCCGAACAGCCTTGCCAGTAAACCACAATGTAGGTCAGTCTTTAGGTCATGCTTATGTGCATCATACGGAGACCTAGAGGGACCCACATGGCCCTTTGTAGGAGACTCCCCTCTAAAACATCCCTACGTGCTAACTGTTGCATTTTTAAGGGTAACGTGGTCATTTGACGGACTGATTTTTGGAAAAAAGAAAAAACAAAAGCAATAATTAAAAAAAAATTGTTAGGAGTAAGGTGCGTAGGCAAAAACAAAAAAAAAATAGAAAAAGTGAGTCGAAAAGAATAAAAAAAAAGAGGAATTTCGTAGATTATTTTAGAATTCTTTATGGCTTTTGTTCTTCACAATCCAAAAACTCAAAAAGATTTTTTTTTACGTTTTGCATTTGTATTCTCAAAATACCGTAAAAGCGAAAAAAAAGTTTTGTTTGCCTTTTCTACTTATTTGTAAAAAAAAAAAACCGAAAAGATTTTTTCCTTCATAATTGGTGGTGGCAGTCTTAGCTGAAAATCCAAAAGTTCATTAATTGTCCAATCTGGACGAACTATGCACCCCTGATTCTCCTCTTTCGGGATGTAAGATACGTAGGCAGCCTATTGTTGTTTCGGGGATCTTATTTAAAAAATCCCCAAAAAAATATAAATAAATTTCTTCACTTTATTTAGAGTAGGTGTTTCATACATATCTTGAAAAGAAAAAAAAAATATTTTCCTGAATAGGCATAGATTTCATTTTGTACAGAAATCTGAAAATTCAAAAAGATTTTCTTCACTCTTCACTTAGAGTAGGTGTTTAATATACATCTCTAAAAGAAAACTACAAAAATATTTTTCTTTAATACTTTCAAGTTTCATTTTCCTATGAAATTCAAAATCAAAACCACAAAAGATTTTTCTTTGGTAATCATAGTTTCCATTTTTGTTTAAGGATGTTAAGCCTGAAAATGCAAAAGATGTTCGTCAATTCTTTTGACATATTGTTATTTTTCTTTTCTTCTTAAAGTTTCAAGAAAAAAGAAGAAGTTTAATTGGCCATTTTGGCAAGGCCCGAACTACGCAAGATCTGATTCATGTACAACATGATGCGTAGGAAACCCACTTTTGGGTTCGATCTAATCATTTTGTTTTGTTGTTTTTCATTATTTTTCATCTTTTAAAGAAAAACAAAAGACATAAAGAATGATTAAATAAAGGTAGATAACGAGAGAAAAGAAAAAAGCAGAGATTGATACGAAAAAAACGAGAAGAAAAAAAGAGAAAAGTGAGGGGAAAAAATAATAATAAGTGTAGATAAAAGTGGTGTAGACAAAAATCAGGATGATGTTAAAATGACCTTGCTACCCTCAAAAGTTGGTAGAAATGAGCATGAATTTAGGGCAATTTTACCAATGTGATTCCCATGTTTGTTGTGTGCCCTAATCCTAACGGATTTCGTCTTTGATGAGCATGTTCTTTTAGATAACAGTGGTAGATTTGCAGCACTCTGGCTAGTCACCCATACTTCACCAGATCCAAAGCAAATCTCGCTATGGCTAGCAGGGAGATTGAAAATTCACTTATTGACCCGGATCAGGATCATAGGGAAGAAAGTTCTGAACACAATGATGAGGTAGTAAGGCTCAGGCAACAATTGATAGATTTGCACAAGGCATGGGCTAGCAGAATGCCTCCTCCTCCACTCCCTGAATGTTTTGGGAATATCTCTAATTGCCCGCCGCTCTCTCAGGCGCAATTTTCTGCTCCTACTGAGTCACTTGAGCACGCGCCAGGATTCACTCCGCGACATTATTATCATGGCAGTTCTGGTGTTCCTTTGACAGCTCCCCAATCAATACCTGCTGCTCAGCCAGTGCCACCAATCACATCGGTATTCGTGGCTCCATCACCACATGAAACTCCCATATATGTTGCGCGTCCCACAATGAGGCTTCCCAGGTCTGCCAGTGAGCCAGTACTGAAGGTTTTAGATAGTCAGTATTATGCCCCGGAGCCTACTTTGCAAATGAATGAACCGTATGGGTACACTCAGCCACCTGCATTTCTATTTGATACGGAGAAACCTGTCGCAGCAGAGGAACAAGATATCATAGCCTAGAAATTGAAAATTTTAGAGCAGGCAATGAGGAATTTGCAAGGAATCGGAGATTATAGGAGTGTTTCCTAAAAAGATCTTTGTATGTTCCCAGACATCAATCTCCCCCCCGGTTTTAAGATGCTTAAGTTTGAGAAGTATGCAGGACACAGCAATATCGTGGCACACTTAAGACGTTATTGCAACCAGTTGAGGGATGCATGAGGAAAGGAAGAATTGCTCATGGCCTTCTTTGGCGAGAGTTTTTTAGATTTGGCCTCAGAATGGTTTATTGATCGAGATATCGATAAATGGAACAACTGGGATGTTTTGGCTTCTAAATTTATTCAAAATTTTCAGTACAACATCGACTTGATTCCGGACAAAAAATCCTTGGTCAATATGAAGAAAAAGAGCACTGAAGGTTTTAGGGAATATGCGATAAGGTGGCGTGAACAGGCCGCCAGGGTAAAGCCTCCAATGAAAGTAAGTTGGTAGAAGTTTTCATTCAGGCACAGGATGAGACCTATTTTCAACATTTACTTCCGGCAATGAGAAAGTCTTTTATGAAAGTCCTCAAAATGGGGGAGATGATAGAGGCCGAAATTAAGACCGGCTGAATAGTAAGTTTTTCCGCATTAAAAGCCACCACACAAGCGATTTAAGGTGGATCTGGTGCATTTGGAGGTAAAAATAAGAAAGAGGATGTTGTGACAGTCGTATCTGGAAGTGTGAACATTTCTACATCACTCATGTTATGATTGATGGAGGTTCAGGTGCAAATATTTACCCTATTTCTACTTTGCAAAAGTTGAATATTGGTGCTGACAGGATCAGGCCCAACAATGTATGTGTTAGGGCTTTCGATGGTGCAAAATCAAATTCCATTGGCGAAATAGAACTAATGTTGACCATAGGGCTTGTTGAGTTCACCATAGAGTTTCAAGTGTTGAATGTAGAATCCTCTTACGATCTATTGTTGGGAAGGCGGTGGATCCACAAGGCCAAGACGGTTGCATCTACACTGCATCACATGATTAAGTTTGAGCATGACAGGCAAGAAGTAGTTATTCATGGTGAAGGAGATTTGTCAGCCTACGAAGATTCTCCCTTGTCTCTTATTGAAGCAAATAACATAGAGGAGACATTCATCTATCAATTTTTTAATACAGTGCCAGTGAGTCATATCCCTAAATGGAAGGCTATACCGGGACCACAATTGTCTTTTGATTCTATCATGATCGCGAGTGAACTTTGGAAATACGGATTTGAGCCAGGAAAGGGTTTGGGAGCATCTTTGCACGATATAGTTCACCCTATATGTCCGAGTGAGAACGTGGGCACGTTTGGTCTGGGATTTGAGCCTACGACTGAAGATTTGAAGAAAGACAAGGGAAGGAAAAAGGAAACATGGTCACTCCCTCGCCCAATGCCACTACTCAGTGAATCATTTGTTAAGAGCGGTGTCACGAAGCATGAGGAATTTGAGGTTGAATTGGTTGATGACTTCCAGAACCCTTGTATTGAAGTTGATATGGTCGAAGCAGGAGAAGGTACCAGTATGACAGACGTGCAATTCATAGGTCCAGCCGTCCGTCTTAATAATTGGGAAGTTACTCCTCTCCCCATTAAGAGGGAGTTTTGGTAGTTTATTTTGTGTTTCGTTTTGTTTATCCGAGTTATTTCAGGGTTGTAAGTCGGATTTTAGTTTGTTTATGTTATATTGGCATCTGTGTTTAAACCTTTCTATCTTTTATTTAATGAAATGCAATGTCCCTTTTGTTTTGTGTCTAATATATTTTGTTTTTCTTTTCTTATACAGTTCTCTTTATGCTGATTCTAATGACATGACTGATAACGCTCAATCTACAACTCTCGTAAGAGTGTAAAGCGGTCGTAGTCAAATATAGAACCCAACTGGGTTGGGTATCGATCCCACAGGGAATAGCTTGGTCAACAAGTAAGCAAGGATTACTAGACTTTTAGTGCAAGTCTCATAAAAAGGGGAGAGTTTTGTCGTGCAAATAATGTAAACAAAATAATAAAGTAAAAACGGAAAATAGCAAAGTAAAAAGTAAGAATTTTTGGTAAGATGTAAAACAATGAGAATTGAGAAGTTGGGGTTATGTCCACCTTCTAAGTTGTACGTCTCTATTGACTACGAGTTGTGCGGAATTCAGACATGTATGTGCTTATAGAGAATTGTATTCGATGGTAAATCCAAGCGTCTTTCGACCTCAACAAAGACTATTTCACTTTAACTCTTTCGAGCTTAAAGCGTATCTAACGGTATAAATTCTCCAAGAGGTTAATCCAGTTACGGCACTAACTTTTTAATAGGGGATGGGACCCTACTACCTTGACATTATCTCTTTTCCAGACATATAACTTTTCTTTAGAACAAGTTAATGCTACACTGTCGTTATTCTATGCGTCTGCAGCCACAAGAATTTGCATTAAGATGAAGAGAATAATGAAATAAGAAACACACGCGTCACGAATTCACAAACTCATAGCAATAGATAGCAGCTCATATGGCTTCCATAACCCCAACAGAGAGTTTTAGTTACCCATGAGTGCGAAGGAAATCACAATCGACATTGTTGTTATACCACAATAAAGATCTCGTGTAGTAAAGTGTGGTAGGCGTTTAGGCGTGAACTGCCTTGCAAAGTAACATTTCTCTTGTTGTGGAAAATAAGAATTGAATAGATGAAAAATAATGTCAACAATGAATTAATAAAGAAAATTATTTGGATGGATGGATGGATGGTGGATGGATGGGAATTGATGGAATGGGGGAATGGGTGAATTGTGTAGAATGTGTGGAATGTATTAAAATCTCTACCAAAATAGGGTATTTATAACACCCATATCCTATTCCTACTAAGCTAATGAAATACTTAACCGAATCCTACTAAGCTAATGAAATACTTAACCAAATCCTACTAAACTAATGAAATACTTAACCCAATTGTACTAGGTTAATGTATCATTACCCTAATCCTAATAAATTACTGCTAGTCCCCAAAGTCTTCAGAAATGTTGTTTTTGCCCGGGACAGATTTTTCATGCGCCACTTTTGGTCCTTGGCGCCCAAGCTTTGTTTTCCTCCTTTCGTGAAGCTTTCTTTGGCGTCAAGTAATCCATAAAATGCTGAATTCTGCATTATTTATACCTGAAAACTTGCTAATCATGTTCATTAGCTCACTTACAGGAAAAAGGACTAAAAGTGCATGAAATATATAATTTGTTCTCAAAACTTGGCTAAAATATGGGCAAAATCTAATACTATAGGCGTGTAAATTCGCCTATCATCAACACCCCACACTTAAAGCTTTGTTCATCCTCGAACAAACTATCATGTCCTTCTAAACATTAACTTAGGGTTTCACAGTAACAACACAAAATATTCGTCAAGACAAGCATAGCAATCATTAACAAAGAGTAGTTTTCTGCTCATTAGTAGAAACAATTCAACCTCCAACATAGACTCGTGATGGTGGTTAATTCACATTCAACGGTTAAGGTACAAAGAATCATACACGACTACCCAAAACTCATCAGCCATGTGTGTCTCACAATATATTACCCATAATCACTCATAAGTATAGCATCTTTTTCAAACATGGGTATAAAAGTATCCTTGCTCTCGCTCTCACAAAGAATTCATATGCTGCAACTGATGACCATAGGCTTGCCCTTAGTGTAATGCTCCACTAAATATCAGAATGCTAAGCTTAGGATCAAATAGGTCTTTTGATGGTTATTATGTAGGCTAAGGACGGGTAGGACTATTTTGGCCAGAAATAGTGACTAAGTTCCCTAAGTGCTTTAATACATCACATTATGTCATTAACACTTTTCTTTCAAACAACCTTTTTGCTTTCTTTTAATCTACCTCCCTTTGTCGCCTCTTTTGTTTTTCATTTTTTGAACATAACTAACTTTTTAGTTTTCTTTTCCTTTTTTCTTTTCATAACATACCTCTTATGATAGCATTTATTTTTCATAACAAATTCAAGCACCAATATATTCTAAGGCATCATACTCATCTAATTTCCTCTTATTTTGTCACATGACTCTTTCAATTTAAAGCATTTAGGAATTTGGATCAAATTATGGTCTTGAAAAAAATAGATTAGGCTTACATATGAGGTTGTCAAAGCAAATAGGCTAAAGTCTCAAAAGGGGTTATCTAGGATAATGTCCACGGGTAGGTAAAAAGAAGGTAAACAATCATAAGTTGCCAAAGAAATACGTAAATCATCTCCTAAACTTGCACGCTTTATTTTCGCTTTACATACATACCAGGCAAGTTCTAGCATCAGCCACAAACATAGAATATACTATTATCTCACTCATACAAGGCACATGGTCGACTTTATTGGGAGTAGTATAGACTCTTGCCCCAACAGATGAAGGAATTGAACCACACAGTATCACATAGTGAGTCACAATTAGAGCCTAAACGTCTCAATAGTCATGATTTTAGCACAACTCTTTTCATAATCTCATGCTTCCTATTAGAATAATTTCATGCGAAGTTAAAAAAAATTTACTACTAAAAAAGAAAAACAAAACAAATATAAATGCAAATGCAGATAGAGACAAACATAAATGCAAATGCAGATAGAGAAGTATAGCATGCAAATACCACCACCCCATACTTAGACGGGACACACTACCCTCAGTGGAAAATAAATACGAAGAACCTGGTCAGTCGGAATCCTCCTCTATGTCTGGGGTCATACCCCCTTCGTCAAAATAATCATTGGAGTCGTCACCCTCAGAAGTTCCTCATAAGTACCCCACTTGATTCCAAGAGTGCGTCGAGGTATTTGTAGCACGGAGGATTCAGCTTGCTCTTTTCTTCCCCTTTTCTGGCCTTTTTGTGAAGTGGTTTCTTTTCTTATCTTTTGGTGCCATTGTACCTGAGATCTCAATAGAGTCATGTTAGCTTCATCTCGGAAAATTCAATCAACAAACAGACAATAGTGGCACCACCCCACACATAATTTGTTGACACAAACTAATTAAGTGAATGATATCGATTACTCAGACTTCATCGACATACATTTACGTGATATGTTCCAACAATATAATCAGTGCAGTCATACTTCTTGTAATCTTGGAAATACTTTCATGTTTGATATATCAAGACTACTACATAGAGATTGAATCAAGGTATAGCATCTAGAAATAATCACAACCTCACATGTTGGTAGTCAACCATAATTCTTATCTCGATGAACAAGTCATTCCAACATGTAAGTATGCAAGTGACAAGATTATGCAATTTTAGTGACCATGTCAATTCCGAGAAAGTATGACAATGCATCAAAATCAAATTCAAGTTGGGAACAAGTTAAGATCATCCTTACGTATTCGTTTACTCACTTAGTTGTGTTACAACAATTCAATCATATTCAAATCACCAATACTACTTCAAGATGTAGCAATTTATAATAGGCATAGTAACGTAGTACTTACAGAAGATAAATGAAAAAAAGAGTAGTACTTACTTGATTGATGCCTTTGGATGATGTTCTTGTGAAGAAAAAGAGCAAAAGAAAATTGTTGAGATGATTTGGAGGCTATAGGCGGCGCATAAGCTAGGTTTACAATGTGTTTTTGGTTCTATACTAAGTCTCATATCTATAGGAAAAGGTTGGGTAGGGTTTTGAACCATTTAAAATCAGATTTGGAGACCAAAAGTAACCATAGGCGGCGCCTAAGGCTTTGCCTAGTTGATCAGAATGCTTTTGCATAGGCGGCGCCTATGCTATGGCATTGTGTGAGCATAGGGGGCGCCTATTGCAAAGCCTTTAGTGACCATAGGCGGCGCCTTTAGCATGGCATATGAGATTCAGAGACAAAAGGCTTTAGCATAGGCGGCGCCTATGCTATGGCATACTTGAGCATGGGCGGCGCCTATGCTATGGCACACTAGATTCCGAGACCTTAGGCCATAGTATAGGCCTTGCCTTGTTCGTGGCCTAGTTTTACCTAGGTCTAGACTTGTTCGATGCCTATATTTTCATGAGCAATGCTCAATCCATAGCCTTTTGCTTCTTCATTCCTAACTTACCACCTTCAACATGCAATACTTCCAAATCAAAATTTGAAACCAATCTCCTCTTTGACACCTCTTGTACCTACATTCACTCAAAAACAACAAAAACGATTAGAACGATGGGTTGCCTCCCATCAAGCGCCTTAGTTTTTGTCGTGGCTCAACAAAATCCTAGGAAAACAAAAACAACAAAAACAATTAAAAACGATGGGTTGCCTCCCACCAAGCGCTTGATTTATTGTCGCGGCACGACATGGATATCTCGATTACTTAGACTTCATCGAGATAGATGGGGCATCATTTTCTGAATGGATTCAGACGACGCTGATACTTACTTGTAGGCATGCAATCTTCTTCGATATGACTCTTGTGCATACATATCCCAAGAGGTATACCAATTATATCATCAATCTTTCTACCCATAGCTCTCTTGTACCTCATCAGAGCAGAGATGAGAGCCTCTATGTGCTGTTCACTTAAATCATCCGCAACACTCTCCGGAAGTGTATCTTCACTTTCCAAGAACGTATACCTTAGGTAATTGGGGAGCTCTTTCGATTCTAGCATTGGTGGCTCTACAATGGAAGTCTTTGCTGTTTGTGAAGGTTGATTTGTAAGATCAAGGTCCAACTGTTTAGGAGTATAAGAATAGGACCCTATTCCTGTTAGAGCACACAGAGTTTCTTCATAATCTTCATCATCCTCATGCTCAACATTCAGCAGTGCAACAGGCAATGGCTCAATAGTAAGATGTTTCTTTACAGATAATGCTTTCTTATCCTTATAAGCTACAGAGAACACATCCATATCGCTGGGCTGCTTCATTGCTTTGCATATATCAAAACGGACCACTTCGTTATTCAACCGAAACAAAAGCTCATTAGCTCTCATGTCAATCAGCACACTTCCTGTTGCAAGAAAAGGACGTCCCAAGATTATGGGAACTTCAGAATCCACCTCACAATCCAGAATAACAAAGTCTGCAGGAAACATGAATGAAGAAACCTTCACCAACACATCATTCAAGATACCCACAGGTCATTTTACCAACCTATCAGCCATCATGAGCCTCATATTGGTTGGTGTCGGATCACCTAACCCCAACTTCTTGTAGACGGATAGTGGCATCAAATTGATGCTAGCACCCAGATCGCACAATGCCTTAGCAAAATTCATAGATCCAACCGTGCAAGGAATAGTGAAGGCACTAGGGTCGGCCTTTTTCTGAACTAATGATCGGGTAGCGATTGCGCTGCAGTGATGAACAGTATCGTTCAACTCATAGCTTGCTGCCCGCTTCTTTGTCAAAAGATCCTTCATAAATTTCGCATACCCAGGAATTTGTTCTAGTGCCTCTACCAATGGAACATTAATGGTCAGCTGCTTTAACATTGTCATGAATTTGCTGAACTTTGTATCATTCGTAATCTTCTTCAATCTTTGAGGAAAAGGTGGTAGTGGATATGGAATTGTTTTCTCCAGGGCGTTCTTCTCCTCTTGCTTCCGAATTTTGGTCTTTTCAGACTGCAAACCACTAGGGGTGATGTCATGGACGTCTTGGTCATTGTCTATGGTGTCCTCATCTTCTTTATGTTCGGCCTCTTGCTTGCTTTGGGATGAATTTTCCAGCATCTTACCACTCCTGGTAGTAATAGCCATACATGATACTTCATTCCTTGGATTTTGCACAGTGTTGCTAGGTAAGGTGCCAGCCTTTCTTTGATTGAGTATTGCTGAAAGTTGGCTCAATTGCTGCTCTATTTGCTTGATTGAAGTGGAATGTGAGTCAACCAATTGATTCATTAAGGACAAGTCGTTCTTCACCCCATTCACTCCCGTATTATTTGCCTCTACTCCTTTCAATAGTTTAGCCATCATATCTTCCATTGACATATTTCCAGAACAAGATGCAGCGGTGTCACGTCTTCCAGGAGGAACATACAAACCACTCCTATCAGTCTTATCCTTCCAACTACCTTGATCACGGTCCTTATATCCTGAATTATCATAATAGTTCTGACCTTGGTTTCCTTGGGCATTGCCTCGGAAACTCCCCTGATTGTTCAAGTAGTTGGCTTCTTCCTTGGAATCGGATTCCTCTCTTCCTTTTGATGCAACAGCTTTAACTTTTTCGATCTTCCCTGATAATAGATGCTTTGTAAGAAGATCCATCTGCATTTTTATGTGATCCATGTCTTGGTTACGATCCTCTTGTCTTCGCCTCTGCTCTGCAGTCATGCCAAAAGATACAGTAGAGCTTGCTACCTCAGAATCCCTGGTATGCCAAGCTCTACTTTGCTTCGTCATACGATCTAGCATATTGGTTGCCTGCATAAAGGTGAGGTCCATAAATAATCCACCTGCTGCATTATCTACCACTGGCTTAGTCACCGAATTCAAAGATCTGTATAATATCTCCATCAAGTGGACATTGGTCATATGGTGATTTGGGCACCGCATAAGCTTTGTCTTGAACCTCTCCCATGTTTCGCGGAGGGCTTCAGTTGGAAGCTGCCGAAAATTTGTGATCTCATCTCTCAACTGTGCTCTTTTGGATGGCGGAAAGAATCTTTCTAGGAAAGCGTCTATCAATTGCCTCCAATTAGTAATAGAATCAGGAGTCAGCCCATTCAACCATAGAGTTGCCTCCCCAGACAAAGACAATGGAAATAAGCATAATCGAATTGCATTCTGACCAACGCCGGGATTGTCAAATGACTTACATGTAGAAATAAAGTTGATCAGATGCATATTTGGATCATCGCCTACTAGTCCATCAAATAATCCCTTGAGTTGCAAAAGCTGAATCATGGTGCTGGTGATATTGAACTTTGCTCCAGGAGCCAAGGGTGGCAGCATAATGGCTCCTGTGGCACCAGCTTCATCCAAATTGTCATCATCGTCATCAAAAGAAATATGCATAGCTCGGCGATCAGGTCTCAATCGCGCTTGAAGATCTCTCCTCTGCATGGGTGCGGCCATCTCAGCAGTACGCCGTGGGTTTAGTAGCTCCTCATCACCCAGGTCCTCATCATCAGGATTTGTTGCACGACCTGGGTTATCAATATTCTGTTGATGCACTTGAGCACTTATCCTTTCAATTTCACGTTGTTCATTCATTGATGCACTGAACAAACCTGAATAAAACAAAAACAACAACTAAAAGTAAAAGTACGAGAATCTTTGACCAAAGGGTCTAGTAATTATCACAAACTTAATTGACACTCGTATTTCCCGGCAACGATGCCAATTTTTGATAACGCTCAATCTATAGCTCTCGTAAGAGTGTAAAGCGGTCGTAGTCAAATATAGAACCCAAATGGGTTGGGTATCGATCCCACAGGGAATAGCTTGGTCAACAAGTAAGCAAGGATTACTAGACTTTTAGTGCAAGTCTCGTAAAAAGGGGAGAGTTTTGTCGTGCAAATAATGTAAACAAAATAATAAAGTAAAAATGGAAAATAGCAAAGTAAAAAGTAAAAATGTTTGGTAAGATGTAAAACAATGAGAATTGAGAAGTTGGGGTTATGTCCACCTTCTGAGTTGTACGTCTCTATTGACTATGAGTTGTGCGGAATTCAGACATGCATGTGCTTATAGAGAATTGTATTCGATGGTAAATCCAAGAGTCTTTCGACCTCAACAAAGACTATTTCACTTTAACTCTTTCGAGCTTAAAGAGTATCTAACGGTACAAATTCTCGAAGAGGTTAATCCAGTTACGACACTAACTTTTTAATAGGGTATGGGACCCTACTACCGTGACATTATCTCTTTTCCAGACATATAACTTTTCTTTCGAACAAGTTAAAGCTATACTGGCGTTATTCTATGTGTCTGCAGCCACAAGAATTTGCATTGAGATGAAGAGAATAATGATATAAGCAACACACGTGTCACGAATTCACAAACTCATAGCAATAGATAGTAGCTCATATGGCTTCCATAACCCCAACAGAGAGTTTTAGTTACCCATGAGTGCGAAGGAAATCACAATCAACATTGTTATTATACCATAATAAAGATCTCGTGTAGTAAAGTGTGGTAGATGTTTAGGCGTGAACTGCCTTGCAAAGTAACGTTTCTCTTGTTCTGGAAAATAAGAATTGAATAGATGAAAAATAATGTCAACAATGAATTAATAAAGAAAATTGTTTTGATGGATGGATGGATGGTGGATGGATGGGAATTGATGGAATGGGGGAATGGGTGAATTGTGTGGAATGAATGTGTGGAATGTATTAAAATCTCTACCAAAATAGGGTATTGATAACACCCATATCCTATTCCTACTAAGCTAATAAAATACTTAACCAAATCCTACTAAGCTAATGAAATACTTAACCAAATCCTACTAAACTAATGAAATATTTAACCCAATTGTACTAGGTTAATATATCATTACCCTAATCCTAATAAATTACTGCTAGTCCCCAAAGTCTTCAAAAATATTGTTTTTGCCCGGGACAGATTTTCCATGCGCCACTTTTGGTCTTTGGCGCCCAAGCTTTGTTTTCCTCCTTTCGTGAAGCTTTTTGGCATCAAGTAATCTATAAAATGCTGAATTCTGCATCATTTATACCTGAAAACTTGCTAATCATGTTCGTTAGCTCACTTACAGGAAAAAGGACTAAAAGTGCATGAAATATATAATTTGTTCTCAAAACTTGGATAAAATATAGGCAAAATCTAATGCTATAGGCGTGTAAATTCTCCTATCATCAATGACATGCATGTGGAATTTTCAGCCTGATCTTAAAATCCAAACTAATCAAGATATAATGAAGCAGTATGGGGAATATGATAAAGAAAAAGCACTAGAAGAAATAAGCAAAGAGTCGGAACAGTTCGAAGACAAACCGAATCCTAATTTGAATGAGACTGAGCCAATAAATCTAGGGGATCAAGAAGAGGTTAGGGAAACTAAAATTAGTGTACATGCTTTGCCACGGCTAAAAGAGGAAATGATTCAAGCATTAATTGATTATAAGGATGTTTTTGCATGGTCTTATGATGATATGCCTGGTTTAAGTACTGAATTAGTGGCTCACAAATTGCCAATTGATCCCGCGTTCCCTCCTGTCAAACAGAAGTTGAGGAAGTTTAAAACAGATGTAAGTATTAAAATTAAAGAGGAAATCATGAAACAACTTGAAGCCAAAGTAATTCGAGTAGCTCTCTATCCCATGTGGTTATCCAATTTTGTTCCAGTACCAAAGAAAGATGGCAAAATTAGAGTATGTGTTGATTACCGTGATTTGAATAAAGCATGTCCGAAAGATGATTTTCTACTACCCAACATCCACATTTTGTTAGACAACTGTGCCAAACACGAGGTTGCCTCTTTTGTGGATTGCTATGCCGGATATCACCAGATCATTATGGATGATGAAGACGCAGAGAAGACATCTTTTATCACACCATGGGGAACTTATTATTATTGAGTGATGCCGTTCGGTTTGAAGAATACTGGAGCAACATATATGAGAGCCATGACCACTATGTTTCATGATATGATGCATAAGGAGATTGAGGTCTACGTGGATGATGTGATTATTAAGTCAAAAATTCAGGCTGACCATGTTAAAGATTTAAGAAAGTTCTTTGAAAGGCTTTGTAGGTATAATCTCAAACTCAACCCGACCAAATATGTATTTTGAGTTCCATCTGGAAAGATGTTGGGGTTTGTAGTCAGCCGCCGGGGAATTGAATTGGACCCCACAAAAATCAAAGCCATTCAAGATTTACCCCTGCCCAAGAATAGAACGGAGGTGATGAGTTTGCTGGGTAGACTGAACTACATTAGCAGGTTTATTGCTCAACTCACAACCACTTGTGAGCCCATATTTAAGTTGCTGAAAAAGAGTGCTGCGGTAAAATAGACTAAAGAGTGTCAAGAAGCGTTCGATCAAATCAAAAGATATTTGTCAAATCTACCGGTGATGGTACCCCCGGAGCCTGGTAGGCCTTTGATCATATATTTAGCAGTCATGGACAATTCTTTTGGTTGTGTCCTGGGTCAACATGATGTCACAGGCAAAAAGAAGCAGGCTATTTATTATCTTAGCAAGAAGTTCACCGCATATGAGGCCAAGTATTCTCTTCTTGAAAGGACGTGTTGTGCCCTAACTTGGGTGGAACAGAAGTTGAAGCATTATCTCTCATCCTATACTACTTATCTCATCTTCCGCATAGATTCTTTGAAGTATATCTTTCAGAAGCCTATGCCAACGAGTCGATTGGCAAAGTGGCAAATATTGCTTACCCAGTTCGACATTATATATGTGACTCGAACCGCCATGAAATCCCAAGCCTTGGTAGATCATCTTGCTGAGAATCCCATTGATGAAGAGTACGAGCCATTAAAGACATATTTTCCTGACGAAGAAGTATTGTGTGTCGATGAAGTTGTTATAGATGCTGATCCAGGTTGGAGGTTTTTTTTATGGAGCTGTCAATATGAAAGGAGTCGAAATAGGTGCGGTTCTTATCTCTGAATTGGGACAACATTTCTTGATAAGAGCACAACTTTGATTCTACTGTACTAATAATATGGCTGAGTATGAAGCCTGCATTCTTGGTTTGAGGTTAGCGGTTGATATGGCAGTCAAAAAATTATTGGTGTTGGGATATTCTGATTTGATCATCCATCAAATTCAAAGCGATTAGGAGACGCGAGATTTGAAGCTCATACCGTATCGACAATGCTTGTAGGAGCTATGTCAACGGTTTGTGTTAGTAAAATTTATGCACATTCCAAGGATTCGTAATGAAATTGTTGATGCTTTAGCCACTCTGTCTTCAATGCTCCAACATCCTGATAAAGCCTACATCGATCCAGTGCATATACAGAGTTGTGATTAGCATGCTTACTGTAATGCAGTTGAAGAAGAGCTCGAAGGAGAACCTTGGTTCTTAGATATGAAGCGGTACATTCTGTCAGGAGAATACCCAACATATGCCACCAACGATCAAAAGAGGACTATTAGGCATTTGGCTAGTGGATTTTTCTTAAGTGGGGGAATCTTGTATAAGAGAACCCCAGATCTCGGACTTTTGAGGTATGTAGATGCAAAAGAAGCCTTGGCAGTTATGGTTGAAATACACTTTGGAGTATGCGGGTCACAAATGAACGGTCATGTCTTGTCAAAGAAGATTCTTCAAGCAGGTTATTACTAGCTTACTACGGGAAGGATTCTATTCAATTTGTTCAAAAGTGTCATCAATGTCAGGTACACAGTGATCTGATACAATCTCCTCCTGTTGAGTTGCACGTAATGGCCGCTCCATGGCCGTTCATGGCTTGGGGAATGGATATGATTGGACCGATTGAGTCGAAGGCATCAAATGGGCATAGATTTATTTTGGTCGTCATTGACTACTTCACAAAGTGGGTAGAGGCAGTAACTTTCAAGTCAATGACAAAGAAGGCTGTGGTAGATTTTGTCCATGCCAATATCATTTGTAGATTGGGAATTCCAAAGATGATGATTAACGACAATGCTGCTAATCTCAATAGTCATTTGATGCAAGAAGTATGTCAACAGTCTAAGATCACGCATCAAAATTCTACTCCATATCGCCCAAAGGCCAACAGTGTTGTAGAAGCCGCCAATAAGAATATAAAAAAGATACTGCAAAAAATGGTACAAGGGTCTAGACAGTGGCATGAAAAGTTGCCATTTGCATTGCTAGGTTATCTCACCACTGTTCGCAATTCAACAGGGGCAACTCCATATTTATTGGTGTATAGGACAAAAGTGTCATCCCTGCAGAAGTTGAAATTCCCTCTCTCTGAGTCATTGTAGAAGCAGAGATTGATGATGATGAATGGGTAAAAACCCGACTAGAACATTTGAGTTTGATTGAGGAAATAAGGCTAACTTCTGTGTGTCATAGCCAGTTGTATCAGAGGAGGATAGCTCGAGCGTATAACAAAAGGGTCTGTCCCAGGAATTTTGAAGTTGGTAAGTTGGTATTGATACGTATCCTTCCTCACCAGGTCAAAGCGAAAGACAAGTTCTCCCCTAACTGGCAGAGTCCCTTTGTTGTGAAGAAAGTGTTGCCCAATGGAGCCTTATATTTGACAGATATTGAAGGCAAAATGGCAGAATAGCTATCAATGCTGATGCGGTCAAAAGATACTATGTATGATATTTGATCCTTTGTTTGATTTTATTGCATGTTTAGTACTTTCATTTTTTAAGATTGATATGATGAAGACATTTTATTCTTCTATCCAAATATTGTGTCATCCCTTGTTTACCCATTTGAGCTTCATTTTTTTTCTTTCATATCCCTGATTTGGAATCAAAATAGAGTCACAGATAAATGTTAAGGAAATGAGAATAAAAGAAAGATTTCAAAAAAAAATCAAAAATCAAAATCAAATCAAAACAAAGAACAAGCTGATGGAACTACGTGAGACCTGATTCTCCTCTCTCGGGAGTGAGATATGTAGGTTGCCCTATTTTGGGCTCGGTCCAACCAAATAAAGATTTAAGATTCACCCAGTCAACAAAACTGGGGCATGAGTTAATGTGTTATTTAAGTCGATTCCAAAAGTTGTAAGTCCCACCCCCACTTCAAGTATTGTTTGAGCCTCTTACAATCTTTTCTAACTTTAACCAAAAGCCAAGTTACAACCAAAGAAAGTCTTTCAGATCAATTTTTGATAATGTTAAGGCTAAGCATACAATGGATATAATGATACATTGTGAAGTACCACTGGTCTCCCTCAGCATAAGAAATCAAGAAAAAAATATAAAAATGAGAGTCTTATTGGTGAAAACCCCAGTGGGCACCATAAGGCGATGGTGAGTTAAGAGAAAATGAAAATGAGAGAGTCTTATTGGTGGAAACCTTTGCAGGAACCATAAGGCGATGGTGAGTGGAGAGAAATAAAAATGAGAGAGTCTTATTGGTGAAAACCCTCACGGGCACCGTAAGGCGATGGAGAATTTAAGAGAAAGGCGAAAAGTGAAAAGAAAAAGATTTGTTGACAAAAGTCTTTTAAGATGACGTCAATTGAAGGTGATGTATGAGTCCAATGGATGTGAAGAAGTGGCTCAGCGGCAAAAGGCTCGAAATCAACAACAAATGGGGAGTTTAGATAGGAAGATCAGGCATCTCAATCCAAAATGCATGTCATACTCATTGGAGTTGGTTGTCGTATTCAGATAAGTTTTCTTATTAAATATGGGACATTGCCCTTTTCTTTCATTTACATATTCATGATCTTTGTATTTTATGTCATTTATCAAAATAAGAGTCACCTTCATTTCTTTACATTTTAAGTCAAGTCTGTGTCTAAAAAAGGTCTATTAAAAAATTTCAAAATTTACTACTAGTTTTTCCAATTATATGAGGAAAAACCAAGGAATTGCACAGGAAGAAATATGATCGTAATTCAACACGAAGCAAAGGAAATCTATCAACCGACAGGCTATTGGATTCATAGAAACATTCAGATTTGGGAAAAGAGTGCACCTCAGGGGCATGGTAAAATGGAAACCCATTGTTTGAGTCAGAGCTCATTTCCCTCAATATGGGCCTGGGTCAATGATGCAGCAAGACAGGGCAAGTGTTAGCGATTTGGAACAAAGATGAAAGGAACGAGTGTTAGGCAGATACTTGAGAAGCCAAGATCTGCAAGCCACCACTAGTTTTTTGACTGACGAATTTTCTTTGTTGGTATAGGGGCAAATTTGCTTCACTTAACACAGCTACCATTGGAAATGTACACCCGTGAGATTTTACTTTCTGCTCAGGACTCTCCTGAAATATGGGATTTTACTTTCTGCTCAGGACCCTCTTGTAAAATGGGATTTTACTTTATGTTTAGGACCCTCCTAAAAAATGAGATTTTACTTTTGTTCAGGACCCTCGTTAAAAATGGGATTTTACTTTCTGCTCAGGACCCACCTCAAAAATGGGATTTTACTTTATGTTCAGGACCCTCCTAAAAAATGGAATTTTACTTTCTGTTCAGGACCCACCTGAAAAATGGGATTTTACTATCTGTTCAGGACCCTCCTGGAAAATGGGATTTTACTTTCTGTTCAGGACCCTCCTAAAAAATGGGATTTTACTTTCTGTTCAGGACCCTCCTGAAAATGAGATTTTACTTATGTTCAGGACCCTCCTGAAATATGGGATTTTACTTTCTGTTCAGGACCCTCCAGAAAAATGGGATTTTACTTTCTGTTCAGGACCCTCCTGGAAAATGGGTATTTACTTTTTGTTCAGGACCCTTCTGAAAAATGATATTTTACTTTCTGTTCAAGACCCTCCTAAAAAATAGGATTTTACTTATGTTCAGGACCCTCCTGAAAAATGGGATTTTACTTTCTGTTCAGGACCCTTCTGAAAAATGGGATTTTAATTCTGTTCAGGACCCTCCTGAAAAATGGGATTTTACTTTCTGTTCAGGACCCACAGAAAAATAGGATTTTACTTCTGTTCGGACCTTCCTGAAAAATGGGATTTTACTTTATGTTAAGGACCCTCCTGAAAAATGGGATTTTACTTTCTGCTCAGGACCCTCCTGAAAAATGGGATTTTACTCTATGTTTAGGACCATCCTAAAAAATGGGATTTTACTTTTGTTCAGGAACCTTCTGGAAAATGGGTATTTACTTTCAGTTCAAGACCCTCCTGAAAAATGGGATTTTACTTTCTGCTCAGGACCCTCCTGAAAAATAGGATTTTACTTTCTGCTCAGGACCCTCCTGAAAAATGGTATTTTACTTTCTGTTCAGGACCCTCCTGGAAAATGGGACAACACTTTCAAAATGAAATACTACTTTATTATAATTCTTGTTTGAGATAATTTTTGTTCTAGTTTAATTTTGGGTTTCAGGAGACCGCCTGAAGAACGAGGTGATGAAATAACAATTCAGGAGCCCGCCTGGAGAATAGGGTGAATAAAATGAAAAGTCAAGCAATAAAGCGAAGCAATTGAAAGTCAAGCAACAAGTTGGAAGAAATTGCAAGTCAGGGGCCCTCCTGAAGAATAAGGTGATAAAAGTCGAGTCAAGAGCCAATAGAAGCTGTATAGATAGGATTTTTGTAATTTCATTTATATTTAACTTGTAATTTTCATTTTTGATGTAATAACAGAGACGCGGATCGGAACCTCGACGGAACCTCACTCGACTCTCCAAGTCGGTATAGTCCATCTCTGTCCAATCCTTAGAGATACTTGTCACTCGATCCCCTCATAATTTGGGTGGGTAGGATGTCCTAATTCAAGACCCGATAGTCCTTCTTTCTTCTATTTCTTCCTTTGAATAATGGTCGGGACAAAATTCTGTCTCGTTGTCTACTTCTTTGTCTGAAAACACTGCGTGTTTACATTCAAAGGGGGCATGATGTAGACACGTAAATTTTTTCCCCTCAAAAGTTCGATTTTATTCATTTCTACCTTATCATATCATGTACCCTCACCCACGTGAGTACATCCCACAAAAATACAAAAAAAAAAATAACTCTCAACAAAATTCCTAACAAACTTTTATTCTTTTAAAACCCTAACAACCCTCTCCAATAAGAAAATAACACACCACCTCACCACCCCATACCCTACCACCCTAACCCTACCTAACCCTACCCCACGTCACACCCCCCTATTTTCTTGTCCAAAAAGAAAACACCAAAAAAAAAATAAAAAAATAATAATACAATATATATATCCAAAGAATACACACTAGAAAGGGGGATTTTTGGCATCATCAGGAATAAAAAAAAAGGACCTGAGCATAGACAAAGAAAATCAGCTCCACTCTCTCTCTACTCCCTCTCTACTTTCTCTCTCCAAAAACTGAAAAGAAAAAGGCCTCCGTTCGCCGCCTCTCCATTCGACCGACGATGGCAGCAA
Organism: Capsicum baccatum var. pendulum; assembly: GCA_030864225.1. Taxonomy (NCBI): domain Eukaryota; kingdom Viridiplantae; phylum Streptophyta; class Magnoliopsida; order Solanales; family Solanaceae; genus Capsicum; species Capsicum baccatum. The sequence continues at coordinate 154,335,907 of CM061551.1, read as the reverse complement.
TAACACTGTCGTCACCATCAGCCGTCCATCGTCAGCCATCCCACAGACAGCGCCCAGCGAGCCAACCCGAGCTGCTCCATTCGCCGCCTCTCCGGCGACGGCAGCAGGCACCGGTCAGCATCCATCAAGCCAACACGCGCTGCTCCATTCTCCACCTCTCCGTCCAACCAACGATAGCAGCAGGCACCAGAAACAGTGAAGACGGTGACCCCCTCAATGACACCCAACCCGTTTCCCATCGATTTCGATGAGATTTTGTGTATGGGTCTTCTCAATTTTTCATAATTTCAGTCTCGCTTTATCTGATATTTCTTATTTCTTCGTGCAAGGTTATTTGGAAATCGATGGTTTGGGGTTTTGAATTTGAGATCTTGGGTTGTTTTTGAGTTTTATTCTGGTTTATGGGTTATTCGTCGTGAGGATTTGTCGTTGTTTTTTCCAATCTATCCGGGGAATTCAATATCGAGTTTGGAATTGTTGGCTATCAAGGTTCAAATTGAGAGTTTTTGATCCGACTTTGTCTTTTGATCACAAATTTTTATCAAGGTCCAACTCTACACTTTCTCTTATCTATTTTATTATTTGGGATGTTTCATATTTTGATTTAGAAGTTCGTATGTTGTTTGATATTTGTTGGTGATGAACGTATGTTGTCTTGTTTGGTGATAGTCTGTTATTTTGATATAGACTCGTTGTTTAATTTTGTTGAAAAGTGATTGTTGATAACACTCAAACTACAGCTCTCGTATGAGTGTAAGCGGTCGTTGTCAAATGTAGAACCCAACTGGGTTGGGTGTCGAATACCACAGGGAATACTTGGTCACTATGTAAGCAAAGATTAGTAGACTTTTGGTGAAAGTTTCGTAAAAAGGGGGGATTGTAGTGTTCAAATAATGTAATCAAAATAGTAGAGTAAAAACAGAAAATAGAAGAGTAAAATGGAGTACTTGGTAGAGTTTAATCAATGAGAATTGAGAGTTAGGGTTATGTCCACCTTATGATTTTTACGTATCTATTTGTTATGAGTTATGTGGAATTCAGACATGCATGCGCTTATAGAGAATCGTATTCTATGGTAAATCCAGGCGTCTTTCGACTATCAAGGATTATTTCACTTTAACTCTTTCGAGCTTAAAGCGTATCTAATGGTACAGATTCTCCAAGAGGTTAATCCAGTTACGGCACTAACTTTTTAACAGGGGTTGATGCCCTATTACCTTGACATTATCTCTTTTCCAGACATGTAACTTTTCTTCGAACAAGTTAATGCTATACTGGCTTATTCTATATGTTTGCAACGACAAGAATTTAAATTAAGATGAAGAGAGTAATGATATAAGCAGCATACGTGTCAAGAATTCACAAACTCATAGCCATAGATAGTATCTCATAAGGCTTCCATAACCCCAACAGAGAAGTTTAGCTATTCATGAGTGCAACGGAAATCACAATAGACATTATCATTATACCAAAATAAAGATCTCACGTGTAGTATGGTTTGGTAGTACTTGTGGCGTGAATTCCTTGCAAAAAATCGTTTCTCTTGTCGTGAAAATTTAAAGTTGAATAGATGAAAAGAATTGTTTTGAAGTATTGAATAAAAAGTAATTGATGGAAGAAGTATATAGATGAATGAGAATTAGAATGTGTCTAAAGCTTCAGCAAAATAGGGTATTTATAATACCCATATCCTATTCCTACTAGGCTACTGCGTACTTATCCTAATCCTAATAAATTACTGCATCATAATCCTAATCCTAATAGGTTACTGCTGATCCCCAAAGTCTTGACAAATGCTATTTTTGCCCGGGACAGGTTTTCCATGCTTCACTTTTAGTCCTTAGGCGTCCAAGCTTTGCTTTCCTCCTTTCGTGAAGCTTCCTTTGGCATCAAGTTATCCATAAAATGCTGAAATCTTCATCATTTATACCTGAAAACTTGCTAATCACGTTTGTTAGCTCACTTATAGGAAAAAAGGACTAAAAGTGCATGAATTATATATTTTGTCCTCAAAACTTAGCTAAAATATGGGTAAATTATAGTACTTTAGGCGTGTAAATACGCCTATCATCAACACCCCACACTTAAAGTTTTGTTCGTCCTCGAATAAAATATCATGTCCATCTAAACATCTACTTAGGGTTTCACAGTAACAACACAAAATATTCATCAAGACAGGCACGACAATCATTAACAAAGAGTAGTATTCTGATCACTACTAGAAACAATTTGAATCTCTAATATAGACTCATGATGATGGTTAATTTGTATTCAAAAGTTAAGGCACAAAGAATCATCTACGACTTACCCAAAACTCATCAACCATGTGTGTCTCACAATATGTCACCCATAATCACTCACAAGTATTGTATATATTTCGAACATGGGTATAATATTATCCTTGCTCTCACTCTCACAAAGAATTCATATGCTGCAACTAATGACCATAGGCTTGCCCTTAGTGTAATGCTCCACTAAATATCAGAATGCCAAGCTTAGGATCAAATAGATCTTTTACAGGTTGTAATGTAGGCTAAGGGACGGGTAGGACTATTTTGGCCAGAAATAGTGACTATGTTCCTAAGCACTTTAATACATCACATTATGCCATTAATACTTTCTTTTAAACAACCTTGCTACCTTTCTTTCGTATATCACCCCTTTTCACCTATTTTGCCATTCAAGCATAACTATCTTTTATTAGCTCATAAACACAATTTATCTTTTTGTTTTTCTATTTCTTTTTTTTTCTTTTCTTCTCTTTTTTTTATACACTCCTCTATGATAGCCATTCTTTTTCATAACGAATTCATGTGCCAATTCACTTTAAGGCACTACTCTCACCCAATTTCCTCTTATTTTGTCATATGACTTTACAATTTCAAAGCACTTGGGAATTTGGATCAAATTATGGTCTTGAAAGAAAATGGATTAGGCTTACATATGAGGCTTTCAAAGAAAATAGGCTAAAGGCTCAAAGGGGGTTAACTAGGATAATATCTATGGGTAGGTAAAATAAAGGTAAACAATTACAGGTTGCCAAAGAAATGCCTAAATCATCTCCTAAACTCACATTCTTTATTTCTCTTCACACACACACCAGGCAAGTTCTAGCATCAGCCACAAACACAGAATATACTATTGCCTCACACACACAAGGCACATGGTTGACTTTATTGGGAGTAGTATAGACTCTTGACCCAACAGTTGAAGGAATTAAACCACACAATTATCACACAATGAGTCACACTTAGAGCCTAAATGTCTCAATAGTAATGATTTTATCACAGACTCTTGTTATAATACCATGATGCCTATTAGAACAATTTTATGCAAAGTGAAAAAATTTAAAAAAAAAATTAACTACTAAAAAAAACTACTAAAAAAAACAAACATAAATAAAAAAATTTTAACTACAAAACAAAGAAACATAAATAAATGCAAATGCAGATAAAGAAAGATAGCATGCAAATACCAGCACCCCACACTTAGACGGGACACACTGCCCTCAGTGGAAAATAAATAAGAAGAATCTGGTTAGTCGGACTCCTCCTCTATGTCTGGGGTCATACCCCCTTCGTCGGAATCATCATTAGAGTCATCGTCATCAGAATTCTCCTCATCATCAGAGTCTGGCATTCTGCGATCATCATCAGTTAGCACATCGTCATCAAGAGGTTCTTCAAAATATACACCTACTCCACATATCGCCCTTGCATGCTCATTCATTGGGTAGTTATATTCCAGCTACTGGAGCTCTGCAGCAGTTGGAACACGACCCCCACTCATCATAGTAAACCTCGTCATGCCATATAAATAGCGGAAGAAGCTTTCATCACGAGCATGTCTTTCTAAAGTGGTAAGGTTGACGCCATGCGTGGATTCAGCATCTTTAACCTTTGTGAGGTCAACCTTCTTCGGGTTGTGTGGAAGCTTATGATCAGCCGGTTCCTCTTCAATGTCCTCCTTCCTTAATATTGCAGTCAACAGGTTGCTAAAGCTGAAGTGGGACCTCTTGTGCAGCCTAGCCTTACGCATTGTAGATCGAATAATTGCCCCAATGTTGATAGGGACATTCGTCATCAATGCGTACACCAAGCACACTCTATCTCGTGTTATCTTTGTGTATTGTGTCCCTGGAATTAGGCAAGAGTTGACTATGTGCAACCATATCCTTGCTTCCCTATTCAATGGAGCATATGGAAAGGTGTTGTGCCGACCGGTGTCCTTGTGTCTACTCCATCGTTCCATAGATCTTGTTCTGCACAATGTATGTCTAATGGCCCTGTACGGAGGTTTGTTATACAGCTCCTTGAATGGTGATGGATCAACAGATGGCAAACCTAGAAAGGAGTTGAAGAACTCCGCATTTAGTTGTAGAACTTGGCCCCGAATCTTTACTTCACTCCCTGTAGTTTTCGGTGACCAGTTGGCATAGAATTCTCGTGTTAAATCAAGATTTAACTCTCCCATATCTCGAAAGATGAAATCAAGATGTAACGCCATTATCTTGGCCAACATACGAGGTTCTTTCTTTGCTAGGCTCTCCTTGTGTATCAACTCCACATGAACATATTTTTTCTCTTTATTGTTTCTATACCACTCCTTTCCTTCCTCCTCAAGGACCCATTTTATTCCGAACATGCGGCGAGGTATTTGCAGCGAGGAGGATTCTCCTTGCTCTTTTCATCCCCTTTTCTGGCCTTTTTGTGAAGTGGTTGCTTTTTCCTTTCCTTGTCTTGCTTTGGATGCCATTGTACCTGAGATTAAAATAATAGTCATGTTAGCTTCATCTCGGTAGATACAATTAACAAACAAGCAGTAGTGGCGCCAACCCACACTTAATTTGTTAGCACAAACTAGTGAAGTGAAGGATATTGATTACTCAGACTTCATCGATATATGCTTAGGTGTTATATTCCAACAATATAATCAGTGCAGTCATACTTCTCATGTTATCTTAACTATCCTTTTTTATTCTATCTCATGAGATCTTGGCAATACTTTCGTGTTTGGATTGATGTACCTTTTGAGCAAGACTACTACATATAGATTGAATCAAGTTTAGAAATAATCACAACTTCGTATGTTTGTAGTCAACCATGATTTTCATCTTTATGAACACGTCATCCCAACATGTAAGCTTTCTATTGCCAAGATCATGCAATTTTCTTGACCATGTCAATTCCGCAAAAATATGACAGTGCATCAAAATCAAATACAAGTTGGAAACAATTCAAGATCATCCTTACATATTCTTTCACTCACTTAGTTGTATCACAACAAATCAACCACATTCAAATCACTAATACTACTTCAAGATTTAACAATTCATTATAGGCGTAGTAGTGTAGTACTTACAGAATATAAATGAAGAACAAAGAAGTACTTACTTGGTTGATGGCCTCGGAAGATGTTCTTGCAAACTAAAAGAGCAAAAGGAAAATTTTTGAGAGAATTTGGAGAGGTAGGCGGCGCTTAGGTATGGTTTGCAATGTATTTTTGGTCTAAGACTAAGTTTCTTATTTATAGGGCAAGCTTGGGTTGGGTTTTGACCCATTTGGAATCGGATTTGGAGACCAAAAGTGACCATAGGCGGTGCCTAATGCTTTGCCTATGCTTGGCATAGGCGGCACCTTTTGCAAAGCATTGTTGAGCATAGTCGGCGCCTATGCTATGGCATTGTTAGGCATAGGCGGCGCCTATGCCATGGAATATGAGATTCAGAGACAAAAGGCTTTTGCATAGGCGGCGCCTATGCTATGGCATTGTTGAGCATAGGCGGCGCCTATGCTATGGCACTCTAGAATCCGAGAGCTTCGGCCATAGCATAGGCCTTGCCTTGTTCGTGGCCTAGTTTTACATAGGCCTTGCCTTGTTCGTTGCCTATATTTTCATAGGCAATTCCTAACCCATAGCCTTTTGCTTCTTTATTCCTAACTTGCCACCTTCAACATGCAATACTTTCAAATCAAAATTTGAAACCAATCTCCTCCTTTACACCTCTTGCACCTACATTTACTCAAGAACAACAAAAGCGATTAGAACGATGGGTTGCCTCCCATCAAGCGCCTTATTTTTGGTCGTGGCTCGACTTTTCTTTTTGGATTTTTATTTAGTGAAAACAAATGCAAAAGAAACGATAAAACAAATGGTGGGTTGCCTCCCATCTAGCGCTTGATTTATTGTCACGTCACGACATAGTTACCTCGAGTACTTTAGACTTCGTCGAGATAGATGGTGGCCATATAGTTTATAGAGTCAAGAGGACCGATATATGGTTTTACTCGTTGGCCATTCACCTTAAAGACAACACCATTATTGTCTTCTAGCTCAACTACTCCAGACGAGTAGACTTGGCAAATTTTGTATGGACCAGACCATTTGGACCTTAACTTACCTGGGAATAGCTTCAGTCTGGAATTTAAAAGAAGTACCATATCACCCTTTTGAAAGTTTCTTTTAACAATCCGCTGATCATGATACTTTTGCATCCGCTCCTTGTATAGGTCTGATCTTTCATAAGCATGTAGACGGAATTCATCCATCTCATTTAGCTGCTCCAATCTCATGTTTATAGCATCATCCTAATTCAAATTCAGTCGCTTCAACGCCCACAATGCTTTGTGCTCGAGCTCAATGGGCAAGTGCAGGCCTTTCCATAAACTAGTTGGTATGGGGACATGCCAATTGGCATTTTGAATGCAGTCCAATAAGCCCATAGTGCATCGTCTAGCTTTCGAGACCAATCTTTCCTATTTGCATTTACAGTCTTAGAAAGGATTTGCTTGATCTCTCGATTGGAAACCTCTACCTGTCCATTAGTTTGTGGGTGATAAGGCGTGGCTACCTTGTGTTTCTTGACACCATATTTTGCCAACACGGATTTAAATAGCTTGTTGCAAAAGTGAGATACTCCATCGGTTATGATAGTACGTGGTACTCCAAAACGAGAGAAGATATTTCTCTTCAAGAATACAACAACACATTTTCCTTCATTATCAGCCAATGCTACTGCTTCGACCCATTTTGAAACATAATCTACAGCAACTACGATATATTTTATTCCAAACGAATTTACGAATGGGCCCAAGAAATTGATACCCCATACATCAAACAGCTCTACTTCAAGAATTTTGGACATGGGCATCTCATGGTGCTTCGAGATCGCACCTTGTCTCTGACATTGGTCGCATCTCCTCACAAAGTCGTAGGCATCTTTAAATATCGAAGGCCAATAGTAGCCACTTTACAATACCTTCCTTTCTGTCCGATTGCCTGCGTGATGTCCCCACAACTTGGGAAGTGTGACATGCTTCTAATATATTAGGCACTTCTACATGGGATATGCATCGCCTGATAACACCATCCGTGCATCGTCGAAAAAAATATGGCTCATCCCAAAAGTAGTGTTTTACATCATGCATGAACTTCATCTTTTGATGAAAAGATAGATTTGCAGGCATCACATTACTCACCACAAAATTTGCAAAGTCTGCATACCATGGTAACTCTTCCATTATTGTAGCTAAGATCGCTTCATCGGGGAATGCATCATTAATTTCAAGATCAGGCTGCATTGTGTGCTCATTCTCAAGTCTAGATAGATGATCAGCCACTTGGTTCTCGCAACCTCTTCTATCTTTTACCTCGAAATCAAATTCTTGCAGCAACAATACCCATTGAATTAGCCTTGGTTTCGTATCCTTCTTTGTTATTAAATATCTCAGGGCTGCATGGTCTGTATGAACTACCACTTTGGTTCCCAACAAATATGCACGGAACTTTTCAAAAGCATACACAACCGCTCTGAGCTCTTGTTCTGTGACAGTATAGTTCTTTTGGGCTTCGTTCAAGACCTTACTCACATAGTAGATTGGATGGAATAACTTTTCTCTTCGCTGACCAAGTACAGCACCCAAAGCTACCCTACTAGCATCACACATGACTTCAAATGGTAAAGACCAGTCTGGCGCTACAATGATAGGAGCTTCAATTAGCTTCCCTTTGAGGCATTTAAATGCCTTCAGACAATCTTCATTGAAGTCAAACTTTGCATCTTTCTATAAAAGTTTGCATAATGGACTAGCAATTTTAGAGAAGTCTTTGATAAACCGCCGATAGAAACCTGCGTGAACGAGGAAACTACGAACTCCCTTTACGGAAATTGGAGGTGGTAGCTTCTCGATAACTTCAATTTAGCTCGATCAACCTCAATTCCTCTTTCGGAGATTTTATGGCCAAGAACAATACCTTCTTTAACCATAAAGTGGCACTTCTCCCAATTCAGCACTAGGTTGAATTCAACATATCTTTGCAACGCCATACTCAGGTTTGCCAAGCATGATTCAAACGACTCACCCACGACTAAAAAATCATCCATGAATACCTCTAAAGTGCCTTCCACCATATCAGATAAAATGGATATCATACAATGCTGAAACGTGGCGAGTGCGTTACATAGTCCAAATGGCATACGTTTGAAGGCAAACGTACCATATGGGCATGTAAACATTGTGTTATCTTGATCTTCGGGAGCAATACAAATCTGATTGTAGCTGGAATAACCATCTAAGAAGCAAAACCATCCTTTCCCTGCCAGTCGATCAAGCATTTGGTCCATAAATAGCATTGGAAAGTGATCTTTAAGCGTCCATGAATTCAGCTTTCGGTAGTCCATGCATACTCTCCATCCTGTAACAGGTCTGAGTGGAATAAGCTCATTCTTTTCATTCACAACTACCGTCATGCCTCCTTTCTTGGGAACACATTGTACCGGGCTTACCCATTTACTATCGGAGATTGGATACACAACCCCTGCATCTAACCACTTAATAATTTCTTTCTTTACCACTTCTTACATAGGTGGATTGAGACACCTTTGATGCTCAATAGTGGGTGTGCAATTTTCTTCAAGCTAAATTTTGTGTGTACAAATCCCAGGCGGAATACCAATAATGTCAGCGATGGTCCAACCAATGGCTTTTATATACTTCCGTAGAACAGTAATGAGAGCTGTAACTTGCTGCTCACCCAAATCTGTTGCCACAATGACTGGGAGTGTGTTTTCATTTCCCAAGAATGCATACTTTAAATGACTAGGCATCTCCTTTAATTCAAACGTGGGTGGCTCTTTAATAGATGGTTTAGCTGGTGGTGTAGGTCGATTTTTGAGATCAAGGTCCAGCTTCTTTGGAGCATGAGGATACGACCCTAATCCTGTTAGAGCACCAATAGTTTCTTCATAATTTTCAGCATCCTTATGCCCAGCATTCATAAGCACAACTGCCAATAGGTCACCAATAAGCTGCTCCTCTTCAGGTAATTCTTTCTCATCATCAAAATACACATCAGCTACCGAGAATACATTTAGATCTTTGGGTTGCTTCATTGATTTGCACACATCAAAGCAAACTACTTCGTTATTTATCCAGAATAGAAGCTCATTAGCTCTTAAGTCAATAAGCACACTTCCTGTTGAAACGAAAGGGCAACCCAAGATTATGGGAACTTCTGAGTCTGCCTCACAATCCAAAATAACGAAGTCTGCCGGAAAAATGAATGAAGAAACCTTCACCAATACATCACATAAAATACGAACAGGTCGTTTTACCGACCTATCTGCAATTACGAGCCTTATATTGGTTGGAGTAGGATCGCCCAACTGATGTTAGGCGTATTTACACGCCTAAAGCACCTTAATGTACCCATATTTTAGCTAAGTTTTGAGGACAAAATATATAATTCCTGCACTTTTAGTCCTTTTTCCTGTAAGTGAGCTAACCAACATGATTAGCAATTTTTAAGGTATAAATGATGAAGATTTCAGCATTTTATGGACTGGTTGCCGCCAAAGAAAGCTTCACGAAAGAAGGAAGGCAGCTTCTGGAAGCTTATGGACTGAAAGTGATGCATGGAAAACTTATCCCAGGCAAAAACAACATTTCTAAAGGCTTGGGGGATCAACAGTAACTTAGTAGGATTAGGATAAGAATACAGTAACCCAGTAGGACTGGGACAAGGATAAAAACCCTATTTCAATAGGACTAGGATATGGATGTTATATAAACCCTATTTTGCTGAAACTTTTCAGCATTCTCTTCTTATTCCCCTTTCTATTCTTTCCCTTCTTCATCAATTCGTTTTTAGACATTATTCTTCTATTCAATTCTATTTTTCTTTTATTTGACATTTAGTACTATTCATGTTACTTTCTGACAGAGAAAGCACGGCCCTTGTGACCAATGCGAGATCATGATGATGTTTATTGTGATCTCTGTTGCAATCATGAGTAGATAAACTTCTCTGTTAGGGTTATGGAAGCCTTATGAGATACTATCTATTGCTATGAGTTTGTGAATTCTTGACACGTATGCTGCTTATATCATTCTTCTCTTCATCTTAATATAAATTCTTGTGGTTGCAAACATATAGAATACGCCAGTATAGCATTAACTTGTTCGAAAGAAAAGTTACATGTCTGGAAAAGACAGAATGTCAAGGAAATAGGGCACCAACCCCTGTTTAAAAGTTAGTGCCGTAACTGGATTAACCTCTTGGAGAATTTGTACCATTAGATACGCTTTAAGCTCGAAAGAGTTAAAGTGAAATAATCCGTGATGGTCAAAAGATGCCTGGATTTACCATAGAATACGATTCTCTATAAGGGCATGCATGTCTGAATTCCGCATAACTCATAGTCAATAGATACGTATAACTCATAAGGTGGAAATAACCCTAACTTCCCATTCTCATTGATTAAAACCTTACTAAACATTCCGTTTTTACATTACTATTTTAGTACTTTTATTGCAAGCATAAAATCCCCCCCTTTATTCGTAGAATTTTAGATCAAAAGTCTAATAATAGTTTCTTACTTAGTGACCAAGTATTCCCTGTGGGATTCGACACCCAACCCAGTTGGGTTCTATATTTGACGACGACCGCTTACACTCTTACGAGAGTTGTAGTTTGAGCATTATCAAAAATTTGGCACTGTTGCTGGGGAATACAGTTGTCAACTAAGTTTGTGATAATTACTAGACCCTTTGGCCAAAGATTCTCGTACTTTACTTTTAGTTGTTGTTTTTGTTTTCTGCAAGTTTTGTTCAGTACATGCCCTATACTCAAAATTTAGGACAACCATTATTACCTATCAATCCTAAACAACATCGTATTGGAAGAATGAAGGCGCAACGTGAAATTGAAAGAAGGGCTGCTCAACAGGAGCAGGCTAGACTAGCCGCGTTAGCCGCCGCCTAAGTACATCAACAGAATATTGACAATCCTGGGCAAGCAACAAATCCTGATGACGAAGACCTAGGTGGTGACGAGCTACTAAACCCTAGGCGTGATGCTGAGGTGGTGACACCTGCTAACAGAAGAGATCGTCAAGCTAGATTTAGGCCTGAACGCCGAGCGATGCAGATGCCTTTCGATAATGATGATGACGACCTAGACGGAGCTGGTGCCACATAAGCTATTATTCTTCCGCCCTTGGCACCTGGAGCCAAGTTCAATATCACCAGCACCATGATTCAGTTATTGCAACTCAAGGGACTATTTGGTGGACTTGCAGGTGATGATCCGAATATGCATCTTATCAAGTTTATCTCTACATGCAAGTCATTCGACAATCCAGGCGTTGGGCAGAATGCAATCAGCTGTGCTTATTTCCATTGTCTCTATCTAGGGAAGCAACTCTATGGTTGAACGGGCTGACTCCTGATTCTATCACTAATTGGAGGCAATTGAAAGATGCTTTCCTAGAAAGATTCTTTCCGCCATCCAAGAGAGCATAATTGAGAGACGAAATTAGTAATTTTCCACAGCTTCCAACTGAAGCTCTCCACGAAACATGGGAGAGGTTTAAGACGAAGCTTATGCGGTGCCCAAACCATCATATGACCAATGTCCACTTAATGGAGATATTATACAGATCTTTAAATTCGGTGACTAAGCAATTGGTTGATAATGCAGCAGATGTGTCATTCATGTACCTCACTTTTATTCAGGCAAGTGATATGCTAGACCGAATGACAAAGAAAAGTAGATCTTGGCATACCAGGGATTCAGAGGTAGCAAGCTCTACCACATTAATTGGCATAACTGCAGAACAAAGGCGAAGAGAGGAAGAACGCGATCAAGATATGGTGCACATGAAAACGCAGATGGATCTTCTTACAAAGCATATATTATCAGGAAAGACTGAAAAAGTCAAAGTTGTTGCGTCAAAAGGAAGATACGAATTCAATTTTGAGGAAGAAGCCAACTACTTGAACAATCAAGGGGTTTTCGAGGCAATGCCCAAGGAAACCAAGGTCGAAACTATTACGATAAATCTGGAAACAAGGACCAAGGTAGTTGGAAGAACAAAATGGACAAAAGTGGTTTATATATTCCTCCTGGAAGTCGGGAAGCCGTGGTATCTGTTTCGGGAAAGATGTCAATGGAAGATATGATGGCTAAGCTGTTGAAAGGAGTGGACGCAACCAGTACGGGAGTAACTGAGGTAATAAATGATTTGTCCTCAATGAAGCAATTGGTTGACTCGTATTCCACTTCAATAAAATAGCTAGAGCAGCAATTGAGTCAACTTTCAGCGGCATTTAATCAAAGAAAAGTCGGCACCCTACCTAGAGACACTGTGCAGAATCTAAGGAACGACGGATCATGTATGGCTATTACTACCAGGAGTGGTAAGGTGCTGGAAACTTCATCCAAAGGCAAGCAAGTGACTAATGCAGAACTAGAAGATGCCGATGAAGCTGAGGAGGGTGTTAGTGACGTCACCCCTAGACGTCCACAGCCTGAAAAGATCGCCAAACAGAAGAAAGATGAAAAGGAAGTCGTAGAGAAAACAATTACCCTTCCACCACCACCTTTTCCGTAGAGACTGAAGAAAAAAGCGGATGATACCAGGTTCAGTAAATTTATGACTATGTTAAAGCAGCTGACCATTAATGTTCCTTTGGTAGAGGTGCTAGAGCAAATGCCTGGGTACGCAAAATTTATGAAGGATCTTTTAACAAAGAAGCGGGCAGTAAGCTATGAGCCGGCAGATAATATTTATCATTGCAGTGCAATTGCCACAAGGTCCTTAGTACAGAAGAAGGCAGACCCTGGTGCTTTCACTATTCCTTGCACGGTTGGATCTATGAATTTTTCCGAGGCATTGTGCGATTTGGGAGCTAGCATCAATTTGATGCCACTATCCGTCTACAGAAAGTTGGGGTTGGGCGACCCTACACCAACCAATATGCGGCTTGTGATGGCAGATAGGTTAGTAAAATGACCTGTTGGTATCTTAAATGATGTGTTGGTAAAGGTTTTCACCTTCATCTTTCCTACAGACTTTGTTATTTTGGATTGCGAGGTGGATTCTGAAGTTCCCATAATCTTGGGATGCCCTTTCCTCACAACTGGAAGTGCGCTTATTGACTTAAGATCTAATGAGCTTTTATTTCGTTTGAATGACGAAGTGGTCCATTTTGATGTGTGCAAAGCCATGAAGCGGACCAGAGATATGAATGTGTTCTCTATAGATGATGTTTATGATGAGGATGAGAAAGAATTATCCACATAGAAGCAATTTATTATTGACCCATTGGCGGCTGTGCTTATGAATGTTGAGCGTAAGGATGCTGAAGAACATGAAGAAACTGTTTGTGCTCTAACAGCAATAAGATCCTATTCTCATGTCCCTAAGCAGCAGGACCTTAATCTTAAGAATTGACCTTCACCAACAGCGAAGACTTCCAGTGAAGAGCCACCAGTGCTAGAATCAAAAGAGCTCCCCATTCACCTAAGGTATGCGTTCTTGGGAAATGGAAATACACCTCCGGAGTGTGTTGTAGATGATTTAAGTGAACAGCACGTAGAGGCTCTCATCTCTGCTCTGAAAAGGTACAAGAGAGCTATGGGTTGGAGTATTGATGATATAATTGGTATCCCTCCTAGGATATGGATGCACAAGAGTCATATCAAAGAAGATTGCGTGCCCACAGGTAAGCATCAGCGTCATCTGAATCCATTCAGAAAATGATGTACCATCTCTCTCGATGAAGTCTAAGTAATCGAGATAGTCATGTCATGCCGCGACAATAAATCAAGCGCTAGATGAGAGGTAACCCATCGTCTTTAATTGTTTTGTTTTCCTAGGAGTTTGTTTTTGTAGTCGATCCACGACCAAAACTAAGGCGTTTGATGGGAGGCAACCCATCGTTCTAATCGTTTTTGTTGTTTTTGAGTAAGTGTAGGTGCAGGAAGTATAAGGGAGGAGATTGGTCTCGAATTTTGATTTGGAAGCGGTTCATGTTAAAGGTGGTAAGTTAGGAATGAAGAAGAAAAGGCTATGGGTTAGGCATTGCCTATGCAAAACTAGGCAATGGTAAAGGCAAGGCCTATGTAAATCTAGGCAATGAACAAGGCAAGGCCTATGCTATGGCCTTTGGTCTCTCAATCTAGAATGCCATAGCATAGGCATTGCCTATGCCAAAGCCTTTGCTCCAACAATGTCATAGCATAGGCGCCGCCTATGCAAAAGCCTTTTGTCTCTGAATCTAGAATGCCATAGCATAGGCGCCGCCTATGCCATAGCCTATGTCCAACTAGGCTTTGCAAAAGGCGCCGCCTATGCCAAGCATAGGCAAAGCATTAGGCGCCGCCTATGCTCACTTTTGGTCTCCAAATCCGATTCCAAATGGGTCAAAACCCGACCCAAGCTTGTCCTATAAATAAGAACTTCATCCTTAAGACAAAGTCATATTCTTTACTCAATCTAAGCACCGCCTACCCTTCCAAAATCTCTCAAAACTTTTCTTTTTTCTCATCTAACCTTGCAAGATCATATTCCGAATCCATCACCAAGTAAGTTCTTCTTTTATATTACATAAGTACTATGCTTATAATGATTCGTTAGATCTTGAATTAGTGTTGTGATTTGAAGGTGCTTGGTTTGTTATGATACATCTAATTGAGTGAAAGAATACATGTGGGTGTTCTTGACTTGGTTCCAACTTGTATTTGATTTTGATACACTGTCATACTTTTGTTAAGTCGACATGGTGAAGTTAATTGCATAATCTTCAAAACTGAATGCTTGAATATTTGAATGACTCATTCATCGAGATAAAGATCATGATTGAATACAAACATGAGATGTTGTGATTATGTCTATACCATAAACTTGATTCAATCTCTACATGGTCGTCTTGTTCCAAAAATGCATTAATCCAAACCATAAAGGATGGTCAAGATTACATGACGTAGAGTTTAAAAGAATAGTTAAAGACAACATGCAAGTATGACTGTGCTGAACATATTGTTGGAACATATCGCCTATATGTATGTCGATGAAGTCTGAGTAATCGACATCACTCACTTAATTAGTTTGTACAAACAAATTAAGTATGGGGTGGTGCCACTATAGTTTGTTTGTCGATTATATCTTCTGAGATGAGCTAACATGAATCTCAGGTAGAATGGCACCAAAAGGATGACAAGGAAAAGAAAAAGTGTCCACCTCACAGAAAGGTAAGAAAAAAGGAAGAAAAGAGCAAGTTGAATCCTCCTCGCTGCAAATACCTCGACGCACTCTTGGAATCAGGTTTTTCTTATTTATTTTCCGCTGAGGACAGTGTGTCCCGTCTAAGTATGGGGTGGTGGTATTTGTATGTTGTATTTCTTTACCTACCTACATTTATTTATTTGATTTTTAGTAGTATTTAAATTTTCAAAAAAAATTTAGATTTTGATGCATAAAATTATTCTAATAGGCGGCATGGTATTATGACAAGAGTTTGTGCTAAGATCATTACTATTGAGACGTTTAGGCTATAAATGTGACTCATTATGTGATAAGTGTGTGGTTTAATTCCTTCATACGTTGGGTCAAGAGTCTATACTTCTCCCAATAAAGTCGACCATGTGTCTTGTGTATGTGAGATGATAGTATATTCTATGTTTGTGGCTGATGCTAGAACTTGCCTGGTATGTATGTAAAGCGAAATAAAGAGAGTGAGTTTAGGAGATGATTTAGGCATTTCTTTGGCAACCTGTGATTGTTTACCTTCATTTTATCTACACATGGACATCATCCTAGATAACCCCCTTTGAGCCTTTAGACTATTTTCTTTGACAACCTCATATGTAAGCCTAATCCATTTTTTCAAGACCATAATTGGATCCAAATTCCTAAGTGCTTTAAATTGTAAAGTCATGTGATAAAATAAGAGGAAATTGGGTGAGAGTAGTGCCTTAAAGTGAATTGGTACTTGAATTCGTTATGAAAAAGAATGGTTATTATAGAGGTGTGTTATAAAAAAAGAGAAAAAATGAAAAGAAAAATAAAAAGTTAATTCTGCTCAAAAGTGAATAACAAAAGAGGTGACAAGGGTGGTAGATTAAAAGAAAGTAGAAAGGTTGTTTGAAATAAAGTGTTAATGGCATAATGTGATGTATTAAAGCGCTTAGGAACATAGTCACTATTTCTGGCCAAAATAGTCCTACCCGTCCCTTAGCCTACATTACAACCTGTAAAAGACCTATTTGATCCTAAGCTTAACATTCTGATATTTAGTGGAGCATTACACTAAGGGAAAGCCTATGGTCATCAGTTGCAACATATGAATTCTTTGTGAGAGTGAGAGCAAGGATAATCTTATACCCATGTTCAAAATATATACAAGACTCGAGAGTTATTATAGGTTATATATTGTGAGACACACACGGTTGATGATTTTTGGGTGGTCGTGTATAATTCTTGGTACCTTAACTTTTTGGAAACGAATTAACCATCATCACGAGTCTAGGTTGGAGGTTGAATTGTTTCTAGTAGTGATCAGAAAACTACTCTTTGTTAATAATTGTTGTGCCTATCTTGATGAATATTTTGTGCTGTTATTGTGAAACCCTAAGTAGATGTTTATATGGACATGATAAGTTGTTCGAGGACGAACAAAGCTGTAAGTGTGGGGTGTTGATGTTAGGCGTATTTACACGCCTAAAGCACCTTAATGTACCCATATTTTAGCTAAGTTTTGAGGACAAAATATATAATTCCTGCACTTTTAGTCCTTTTTCCTGTAAGTGAGCTAACCAACGTGATTAGCAAGTTTTAAGGTATAAATGATGAAGATTTCAGCATTTTATGGACTGGTTGCCGCCAAAGGAAGCTTCACGAAAGAAGGAAGGCATCTTCTGGAAGCTTATGGACTGAAAGTGATGCATGGAAAACTTATCCCGGGCAAAAACAACATTTCTAAAGACTTGGGGGATCAGCAGTAACTTAGTAGGATTAGGATAAGAATATAGTAACCCAGTAGGACTGGGACAAGGATAAAAATCCTATTTCAATAGGACTAGGATATGGATGTTATATAAACCTTATTTTGCTGAAACTTTTCAGCATTCTCTTCTTATTCCCCTTTCTCTTCTACATCAATTCGTTTTCAGACATTATTCTTCTATTCAATTCTATTTTTCTTTTATTCGACATTTAGTACTATTCACGTTACTTTCTAACAGAGAAAGCATGGCCCTTGTGACCAATGCGAGATCATGATGATGTTTATTGTGATCTTCGTTGCAATCATGACTAGCTAAACTTCTCTGTTAGGGTTATGGAAGCCTTATGAGATACTATCTGTTGCTATGAGTTTGTGAATTCTTGACATGTATGCTGCTTATATCATTCTTCTCTTCAACTTAATATAAATTCTTGTGCTTGCAAACATATAGAATACACCAGTATAGCATTAACTTGTTCGAAAGAAAAGTTACATGTCTGGAAAAGAGAGAATATCAAGGAAATAGGGCACCAACCCCTGTTTAAAAGTTAGTTCCGTAACTGTATTAACCTCTTAGAGAATTTGTACCATTAGATACGCTTTAAGCTCGAAAGAGTTAAATTAAAATAATCCTTGATGGTCGAAAGACGCCTGGATTTACCATAGAATACAATTCTCTATAAGCGCATGCATGTCTGAATTCCGCATAACTCATACTCAATAGATACGTATAACTCATAAGGTGGACATAACCCCAACTTCCCATTCTTATTGATTAAAACCTTACTAAACATTCCGTTTTTACTTTACTATTTTGGTACTTTTATTGTAAGCATAAAATCCCCCCCTTTATTCGTAGAATTTTAGATCAAAAGTATAATAATAGTTGCTTACTTAGTGACCAAGTATTCCCTGTGGGATTCGACACCCAACCCAGTTGGGTTCTATATTTGACGACGACCGCTTACACTCTTACGAGAGCTGTAGTTTGAGCGTTATCACCAACCCCAACTTTCTGTAAATAGATAATGGCATCAAATTGATGCTGGCTCCTAAATCGCATAATGCCTTGGTAAAATTCAATGATCCAACGGTGCAAGGAATAGTGAAGGCACCGGGGTTGACCTTCTTCTAAACTAGTGATCGGGCAGCAATTGCACTGCAATGATGAACAGTATCTATCAACTCATAGCTTGCTGCCCGCTTCTTTGTCAAAAGATCCTTCATAAATTTTGCATACCCAGGCATTTGTTCTAGTGCCTCCACAAACGGAACATTAATGGTCAGCTGTTTTAACATTGCCATGAATTTATTGAACTTGGCATCATCAGCTTTCTTCTTTAATCTTTGAGGAAAAGGAGGTGGTGGAAGGGGAATTGTTTTCTCCATGACTTTCTTTTCATCTTGCTTTGTTTCGGCGATCTTTTCAGACTGTGGATGTCGAGGAGTGACGTTATGAACGTCGTCATCAGCTTCTACGGCGTCATCTTCATCTGCATTACCTCCGATATCGTCGACCACTTGCTTGCTTTGGGATGAATTTTCCAGTACCTTACCACTCCTGGTAGTAATATCCATGCATGATTCGTCGTTCCTTGGATTTTGCACAGTGTCGCTAGGTAAAGTGCCAGCCTTTCTTTGATTGAGTGCCGCTGAAAGTTGGCTCAATTGCTGCTCTATCTTTTTTATTGACGTGGAATATGAGTCAACCAATTGCTTCATTGAGGATAAATAATTTATTACCTCCGTTACTCCCGTACTGGTTGCCTCCACTCCTTTCAACAGCTTAGCCATCATATCTTCTATGGACATATTTCCAAGCCCAGATGCAGTGGCGTCACGTCTTCCTGGGGGAATATATAGACTACTCTTGTCAGTCTTGTTCTTCCAACTTCCTTGATCACGGTCCTTGTTTCCAGATTTATCATAACAGTTCCGACCTTGGTTCCCTTGGGCATTGCCTCAGAAACCCCCCTGATTATTTAAGTAGTTGGCTTCTTCCTCGGAATCAGATTCCTCTCTTCCTTTCAGTGCAACAGCTTTGACTTTTTTGGTCTTCCCTGATAATAGATGCTTTGTAAGAAGATCCATTTGTGTTTTCAAGTGTGCCATATCTTGATCACGTTTTTCTTCTTTTCTCCTTTGTTCTGCAGTCATGCCAATAGACAAAGTGGGGCTTGCTACCTCAGATTCCCTGGTGTGCCAGGCTCTACTTTGCTTTGTCATTCGGTCTAACATATCGCTTGCCTGAACAAAGGTGAGATCCATAAATGATCCTCCAGCCGCATTATCCACCACTGGTTTAGTTATTGAATTCAAGGATCTATATAGTATCTCCATTAGGTGGACATTGGTCATATAATGGTTTGGGCACCTCATCAGCTTCTTTTTGAATCCCTCCCATGTTTCGTGGAGAGCTTCAGCTGGAAGCTGACGAAAGTTGCTGATTTCATCTCTCAATTGTGCTCTTTTGGATAGCGGAAAGAATCTTTTTAGGAAAGCATCTTTTAATTGCCTCCAATTTATAATAGAATCAGGACTCAGTCCATTCAACCATAGTGTTGCCTCACCAGATAGAGACAATGGAAATAAGCGTAGTCGAATTGCATTCTGTCCAACACCTGGATTGTCGAATGACTTTCATGTAGAAATAAAGTTGATCAGATTCGTATCATCGCCTGCTAGTCCACCAAATAATCCCTTGAGTTGCAATAACTGAATCATGGTGCTTGTAATGTTGAACTTGGCTCCGGGTGCCAATGGCGGAGGAATAATGGATCCTGTGACACCAGCTCCATCAAGATCATCATCATCATCATCGAATGGTATTTACACGGCTCGGAGATCAGGCCTGAACCTAGCTTGACGATCTCTTCTGTTTGCAGGTGTCGCCATCTCAGCATCATACCTAGGGTTTAGTAACTCGTCATCACCTAGGTCCTCATCGTCAGGATTTGTGCTCGCCCAGGGTTATCAATATTCTATTGTTGTACTTGGGCGGCGGCCAAAGTAGCTAGTCTAGCCTGTTCCTATTGAGCAACCCTTCTTTCAATTTCCTATTGTGTCTCCATTCTGCCAATACTTTGTGGTTCAGGATTGATAGGTAATAACGGTTGACCAGAACTTCGAGTATGGGGCATGCACTGAATAAAAACCTGCAGAAAAACAAAAATAAAACTACAAGTAAAGTACGAGAATCTTTGACCAAAGGGTCTAGTAATTATCACAAACTTTGTTGACAATCGTATTCCCCGGCAACGGCGCCAATTTTTGATAACACTCAAACTACAGCTCTCGTAAGAGTGTAAGCGGTCGTTGTCAAATATAGAACCCAACTGGGTTGGGTGTCGAATCCCACAGGGAATACTTGGTCAGTAAGTAAGCAATGATTAGTAGACTTTTGGTGAGAGTTTCGTAAAAAGGGGAGATTGTAGCGTGCAAATATTGTAATCAAAATAGTAGAGTAAAAACAGAAAATAGAAGAGTAAAATGGAGTACTTGGTAGGGTTTAATCAATGAGAATTGAGAGTTAGGGTTATGTCCACCTTATGAGTTTTACGTATCTATTGGCTATGAGTTATGCGGAATTCAGACATGCATGTGCTTATAAAGAATCGTATTCTATGGTAAATCCAGGCGTCTTTCGACCATCAAGGATTATTTTACTTTAACTCTTTCGAGCCTATAGCGTATCTAATGGTATAGATTCTCCAAGAGGTTAATCCTGTTACGGCACTAACTTTTTAACAGGGGTTGGTGCCCTATTACCTTGACATTATCTCTTTTCCAGACATGTAACTTTTCTTTCGAACAAGTTAATGCTATACTGGCTTATTCTATGTTTTCAACCACAAGAATTTAAATTAAGATGAAGAAAGTAATGATATAAGCAGCATACGTGTCAAGAATTCACAAACTCATAGCCATAGATAGTATCTCATAAGGCTTCCATAACCCCAACAGAGAAGTTTAGCTATTCATGAGTGCAACGGAAATCACAATAGACATTATCATTATACCAAAATAAAGATCTCACGTGTAGTATGGTTTGGTAGTACTTGTGGCGTGAATTCCTTGCAAAATAGCGTTTCACTTGTCGTGAAAATTAAATGTTGAATAGATGAAAAGAATTGTTTTGAAGTGTTGAATAAAAAGTAATTGATGGAAGAAGTATATAGATGAATGAGAATTAGAATGTGTCTAAAGCTTAAGCAAAATAGGGTATTTATAATACCCATATCCTATTCTTACTAGGCTACTGCGTACTTATCCTAATCCTAATAAATTACTGCATCATTATCCTAATCCTAATAGGTTACTGCTGATCCCCAAAGTCTTGAGAAATGTTGTTTTTGCCTAGGGCAGGTTTTCCATGCGTCACTTTTAGTCCTTAGGCGTCCAAGCTTTGTTTTTCTCCTTTCGTGAAGCTTCCTTTGGCATCAAGTTATCCATAAAATTCTGAAATCTTCATCATTTATACCTGAAAACTTGCTAATCACGTTTGGTAGCTCACTTACAGGAAAAAGTACTAAAAGTGCATGAATTATATATTTTGTCCTCAAAAGTTAGCTAAAATATGGGTAAATTATAGTACTTTAGGCGTGTAAATACGCCTATCATCAATTGTGGGTCGTTGAAGTAGAAATGGTGAATTGTGAAAACTTAGTATAAAAATGAAATTTGGGGACGGGAATCGAAAAATTGATAAAAGTGAATATTATGATTTTTTAATACATTGTTGATGTTGAATGCGATATGTCGTCGAGCGGGTAGGCAAACATAAGCCGGGTGGGAGAAATTTAGGAATAAGTGTTTCGTGGGATGTTGGAATGTGCGTGTGAATGTCTCTTTCTAGATTATCGTGTTTAATTCAGATGTATTTATTTAGCCGGGGAATGCCTCGAGATCACTTGTACTTATTCACTGGTGAATGCCCCGATGTATCATGTTGGTGGAAAAATGATCGTGATGAAGACCCGCGGCGTCGGGAAAGCAGTTGGAGCTTAGTCTAGAATTAGTTTAGACTAGAATTTATATTTTCGTATTTTTTTTCTATTTTTGGACTGTATAATTGGACTGGGCTTTACATTTTTGGACTACTTTATTTTATTTATTGTTTGATTATTTTGCATTCTTTTGTGTGGTTTATACAGTTCATGATGCCAAAAATAGTCGATACACTCTACCGAGCGACCGTGGTTGAACCACGGGATCGAGAGGTGCCTAACACCTTCCCCTCGGTCAATAGAATTCCTTAGCCAGAATCTCTGTTCGCAAACCAGTTTAAGATTCAAATGGTTTTGAAAAGGATTTTCCAAAGGTGACTTGGCACACCAGATTATACCAAGTGGCAACTCTGAATAAAAAATGTAAATAATTCTTTTCTGAAACAAATTTTCATTTCTTGTCACTTAAATAATAAAAACCTTTCGAACTTTAAAATATACATTTTTCGGAGTACGTAGAAAAGGTGTGTGACACCAATACTTACTTGTTTTCCAAATCTTACATGTTTATTGCACTAATGAATGTTAGAAGGTATTCGGTTACTCAAACAAGATCCATGTGCTATTAATGACTCCAAAACGCTTCATTGATAGACCAACTTCATTGTTTTGGCATTGATGACTCCAAAACACTTTATTGATGTGCCAATGAGTTTTTACTTCATTGTTATTGCATTGATGGTCTATTTATATGTCTCTTATTGATGTATCATTGTTGTAAAGTATCAAAAATGCGGTGGCGACCGAAATAACAATCTCAAAAATTAATTGAACTAAGTGATGGAAGTTCTCTCTTATTGGGTGGTATCCCAGGGGCATAAGCCTATTATGGGTCGATCCCTATTTTTGTGTTTATGGGTGGTATCCCAGGGGCATAAGCCTATCATAGGTTGATCCCAGTTGATATGTATTGGAGGCAGCCTAATGGTCACAGTACAGTATAGTAATGATTTCAAAGATGATAAGAACGAAGGTAAAGTGATTGAATAAATACAATGTACAGGTTGTCATAAGTTCTAGTAAGTGTGGTCCACTCCTATTACAATTTATTCACTTGTTTCTAATTTCTATTGAGCTCCTATATCATATGTGATTATCTACAGCTTTACATACTCAGTACATATTTCGTACTGACGTCCCCCATGGGAATCTGCATTTCATGCTGCAGGCACAGGCACCTCAGTTCATACACCACGCAAGTAGAAGATAGGATATCCAGCTGCTTTTGGTGAGCTCCAATTTGCTTCGAGGCTTTTCGTGTCATATCCAGTCACTTTTGGTATTGTATAGAAGTTAGTTATATGGCGGGGTCTGTCCCGACCTTAGTTAAACTCTATGTATTGTCTAGAGGCTTTGTATACCTAATGTACAGTCAAGGTGGTGTTTTGTTAATAGACGTGATGGCTCTAATGGCCAAGTATTGTATATACATATATATGTGTGCTCGAGCTTATACAGGTGATTATTTCCTTTTATATGTGACATGATGCTGTCCATATTTTGGGTTGTCATAGAGGTATGCATGGAAAGTATAAGGTTATGAGTTGGTTCTCCCCGGCCTCCTCAGTTGTGGGTGCCAGTCCATCCCAATAGGATTTGAGGTGTGACATAAGTGGTATCAGAGAATTTTGTCTTAGTGAGTCTACAAAGCCGTTTCTACGTAGAGTCTTATTTATCGGTGTGTCGTACACCGCATTTATAAACAGGAGGCTATGGACATTTAGGAATTGTTTCTTTTCTGTATGTCTTAGATCGTGCGATAGAGCCTATATTGTATATGAAGTCATAGTTGACTACTAAATCTATTTGTTTCTCTTATTATAGTAATGATGCTGGTTACCAGAAACAAGAATACCGGTAAGCAAGTAGATGTGGCATCCGAAGAGGGGACTAGTAAGTCACCCACTATACTAGCTAATCAAAGTGAGGCTCCAGCTGAGCATGTATCAGAAACTTCTTCCACTCCGGAAGAAATAAGGGGGAGGAGAACTATATCCCTAGATCCACCTATTAATGTTGTTGAACAAAATCTTAGAAATGCAGTGCAACTTTTGACTCATATAGTTGCTGGGCAAGCTCAAGGGCAAGCCATTCCTACCACGGGTCCTAGTGGTACAGATAGGGCAGCTAGCCTTCGAACATAGGATTTTCTTAAGATAGATTCTCCCACTTTTACTGGATCAGATCTTAACGAGAACCCATAGGACTTTATTGATCAAATTCAAAGGGCCTTAGATGTTATGCATATAACGGGTAGAGAGACAAGGGAGTTAGCAGCGTATAGATTTAAAGGGGAGGCTATATATTGGTACGAGGACTGGAAACGATCTAGGGGTATTGATTCACCCCCAGCTACTTGGAAAGAGTTCAAAGAGGCATTTGTTGATCATTATCTTTCATCCGAGATTCGTTAGGCCCGTGCAGATCAGTTTTTAAATCTTCGTCAGGGGAATATGAGCATGAGGGAGTACAGTCTCTGACTTAATTCCTTGTTGAGATATGCTCCTAATGTTGTAGCTACTATGGATTACAGTGTTCATCAATATGTGGATAGGATAGATCCATATCTGGTTAGAGATTGTACTATTGCCGCTTTGAACAAAGATATGGACATAGCGAGGATCCAAGATTTTGCACAGAAAATGGAAGATCAGAGGTAGAGGAGAAGAACACAAGAATCAGAAAGAGGATATTCCAAGAGGGCCAGATCTACAGGGCAATTCATGGCATCCCAAGGAGGGTTCAGACCAACGTTTTCTACTAGACCACCTAGGCCATTATCTTCTTATTCTACAGCTAGTGCCCCACCACAGTTCCAAGGGTCCAGAGGAAATCAATCTGGGCTTAGAGTGAGAGTCAGAGTTCGCGGACAGTGGGATACCAAAGGTAAGGTAATATGAGCCAATCGAGACCTCCTCAAAAGCCATGCAATAAATGTGGAAGGTATTATTTGGGAGCATGTCGGCTGGGGACCAATGTTTGCTTTTGGTGTGGTATATCGGGGTATATGATAAGAGAATGCCCACGAAGGGGCATAGGGGTTATGGCATAACCTACGGGGTCATTTGTTGCATCATCATCATCAATGTCTTATTCAGGAGGGGGTGTACAATCAATGGGTCATTTTAGAGGTGATAGAGGAGCCACGAGTTCTAGCGGGGCTCAAAATCGTACGTATGCTCTAGTAGATAGACAAAATTTAGAGGCTTCCCCAGATGTGGTTACAGGTATGTTGTCTATCTTTTCATTTGATTTCTATGCCTTAATTGATCCCGGTTCTATATTATCTTATGTTACTCCATTGGTTGCTGGAAAGTTCAAAAGAATACCTGAACTGTTAGTTAATCCATTTGAAGTGTCCATACCGGTTGGCGAATCTATTATAGCTAGAAGGGTTTACCAAAATTGCATAGTAACTGTTTGTGTTCGTGATACGATGGTTGATCTTTTGGAGTTAGAAATGGTAGATTTTGATCTTATAATGGGTATGGACTGGTTGGAGTCTTGTTATTCCATAATTGATTGCTGCACAAAAAAGGTATATTTCCATTTTCTAAATGAATCAGTCCTTGAATGGAAAGGTGAAATTAGCGCGCCAAAAGGTAGATTTATTTCTTATTTTAAGGCAAGAAGAATGATTTCCAAGGGATACATATATCATTTAGTTAGAGTAAGGGATACAGAAGTGCAACCACTAACTCTTTACGCTGTTCCAGTGGTAAATGAATTTTCTAATGTATTTCTTGAAGATCTTCCAGGTTTGCCTCCTGAACAAGAAGTAGAGTTTGGTATTGATGTAATACCAGGCACCTTTGGTATTGATGTAATACCAGGCACCCAACCAATCTCTATTTCTCCGTATAGAATGACCCCAACAGAATTACAAGAATTGAAAAAGAAATTGAAAAATTGTCTAGAGAAGGAATTCATAAGGCCTAGTATGTCCCCCTGTGGAGCACCAGTGTTATTTGTACGCAAAAAGGATGGCTCGCTAAGGATGTGTATTGATTATCGGCAATTGAATAAGGTGACTATTAAGAATAAATATCCTCTCCCAAGAATTGATGATTTATTTGATCAGTTACAGGGCGCCAAGTGCTTTTCTAAGATTTATTTGAGGTCAGGTTACCACCAAGTGAGGGTCAAAGAGAAGGATATACCCAAGATAGCTTTTCAAACATGGTATGGTCACTATGAGTTTCTAGTTATGTCATTTAGGCTAACAAATGCACCCGCAACTTTTATGGATTTGATGAATCCGTGTTTAAGCCATTCCTGGATGTATTTGTGATAGTTTTTATAGATGATATTCTAGTTTATTCTAGATCAGAAGAGGACCATGCCAATCACTTACGACAGGAATTGCAGACTCTTCGTGATTGTAAGATTTATGAAAAATTCTCTAAATATGAGTTTTGGTTAAAGTCGGTGGCATTTTTTGGTCATATTGTATCTAATGAAGGGATAAAGGTTGATGCTCAAAAGAAAAAAGCTGTGAAGAACTGGCCAAGGCCCGCAATGCCTATGGAGATTCATAGTTTTCTCAGGTTGGCTGGTTATTATATAAGGTTTGTTAAAGTATTTTCTTCCATTTCAGCACCCTTAACCAAGCTAACCAATAAAGCATCCAAATTCCAATGGAATGATGACTGTGAGAAGAGTTTTCAAGATTTAAAGAACAAGTTAATTTCTACACCCGCTTTGGTACTTCCAGAAGGCACCGAAGGGTATGCAGTGCATTGTGATGCTTCCAGAATTGGTTTAGGATATGTATTGATGTAGCATGGTAAGGTAATAGCATATTCTTCTAGATAATTGTGGCCACATGAGAAAAATTATCCTACACATGATCTTGAGCTGGCAGCAGTTATTTTTTCATTAAAGATATGGCGCCACTACATATATGGGGTTTATGTTGATATATATACTGACCATAAGAGCTTGCAATATATTTTTAATCAGAAGTATCTAAATTTAAGGCAGTGGAGATGGCTTGAACTATTAAAGGACTATGATGTTGATATCTTGTACCATCCAGGGAAAGCAAATGTGGTAGCTGATGTGTTAAGTTGTAAGCCTATGATGGCACCTATAGAAAAGAAAGGGATGATTAAAGATCTTCACCAGTTAGCTAGTTTGGTAGTTCGCCTTCTTGAAACTCTAGATAAAGAGCTTATCGCACATAATGTTGTGGAAACTTCATTAGTAGCTAAAGTGAAAGAGAAGCAATATGTAGATCCTATTTTATTACAACTTAAGGAGAATGTTTAGAGTGGTGCTACCAAGGCATTTGAGCTTACGCGAGAACGAGTACTTCAGTACCAAAACTGATTGTGTGTGCCAGATGTAGACGGGCTAATAAAGAAGATTATGACAAAGGCACATTGTTCAAGATATTCCATTTATCCAGGATCAACCAAAATGTATCAAGATTTGAAGGATATGTATTGGTGGAATGACATGAAGAAGAGCATTGCAGAATTTTTAGCTGAATGTCCAAATTGTCAAAGAGTTAAAGTTGAGCACCAAAAAACCGAAGGTTATATGCAATGCATTGATCTTCCAAGCTGGAAGTGGGAGATGATCAACATGGATTTCATTATTGGTTTACCTCATACATCCCAGAAGTTTGATTCTATATGGGTGATTGTTGATAGGCTTACCAAATCCACACATTTCCAACCAGTTAGGACCACTTACATAGTTGAAGAGTATGCGAAGCTGTACATTAAAGAGATAGTCTGATTACATGGAGTGCCAATCTCTATTATATCAGATCGGGGAACCCAATTTACCGCAAACTTTTGGAAGTCTTTTCAAAGGTGTTTGGGAATACAAATGAAGTTGAGTACAAATTTTCACCCTCAAACAGATGGACAAGCAAAACGTACCATCTAAACACTTGAAGATATGCTACGAGCTTGTGTAATAGATTTTAAGGACAATTGGGATGATCATTTATCTCTTATTGAGTTTGCCTACAATAATAGCTATCATTCAAGTATCAAAATGGCACCATATGAAGATTTATATAGAAGGAAGTGTAGATCACCAATAGGATGGTTCGAAGTGGGTGAAACTCTTTTATTCGGACTAGATCTTGTTTATCAAGCCATATAGAAGGTGAAAGTAATTCAGCAACGACTGAAAATTGCCCAAAGTCAACACAAGTCATATACTGATAGTAGAATGAGAGGTCTAGAGTTTTCTATAGGTGATTGGGTATTTTTGAATGTATCACCAATAAAAGGGGTAATTGATGATAGGCGAATTTACACGCCTATATCAATATATTTTGCCCATATTTTAGCCTAGTTTTGAGAACAAATTATATATTTCATGCACTTTTAGTTCTTTTTCCTATAAATGAGCTAACGAACATGATTAGTAAAGTTTCAGGTATAAATGATGCAAAATACAGCATTTTATGGCTTACTTGACGCAAAAGAAAGCTCACAAAGGAAGGGAAGAAAGTCTACACGCCTAAGGACCAAAACTGCTGCATGGAAAATCTGTCCCGGGATAAAACAACATTTCTGAAGACTTTGGGGACTTACAGACACAAAGCTGGATTTTGACAATGATACATTAACCTAGTACAATTGGGTTATGTATTTCATTAGTTTATTTGGATTAGGAGAATGTTACATTAACCTAGTACAAATGGGTTAAGTATTTCCTTAGTTTAGTAGGATTTGGTTATTTATTTCATTAACATAGTAGGAGTAGGATAGGAGTATTATAAATACCCTATCATGCTAGAGATTTTTAAAGGAAGTCCTCCCTTAGTGGAGAGACACATTCTACTTCTCAATTACAACTCTTCTAATCTTCCCATTAATTCTATTTTTCTTCTTCTATTCATCTATTCAATTCTTAATTTCCACAACAAGAGAAACATTACTTTGCTAAGGAATTCACGCCTAACGCCTATCACTTGATCTACACGCCATTACTCAATATTGTGATATAATAACAATGTCAATCGTGATCTCCTTCGCATTCATGGGTAACTAAACCTCTCTGTTGGGGTTATGGAAGCCGAATGAGATACTATCTACTGCTGTGAGTTTGTGAGTTCATGACACGTATATTGCTAATATCATTATTATCTTCATCTTAATCTACATTCTTTGCGGTTGCAAATGCAAGAATACGCTAGTCTAACATTTAACTTGTTCGAGAGAAAGGTTATTTGTCTGGAAAAGAGATAATGTCAAGGTAGTAGGACACCCTTTCCTATTAAAAAGCTAGTGCCGTAACTGGACTAACCTCTTGGAGAATTCGTACCGTTAGACATGCTTTAAGCTCGAGAGAGTTAAAGTGAAATAGTCCTTGTTGAGGTCGAGAGACGCTTGGATTTACCATAGAATACAATTCTCTATAAGCACATGCATGTCACAATTCTACACACTCATAGGCAATAGAGACGTATACCTCAGAAGGTGGACATAACCCCAACGCTTCAATTCTCATTGTTTACAACTTACGTAACAATCTTTCTCTCTTTACTTTGCTATTTTCAGCTTTTACTTTATTGTTTTTGTTACACATTACAATCCCCCCTTTTAAGAGACTTGCACCAAAAGTTTAGTAATTTTGCTTACTTGTTGGCCAAGCTATTCCCTGTGGGATCGACACCCAACCCAGGTTGGGTTCTATATTTGCTAACGACCGCTTTACACTCCTACGAGAGCTGTAGATTGAGCATTTTCAGTAATGAGATTTAGCAAGAAAGGGAAGTTGAGTCCACGTTATATAGGCCCGTATAAGATCACTCGAAGGTTTGGACAAGTTGCTTATGAATTAGAGCTACCCCAAGAGCTCTCATCAGTACATTCGGTATTTCATGTGTCAATGCTTTGAAAGTGCATCGGAGATCCATCACATATCACTTCTACTGAGAATGTACAGGTTGCGGAAGATCTTACCTATGAGGAAGTGCCTATTGCTATTTTAGATTGCCAAGTTAAGAAGATGAGAAATAAGGAGATAGCATCGGTAAAAGTACGTTGGAGAAATCATCAAAGGGAAGAGATTACATGGGAGCTGAGGAAGCAATGAAATATAAGTACCCTCATTTGTTCAAAGATGAAAAGGAAGTTCAAGAAATGGAGTTAGAACATTAACAAGTAAATTTTTTTTTATATATGCATAGTATATATGTGATGATGTGAATGTTAATGATGGATTTGAACTTGTTTCGGTTGAATAACTACGCTAATATTCGAGGACGAATGTCCTAAAGGGGGGAAGGATGTAACACCCCATATTCAAGTACATGTATTGGCGTATTTAAGTACGTGTATTGGTCTTATTTATATGGAATTAATTTTTTTATTTTATTTATACCGGAATTTGCCCATCGATAGTTCCATACGAAGGTTATTGAATAAGCTTTCCAACGATATAAAGATTTCAAAAAATGTATAGGTTTCGGATATAATCGAACACTTTCAAAACTATAAAACGGTGGCCGGGATATTTGGGCATAGTAAATGTGCAGGAAAATTTCCTGCACACAAACTACTGAGGCCAGCCAATTTTTTTATGTCAACTTTGAATGATCATAACTCCCTTAATATAATGAACTGGGAGAGCTTCAACCTATGAACAGAAAGATCTTTGAGTCTTCTTTCCAATGCAATTGGTTTCATCCAAATCCAACGTCTGAGTAAGGAGTTATACTTATTTTACTTCAGCCTCTCAAAATAGATTTTTAGGGTCAACTTCAAACGACCATAACTCCTTGTACAGGATGAATTTCGGTGGCCTACTTTATATGAAAAGAAATCCCTTTGAATTATCTTTCCAACGATACCAATTTCACCCACATCCGATATCAGAGAAAAGAGTTACGGTCGATCTACTTTAGCTTATCAAAACAGTCCACCAAAGAACAGATTTTTGGTCATTCCCTATTATATTATGGACGGGAATATGTGGATATATACATGTATATAAGTTCAAAAACTCATTTTCATCATCAATCATTGAGAAAGAACAAACCCTAGCCAAATTTGACCTTTAAATTACTTTTGATTCAACCGTAAAAATTCCAAAGTAATTCGATAACTGTGTAACGGCACCTATTATTTATGCAAACAGGATTGCATAATCAAGAGGTGAATTATAAGGAATGAATATTGTTTGCCTTTGTTCTCTTTCATATGTATATGTGTTATAGAGGATTATATGTATTGGTTGTTATTGAAAGGTGATGAAAATAGGGTTATGGACTATTTTGCATGGTTTGGTTGTATTGAATTGTGGAAGGTGGATATGAAAATTGAGTTATAGAAGGTGGATATGGTGATATACTATTGAATTGATGATTATTTATGTCTATGGCTCAATTTGGGTTAATGGATTGGTGAAAGGATAAATGAACCTAAACTTGATATTGGAGGATGTTGTATGAATATGCATGGCATGTGAATGTAATCGGAGTATAAGAAGGTTAAAGTGACACCCTTTATGGTGTAATTAAGGCTTACTACTCAACCACTAGTTTGGTGAATTCAAATAATTGAATTGTGACGTTTGGTTGCTAGTACTAGATTGCTATATATGTTCATTGTAGATAAGTAATCCAAAAAGACGGGAAGTCCATTTGGGACTAGTATTGAAGGTTGATAGTCAGGTATGTAAAGCATACTCTATACTATATCTTTGGCATGAAAGTGAACAATTGTTCTATTAAGAAAGTTTCCAAAGTTATTCAATAACATGTGATCAATAATGATTTTGTATGATGTCCTACGTTACCAATGAACTTGTTTCCACCCTATAAGATGTCAATACATTCCAATAATACTTGTTTTCCAAATTTTACATGTTTATTGCACTAATGAATGTCAGAAGGTATCCGGTTACTCAAACAAGATCCATGTGCTATTAATGACTCCAAAACGTTTCATTGATATACCAATAAGTTCCTACTTCATTGTTATGGCATTGATGACACCAAAATACTTTAATGATGTGCCAATGAGTTCTTACTTCATTATTATTGCATTGATGGTCTATTTATATGTCTCTTATTGATGTATCATTGTTTCAAAGTATCAAAAATGCGGTGGCTACCTAAATAACAATCTCAAAGATTAATTGAACTAAGTGATAGAAGTTCTCTCTTATCGGGTGATATCCCAAAGGGCATAAGCCTATCATGGCTCGATCCCTATTTATGTGTTTATGGGTGGTATCCCAGGGGCATAAGCCTATCATGGATCAATCCCAGTTGATATGTACTGGAGGCATCCTAATGGTCACAGTACAGTATAGTAATGATTACAAAGATGATAAGAACGAAGGTAAAGTGATTGAATAAATACAATGTACAGGTTGTCACAAGTTCTAGTAAGTGTGGTCCACTCCTATTACGATTTATTCGCTTGTTTCTGATTTCTATTGAGCTCCTATATCATATGTGATTATCTAAAGCTTTACATACTCAGTACATATTTCGTACTGACGTCCCCCACGGGGACCTGCATTTCATTCTACAGGCACAGGCACCTCAGCTCATACACCGCACAAGTAGAAGACAGGATATCCAGCTGCTTTTGGTGAGCTTCAGTTTACTTCGGGGCTTTCCGTGTTATATTCAGTCAATTTTGGTATTGTATAGAAGTTAGTTATATGGAGGGGTGTGTCCCGACCTTAGTTAAACTCTATGTATTGTCTAGAGGCTTTGTCGACCTAATGTACAGTCAAGGTGGTGTTTTGTTAATAGAAGTGATGGCTCCAACGTCCAAGTATTGTATATACATATATATGTGTGCAAAGGGAAATTGATGTTTATCTGGTGGTACTCTTTCTTTTTTGTTGTTGGTGCTTTTGTACTAAACTGGTCTGGTGATGTAAAAAGGATCTTCAAGTTCAAAAAAGAAAAAGAAACTAGATATCTTTGTGCATCAGATGCAAAGGCTTTTCTCTCTGAATAGCATAGAGGGTTGGATTAGTTTGCACCATCATTTGTATTTTATAGTTCGCACTAGTATTTGTATTTGTTAGTTTGCACCATCATTTGTATTTTATATAATTCGCACTTGTATTTTAAAGAACTGTTTTGTATTTATATTTTATATTTGACTGTATATTATATTGGATTATATTTGTATTATGATTTTATTGTGTTTGTATATTTAGATTATATTTGTATTTTCGTCGATGTCTTTTTATTTTTAAAGAATTATTTTGTATTTGTAAGTTGATTGCATATTGTATTTAGCCGTTTTATCATTTGTATTTGTATACAAACAAGTAAATGCATTAATTGTATTTTCTTGATTCTAAAATATATAAATATGCAATGTATCATTTGATAGAAATGTACCATTTTGTATTTGTATGTCAAAATTATTATTCATATTTGTAAATAATAAATATCATTTGATACAAATACAATTACAAACAAATGAAACCAATGATTTTAAAAATACAAATACATATTTTATTGTTATAAAATTTGAATTGTATTTATTTATATCAATAAATATCTATTGTATAAATAAATACAAATAAATATTAGTAAAAATAAAATAAATCGTTCCTTTTCAATAATTAAAAAATACAAATGATAGTTCATACTTGTATCTATATGTTATAGTTTTTGTATTTGTATTTTATAGTTACCACTTGTATTTATGTTTACTAGTTCGCACAAATGAAAAGAATTAAAAGAAAGAAAAAAAAAGAAGAAAAAAATATAATAAAAGGAAGAAGAGTAATAGAAAATAAAGAAAAAACAAAGGAAAAAAATAGAAGGAGAAAAAATAACAAGAAAAAAAAAGAAAAAGAAAATTAAAAAAGACAAAATGCAAAAAAGACAACAAAAAAAAATGAAAAAAGAAAGAACAAAGAGAAAACAAAAAAGGAAAAGAAAAAATGAAGAAAAAAACAGAAAAAAAAAAAAGTAATAGATAATAGAGAGAAATAAAAGGAGAAAAAAATACAAAAGAAAACAAAAAAATTTAAAATGAAAAGAAAGAGAAAAAGAAAAAAGGGGGAAAAAAAGAAGGAAAAAAAAAGGAAATAAAAAATGAAAAAAAGAACAAAAAAGAAAAAATTGAAAAAAGAAAGAAGAAAGAGAAAACAAAAAAAAAGGAAAAGAAAAACTGACGAAAAAATATAAAAAAAAGAGTAATAGAAAATAGAGAAAAAAAAAGGAGAAAAATAAAAAGAAAAAAATACAAAAGAAAAAAATTGGAATAAGAAAAGAAAGATAAAACGAAAAAAAAAAGGAAAAGAAAAAAAGAAGGAAAAAACTGAAAAAGGAAAAAAAAGTAATAGAAAATAGAGAAAAAAAATTAATGGGAGAGACTATGAATTGTAATTATGAAAAAATTAATAGGTAAGAGAAGGTTTTGAATTGTAATTAATTGAAATTAGGATAAATAAGGTAATTAGGAGTCAATATTGACTAAGTTGTGTAATTATCCCAATTGTTTTCTCATTTTTGTATCTTAATATATATATATATATATATATATATATATATATATTTATTTATCTTCTCATTTTACTGCATTCTGTTGTATCTTCTTTTGGGATCTCATCCCCAATAATCTTGACCATAATTCACAATGGACAAAGATTATGAAATCAGAATTAGAAATTTTATAAAATTTATTTTGTTTACTTTCTTGGTTTTCTATCTTGTCTCATTTCATTTTTCTTTTTTTTATTTTAAACATTATTCATTTTTTTATTCTCCTCAAAATCAATCTTTACCTTCTCAATAACCTCTCTAAATTGCCACCTACTATTTTTACTTCATCCTCTATTTATAGTTTTTTAATTTCTTTATAGATAAGGGTTAAAGAATTAACAAAAATATATATTAATCAAATCACACTTCTGCTTAATTACTCATTAAAAGTTATGCAAAATCTTTACATGTCTATTATTTTGAGATGGAAAAAAGAAAAATAAAAAGACAAAAAAGATAAAAGAAAAAAAGACAAAATGTAAAAACGACAACAAAAAAAATTAAAGAAAGAAAGAAGAAAGAGAAAACAAAAAAGGAAAATAAAAAATAAAGAAAAAGGTAGAAAAAAGAAAAAAAAGTAATAGATAATGGAGAGGAAAAAAAAGGAGAAAAAAATACAAAAGAAAAAAAAGAAAACAAAAAAATTTTAAAAATAAAAGAAAGATAAAAAGAAAAGGGGGGGGGGGAGAAGGAAAAAACTGAAAAAGTAAAAAAAAAAAAGGAAAGACAAAATGAAAAAAAAATACAACAAAAAAGAAAAAATTGAAAAAAGAAAGAATAAAGAGAAAACAAAAAAAATAAAGAAAAGAAAAACTGAAGAATTTTTTCTTTTAAAAGTGTAATAAAAAATAGAGAAAAAAACAAAAAAGGAAAAAAAAGAAACAAAAGGAAAAAATTGGAAAAAAAAAGAAAGAAAGAGAAAACGAAAAAAAAATAGGAAACGAAAAAAAGAAGGAAAAAAATTAAAAAAGGAAAAAAAGAAAAGTAATTGAAACTAGAGAAACAAATTAATGGGAGAGACTATGAATTGTAATTATGAAAAAATTAATAGGCAGGGGAAGGAAAAAATATATAATAAAAGAACATAAATATTTTAATTTAAATATTTGCACTTATAAAATATCCTGATTTTTTACATTTTATTATTTATTTATAATGAAATTTATCTTTTAAATACCAACAATTATTACTATTGATATTTACCTTATGTAACTACTATGCATAATGCAAGATATGATAAATATCATTAAATATCATAATTTTTTATAATTTAATAATTATTTATCAATAATTATTGATAAATTATCTCTTGATTTTTAAATTAGACAAACAAAAAAGAATACCTATTGCCACTACATCCGAAAAATAAAAATGCACTGAGCAAAAGGAAGTACCATTTTATTTAGATATCTAATTAATTGTAATTACATATATTAGTAATTGCTATGATTGAGTAAATATTTTTTACCCCATATATAACTTTTTTTTGGTAATACCCCATATATAACTTATTCTGTCCATTCTATTTCTTCCCATTTTTTAGCCTGCATTGAATCAAACTATTCATCTTTAATTCAAAATTCCACTTTTATCTAACGAAAAAAAGAAGCAATTATCAAGAAGATGAAGCTGCAATGGCTGTTGCTAAACAAATTGTTGAGGACATATCTAAGGCAAAAATGAAATCAAAATAAAGATCTTCAATAATATTGAGGTTTTTATCTCTGATGTTGGTAGTTATGATTGCTTTCTTATCATTCTCAGTAACTGATTCTCCTATACTTGCTACCCCTGGGTCTATTATAGACTTAAGATTCTCTAATGTCAGTATTCCATCACATATTCCGGTCTTGGCTTTGCCAGTCTTACCTAAGGCTAATAGTTACTTTAAGCAATTCTCGGGTGAAGCGGTTTCTTATTTCTCAAAGTTGATTAATAACCTTGGTAGAATAGATGATGTGCATCTGATTAAATTCATGAACTTGACTGCTCTAGAAGAGAGTAGCAATATATATCACGGATATTTGAAAGGCAGTACTGGTAATGAGGAATTTGAAAAAAAGTTTGAACCAATTGAGTTAGAAGAGGATGAAGAATCTAAAACCGAGCTAGATGAGGAAGAATTTCAAATGGATGCTGATTTAGATGATGGTGGGAAAGTTGAAATTGAAGGAGTGGATGTGTTTTAGATTGAAGAAGCTTCCGCAATTCAATTAGCCGAGGTAAATGGGGCTGATAGCTTAGAAAAGGATGTAGAACAAGGAAAGCATGATTTGTTGGAGACTGAAAAAGTTTTTGTTGTCCCAGCTGAGGGGAATGAATCTGATAGTTCAGAAAGGGATTTGGGCCAAGGGCTTACAACTCCTAATATTGAGGTTGAGTTGGCTGAATCCTAATCTTTCATTGCTGATAATGCACTTGAGTCGATGATTAATAATCCTAAAAGCATAGTGAAAGAAATTTTTGCTGTTGCAGAAGCCCAACCTTTGGAAATGATGGAGTCTCCAATAAGATATGATGAAGATAATGTTGGTGCATATCAGATTCTGGGAATTTTCTCACTTGTACTGAGTCTGTTTATTGGTACAGTTCTCTACGTGAAGAGAAGAAGTGATAAGCCTTTGCATCCAGTAGCAGTCTCAAGTAAGAAATTTGCCACACACCATGTTGTCAAAGAGAAGTATTCCTCTCAAAATTGGCCAACAGAGGTCGATGTCTCAGGAGCGAGACGTCCTTCTGAGATGAGAATCTTTCAAATAAGTTCATCTCATAGCAAGAAATATCCCAAATCAGATGATGATGAGGCTCAGAGCATTCAGAAAAAACCTAGAAAGAGTAACAGGAGAGAATCCTTGGTTGCATCTGAGTTCTCAATAGGTTCACCTTCATATGGAAGTTTCACTACATATGTGAGGATTCCTGCCAAACATGTGGGTGTATTTAACTTGGTATATTCTATCTTCTTTGAACATAAACAATCCTTTTTGAATAGCCAAATCTATTCTCTTGCTTATATATTTTCCTTGTGAAATTTAGGCAAGTGGAGGAGAAGAAGTCATCCTCCCCGTAAGACGCTCGAGCAGAATTAGAAGCTATGTCAATTTCTCCATGAAGATTCTGAAGTCGCATCACTGCTGCAATGACAAATGAAGGAAAATTGCTCTTTTGCTTCTCAGCAAATCAGTCTTAGTAGAATTTTAACTGAAGTGATTCAAGTATGATTTTTAGGATTTTAAGGTTCCTACACCAACTATGTAGTAAAACATTAAAATCCTACAAATCACACTTGAATCACTTCAGTTAAAATCCTACTAAGACTGATTTGCTAAGAAGGAAAAGAGCAATTTTCCTTCAGTTGTCAGTGCAGCAGTGACGCGACTTCAGAATCTTTATGGAGAAATTGACATGGCTTCTAATTCTGCTCTAGCTTCTTACGGGGATGATGACTTCTTCTCCTCCACTTGCCTAAATTTCACAAGGAAAATATATAAGTAAAAGAATAGATTTGGCAATTCAAAAAGGATTGTTTATGTTCAAAGAAGATAGAATATACCAAGTTAAATACACTCACATACTTGGTAGGAATCCTCTCATATGTAGTGAAACTTCCATTTGAAGGTGAACCCATTAAGAACTCAGATGCAGCCAAGGATTCTCTCCTTTTACTCTTTCTAGGTTTCTTCTCAATGATCGGAGCCTCATCATCCTGTAATTTGGGATTTCTCTTGCTATGAGATGAACTTATTTGAAAGATGCTCATCTCAGACGGACGGCTCGCTCCTGCGATATCGACCTCTGTTGGCTAATTTTGAGAAGAATGCTTCTCTTTGACAACATGGTGTGTGGCGAATTTCTTACTTGAGACTGCTACTGGATGCAACGTCTTATCACTTCTTCTCTTCACGTAGAGAACTGTACCAGCAGGCAGACTCAGTACAAGTGAGGAAATTCCCAGGGTCTGATACTGTAGGGACCAACCATGGAGCCTCATATTAAAAAATACAAAAATTACAATCATCATTACAATAACAACGTTTTGTCCATCGTGTTATGTTTTTGCGTAGATAGGAGTGTGAAGAAGAAGCATGGGTAGCAGCTCTCAGGCGATCCGCTATCCAGTTGCAACAACCGGTGCCGGAAATATTGATGCTCTTAATAGAGTTCTTGCTGACCTATGTACCAGAAGCAATCCTAAGGTTCTTCCGTTTCTTTTAACTTTTATTTTTTGGGAGTTGCTTATTGGATTTTAAAGATCTGGAGTTCGAGTAGCTTAGGGAATCTTAATGGGACCTCTGTATTGTTATATACTCTTTGTGTTTTTTTTTGGGTGTTGTTACATTTGTTGAATTGTTGAGTAAGTGGAAATAGAAATTTAGTGATTGATTTTGATTTTCTTAGGAATTGATGAAAATCAAAGAAGATTCTTGATTTTTTGTTGAATTTTTGAAGATCAGTAGTGGAGTTAGAACAGTCTAGGAGATTTTGATGTTTGAGTTGGTGAATTGGTGAGGTAGTAGAACCAGACATTTATAGGACATAAGACTGACATGATTTTAGTTCAAGGTACATCTTGAGTTCTTTTCTTGATATTTCATCCTCAATTTTTTTGATTTTTTTTGTTTCTTCTTTCAAGTTTTGTTTTTTTGGAGTCATTTGCTGAATTTTGTACAGTAGTGGAGTTAGAACAGTTCAAGAAATCTTGATGTGAGCTCTTTATTCTTCTTTAGTCTTCGTTCTGGAAATCTTGGTGTTGAATTGATGAGAGAGTAGAATCAGAAATTTAGTTCTTGAGCTCGTTTCTTGATTTTTTCATCCTCAGTTTCTCAAGAAGTGTTGGAT
Source organism: Capsicum baccatum var. pendulum (assembly GCA_030864225.1). Taxonomy (NCBI): domain Eukaryota; kingdom Viridiplantae; phylum Streptophyta; class Magnoliopsida; order Solanales; family Solanaceae; genus Capsicum; species Capsicum baccatum. The sequence continues at coordinate 154,296,278 of CM061551.1, read as the reverse complement.
GCTGTTATTTGAAACCTTGTATATGTAAAAGATTGAAAATAGAACAAAGCGGTTTTTTTTTTGGGGCACATTTATTTATTTTTTGATTTGTGTGGAAGAAGACAGACCAACTTGTGGGATTACACGGAGTTTGTTGGCTAATCCAGTTTGTTGAAGTCATTCGTCAATTGACACAGTTGATATCACCTGTTCCTCCTTTCTCTTCACTATTTGTATCCTTAGCCATGTCCCACTTTTATACCATATTTTTTTATTAATGCTCAGTTGTTTTGCTTTGTTCAGTACTAGCTTAGGTTAATGTGGAACATGCTCTGTCAGTTAAATGGAATGATTATCTTTGCTAAATTGACTCATTTTTGCTCTCTTTAATATATTACTGTGTTGGATAGAGTCTTTGTCAGATTGTTTTGGTGATAGCCTTAGTGGCCATGGATAGCATAACAAATCACTTTGGCTAGTATATTATTGCATTGAAATGGTTTTTCGATGATACCAAAAGGGGGAAGATAATAGGGTTGTGCAGTGTTTATAACCCATTGACTAACTTGTTTTATTCTAGTGTTTTATATTGTGCATCTCAATTTTGGTCCTAAAACCATTTCTAAGCCTTTCTCTGTGTCTACCACAGTGGGTGATTTTATTATGACTAGAAAGGTTTATAGGGGTTGTGTGGTGTCCATCTTTCATAAGGAGACTTTAATTGATTTGATAGAGTTGGACATGGTGGATTTTGATGTCATCTTTTGGATGGATTGGCTCCACACGTGCTATGCTTCCTTGGATTACTAGACCCAAAAGGTCAGTTTTTAATTTCCTAATGAACAGGTAATTGAATGGGAAGGGAGTTCCTTAGTACCTAAAGGGAGGTTTATTTCTTATCTTAGGGCCTGGAAGCTGATTTTTAAGGGGTGTCTGTATCATCTGGTTCAGGTTAAGGATTCTATTTCTAAAGGTCCCTCTTAACAATCTATCCCTATTGTCAATGTATTTCCTGAAGTGTTTCCTGAGGATCTTTCTAGTATTTCTTCAGATAGGGAAATAGACTTTAGGATTGATGTTCTATCAAACACCCATCCTAACTTTATTCCTCGATATAGAATGGCTCCAACTGAGTTGAAGGAATTAATAGAGTAGTTAAAATATCTTTTTGAAAAGGGTTTCATCCATCCTAGTGTTTCTCAGTGGGGTGCCCCTGTTTTTTCGTCCATAAGAAAGATGGGTGTCTTCGGATATGTATAGATTATCAAAAATTGAATAAGGTGATAGTGAAGAATAAGTGTTCTCTTCTTAGGATAAATGATCTGCTTGACCAGTTTCAGGGTGCTGGATATTTCTCTAAGATTGATCTTCATTCAGGCAATCATCATTTAAAAATTAGAGAGGATGATATCCCTAAGACTACTTTCCAAACTTGATATGGTCACTATAAGTTTTTGGTTATGTCATTTGGATTGAGTAATACTCTGGCTGCTTTCATGGATCTTATGGATTAGGTATTTAGGTAGTTTTTGGATCTATTTGTAATAGTGTTTATTAATGATATCTTAGTACATTCTAAGAGTAAGAGGATTATGTCAATCACCTCCGAATTGTGTTGTAGACTTTTAAGGATCAAAAGTTCTATGCAAAATTTTTTAAGTGTGAGTTTTGGATGAATGATGTGTCCTTCCTTGGGCATATTTTTTCTAGAGAGGGGATCAAGGTGGATCCATAGAGAGTTGAGGCGACTAAGAAATGGCCTAGACCCATGAATCCAACTGATATTGGAAGCTTCATGGGCTTAGCAGGGTATTGTTGGAGGTTTTTGGAGAGCATCTCTTCCATTTCTACTCCATTGATAAAGTTAACTCAAAAAAAAGTTAAGTTCTTGTGGTTTGATTCTTGTGAGGTAGCTTTGAGAAGTTAAAGAATAAGTTGACTTCTGTACTAATTTTGACCCTGCCCGAGGCTACTGATGGTTTGTTGTATATTGTGATGTATCCCGCGTGGGACTGGGTTATATGTTGATGCAGAATGGTAAGCAGGTCGCTTATGCTTCCAAACAACTTAATTTTTATGAGAGAAATTATCTGAATCATGATTTAGAGTTGGCAGTTGTGGTTTTTGCTTTGAAGATTTGGTGCCACGATTTGTATGGAGTGAATGTAGACATCTATTCAGATCATAAGAGCCTGTACTATATGATTACTCCGAAGGATTTGAATCTTTGGTAGATACGATAGCTTGAGTTGCTAATGGACTATGACATGAGTTTTCACTAATATAATACCCCAGGTTTGGACTCTGAAAGTTTTTTAGTTTAGAGCTCACTATCTAAGATACGACTTAAGTGACGAGTCGTAAAGAATCCTTATGAATCGTAGGGTCCCAATCAAAGCTTGACCAGCAAGTTCGCCAAAGATTTTATCCTAAGTACGATATAGACCTCACAAGTCATTAGGAGACATTATGAGTCGTAAGGTGAGACTCATTCTCCCACCAATGTGATGGTCCATTATTTTCGCTATGATAATGAATAGGACCCTATGAGTCATCAAGTCTGGTCACAAGTGATGGTATGGGACTCATGACCTTGGCAATAAGGTTTCCCTGAGTCACTGTACAGACTACGAGTCTAGTCAGTGACTTGTATCCAGTCATCACGAGTCATAATGGGACACATAATGACTGACGATAGTTTTCCTGTGTTTTAATTAGGAGTACTTTGGTCATTTTCTCCCATCCCCAATTATAACCCATGACTATAAAATACCTTTACGGTCTCATTATCATCAAAACACATATCAAATACACTATTATTCTCTCTTAAATCCCTAAGCATGAACAATTAGGGTTTTCTAAGGAATTGGTCATCTAGGGCTTAAATGGTGATTTCTTCTTCAAAACTCTTGGTGTCTCAGGCATGTATCTATTCCCTAACTCAGTTTATGTATAAAAATACATGTGTTTAGTAAGGTTCATATGGATATAAATTGTGGGTGTTAATGATGGGTTGGGGGTTTTGAATAAATGTTACTTGGTTGGTTTTCCCATGGTTTTGGAATGATTGTTCATTCTTTATTTCATAATTTTGAACTAAATATGTGTATGGGTATGGAAATTGGGATGAAGGTCGTCGAATTCCCCCAATTTTATGGTATTGGTTTTGGAAGGGGGTTGAGGTATTCCCCCAATCTTATAAAACTTAATTTGGAGTTGGTATTAACCTCAACCCACTTGCATAATTGACTTTGAAATACAGTTTTGCCCACTTATCTAAACTATCGCATTGCATAATTGGTTAATGGAACATATGGTTTTGAAAGGCCTTGATGGCCATGTTTTGGTTTTAAAATGGAATAGGGGTCGTGGCATTCCCCCGGTGTTAATAGAATTGAAATAGCATAACTAAATAAGATTGCAAGCATAGTTGGTATGACGATACTAATGAAAAATGTATCGATGGAAGATTCCTTCGTATAACGGATGGGTTATACGTTCAAATATTTCAATTAGGCTTAAAAGGGGTTGTGTAGCTCACTAAGAAGGTGAAGGTCCTGGGGGGGCCAATACCGGAGACCACATTTACCACGATGGGCGCATGATGACTATGTGCACAATTCACACTTGATACATATATTGACAACCAGTTGTGTGCTTCTCTCTTGCCCTTCCCCTCTTATTAGTAGGTAACTCATTTGGCGTATTATGGGTATTTTTTTCGTTAATCATGCTTTCATATATTAATAACTCTTGTATTGTTATCAATATTATAATTGTAAGAGGGTCTAAACTACCTTGAACTATTGAATTTGGTATCGTTCATTAACCTTTCGACTCTAAAATACTCTTTATATCAATCTATTAGCACTAAAATGTCCTTATTTGTAATGACCTTGGTCTGTCAATTTTCCATTTCAATGTGAATTGATTATTTTCCCTTCTCTATAGTTATTACATATTGATATTGAGGTTTAGAGATGGTTTGCATGGTTTCTGAGATGATCGAGAATGAGTTGTGTGAGTTTGTGGTTTCTTTAGACTTGAAAAGCCATATAGTTGACTTAGGTCAACACTTGTTGTGCTGAGTGTTTGATGGCTAAAAAGACTACACCAGCAAATCCAGAATGTCATTTTTGGGTTAGTAGTAGGGTGGGTTCGATTTTGAGACTTTTATATCTCATTTCGACCTTCATTTGAAAAATCATTTTATTGGATCTTGGGAGTAAATTTATTGTTAACGATATTTTATCTAAAATCTAATGTCTCCATTGTGTTCGAAACATTGAATTATCCTAGTGTATGGTTTGTCTCAATGGGATCCCAATCAAATCACGAAAGTCCAATCGAAGCTTGGTGGGCTTGCACCAAAATCAGCATCAGCTAATATGTGGAGTCTCCTCTTAAGCGGCCTAGGTTCGCTTAAGCGTCAATCACTTTAGCGGTCCAAGACTGCTTAAATGGTACCCACTTTAGCAGTAGTCGTTTAAGTTACCACTTAACCGCTTAAGCGACAACCGTTGTATATAAACCCCTATTTTCTCAATATTCTCCATTTTTGGACCTCTAAGCTTCAGGAAAGATTATTTTCTAGGGTTTCATCATTGATTTTAGTGTTGGTAACTTCTAAACTCATAATCCCACTATTTTTGATTGATTTTATCTTAGAAAACATATTTAAATCATGATTTCGAAATGGAAAGAAATGGGGGTTTACCAGTAAAGTTTAAAAAGGATTTTTCTTTATATTGGACCTCAATTTTGATCCGTTTTCATGCGGATATTCTCCTTTAGACTCCCATAACCTTGGGGAATGTGTTTTTAAAACAAAATTTTGATTTTACCCCTTTTGTTTTTGAACCCATTTTGACCCCGACCCAAATATGGGTGATATGTGTATCGTTAGCTTTCTTTTAATGCGTAGATGCTATATTTGAATGTAGTAGTTGGTTCAATGTCATTTTTTAGTGTAAGTGTAACTCCCCGAATATATCCCCAGATGCCACACAGTGCTTAACACTACGAATAGCCCCAAGCTAACCCATGATATCTACTCAGCACCGAACTTTCATAAATGTAAACTAAAAACATTAGAGGAAACTAAAGAAACTTAAAACTGAGTTCAAATAGATAAATAATCTCAACCAAAACTTTGTAAATCAAAAACTTTCAAATGTATGAATAACTGAAAGATATGCATAGTCTGACAAGTCTTGACAAGCCTCTAACTATAACTGAAGAGCCACTGGGACAAACCCTAGCTGGCTCAAACTAAAAGCTGAACAATTGAAATAACTATAATAAACATATGGAACCATCAAAATATTGGCCCTCAAACTATGAGGACTCAGTAACTATCTGAATATAGGAAATGGTGCTCGTGGTTAATCGTGTTACTGGGATGACACCAGAACCTACATTATGAAATAATTTAGCCACATAGACATATATGTGGTTAGTTCTTCTAGAATGTACCGAGTATATGGGGGTGAATGCAATAAGTAAAACTAAAGTTGAACATAATTTCAAATCATGCATGCTAAGTGTAAAAAGATTCACCTTGATCATAAGTAGGACTGGAAAATGAATTCTCATAAAGAATAACTCATAAAATAATATTTGAACAACAATTGTGAGTAATTACACTTAGTTTCTAAAATACTCTTTTCTATGGGAGATTCTCATAACCGATATAAACCATGAGAGCAACATGGAGTCTGATAACTCAAGCCTTCATCGAAACGACACGATGACTCAAACCCTCATCGTAACGGCCCAATATACCTTGCTAGGGTATAAAAAAAACTATGGTGATAACCTAAACATGTCTAATTTGACAAACTAAATAATATAACTAACATGTCTATTTGGACAAGCAAAAATAATCTACAGTGGCACGTAGTTTCTAGAAAATAGGATGAGCTAATCCCACATTCTCTTCTGGATGCTAGATACTACTCCCAAAATCATATTACTGTTTGTACTGTATCTATGGATTTCACCTTAAAAGAGGCATATAAGATAATAAGTATAAAAATATTATTTGCCCAAGTTTCTATCTCAAAAGCCAAAATCTTTTGTTGACCCATATTACCCTTAATATGCATCAGGATAGGGTCCAAAGCCTATTTCTCCTTTACCCCAAAACCAAGAGATGATTTAACCACTTCTTGAACAATAACCCCTCTATCCTCGGAGTCCAAAAGCTGAATTCCCAAGTTAGTCAGCCAGTGAATATCCTTCACTAATCCTTTTTTCTCCCCATCAACATGAGATAAGCTCCACATAGATAACCTACTAAGAGCATCAATATATTAACTTTACCTGGATGGTAGTAAAGACTCATGGCGTAGTCCTTAACAAACTCAAGTCATTGCTCTGGCAAAGATTCAACTCCTTCTGGGTCAGGCCTATTAAACTAAACGGTCCAGTTCAACCCAAAATCGGTCCACGTCCAGTTATCAAGTTCTAAGTCAGTTCGGTAATGAGTTAATCTTAACGAACTGGTCTGGCTCAGGTCCAAACAGTAAAAATGTGTGACAAAATTGAGACCGACCTACTTAGCCTTGGTTGTGCTTGGTGGGTAAAATGATCATAGGACATTTTGTGATTTTGGAAACCTATTTTAGCCTAAAATACCTACCAATACATATGAGTTACCCCTAGTCACCCTCTTTGGCCTTTGAACTTTTTTGTGCTAACCACCTTATAAGTCGTGACCCTTCTATTCATCCTTTTTTGAACCCTATACTCCTTGAACTTAAGAATAGAAAGTAAGGAAAAAATCCTAAGTTGGGTTGATGGAAAGAGAAAAAAAGTGTAGATTGATCCACAAAGCCATAAAAAGGAATAGAACCTACAAGTCTAGCAAGTAAGCATTTTTCTTTGAAGAAAAAGATAGCTCATCAAAAGAATAAGTTCATGAAGCTTGATGCAAGCATAAGAATTGAAAAAAAGAGGTGAAAAGATTTTGAGTAAATCAAAAGAGACAATGTAGGTAAAGAAACGAGACAAAAAAGTGGCCCAATAAGCAAAAAGTGATGAGAATTTAATGTAAAAGTTCAAGGAGGGTATAGCCTTGTTGTCAAAAATTTAATCCTACCCTAAACCTACATTACAAGCTCAAAAATCCGTATGCAATTTTCAACCAAGTGCGGTCATTGCAGTGGTAATTGAAAATAGGGGCAAGCCTATGATATGGTACTTGTATCATGGAGAATTCCTTGAGAGAGCGAGTGATTGCACTTAATTTTCCTTGTTGCATAAGTGGTAACTAGGTGTATGAACTTTCTTTTTTTGTGAAGGCTCATGTGAATTAATTAAGGTAGGTGATTTTGTCATCTTCCATACAATGAGATAAGTGGATGTATAACATAATTGAAGCCGACTTGTGAGTCACTTCTGGAGTGTTAGTAATTGTCACATAGTCTTTCCCCAAGATCCATTGTATCCTTTGTCACTCTATATTATGATGAAGGATATTGATAACACTTTTTTATACATGTATAAAAAGATTTTTGTGGAAGCAACCAAGTTGGAGTCTTCATGGTCATTGGGAACATAAACAAGGGCACACATGATAAAGGTTTCATGGTAAGAGGTAGTGTTACTTGAGGACAAACAATTGTCTAAGTAGAGGGTGTGAATTAGTGGTAATCCAACCACTCATTCATACAAATTATACACATAAACTACCATGTTTTGTATTAGAAAATGAGGCATTATCTAGATTTAAGTACACTAATACCCACATTTTGTAGATATAAAGTAAAGAAGGTGACCATATGTGGAATGAAGCTAAAAAGAGAGCAAATGAAAACAAAAGGAATGCATCTGGAAACCTTAAGTAGTTAGCCTCGGTTATCGTGATTGCGGTCCTCTAACTATGGTCGTCGTTGGTCTAGGTGGTCAGAAAATCGAGGTCGCAAAACCTAACTACAGTCGTGGTCAAACACACACGATTGTAGATCAGCGAGAACTGGCCCAAGGGCAGAATTGTAAAATGTTATGGGCGAATCCTAAATCATATATAAGCAAAAAAAAAATTTTCTTTAGGTATTGCTTATCTTATAAGCTAGTTTTGAATTCTAAGCTCGAAACCCTAATTGGGCAAATGTGTGATCAACTTTGGAGGCTTAAATTTCTTAGTTTCTTATTGAAGAATGAATGCTTTGATTGACCCACATAGTATATCTCTCTTTATTTTCTTCATGAGTAGCTAAATACTTTAGTCTTGGGATTATGTTAAACTAGAGTGTGATTGTGTGTAGGTATTGTTGTGTTTGCATGGATTTTAGTTATTCAGTATGGATTTCACCATTGCTTGAGCTTATGTGTTGGAATTTGATGGGTAAAAAATCAAAATAACCAAATGGGTTTGATGGGTGAAAGCTCCAAGCTATAGAAACCCCTTTTCATCCTCGACAAAAGGATTTAGAAAAATATTAGGTAACCCATAACATCCTCGAAATAGGGTTATTGGGGGACAAAGCAATGGTTAACAACTAAGTCTATGGTTTACTACCCTTTGCAATCTTAGAAATAAGTGTTTAGGGGGTGTAAATCATGTCACGAGCATCACCTAGAAATTAGGGTGTTTGGTTGACGTTTTGGGTAGCTATATAAACTCCACACTTATTAGGTGCTTGATAACGCTCAATCTACAGCTCTCGTAGGAGTGTAAAGCGGTCGTTGTCAAATATATAACCAAACTGGGCTGGGTATCAATCCCACAGAGAATAGTCGGTCAATAAGTAAGCAAAGATTATTAGACTTTTGGTACAAGTCTCGTGAAAGAGGGGGGATTGTAACGTGCAATTGATGTAAGCAAAATAATATAATGAAAACAGAAAATAGCAAAGTAAAAAGAAAGAATATTTAGTAGGTTGTAAAACAATGAGAGTTGAGGAGTTGGGGTTATGTCCACCTTCTGAGTTTATGTCTCTATTAGCTATGAGTTATGCGGAATTCAGACATGCATGTGCTTATAGAGAATTGTATTCGATGGTAAATCCAAGCGTCTTTCGACCTCAACAAGGACTATTTCACTTTAACTCTTTCGAGCTTAAAGCGTATCTAACGGTACAAATTCTCCAAGAGGTTAATCTAGTTACGGCACTAACTTTTTAATAGGGGATGGAACCCTATTACCTTGACATTATCTCTTTTCCAGACATATAACTTTTCTTTCGAACAAGTTATTGCTATACTGGCGTATTATTGCATTTGCAACCACAAAGAATTTAGATTAAGATGAAGAGAATAATTATATAAGCAGCATACGTGTTACGAATTCACAAACTCATAGCAATAGATAGTATCTCATATGGCTTCCATAACCCCAACAGAGAAGTTTAGTTACCCATGAATGCGAAGGAAATCACAATATACATTGTTATTATACCACAATAAAGATTTTATGTAGTAATGGTGTGGTAGGCGTTAGGCGTGAACTTCCCTTGCAGTAGTAACGTTTCTCTTGTTGTGGAAATTAGGAATTGAATAGATGAATAGAAGAAGAACAAAAAGTAGAATTAAGAGTAGAATGTGTTGTAATTGATAGATGAAGAATGAATTAAAAATCTCTAGCAAAATAGGGTATTTATAATACCCATATCCTATTCCTACTAAGCTAATGAAATACTTAACCAAATCCTACTAGGTTAATGTATCATTATCCTAATCCTAATAAGTTACTGATAGTCCCCGAAGTCTTCAGAATTGCTGTTTTTGCCCGGGAAGGTCGGAGTTCTCTATTTCATGTATAATGAATGAATGTTCAAGAATGTTATTAAACCTTCAATTCTTGGTTAGCATGCGATATACCTATATGGAAGGATAAGGTGTATGAATATGATTTAATATGATATATTGTTGTGTTGTTGAATAATGTTGTTATTTTATCCTTATCCTTGAGTTACATGATATCCTTACAACCCTAACCATCTCCGGATGCTATGTCACCACGCGACATAGGGGTTGGAGCATCATCTTCTCTTTTTACGCAGTATTCCATGCGCCTCTTTTGGTCCTTGGCGTCCAAGCATTGCTTTCCTCCTTTCGTGAAGCTTTCTTTGGCGTCAAGTTATCCATAAAATGCTGAATTCTGCATCATTTATACCTTAAAACTTGCTAATCATGTTCGTTAGCTCACTTACAGGAAAAAGGACTAAAAGTGCATGAATTATATAATTTGTTCTCAAAACTAGGCTAAAATATGGGCAAAATCTAGTGCTATAGGCATGTAAATTCGCCTATCATCAACACCCCACACTTGAAGCTTTGTTCGTCCTCGAACAAAATATCATGTCCATGTAAAAATCAACTTAGGATTTCATAATAACAACACAAAATATTCATCAAGACAAGCACAACAATTATCAACAAAGAGTAGTTTTCCGATCATTAGTAGAAACAATTCATCCTCTAGCATAGACTCGTGATCGTGGTCAACTCATATTCAACGGTTAAGGCACAAAGAATCATACACGACTACCCAAAACTCATCAACCATGTGTGTCTCACAATATATTACCCATAATCACTCACAAGTATAGCATATTTTTCAAACATGGGTATAAAAATATCCTTGCTCTCACTCTCACAAAGAATTCATATGCTGCAACTGATGGCCATAGGCTTGCCCTTAGTGTAATGCTCCACTAAATGTCGGAATGCTAAGCGTAGGATCAACTAGGTCTTTACAGGTTGTAATGTAGGCTAATGGACGGGTAGGACTATTTTGGCCAGAAATAGTGACTATGTTCCTAAGCGCTTTAATACTTTATATTATGTCATTAACACTTTTTCTTTTAAACAACCTTTCTACATTCTTTTATTCTACCAGCCTTTTTCTCCTTTTTTGTTTTTCAATTTTAAGCAACTTTTCAGCTTTCCTTTCCTTTTTCTTTTCATAACAACCTCTTATGATAGTACATCTTTTTCATAACAAATTCAAGCACCAATGCATTCTAAAGAATCATACTTACCCAACTTCCTCTTATTTTGTCACATGACTTTACACTTTAAAGAACTTAGGAATTTGGATCAAATTATGGTCTTAAAAAAATGGATTAGGCTTAAATATGAGGCTGTCAAAGAAAATAGGCTAAAGGCTCAAAAGGGGTTAACTAGGATGATGTCCATGGGTAGGTTAGAATGAAGGTAAACAATTACAGGTTGCCAAAGAAATGCCTAAATCATCTCCTAGACTTGCACTCTTTATTTTCGCTTTACATACATACCAGGCAAGTTCTAGCATCAGCCACAAGCATAGAATATACTATTATCTCACACACACAAGGCACATGGTCGACTTTATTGGGAGTAGTATAGACTTTTGCCCCAATAGATGAGGGAATTGAACCACACAAAATCACATAGTGAGTCATAATTAGAGCCTAAATGTCTCAATAGTTATGATTTTATCACAGACTCCTGTTATAATCTCATGCTGCCTATTAGAATAATTTCATGCGAAGCTAAGGAAAAAAAATTTAACTACAAAAAAATGAAAAACGAAAAAAAACGAGCAAAAAAAACTAAAACAAACAAACATAAATAAATGCAAATGCAGATAAAGGAGTATAGCATGCAAATACCACCACCCCACACTTAGACGGGACACTGCCCTCGGTGGAAAATAAATATGAAGAACCTGGTCAGTCGGACTCCTCCTCTATGTCGGGGGTCATACCCCCTTCATCGGAATCATCATAGGAGTCATCGTCATCAGAATTCTCCTCTACGTCGGAGTCTGGCATTCGTCGCTCATCATCGGTCGGCACATCATCATCAAGAGGTTCCTCAAAGTATGTACCTACTGCACACATCTCCCTTGCATGCACATTCATTGGGTAGTCATGATCCAGCTGTTCGAGCTCTGCAGCAGTTGGAACACATCCACCACACATCATTGCGAACCGAGTCATGCCATAAAGATGGCGAAAGAAACTCTCATCCCGAGCATGTCTCTCTGCCGTAGTAAGGTTGACGCCATGTGTTGATTCAGTATCTTTGACCTTTGTGAGGTCAACCTTCTTTGGCTTTTGTGGGAGTTTATGATCAGCTGGTTCCTCTTCGATGCCTTCCTTCCTCAAGAATGCAGTCAACAGGTTGCCAAAGATGAAATGGGACCGCTTGTGTAGCCTGGCTTTCCGCATTGTGGAGCAAATGATTGCCCTAATGTTGATAGGGACATTCATCATCAAAACGTATACCAGGCACACTCTATCTCTTGTTATCTTGGTGTACTTGGTCCCTGGAATGAGGCAAGAGTTGACTATACGCAACCATATCCTTGCTTCCCTATTCAAAGGAGCATATGGGAAGGTGTTGTGGCGACCGGTGTCTTTATGTCTGCTCCATCGTGCCATGGATCTTGTGCCACAAAGTATGTGTTGGATTGCTCTATATGGAGGTCTACTGTACATCTCTTTGAATGGTGATGGATCGACTGAAGGCAAGCCAAGAAAGGAGTTGAAGAAATTCGCATTGAGTTGTAAAACTTGGCCCTGATTCTTGACCTCGGTGCCTGTGGTTTTCGGCGACCAGTTGGCGTAGAATTCTCTTGTTAAATCGAGATTGCATTCTCCCATGTCTCGGAAGATGAAATCAAGATGTAATGCCATAATCTTAGCCAACATGCGTGGCTCCTTCTTCGCTAGGCTTTCCTTGTTTATCAAGTCCACATGAACATATTTTCTTTCCTTGTTGTTCCTATACCATTCCTTAGCTTCCTCCTCAAGAACCCATTTTATTCCAAACATGCGGCGTGGTAATTGCATCGAGGATGATTCTTCTTGCTCTTTGCGTCCTCTTTGCTTGCCTTTTTGGGAAATGGTATCCTTATCTTTGCCTTGTCTTGCTTTGGGTGCCATTGTACCTGAGACTTTAAACATTGTTCATGTTAGCATCCTCTCAATAGATACAATCTATAAACAAGCAATAGGGGTACCACCCCACACTTAAGTTGTTGGCACAAACTAGTGAAGTGAAAGTGGTCGATTACTCAGACTTCATCGACATACGTTATAGGTGCTATATTCTAACAATAAAATCAGAGCAGTCACACTTCCTGTAATCTTGGCAATACGTTCATGTTGGATATATCAAGAATACTACATAGGGATTGAATCAAGGTATCGTATCTAACAATAATCACAACCTCCTATGTCGGTAGGCAACCATAAATCTTATTCCAATGAACAAGTCATTCCAACATGTAAGTATGCAAGTGACAAGATTATGCAATTTTTGGGACCATATCAATTCCACAAAAGTATGACAATGCATCAAAATCAAATTCAAGTTAGGAACAAGTGAAGATCATCCTTACGTATTCATTCACTCACTTAGTTGTATTACAACAATTCAAACACATTCACATCACGAATACTTTGTCAAGATTTAGCAATTCATAATAGGCGTAGTAATGCAATACTTACGGAATATAAATGAACAACAAAGTAGTACTTACTTGATTGATGCCTTTGGATGATGTTCTTGTGAAGAAAACGAGCAAAAGGAAAATTTTTGAGAGGATTTGGAGGCTACAGGCGACGCATAAGCTAGGTTTCCAATGTGTTTTTGGTTCAAGACTAAGTCTCATATATATAGGAAAAGGTTGGGTCGGGTTTTGACCAATTTAAAATTGGATTTGGAGACAAGAAGTTACCATAGGCGGCGCCTTTTGCTTTGCCTATGCTTGGCATAGGCGGCGCCTTTTGCTTTGCCTATGCTTGGCATAGGCGGCGCCTTTTGCAAAGTATTGTCTAGCATAGGAGACGCCTATGCCATGGCATTCCTAGGCATAGGCGGCGCCTTTCACTTTGCACATGAGATTCAGAGACAAAAGGCTTTAGCATAGGCGGCGCCTATGCTATGGCATACTTGAGCATGGGCGGCGCCTATGCTATGGCACACTAGATTCTGAGACCTTAGGCCATAGTATAGGCCTTGCCTTGTTCGTGGCCTAGTTTCACCTAGGCCTAGCCTTGTTCGATGACTATATTTTCATGAGCAATGCTCACTCCATATCCTTTTGCTTCTTCATTCCTAACTTACCACCTTTAACATGAAATACGTCCAAATCAAAATTTGCAACCGATCTCCTCATTTTATACCTCTTGCACCTATATTTGCTCAAAACCAATGAGGATGATTAGAACGATGGGTTGCCTCCCATCAAGCGCCTTAGTTTTGGTCGTGGCACGACTCTTATTTTTTGATTTTTATTTATCAAAAGCAAAACACGTACTAGAAAAAAAATTGAAAAACGATAAACGATGGGTTGCCTCCCATCTAGCGCCTTATTTATCATCGCGGCATAACATAGTTCCCTCGAGTACTTAGACTTCGTCGAGATAAGTGATGGACATATAGTTTATTGAATCAAGAGGACCAATATAAGGTTTAACTCGTTGGCCATTCACTTTGAAGACAACACCATTATTGTCTTCCAACTCAACTACTCCAGATGAGTACACTTGGATAACTTTGTATGGACCAGACCACTTGGACTTTAACTTACCTGGGAATAACTTCAGTCTGGAATTGAAAAGAAGTACCATATCATTCTTTTGAAAGTTTCGTCGAACAATGCGCTGATCATGATACTTTTTCATCCGCTCCTTGTATAGGTCTGATCTTTCATAAGCATGGAGGCGGAATTCGTCCATCTCGTTCAGCTGCTCCAATCTCAGATTCATTGCATCATCCCAATTCAAATTCAATCGCTTCAAAGCCCATAATACCTTATGCACAAGCTCAATGGGTAAGTGACAAGCCTTCCCATAGTTGATAAGGGGATATGCCAATTGGTGTTTTGAATGCAGTCCTGTACACCCATAATGCATCGTCCAGCTACCGAGACCAATCTTTCCTATTAGCATTTACCGTCTTTGCAAGGATTTGCTTGATCACTCGATTGGAAACCTCTACCTGTCCACTAGTTTGTGGGTGATAAGGCATGGCTACCTTATGTTGCTTGACACCATATTTTGCCAACACGGATTTGAATAGTTTGTTGCAAAAGTGAGATCCTCCATCGCTTATGATAGTACGTGGTACTCCAAAGCGAGAGAAGATATTCCTCTTCAAGAATACTACAACCCGCTTTCCTTCATTGTCGGCCAACGCTACCGCTTCAACCCATTTCGAGACATAATCTACAGCAACTAGGATGTACTTCATTCCAAATGAATTTATGAATGGACCCATGAAATCAATACCCCATACATCAAAGAGTTCTACCTCAAGAATTTTCGACATGGGCATCTCATGGTGTTTCAAAATAGTGCCTTGTCGCTGGCATTGGTCGCATCTTCTAATAAAGTCGTAGGCATCTCGAAATATCGAAGGCCAATAATATCCACTTTGCAATACCTTTCTTGTTGTCCGATTACCTGCGTGATGTCCTCCAACTTGGGAAGTGTGGCATGCTTCCAATATAGTAGGCACCTCTACATGGGATATACATCGCCGGATAACACCATCCGCGCATCGTCGAAACAAATATGGCTCATCCCAAAAGTAGTGTTGTACATCATGCATAAACTTCCTCTTTTGATGGTAGGATAAGTTTGCAGGTATCACATTACTCACCACAAAATTCGCAAAGTCGGCATACCATGGTAACTTTTCCATTATTGTTGCTAAGATCTCCTCGTCAGGGAATGCATCATCAATCTCGATTTAAGGCTGCGCCACATGCTCGTTCTCAAGTCTAGATAGGTGATCAGCCACTTGGTTCTCGCAACCTCTTCTATCTTTAACCTCAAAATCAAATTCTTGCAGCAGCAAAACCCATCGAATTAATCTTTGTTTTGCATCCTTATTTTTCATTAGATACCTTAGAGCTGCATGGTCTGTATGAATGATCACTTTAGTACCCAACAAATAAGCTCGAAACTTCTCAAACGCATACACAACCGCTAGGAGCTCTTGTTCTGTAACAGTGTAGTTCTTTTGAACTTCGTTTAGGACCTTACTCACATAGTAGATAGGATGGAATAGCTTCTCCTTTCTTTGGCCAAGTACAGCACCAACGACTACACCATTAGCATCACACATGACTTTGAACGAGAGAGACCAATCTGGTGCTACCATGCTAGGAGCTTCAATGAGTTTTCTCTTGAGGCATTCGAATGCCTTCAAACAATCTTTATTGAAGTCAAACTTAGCATCCTTCTCTAAGAGTTTGCACAATGGACTAGCAATTTTGGAGAAGTCTTTGATGAACCGTCGATAGAAACCTGCATGATCGAGAAAACTATGAACTCCCTTCACAGAAATTGGAGGTGGTAGCTTCTCAATAACTTCAACTTTTGCTCGATCAACCTCAATTCATCTTTTGGAGATTTTGTGCTCAAGAACGATACCTTCTTTGACCATAAAGTGGCACTTCTCCCAATTCAGCACTAGGTTGGATTCTACACATCTTTCCAATGCCATGCTTAGATTTGTCAAGCATGCTTCAAAAGACTCACCAACAACTGAAAAGTCGTCCATGAATACCTCCAAAGTGTCTTCAACCATATCAGAAAAAATGGACATCATACAATGTTGAAAGGTGGCTGGTGCGCTACATAGCCCGAATGGCATACGTTTAAAGGCAAACGTACCATATGGGTATATGAACGTTGTCTTCTCTTGATCTTTAGGGGCGATACAAATCTGATTGTAGCCTGAATAACCGTCTAAAAAACAAAACCATCCTTTCCCCGCTAATCGATCTAGCATTTGGTCCATAAATGGCATTGGAAAGTGATCTTTGAGCGTCTAAGAGTTCAGCTTTCTGTAGTCCATGCATAGTCTCCATCCAGTGACGGGTCTAAGTGGAATAAGTTCATTTTTTTCATTCACGACTACCGTCATGCCTTCTTTCTTGGGTACACATTGTACCGGGCTTACCCATGTACTATCAGAGATTGGATACACAACTCCTGCGTCTAACCACTTGATAATTTCTTTCTTCACCACTTCTTGCATAGGTGGATTTAGACGCCTTTGATGTTCAATGGTGGGTGTACAATTCTCTTCAAGCTAAATCTTGTGTGTACAAATCCAAGGTGGAATACCAATAATATTCGCAATGGTCCATCCAATGGATCTAATATACTTCCTTAGAATAGAAATGAGAGCTGCAACTTGTTGCTCACCCAAATCTGCTGCCACAATGGCTGGAAGTATGTTTCCGCTTCCTAAGAATGCATACTTTAAATGACTTGGCAGCTCCTTCAATTCTAACATGGGTGGCTCTTCAATAGATGGCTTAGCTGGTGGTGTGGGTCGATTTTTGAGATCAAGGTCCAGCTTCTTGGGAGCGTGGTGATATGTCCCTAATCCTGATAGAGCACAAATAGCTTCTTCACAATTTTCAGCATCCTTACTCTCACCATTCATAAGCACAGTCGCCAATCGGTCATCAATCAGTTGCTCCTCTTCAAGTAATTCTTTCGTATCATCAAACTAAACATCAGCTACCAAAAATACGTTCAGATCTTTGGGTTGCTTCACTGATTTGCATATATCAAAGCGAACTACTTCGTCATTTATTCAGAATGAAAGCTCATTAGCTCTCAAATCAATAAGCACACTTCCCGTAGCAAGGAAAGGGCGCCCCAAGATTATGGGAACTTCTGAGTCTGCCTCACAATCCAAAATAACAAAGTCTGCTGGAAAGATGAATGAAGAAACCTTTATCAACACATCACATAGAATACCAACAGGTCGTTTTACCAACCTATCCGCCATTACGAGCCTCATATTGGTTGGAGTAGGATCACCCAACCCCAACTTTTTATAGATAGATAATGGCATCAAATTGATGCTGGCTCCTAAATCACATAACGCTTTGGCAAAATTTAAAGCTCCAACGGTGCAAGGAATAGTGAAAGCTCCAGGGTCAGCCTTCTTCTGAACTATTGATTGGGTAGCGATTGCGCTACAGTGATGAACATTATCTTTCAACTCATAGCTTGTTGCGCGCTTCTTTGTCGAAAGATCCTTCATAAATTTCGCATACCCAGGCATTTGTTCAAGTGCTTCCACCAATAGAACATTAATGGTCAGCTGCTTTAACATAGTCATGAATTTGCTGAACTTTGTATCATCCGTCACCTTCTTCAATCTTTGAGGAAAAGGTGGTGGTGGATAGGGAATTGTTCTTTCCACGGCTTTATTCTCCTCTTGCTTCCGTTTTTCAGCCTTTTCAGGCTGCAACATGCTCAGTGTGATGTCATAGACGTCGTGGGTCGCTTCCGTGGATTCCTCTTCTTTTGTGTTATCCTCAATGTCCGCTACTTTCTCAACCACTTGCTTGACTTTTGCTGAAGTTTCCAGCACCTTACCACTTCGGGTAGTAACAGCCATGCATGACCCATTTCTGCTAGGTAAAGTGCTAGGTAAAGTGCCAGCCTTTCTTTGATTGAGTGCTGCTGAAAGTTGGCTCAATTTCTGCTCTATTTGCTTGATTGAAGTGGAATGAGAATCAACTAATTGTTTCATAGAGGACAAATCATTTATTACCTCCGTTACTCCCGCGCTCGTTGCTTCCACTCTTTTCAATAGTTTAGCCATCATGTCTTCCATACTTCCCGAACTAGATATGGTGGTGTCACGTCTTCCTGGGAGAACGTACAAACCACTCTTTTCATTCTTGTTCTTCCAACTACCTTGGTTCTTGTTTCCAGATTTATCATAATAGTTCCGACCTTGGTTTCCTTGGGTATTACCTCAGAAACCCCCCTGATTGTTTAAGTAGTTGGCCTCTTCTTCCGAATCAGATTCATCTCTTCCTTTCGACGCAATAGCTTTGAATTTTTCGGTCTTCCATGATAATAAATGCTTTGTAAGAAGATCCACTTGTGTTTTCATATGCGCCATATCTTGATCACGTTCTTTTTCTCTTCTCCTTTGGTCTGCAGTCATGCCAATAGATAAAGTGGGGCTTGCTACCTCAGAATCCCTGGTATGCCAAGCTCTACTTTGCTTCGTCATACGATCTAGCATATTGCTTGCTTGACCAAAGGTGAGGTCCATAAAAGATCCTCCAGATGCATTATCCACCACTAGTTTAGTTATTGAATTCAAGGCTATGTATAGTATCTGCATTAGGTGAACATTAGACATGTGATGGTTTGGGCACCTCATTAGCTTCGTCTTGAACCTCTCCCATGTTTTATGAAGGGCTTCAGTTGGAAGCTGACGAAAGTTGCTGATTTCGTCTCTCAATTGTGCTCTTTTAGATGGCGGAAAGAATCTTTCTAGGAAAGCGTCTTTCAATTGCCTCCAATTTGTAATAGAATCAGGAGTCAGCCCATTCAACCATAGAGTTGCCTCCCCAGACAGAGACAATGGAAATAGACATAATCGAATTGCATTCTGACCAACACCAAGATTGTCAAACAACTTGCATGTACAAATAAAGTTGATGAGATGCATATTCGGATCATCGCCTGCTAGTCCACCAAATAATCCTTTGAGTTGCAATAACTGAATCATGGTGATCGTGATGTTGAACTTGGCTCCGGGCGCTAATGATGGAGGAATTATGGCTCCTGTGGCTTCGGCTCCATCAAGATCATCATCATCATCATCGTCGAAAGCTGGTTGTATAGCTCGGCATTCAGGCCTAAACCTAGCTTGACGATCTCTTCTATTGGCAGGTGTTGCGATCTCCGCAGCATGCCTAGGTTTTAGTAACTCGTCATCACCTAGGTCCTTTTCGTCAAGATTTATTGCTCGCCCAGGGTTATCAATGTTTTGTTGGTGTACTTGGGCGGCGGCAAGAGCAGCTAATCTTGCCTGTTCCTGTTGAGCAGCCATCCTTTCAATTTCGTGTTGTGCCTCCATTCTGCCAATACGTTGTGGTTTATGATGGATAGGTAATAACGGTTGACCAGAACTTCGAGTATGGGGCATGCACTGAATAAAAACCTACAGTAAACAAAAACAAAAACTAAAAGTAAAAGTACGAGAATCTTTGACCAAAGGGTCTAGTAATTATCACGAACTTAATTGACACTCGTATTCCCCGACAACGGCGCCAATTTTTTATAACGCTCAATCTACAGCTCTCGTAGGAGTGTAAAGCGATCGTTGTCAAATATATAACCCAACTGGGTTGGGTATCGATCCCACAGAAAATAGTCGGTCAATAAGTAAGCAAAGATTATTAGACTTTTGGTGCAAGTCTCGTGAAAGAGGAGGGATTGTAACGTGCAATTGATGTAAACAAAATAATAGAATGAAAACATAAAATAGCAAAGTAAAAATAAAGAATGTTTAGTAGGTTGTAAAACAATGAGAGTTGAGAAGTTGGGGTTATGTCCACCTTCTGAGTTTACGTCTCTATTAGCTATATGTTATGCGGAATTCAGACATGCATGTGCTTATAGAGAATTGTATTCGATGGTAAATCCAAGCGTCTTTCGACCACAACAAGGACTATTTCACTTTAACTCTTTCGAGCTTAAAGCGTATCTAACGGTACAAATTCTCCAAGAGGTTAATCCAGTTACGGCACTAACTTTTTAATATAGGTGAAGATGGTTGAATGCACAAGACATGAGGTTTGCCATCATCAAAAAGAGGGAATTTGTTGGGTATTGTATAGTTTTGATGATTAGCAAACTGACACATGAATGAAACATATTACTTGAATTGGTCCACGCATAGGAAAACAGATTTCCAGTTTCACTGATAGATGCAGACAAGATCGCTTAAAGACAAGAACGAATAAGCAAGCCTAATTCTAATATACTCAAGACACTGATCATGTGGGGAATATAACAAGTTGAATTTGATTCAAACACTTAATGATAAGGGAAATCAATTTGAGTTGAAAAAGGAGTCCTACGCTAAGAAGGAGTTTCACTTCTGAGTATATCTTGAAGAGTCCTATGTGTGGGAGGAGAAAGATTCTGATAAATAAACATGTGCTGATTTAAAAGAGTTGGAGTTTTACTACAACACTAAGAAAACAAGAGTTGAAATTAAAGAAAGAGTCTCACTTGAAGTAGAACTCTATGCAATGAGAGTTCTAATTAAAGGAGGAGTTTGAAATAAAGAATGACTCTTTGAAGAGATGTGCTTAATTAGAAGATGCATCAGTCAGAATAATTCACGCACTTACAAAGCAGAAAAGCACAATAGACAGATTGACTTCACAAAGTGCTACTCAATCACTGAAGAAACACATTGAAGAACCTGGTCCTAAGTATAGAATCCAGCTAAGAGTTTTAGCATTGATTTTTAGAGTTGTTCATTGTGTTTGAACTATTAATGTAATATTAGTTTCAGTGTGTTATAAACTGAATTAGGAGCTAGTTGAGTTGACAAAACTCAGAGACTTTGGGAAAGCATACCTTGGGAGGTGTGTGTGTAGTTAGGAATTAGAGTTTATAATTCCTAGTTGTTGAGTTATAGAGATTAGAGTTTATAATTCCTATTTATTGGTTACAAGAGTTTTGTAATCAGTCGTTGTTGAGGCTCAGAGTTATTTAGTGAAGTTGGAGTTAAATGCTGTAGAGGTACAGGTCGTAGTTTTTTACACCTTTTTGAGCCGGGTGTTTTCCACGTAAAAATCATCGTGTTCTTTACTTTTTGTTTTACTGCTTCCTTGGAACACGTCAGGCAACCTGTTTCACCGATAAACAACAGTTAGGCAAAAATAAGATAATCAGTAGGGCACGAATTTTTAACACACACATGCCAGAAGAGAAAGTGAGTGCATTATTTGAAATTTGGGAATATATTAGACAAACAGTAAATTTTATATGAATAAGCAGAGATGATATTGACAATGATAAAACAAAAAAGAAAATTGAAATTGGAAATACATGTTCAACATTCAAAAGCAGCTAGAAATGATTTAGGAGTAAATTGAAATAAGATAAAAATGAATAAGCATGTCGGATTATGGAGGTGGCCGAGTTGGGCTTGAGCTTAGACTTGAATAGTTTCTGGAACAACATAGTTAAACCTGACGTATAATATTTCAAATTTGGCTTCTCCACTTTTATTTCTTCTCTGTAGCGAGTTAGCTTGGGCCAGAATTCAAAATATATCAATAAAATTTATTATCTTTTTTATCAATGATGTTCTAAAAACTACACCTGTTACTATATTTTTGATTTTATTATTTTGACCCATCATATTTTAAAATTTTAAATTTAACTATTTTCACTCTATTATAGAGTTATTTAATATAAAAAATATTGCGAGAAAAACTTAATAAATTTTTCTTAATTTGTTAAAATAAATAAATAAAATGAAAGAAAGGGACTAAGAGATGCTTTTTGCCAAAAGCACTCTTTATTTTATGAATTGACTAAAATTTGCAAGTTATTATCAATTATGGCAAGTTATTATATTTATTTGACTAAAATAAAATCTAAAGCTTAAGCTTCTCTACATGGTAAGATCTGATACACTATATCCTTTTCAAACTACACTTTATTTGACTAAAAATTGTGCCTACACCGAATAAATTGTTGGTATTGTTATAAATAATGGCTATTTCTTAAACAGGGGTCCAAAATTGGCTAATATGTGCATCACCTTCTTAATTGTGGCTATTTCTTAAATAGGGGTCCAAAATTGGCTAATATGTGCATCACCTTCTTCCTTAAGTCCCTGCTAAAACCCTAGGCGCCATATCCCTCTCTGCACAATTTTTTCTCTCTCAATTGAATGGTTAGATGATTTTAATCTCTGAATTTCTAATGAGACCAAAACAATTTTTAATGGAAAATACACATTTTTTAGTTTACAATTTTTTGTTTGTTTTTACCCCTCACTTTTTCCATTTATATGTCTGTTTTTATTTTCAAATTTGATCGTTTCTCATTGTGCTCAACTACTATGAATCAAGTTTCTTGCTTAGTTATAATGAAAAATAATTGTGAAGTTTTTTGCTTTATGTGTATATTTTGATTATCTTGATCAATACCCAATGTGATTTTTTCCCATATGTACTAGCTTAGCTTGTTGACAAAGTTACCTTAGTATTTGTTGTTAGTGGGAGGTGTGAGGTATCCCGTGGAATTAGTCATGGTGTTCAAAAGTTAGCCCAAAAACCACTGTTATATCAAAAAGTAAAAGTTCAGTTTTTTTAATGTAATTATTTAAATTAAAGTATTTCTTATGTAATTTTTCAGATTATTTTGGTTTTCAAGGTCTTGTATCACTGAGTTTTCTTTATGTTTGCTTATTCATATCGAAAATATTGTGATCTTTTGTTAGTATTTTGCTGAAAAAGAAATTCTGTTTTGTGTGTTTCTTGAGTAAAATTTTTAGATAATTATTTGACTTGTAAGTTTTTTATGTTAATGGTGTATGATTTATTAATCTTTGCTTATGTGTATGGTAAAAATTGCAATGTTGCATTTTAAGGTTTTTATGTCACTAGTTTTTCCTTATCTTGGCTTGTCTTCAAAAATGTAGATGAGTGTGTGTCGGATACTCCAAAACTAGTCCACTTTTTGTAGATGATACGGTTTCGACAAGATTTTGGGAAGTCCAAGTAACATATTTTCACTTATATTGATTTAGTTATTAGCTGTCTCTGATAGTTTTATAAAGTTTTGGTTTTTGGTATTTGCCGAAGAAAGGATGTGGTTCTTTGTATTTCTTATGTGAATTTTCAGCTAATGTATTTGTTTCTAAGGTTATTTTTCAAAAATGAATTTATACTAATGGATTTTCTGTTACTAAATTGTTGTCCTTTTTTTTTCATGTGGTTATGCTTAGGTTCCTGAATAGTCTTTTCGCGGAAAGTCTGATTTTTTGTAATTCCTTTGTGAATTTATTAATCATTCTGTCTCTGATGTTTATTTCTTCTCATAATGGATTCTTTGCTTGTGGATGTAGATAAAGCAGTGTAAGAATGATAGCAGCTATTTCGTGGATTCCCAAAGGGGTTGCAAAGTCGGTACCAGCTGAGGCTGAGCCCCCTTCAAAGGAAGAAATTGAAGAGATTTTGAAGAGCAGTCTTCTTGATAAATGGTGCTTTATTTTTCATCAAGTTTTTGCTTATTTCCTTTCCCTCCCATGAAAAAATGGTGAGAACCCAAATTGTCCGACTTGTTTCAGCTAGAACGTGTAATCCTTATAACCAACCATGGTTGAGGCTGGTTGATGACTTTTTATTATAGAGTCTCGATTGAAACACTTGATCCCACTTTTAAATGCACGTCTGATTAAATCAGCTTTGCTGAAACTGCTAGGCTAAATACCAACCCTTTACAGTGAGTTTGAGTGAGTATTAGCAGAATCAACTAACCATCCAGGTGGTGTATTGCATGTGGTTTGATTCGGCAGCGATGCTTTTCTCATATCATACAATTCACAGAAAAGCTTCTGCTGTTCGTTAAAGTAATTAACATTGACTGTTTTAAGACCTATAATTTTTGGAATTACATTTGATACTTACGTTCCGTATAGTCTTTGCTTTGCCCTACTCTTGAAAGTCTGGTTCTTTATTTCCCTTCCAGTGAAGATAGCGATGATGAGGAAGCTGAAGAAGAAATGCATGTTGATGAATCCAAGGAAAATGAGGATGATGAAGTTGCTCATGCATTAGCTGCTGCTGATGCACTTGGAAAGGCCACACAAGTTGCTTCTGTAGGAGCCGATGACATAGCAGATGGGTTAAAGGAATTGGACATGGACAACTATGATGATGAGGAGGATGGTAACTTAAGTCTATTGGCTAATATATTTTCTTGTGTTGAACACTGTGTTTCTCTTCATTTTTTTTATATCTAATATCTAATGTACTGGCATAAGAGAAATATTTTTCATAGTATCCTAATGCTGAAGAATGCAACAGTATTTTATCCAAAAAAAATAATATTTTTCATATTATATCAACTTTTATTTGGAGAACTGTTCCTAACTTTTTCCTTATTGTCATATTTACATGGATTTTAATTTAGTTTTCATTTCTCTCTGTGAATGTTGTTGATGTTATCAGGAATTGAGCTTTTCGGTTCAGGACTCAAAGACTTGTACTACGCAAGTAATGACTTGGACCCATATCTCAAGAATAAGGTTGCCGTAGGATCAATTTGTTGTTCCATCATATGTTGTAGCCGTTCAAATATTACTGATCGGAAGACTTCTGCTTTCAGGACAATGACTCTGAAGAGGATGATGACATGATAATAAGACCTGATGATTCTGTTATAGTTTGTGCAAGCAATGAGGATGATGTCAGTCAGCTTGAGGCAAGTACAACTTACTTCATGACTGAACAACTTAATATATTTCCATCTGTATGGTCCATTTAATTGCATTTACCCACCCTTTAATTTGTGATCTGATCCGTGCCAACAGATAATGATTTTGGAAGATCCATCAGATGGTGAAATAAACATGTATGTTCAGCGTGCTATTATTATACCTGCCTTTCCTCTCTGCACAGCATGGCTAGATTGTCCTATTAAAGGAGGGGAGAGAGGTATGGCTCTGCTTGAAGCTTAGGTTTATGCTGCTGAAGTATTTTCTCTCACTGGTTTTGAACGTGCTAACTTTTGAAAACAACTTTTCATTTACTCATGTTAATAAATGAATTATATGTTGATAGGTAACTTTATAGCTGTGGGTTCAATGGAACCAGCTATTGAAATTTGGGACATTGACATAGTAAGTGACTCCACACTGATGTTTATGAACTCCTGAGTCACTACTGACCGTATCTCACTAGATTCTTTCTCTGTAGATTGATGAGGTGCAACCATCTGTTATTTTAGGTGGCATCGATGACATAAAGAAAAAGGGGAAGAAGGTAATTTAAGCAATTTGACCTTTTTGCTGTCTTTGATCTATTTTTTGATTGGAATGCTTTCGTATGCTATTTCCACTTGTGTAGTCGAAATTTGTTGTAGATGTTAAAGGTAGAAAGTCCGTCAATGATTTATATTTTTCATTCTTCATGTCACTCTGGGCTATTCTCCTGGTGCTCCTATTTGGACTGCAATCTCATAAAATAAGTAAAAAATGAAAAAATAGTAGGCTATGACGCTTGGCAATGATGGTCAGTGTATTCGGGTTCATATCTCAACTAGTGCCTACTTCAAGCATGTGCGGCATGTTAGATCTTCAATATTAGGGTAGAAGATTAATAGGTAGTCGAGTATTTTCTAGTTCCTTTATCAGTATTATTATTATTACTCACATGCTATCTTATTCTTCGATTTTAGTGTTACTTGTTGTTTCCTTTGCTTCTGTATCTTATATTTTTTTGTCGCTACTTATTCTTTATGCTTGTTGCTAAGAAAATTGATGAACTCACACTACCTGTTGCTGAGGACATAACTGAGGCAAAAATGAAATCAAAATCAAGATCTTCAACAAAATTGAGCTTCTTATCTCTGATGTTGGTACTTATGATTGCTTTCTTATCCTTCTCAGTAATTGATTCTCCTATACTTTCTACCCCCTGGGTCTATTATAGACTTAAGATTCTCTAATGTCAGTATTCCATCACATATTTCGGTCTTGGCTTTTCCAATCTTACCTAAGGCTAATAGTTACTTTAAGCAAATCTCGGGTGAAGTGGTTTATTATTTCTCAAAGTTGATTAATGACCTTGGTAGAATAGATGATATGCATCCGATTAAATTCATGAACTTGACTGCTCTAGAAGAGAGTAGCAATATATATCACGGATATTTGAAAGGCAGTACTACTAGTGAGAAATTAGATAAAAAGTTTGAATCAATTGAGTTAGAAGAGGATGAAGAATCTGAAACCAAGCCAGATGAGGAAGAATTTCAAATGGATGCTGATTTAGATAACAGTGGGGAAGTTGAAATTGAAGGAGTGGATGTGTTGGAATTGAAAAAGCTTCCGCAATTCAATTAGCCGAGATAAATGGGGCTGATAGCTTAGAAAAGGATGTAGAACAAGGAAAGCATGATTTGGTAAAGACTGAAAAAGTTTTTGTTGTCCCAGCTGAGGGGAATGAATCTGATAGTCTAGAAAGGAATTTGGACCAAGGGCTTACAACTTCTAATGTTGAGGTTGAGTTGGCTGAATCCCAATCTTTCATTGCTGATAATGCACTTGAGTCGATGATTGACAATCCTGAAATCATAGTGAAAGAAATTTCTGCTGTTGAAGAAGCCCAACCTTTGGAAATGATGGAGTCTCCAATAAGACATGATGAAGATAATGTTGGTGCATATCAGATCCTGGGAATTTCCTCACTTGTACTGAGTCTGCT
Organism: Capsicum baccatum var. pendulum; assembly: GCA_030864225.1. Taxonomy (NCBI): domain Eukaryota; kingdom Viridiplantae; phylum Streptophyta; class Magnoliopsida; order Solanales; family Solanaceae; genus Capsicum; species Capsicum baccatum. The sequence continues at coordinate 154,269,067 of CM061551.1, read as the reverse complement.
TGCCGGTACAGTTCTCTACGTGAAGAGAAGAAGTGATAAGACTTTGCATCCAGTAGCAGTCTCAAGTAAGAAATTTGCCACACACCATTTTGTCAAATAGAAGCATTCCTCTCAAAATTGGCCAACAGAGGTCAATGTCGCAGGAGCGAGACGTCCGTCTGAGATGAGCATCTTTCAAATAAGTTTATCTGATAGCAAGAAATATCCCAAATCAGAGGATTATGTCACAGGAGCGTCTTGTCTGTCTGAGATGAGCATCTTTCAAATAAGTTTATCTCATAGAAAGAAATATCCCAAATCAGAGGATGATGAGGCTCAGAGCATTGAGAAGAAACCTAGAAAGAGCAACAAGAGAGAATCCTTGGCTGCATCTGAGTTCTCAATATGTTCACCTTCATATAGAAGTTTCACTACATATGAGAGGATTTCTGCCAAGCATGTGAGTGTATTTAACTTGGTATATTCTATCTTCTCTGAACATAAACAATCCTTTTTGAATAGGAAAATCTATTCTCTTACTTATATATTTTCCTTGTGAAATTTAGGCAAGTGGAGAAGAAGAAGTCATCACCCACGTAAGACGCTCGAGCAAAATTAGAAGCCATGTCTATTTATCCATGAAGATTTTGAAGTCGCGTCACTGCTGCATTGACAGCTGAAGGAAAATTGCTCTTTTGCTTCTCAGCAAATCAGTCTTAGTAGGATTTTAACTGAAGTGATTCAAGTGTGATTTGTAGGATTTTAATGTTTTAATTATTTTGCTGATGTTATAATGTTGTTAGTGAAACTTTCTGCATGCTGCCTCCGTTTGTTGAAGTTTCGTTTATTAATTGAGGATTTCGTGTGGCTTGTGTATAGCACTTTTCTTGATCCTTGCTTCTATGAACTTTTGCATGATCTAATTGTTGGTTTCATTTCTACTCAATTTTTTGATGAACTTTTCATAGTACAACGTAGTTTAGGAAATTTGATGTCGTAACTTATTTGTCCCCACCTTAAAAGTTAAAAAAATGTAACCCTTAAAACTTTTGATTAAATCATACTCTCGAATGTAGAACTTCTAACCATCTTCTTCCAACTAGATATTTTATTATATTGTGATATGAGAACTTACCTCGAATACTTGTATGGCCAATGACACTATTTTTGAGTTTATGTGAACTAAAACTATTATGACCGTTTTCATTAGTACTTCTAGTCATCTTCGATAAGAGTCTCAGATTTAGTTGAGCAAATGTGTGAGCTTTCAATGACAAACTGGAGTAAGGAAACTCAAAAAATAACTTTTAACACAAGTACATGGAGTGACTCAACTTTAGCTGGATGTTATGGTTGATAGGTCGAGCCATGAAGGTACATGTATCTAAGTCTAACAAACTGCAGTGGCTTCTTTAAGCTAAAACGTACAATATTCCAACAAAGGGACTTATTATAAGCTGTTTTGAGTTACCTGAATAAAAGATGCACCTAAATATTGTTACTTGTTTAGGTGGTTACAATATTTACATTTGATTGTTACTTATATCTTATTGTTTTGTATGACAGAGAAAAAAGCAATAAATTTTATAGTCAAGAGACAGATCCCTTTACAGAACAACTAAAGCAAATAGTATACAAGAACAATGTCAAACCAGTACCACATCCAAAACTCTTTTTTTGATGGTATTTCCACATGATGTGCCTTTTTCTATGCGCTTATTCAACAGAAAGTATGAAAAAATCCCTCGTAAATGAGTCCAACAACAATATATGTCCACTGAGTAACCAGCCTAACATTAGAATGTCTACATTCAAACACCCACTGATTTAACGTCACTATCACAACCTCTATAAGTGAAAAAAAATTGTAGTCTTGCGCGACTATATCTCCCAATTCAAAGTAAATGCACCCAGAAGAAATTGAATTTATTCAATCATGAGAACAGAACCGGCAAGAATCAAGAAATCGTTAAGAAGGTGAGTCAGAATGAGAAATAGGACAAACATATGTAAACCAGGTCAGAAATGCTATATCAACCACTATATTTGCAATTGCTCCTATTTGTTATAAAATTCTATTAGTTAATCAATAAACTGACAGCAGAAGTTTTATTGTGGAGGGAAATCACTGTAAAAAAAGCTCCCACCAAAGCTTTAACCTTGCTCTTCCCGGTTTCAACAAGCTTACTCGCCGTCTCTTCAATAATATTATTCAAAAAACCTTGCACATCTTTCTTTTCTTGTACATCTTGATACCTCAAAATAATTTTTCCAGAGATAGGGATGGTATTACTTTTGTCACCATCAACTCCTTTCTTTTTAAAGATTCTCTTTCTTATATTGCTGTCCTGGCTTTCACCCACATGTCGTCCCCATCTAAATGTCAGCCTCCTAGGGTTGCTGGTTTCTTATTGGAGATTAACTATCTTGCCCATCCTAAACTTCAGTTTCACTGTCGAAGAATTATTATCATTAGAAGAACCTGTCTTACCTTTTCTCAATGTCTTTTTCTGATTTTCCCAACAGTTTCTGCTTCTGCTATGTGCAACAGCTTTTTGCTGCTAGAGGTGTATTTACCCAATGCACTGTCTGCAGAATTAACAACTTCCTTTTTATCTTCCTCATTAGACAACGGACGTAATTGTAAATGGGATGAACACTTTGGTGATGCTTTCACTTTGGGAGTACGTAAAGTTTTATCAGGAACCATTTCAAGGTTCAGTTGGTTTGTCCCATCTCTTCTCATCTTGTTCTGGTCCTTCAGAGGAGCCAGCAGTTTTAAGCTTTTATTGCATCTTACCTTCAAGATCAAAGGTTTAACAGAGGATGATTTTGGAGGAGATGAAAGATTTGGCGTCTTTAAATATTTCTCTGCAGATACTTTAGGTGCGATTATTTGTTTTCTATAATTAGCAACACTGTTTTTCTTGCCTCCTGTATCTATACCTCCTAAGATCTTAGATGAAGATTTCATTTTCTTTTCTGTCTCTGGCATCTTGTGACTTGAGGAATCCAATTTTAGAGAGTGAACACTCTTTGGTGTCAGCAGTATCTTTTTCTTTTTTATTTCAGAGGGTTAAAGAGAGTGAACCTTAGGAGAAGGCCTTCGATCGACCACATTGAACTTCTTTCCCTGTCCTAGCATACTCCCTAGAGGAGCAGACGACTTTTGATTGACCATGGCCTCTTTCTTTCCCTCTACCAGCATACTCCCTAGGGGAGTAGAAAGTTTTTGCTCAACCATAGTCACATTTTCTCCCTCCCCTATCATACTCACCAGAGAAGCTGAAGACTTCTGCTCAACCATAGTCACCTCATCTATCCCTCCCTCCATGCAACATGGAGGAGAAGAAGGTTTTTGCTCAACCATAGTGACCTTCTTTTCATCTTTGAGTACACTCTCCTGAGGTGATGAAGGCTTTTGATAGACCTTATTTACCTTCTTTCCCTCTTCCATCATATTCACAGGAGGAGTGGAAATCTTTTGCTTGACCAAAATCCTCGTCTTTGCATCACTCTGGTTAGTCCTTGAAGTAGTGGAAGTCTTTTACATGACCACGGTCCTCTTCTTCGCCTCTCCCAGCATATTCCCTGGAGAAGTGGAAGGCTTTTGCTCAACTTCTATCACCTTCTTTTTCTCTCCCAGCACACTCCCAGGAGGAGTGGAAAGATTTTGCTTGACCAAAGTCCCCTTTTTTGCCTCCCCCACCAAGGTCCGTGTAGGACTTTGCTCATCAACAGGAAGTTTGTTCTTTCTTTTTGATAGAGGATGCCATGGCTTTGCTTCAGAGGAATGTTTCCTGCCATATTTACAGAAGTCATGGAAAGAACCAGTGGAAGCTTTTACATAATGAGGAATAACATCTTGTCTGCTATCAGGAGCATTCAACTTCCCAGTGTATTGCCTTCTTGTATTGCCTGCATTGTAAGATGAAGTAGAGGAGGAGTAGGGAAGAACCTTGTTTCTATTACTCATAGATCTCGGTTTTATCGTGCTCATTTTATCTGGCTAATTTCCAGCAGAGTCATTCTTCACACTAGTTACTGGACTTACTAGTTCATTGATGTTATCCTCATCCATAGAGTCATTCTTCACGCTAGTCACTGGACTTACTAGTTCATCGGTGTTATCCTCAGCCATAGAGTCATTCTTCACACTAGTTACTGGACTTGCTAGTTCATTGGAGTTATCCTCAGCAATAATTCCAGAACCCTGGCACCATGAACATATGTAAACATTAGGAAGAATATCCATTAGGTGAGCAGTAAAATACAGGATGTACTGCACACTTATGGGACTTCCTCTTGCCTTTTGCCTATATTTCTTGTGTTGCTGAGATCACAACGAGAATAAATTAACATATATATTGCTAATTGAACACAACTATTGACTTATCTAGTTAAGCATGCTGCAATTAGTATCTATAATGCTTTTTGAATTAGAAAGCTAGAGTTAAGAAATTGAAAGGTGCGTCTTCAAACCAAGAAAGACATATAACAAGAGGTTTTTGAAACCTAATTATTTCATTATATTTCCATGAACAAAAAATAAGGTGGACCAAAAATTCTCCACATTAGATATCTATATCTCCATGTTTGATACATTTCTTTTGGAATAAACATATAACTAATTGAGTTGTCAAATCTTCATAAATCATATTATTAACAAATCATGATGTCCAATTTTGAAAAGTGAAATGCTTATATAATCTCCCTTGCTGGAAAGAAAATGAATGATTCTCTTACAGTAGACCAAATTATTAGTAGGATTAAATATCTTGATCGGTTCCTACACCAACTAAGTAGTGAAAGGTGTTATATCTCATGGATGAAGGTAATTGGCAATAAATACAACTTTACTAGTGCGAGTTGTATTGACAGAACATAAAAATGAGTGAATGTTGAGAATGACTAGAATATCATGCATGCTTGGGGAGGGAAATATGCACTTTTAGATTCAATAAATGTTCAAGTCATCAATATCTAAGATCAAGCAAAGCATGTCCAAGAAAGAGAAGAAGAAGAAGATAAATATAGATAACTCACCAATATTTGCAGAGATTGAAGAACAGGACAGGCGTCTAAGATAGGAGAAACTCTGACTATGTCAAAGTTGTACGTGCTTTCAAATAGGAAGACTAACATCCTAGGGTTCCTAAATATCTGCATCTCTGTTGGGAAGTGTGTTACCTAACTAAAAGGAATACTTCAAGTGATTAGGGTGTTCAAAAGACAAATACCAAAGGAATTTGACAAGCCAAGAAATCATCAAATACCTGAATATTCCAAGTGGTGACTATTAAAGATTAACCTGTGTAGGTAAATTCGCTGCAAATTCACCAAATATGTATGGCATTGAAGCATCTCTGAAAAGACTAATTTTTACATGTTCCAGCACAGGAACGGAAGAAAAGTAAAATCTTACTCTGTTATTTAAAAACACTCAAACTCATGCAGTTTTGTAGCCTGAAGATCAATCTCTTCCAATCCTCCATAATCAACAAAAAAATAGATGTTACTATACTAGAGATGCATAGCTTATGTGGAAGCTTGTAGTATTTTATGATTAACTGATTAAGGTTCAAACACGAGGACAAATACCCTCAAGTTGTCTCGTTTCTAACAGAACGCCCATTAAGAAAAGGGTCTTAAGGGAGTTGAGACGGAGTGTGACACTTGGTTGTACAACGCAAACACTCAAAAACAAGGATTTCAAGGAGGATGCTTTAGAGAGAAGCTCAAGGGGAAATTCAAAAAATGTGTTGCGTTAAAGGTTATTGTATTTTGAGGTAGGAATTTTCCCACAGCTAAAGTTGAGATGTAATCTTTCAACCCCTAATTTTGAAATAGAATGCATCAATTGGCCAAATTTACTAGAAAACTTTCTCTGAATGAAAGTGTTCACTTCAAGTTCAACCAAATTACGACCCAAATAAAGTTGCAAAAACTGATTTACTATTTCCAAGAATTTTTCTGATAGTAAGGCTGACATGTAGGACCTAAATAGTTAACGCCAAACATGTCAAGGCTGAACTGTAATGTAAGCATAGAAGCAACCAAATATCTCCCCACCTTGTAGACAAAATGCTGGTCTTAACAACATCTTTAATTATCATACGTAACAGAATTAAAGGCAACACGTCATCTAGTAGCTGACTCGTATAATCCACCATTGCCTTATCAACATCTGATAGCTGACTCACATAATCCACCTTTGCCTCAAGATCCTAATTCCATTAATTACACGCGCAAGCAAAAATACTTCAGAAGAAATTTTACATAAATCAAAAAAGAAAATCGAGATTTAAAAATAGTACTACTAGAATAAGTATTTGTTATTGAACCCAAGTTATCTAGAAAAATGTATAATTGTGCATAAATAACATGCTTTGACTCCTGAATTAAAAACATACGGTTAATTCATCATATTCACTTGATTACGATATAATTCTTTTCTAATCTTATACAAATTTGTTCTCATAAAACAACAACAAAACTAGATTTTACATGTACATTTGTTGAAGTTTCCTCCTCCTTTTTACTTAACAGTCTTTTCCTTGAAAAATCAATTCCTCCCAATGTAAGCAATCCCAGAATCACTCCTCCTGACACAGTAAAATATTATAAATAAACACACACAAAAAAAAGAATGAATTTTAATTATCTAAAAGTAAATAATGAACATGTTTAAAGAAAGTGATTTTTACCTAGGTGATCTATACCTATATCTGTACAACTTTCAGATAACAAGTTGACGTGCCAGAGTTTGTGGATGCTATCAATCTCTCAGATGGTTTATCCCCTTTTCTTGAATAGGTTGTAGGTATCTCTCTTGGTGTACTAATTTTGGGATGCATGCCTGGACTGGGTCCCAAGTTTAGCATATGTTACTTACTCCCTTCATCCCAAAAGTTGGCCTACTTTCTTTTCATTGGTCGATTTTGTCCCAAGTTTGCACATGGTAATTACTTCCTCCATTCCAAAATCTCCTAAATTGCTTTCATTGGCTATTGGTATTTGTAGAGTATGTTGTAAATCATTTGATACCTTTATCTCTTTCTTGAACCCATTACTCGATAAATTATTTTCCAGTGTCATTTGTTTACATTCTTTTTCATACTTTGTAACATATTTCTATTACCTTCCCAAAATCTAGAACAATCTTTTTTTTTGTCACGTATGATTTCTATTTACATTACACACTATACTTTGTCACGATTGAACTATAATGGAGTTTTAGTGTAACACCCCGTATTCAAGTACATGTATTGGTGTATTCAAGTTCGTGTATTGGTCTTATTTATATGAAATTAATTTTTTATTTTATTTATACCAGAATTTTCCCGTCGATGGTTCCATACGAAGGTTATTGAATAAGCTTTCCAACGATATAAAGATTTCTAAAAACTGATAGGTTTCAGATATAATCGAGCACGTTCGAAACTATAAAACGGTGGCCAGGATATTTGGGAATAGTAAATGTGCAGGAAAATTTTTTGTACCCAAACTACTGAGGCCAGCCAATTTTTTTTGGTCAAATTTGAACAATCATAACTCCCGTAATATAATGAACGGGGAGAGATGCAACCTATGAAACGAAAGATCTTTGAGTCTTCTTTCCAATGCAATTGATTTAATCCAAATCCAACGTCTGAGTAAGGAGGTATACTCGTTTTACTTCAGCCTCTCAAAATAGATTTTTAGGGTCAACTTCAAATGACCATAACTCCTTGTACAGGACGAAATGGGTGGCCTATATTATACGAAATAAAATCCCTTTGAATTTTCTTTCCAACGATACCAATTTCACCCAAATCCGATATCAGAGAAAAGAGTTATGGTTGATCTACTTTAGCTTATCAAAACAGTCCACCAAAGGACAAATTTGACATTATTTAAATTTTAAAGGCATTTTAGTCATTCCCTATTATATTATGGACGGGAATATGTGGATATATACATGTATATGAGTTCAAAAACTCATTTTCATCATCAATCATTGAGAAACAACAAACCCTAGCCAAATTTGACCTTTAAATTACTTTTGATTCAACCGTAGAAATTCCAAAGTAATCCGATAACTGCGTAACGACACCTATTATTTGTGCAAACAGGATTGCATAATCAAGAGGTGAATTCTAAGGTTTGAATATTGTTTGACTTTGTTCTCTTCCATATGTATATGTGTGATAGAGGATTATATGTATTGGTTGTTATTGAAAGGTGATGCAAATAGGGTTATGGACTATTTTGCATGGTTTGGTTGTATTGAATTGTGGAAGGTGGATATGGTAATTGATTTATGGAAGGTGGATATGGTGATATACTATTGAATTGATGATTATTTATGTCTATTTCTCAATTTTGTTTAATGGATTGGTTGGAAGGATAAATGAATCGAAACTTGATATTGGAGGATGTTGTATGAATATGCATGGCATGTGAATGTAATCGGAGTATAAGAAGGTTAGAGTGACACCCTTTATGGTGTAATTAAGGCATACTACTCAACCACTAGTTTGGTGAATTCAAATAATTGAATTGTGAGGTTTGGTTGCTAATACTAGATTGCTATCTATGTTCATTGTAGATAAGTAATCCGAAAAGACGGGAAGTCCATTTGGGACTAGTATTGAAGGTTGATAGTCATGTATGTAAAGCATACTCTATACCATATCTTTGGCATGAAAGTGAACAATTGTTCTATTAAGAAAGTTTCCAAAGTTATTCAATAACATATGATCCATAATGATTTTTTATGATGTCCTACGTTTCCAATGAACTTGTTTCCACCCTACAAGATGTCAAGACATTCCAATACTTGTTTTACAAATCTTACATATTTATTGCACTAATGAATGTTAGAAGGTATCCGGTTACTCAAACAAGATCCATGTGCTATTAATGACTTCAAGACGTTTCATTGATATACCAATAAGTTCCTACTTCATTGTTATGGCATTGATGACTCCAAAACACTTTATTGATGTGCCAATGAGTTCTTACTTCATTGTTATTGCATTGATGGTCTATTTATAAGTCTCTTATTAATGTATATTTTTTTAAAGTATCAAAAATGCGGTGGCGACCGAAATAACAATCTCAAAGATTAATTGAACTAAGTGATGGAAGTTTTGTCTTATCGGGTGGTATCCTAGGGGAATAAGCCTATCATGGGTTGATTCCTATTTATGTGTTTATGGGTGGTATCCCAGGGGAATAAGCCTATCATGGGTCGATCCCAGTTGATATGTACTAGAGTCAGCCTACTGGTCATAGTACAGTACAGTCATGATTACAAAGATGATAAGAACGAAGGTAAAGTGATTGAATAAATATAATGTACAGGTTGTCACAAGTTCTAGTAAGTGTGGTCTACTCCTATTACGATTTATTCACTTGTTTCTGATTTCTATTGAGCTCCTATATCATATGTGATTATCTACAACTTTACATACTCAGTACATATTTCGTAATGACGTCCCCCACAGGGACCTGAATTTCATGCTGCAGGCACAGGCACAGGCACCTCAGCTCATACACCGCACAAGTAGGAGACAGGATATCCAGCTGCTTTTGGTGAGCTTCAGTTTGCTTTGGGGCTTTCCGTGTAATATCCAGTCACTTTTGGTATTGTATAGAAGTTAGTTATATGGTGGGGTGTGTCCCGACCATAGTTAAACTCTATGTATTGTCTAGAGGCTTTGTAGACCTAATGTACAGTCAAGGTGGTGTTTTGTTAATAGACGTGATGGCTCCAACGACCAAGTATTATTTGTACAAATATATGTGTGCTCGAGCTTATATAGGTGATTATTTCCTTTTATATGTGATATGATGTTGTCCAAATTTTGGATTGTCATAGAGGTATGCATGGGAAGTATAAGGTTATGAGTTGGTTCTCCGGAGCCTCCTCGATTACGGGTGCCAGTCCGCCACAATAGAATTTGAGGCATGACAAAAATGGTATCAGAGAATTTTGTCCTAGTGAGTCTACAAAGCCGTGTCTACGTAGAGTCTTATTTATTGGTGTGTCGTACATCGCATCTATAAACAGGAGGCTAAGGACATTTAGGAATTGTTTCTTTTCTTTATGTCTTACATTGTGCGATAGATCCGATATTGTATATGAAGTCATAGTTGACCTCTGAATCCATTTGTTTCCCTTATTATAGTAATGATGTTGGTTACCAGAAGCAAAAATACCAGTAAGCAAGTAGATGTGGCTGCCGGAGAGGGGACTAGTAAGTCACCCACTATACCAGCTAATCAAAGTGAGACTCCAGCTGAGCATGTATCAGAAACTTCTTCCATTCCGGAAGAAATAATGGGGAGGAGAACTATATCCCTAGGCCCACCTATTAATGTTGTTGATCAAGATCTTAGAAATGTAGTGCAACTTTTGACTCATACAGTTGATGGGAAAGCTCAAGGGCAAGCCGTTCCTACCACGGGTCCTAGTGGTACAGATAGGGCGGTTAGCCTTCGAACACAGGATTTTCTTAAGATGGATCCTCCCACTTTTACTGGATCAGATCTTAACGAGGACCCACAGGACTTTCTTGATCAAATTCAAAGGACCTTAGATGTTATGCATATAACGGGTAGAGAGACAATGGAGTTAGCGGCGTATAGATTTAAAGGAGAGGCTATATATTGGTACGAGGACTGGAAATGATCTAGGGGTATTGATGCACCCTCAGCTACTTGGAAAGAGTTCAAAGAGGTATTTGTTGATCATTATCTTCCATTCGAGATTCATCTGGCCTGTGCAGATCAGTTTTTAAATCTTCATCAAGAGAATATGAGCGTGAGAGAGTACAGTCTCCGATTTAATTTCTTGTCGAGATATGCTCCTAATATTGTAGCTACTATGGATGACAAATTTCATCAATATGTAGATAGGCTAGATCCATATCTGGTTAGAGATTGTACTATTGCCACTTTGAACAAAGATATGGACATAGTGAGGATCCAAGCTTTTGCACAGAAAATGGAAGATCAGAGGTAGAGGAGAAGAACACAGGAATCAAAAAAAGGATATTCCAAGAGGGCTAGATCTACAGGGCAGTTCATGGCATCCCAAGGAGGGTTAAAACCATAATTTTACGCTAGACCACCTAGGCCATTATCTTTTTATTTTGCAGCTAGTGCCCCACCATAGTTCCAAGGGTCCAGAGAAAATCAATTTAGGCATAAAAGTGAGAGTCAGAGTTCGCGGATAGTGGGATACCAAGGGAAAGGGAATATGGGCCAATCGAGACCTCCTCGAGAGCCATGAAATAAATGTGGAAGGTATCATTTGGGCGCATGTCGGCTGGGGACCAATGTTTGCTTTTGGTGCGGTATGTCGGGGCATATGATGAGAGAATGCCCACGAAGGGGCATAGGGGTTATGGCACGACCTACAAGGTCATTTGTTGCATTATCATCATCAATACCTTATTTAGGAAGGGGTGCACAACCAATGGGTCGTTTTAGAGGTGATAGAGGAGCCATGAGTTCTAGCGGGGCTCAAAATCATATGTATGCTCTAGCAGATCAAAAGAATTTAGAGGCTTCCCCAGATGTGGTTACGGGTACGTTGTCTATCTTTTGATTCGATTTATATGCCTTAATTGATCCCGGTTCTACATTATCTTATGTTACTCCATTGGTTGCTGGAAAGTTCGAAAGAATACCCGAACTGTTAGTTAATCCATTTGAAGTGTCCACACCGGTTGGGCAATCTTTTATAGCTAGAAGGGTTTACTGAAATTGCATAGTAACTATTTGTGGTCGTGATACGATGGTTGATCTTGTGGAGTTAGAAATGGTAGATTTTGATGTTATAATGGGTATGGACTGGTTGGCATCTTGTTATTCCACAATTTATTGCTGCACAAAAAATGTATATTTCCATTTTCCAAATGAATTAGTCCTTGAATGTAAAGGTGAAATTAGCACCCCAAGAGGTAGACTTATTTCTTATTTTAAGGGAAGAAAAATGATTTCCAAGGGATACATATATCATTTAGTTAGAGTAAGGGATACAGTAGTGGAGCCACCAACTCTTTACGCTGTTCCTGTGGTAAATGAATTTTTTGATGTATTTCCTGAAGATCTTCCAGGTTTGCCTCCTGAATGAGAAGTAGAGTTTGGTATTGATGTAATACCAGGCACCCAACCAATCTCCATTCCTCCGTATAGAATGGCCCCAGTAGATTTATAAGAATTGAAAGAGCAATTGAAAGATTTGCTAAAGAAGGGATTCATAAGGCCTAGTATGTCCCCCTGGGAGCACCAGTGTTATTTGTACGCAAAAAGGATGGCTTGCTGAGGATGTGTATTGATTATCGGCAATTGAATAAGGCAACAATTAAAAATAAATATCCTCTCCCAAGAATTGGTGATTGATTTGATCAGTTACAGAGCGCCAAGTGCTTTTCTAAGATTGATTTGAGGTCAGGTTACCACCAAGTGAGGGTAAAAAGGAAGGATATACCCAAGACAGCTTTCTGAACATGGTATAGTCAGTATGAGTTTCTAGTTATGTCATTTGGGCTAACAAATGCACCCGCAGCTTTTATGGATTTGATGAATAGGGTGTTTAATCAATTCCTGGATGTATTTGTGCTAGTTTTTATAGATGATATTCTAGTTTATTCTAGATCAGAAGAGGACCATGCCAATCACTTACGAAAGGAATTGCAGACTCTTCGTGATTGTAAGCTTTATGAAAAGTTCTCTAAATGTGAGTTTTGGTTAAAGTCGGTGGCATTTTTGGGTCATATTGTATCTAGTGAAGGGATAAAGGTTGATGCTCAAAAGATAGAAGCTGTGAAGAACTGGCCAAGGCCCACAACGCCTACGGAGATTCGTAGTTTTCTCGGGTTGGCTGGTTATTATAGAAGGTTTGTTAAAGGATTTTCTTACATTTCAGCACCCTTAACCAAGCTAACCCATAAAGCATCTAAATTCTAATGGAATGATGACTATGAGAAGAGTTTTCAAGATTTAAAGAACAAGTTGATTTCTACACCCGTGTTGGTACTTCCAAAAGGCACCAAAGGGTATACAGTGTATTGTGATACTTCCAGAATTGGTTTAGGATGTGTATTGATGTAGCATGGTAAGGTAATAGCATATGCTTCTAGACAATTACGGTCACATGAGAAAAATTATCCTACACACGATCTTGAGCTGGCAACAGTTATTTTTGCTATAAAAATATGTCGCCACTACTTATATGGGGTTCATGTTGATATATACTGACCATAAGAGCTTACAATATATTTTTAATCAGAAGGATCTAAATTTAAGGCAACGGAGATGGCTTGAACTATTAAAGGACTATGATGTTGATATCTTGTACCATCCAGGGAAAGAAAATGTGGTAGTTGATGCGTTAAGTCATAAGGCTATGATGGCGCCAATAGAAAGGCAAGGGATGATTAAAGATCTTCACCAGTTATCTAGTTTGGGAGTTCGCCTTCTTGAAACTCCAGATAAAGAGCTTATCGTACATAATGCTGCGGAATCTTCATTAGTAGCTGAAGTGAAAGAGAAGCAATATGCAGATCCTATTTTATTACAGCTTAAGGAGAATGTTCGGAGTGGTGCGACCAAGGCATTTGAGCTTACTCAAGAAGGAGTACTTCAGTGACAAAACCGATTGTGTGTGCCGGATGTTGACGGGCTAAGAAAGAAGATTATGGCAGAGGCACATTGTTCAAGATATTCCATTCATCCAGGATCAACCAAAATATATCAAGATTTGAAGGATATGTATTGTTGGAATGACATGAAGAAGAGCATTCCAGAATTTGTAGCTGAATGTCCAAATTGTCAAAGAGTTAAAGTTGAGCACCAAAAACCCGGAGGTTATATGCAATGCATTGATCTTCCACGATGGAAGTGGGACATGATCAACATGGATTTTGTTATTAGTTTACCTCGTACATCCCGGAAGCTTAATTCTATATGGGTGATTGTTGATAGGCTTACCAAATCCGCACATTTCCTACTACTTAGGACCACTTACACAGCTGAAGAGTATGTGAAGTTGTACATTAAAGAGATAGTCCGATTACATGGAGTGCCAATCTCTATTATAGCATATCGGGGAACCCAATTTACCGCAAACTTTTGGAAGTCTTTTCAGAGGTGTTTGGGAACACAAATGAAGTTGAGTACAACTTTTCACCCTGAAAAAGATGGACAAGCAGAACGTACCATCCAAACACTTGAAGATATGCTACGAGCTTATGTAATAGATTTTAAGGTCAACTGGGATAATTATTTACCTCTTATTGAGTTTACCTACAATAATAGCTATCATTCAAGTATCAAAATGGCACCATATGAAGCTTTATATGGAAGGGAGTGTAAATCAACAATAGGATGGTTCGAAGTGGGTGAAACTCTTTTATTCGAATAGGATCTTGTTTATCAAGCCATAGAGAAGGTGAAAGTACTTCAGCAACAACTGAAAACAGCCCAAAGTCGACACAAGTCATATGCGGATAGTAGAAGGAGAGGGCTAGAGTTTTCTATAGGTGATTGAGTATTTTTGAAGGTATCACCAATAAAAGGGGTAGTGAGATTTGGCAAGAAAGGGAAGTTCAGTCCACGTTATACAGGCCCGTATAAGATCACTCGATGGTTTGGACAAGTTGCATATGAATTAGAGCTACCCCAAGAGCTCTCATCAGTACATCCGGTATTTCATATGTCAATGATTCAAAAGTGCATCGGAGATCCATCACATATCACTTCTACTGAGGATGTGCAAGTTGCAGAAGATCTTACCTATGAGGAAGTGCCTATTGCTATTCTAGATCGCCAAGTTAAGAAGAAGAGAAATAAAGAGATAGTATCGGTAAAAGTATGTTGGAGAAATCATCAAAGGGAAGAGATTACATGGGAAGCTGAGGAAGAAATGAAATCTAAGTACCCTCATTGGTTTAAAGATGAAGAGGAAGTTCAAGAAACGGAGTTAAAACATTAACAAGTAAGTTTTTCCATATATATGTATAGTATTTATGTGATGATGTGAATGTTAATGATGGACTTGAACTTGTTTCGGTTGAATAACTATGCTAATATTCGAGGACGAATGTCCTAAAGGGGGTAAGGATGTAACACCCCATATTCAAGTACATGTTTTGGCATATTCAAGTACGTGTATTGGTCTTATTTATATGGAATTAATTTTTTATTTTATTTATACCGGAATTTTCCCGTCGATGGTTCCATACGAAGGTTATTGAATAATATTTCCAACGATATAAATATTTCCAAAAATGGATAGATTTCAGATATAATCGAGCACATTCAAAACTATAAAACGGTGGCCGAGATATTTGTGAATAGTAAATGTGCAGGAAAATTTCCTGCACACAAACTACTGAGGCCAGCCAATTTTTTGGGTCAACTTCGAACGATCATTCTCCCTTAATATAATGAACTGGGAGAGATGCAACCTATGAAAAGAAAGATATTTGAGTCTTCTTTCCAATTCAATTGGTTTTATCCAAATCCAACGTCTGAGTAAGGAGTTATACTCATTTTACTTCAGCCTCTCAAAACAGATTTTTAGGGTCAACTTCAAACGACCATAACTCCTTGTACAGGACGAACTGGGTGGCCTACTTTATATGAAATGAAATCCCTTTGAATTGTATTTCCAAAGATACCAATTTAACACAAATCTGATATCTTAGAAAAGAGTTATGGTCCATCTGCTTTAGCTTATCAAAACAGTGTACCAAAGGACAGATTTGACATTATTTAAATTTTAAAGGCATTTTGGTCATTCCCTATTATATTATGGACGGGAATATGTGGATATATACATGTAGATGAGTTCAAAAACTCATTTTCATCATCAATCATTGAGAAAGAACAAACCCTAGCTAAATTTGACCGTTAAATTACTTTTGATTCAACCGTAGAAATTCCAAAGTAATCCGATAACTGCGTAACGACACCTATTATTTGTGCAAATAGGATTTCATAATCAAGAGGTGAATTCTAAGGTATGAACACTGTTTCACTTTGTTCTCTCCCATATGTATATGTGTGATAGAGGATTATATGTATTGGTTGTTATTGAAACGTGATGAAAATAGGGTTATGGACTATTTTTCATGGTTTGGTTGTATGGAATTGTGGAAGGTGGATATGGTAATTGAGTTATGGAAGGTGTATATGGTGATATACTATTGAATTGATGATTATTTATGTCTATGGCTCAATTTGGTTTAATGGATTGGTTGGAAGGATAAATGAATCCAAACTTGTTATTGGAGGATGTTGTATGAATATGCATGGCATGTGAATGTAATCGAAGTATAAGAAGGTTAAAGTGACAACCTTTATGGTGTAATTAAGGCTTACTACTCAACCACTAATTTGGTGAATTCAAATAATTGAATTGTGAGGTTTGATTGCTAATACTAGATTGCTATATATGTTCATTGTAGATAAGTAATCCGAAAAGACAGGAAGTCCATTTGGGACTAGTATTGAAGGTTGATAGTCAGGTATGTAAAGCATACTCTATACCATATCTTTGGTATGAAAGTGAACAATTGTTCTATTAAGAAAGTTTCCAAAGTTACTCAATAACATGTGATCCATAATGATTTTGTATGATGTCCTACGTTACCAATGAACTTGTTTCCACCCTACAGATGTCAGGACATTCCAATACTTACTTGTTTTCCAAATCTTACATGTTTATTGCACAAATGAATGTTAGAAGGTATCCGGTTACTCAAACAAGATCCATGTGCTATTAATGACTCCAGAACGTTTCATTGATATACCAATAAGTTCCTACTTCATTGTTATGACATTGATGACTCCAAAACACTTTATTGATGTGCCAATGAGTTCTTACTTCATTGTTATTGCATTGATGGTCTATTTATATGTCTCTTATTGATGTATATTTTTTTAAAGTATCAAAAATGTGGTGGCGACTGAAATAACAATCTCAAAGATTAATTGAACTAAGTGATGAAAGTTTTCTCTTATCGGGTGGTATCCTAGGGGCATAAGCCTATCATGGGTCGATCCCTATTTATGTGTTTATGGGTGGTATCCCAGGGGCATAAGCCTATCATGGATCGATCCCAGTTGATATGTACTGGAGGCAGCCTAATGGTCACAATATAGTACATCAATGATTACAAAGATGATAAGAATAAAGGTAAACTGATTGAATAAATACAATGTACAGGTTGTCACAAGTTCTAGTAAGTGTGGTCCACTCCTATTACGATTTATTCACTTATTTTTTATTTCTATTGAGCTCCTATATCATATGTGATTATCTTTAGCTTTACATACTCAGTACATATTTCGTACTGACGTCCCCTACAAGGACCTGCATTTCATGCTGCAGGCACAGGCACCTCAGCTCATACACCACACAAGTAGGAGACAGGATATCTAACTGCTTTTGGTGAGCTACAGTTTTCTTCAGGGATTTCCGTGTTGGTCACTTTTGGTATTATATAGAAGTTAGTTATATGGCAGGGTTTGTCCCGACCTTAGTTAAATTTTGTGTATTGTCTAGAGGCTTTGTAGACCTAATGTACAGTCAAGGTGGTGTTTTGTTAATAGACGTGATGGCTCCAACGGCCAAGTATTGTATGTACATATATATGTGTGCTCGAGCTTATACAGGTGATTATTTCCTTTTATATGTGACATGATGCTATCCAAATTTCAAGTTGTCATAGAGGTATGCATGGGAAGTATAAGGTTATGAGATGGTTCTCCCGGACCTCCTCGGTTACGGGTGCCAGTCTGCTCCAATAGGATTTGAGGCGTGACATTTAGGTAAGGGGAAATTGATGTTTATCTGGTGGTACTCTTTCTTTTTTGTTGTTGGTGCTTTTGTACTGAACTGGTCTGGTGATGTAAAAAGGATCTTCAAGGGTTGGATTTTCAGCAAAGAAAAAGAAACTAGATAGCCTTGTGCATCAGATGCAAAGGCTTTTCTCTCTGAATAACATAGAGGGTTGGATTAGTTCGCAGCATCATTTGTATTTTACAGTTCACACTTGTATTTGTATTTGTTAGTTCGAACCGTCATTTGTATTTGTATTATGATTTTATTATGTTTGTATATTTAGATTATATTTGTATTTGTACTTGTATTCTATTTTTGTCAATGTCTTTTTATTTTTAGAGAATTCTTTTGTATTTGTAAGTTAATTGCATATTGTATTTAGCCGTTTTATCATTTGTATTTGTACAAACAAGTAAATGCATTAATTGTATTTTCTTGATTCTAAAATATATAAATATGCAATGTATCATTTGATACAAATGTACCATTTTGTATATGTATTTCAAAATTATTATTCATATTTGTAAATAAATAAATATCATTTGATACAAATACAATTACAAACAAATGAAACCAACGATTTTAAAAATACAAATACATATTTTATTTTCATAAAATTTGTATTGTATTTATTTGTATTAATAAATACATCTTGTATAAATAAATACAAACAAATATTCGTAAAAAGACAATCAATAGTTCCTTTTCAATAATTACAAAATACAAATGATAGTTCACACTTGTATCTATATGTTATAGTTCGCATTTGTATTTATATTTTATAGTTACCACTTGTATTTATATGTTATAATTCATCTCTCTATTTATATTTTATAGTTCGCACTTGTATTTATGTTTACTAGTTCGCACAAATGAAAAAAAAGAAGAAAAAAAATACAAAAAAAGGAAGAAGAGTAATAGAAAATAAAGAAAAAAACAATGGAAAAAAATAGAAGGAGAAAAAATAACAAGAAAAAGAAGAACAAGAAAAGAAAAAAAGACAAAATGCCTAAAAGACAACAAAAAAATTTGAAAAAAGAAAGAAAAAATGAAGAAAAAAACAGACAAAAGTAAAAAAAAAAAGTAATAGATAATAGAGAGAAAAAAAAAGAGAAAAAAATACAAAAGAAAACAAAAAAATTTTAAAAAGAAAACAAAGATAAAAAGAAAAAACGGGGGAAAAAAGAAGAAGGAAAAAAAAAGGAAAGACAAAATGAAAAAAAGACAACAAAAAAGAAAAAATTGAAAAAAGAAAGAAGAAAGAGAAAACAAAAAAAAAGGAAAAGAAAAACTGACGACAAAAATATGAAAAAAAATGAGTAATAGAAAATAGAGAAAAAAATAAAAAAGGGGAAAAATAAAAAGAAAAAAATACAAATGAAAAAAAAAACAAAATAATTGGAATAAGAAAATAAAGATAAAATGAAAAAAAAAGGAAAAGAGAAAAAGAAGGAAAAAACTGAAAAAAGGAAAAAAAAAAAGGAATAGAAAATAGAGAAAAAAAATTAATGGGAGAGACTATGAATTGTAATTATGAAAAACTTAATAGGCAAGAGAAGTTTATGAATTGTAATTAATTGAAATTAGGCTATATAAGGTAATTAAGAGTCAATATTGACTAAGTTGTGTAACTATCCCAATTTTTTTTCTCATTTTTGTATCTTAATATATATATATATATATATCTTCTCATTTTACTGCATTCTTTTGTATTTACTTTTGGGATCTGATCTCCAAAAATCTTGCCCATAATTCACAATGGACAAAGATTACGAAATCAAAATTAGAAATTTTATAAAATTTATTTTGTTTCCTTACATAGTTTTCTATCTTCTCTCATTTCATTTTTCTTTTTTTCATTTTAAACATTATTCATTTTTTCATTCTCCTCAAAATGAATCTTTACCTTCTCAATAACCTCTTTAAATTGCCACCTACTATTTTTACTTCATCTTCTATTTGTAGTTTTTTAATTTCTTTATAGATAAGGATTAAAGAATTAACAAAAATATATATTAATCAAATCACACTTCTACTTAGTTATTCATTAAAAGTTATGCAAAATATGTACATGTCTATTATTTTGAGATGGAAAAAATAAAAAGGAAAAGAAGAAAAAGAAAAGAAAAAATGACAAAATGCAAAAACGACAACAAAAAAAATTAAATAAAGAAAGAAGAAAGAGAAAATAAAAAAGGAAAATAAAAAATAAAGAAAAAAATAGAAAAAAGAAAAAAAAAGTAATAGATAATAGAGAGAAAAAAAAGGAGAGAAAAAAATATTAAAGAAAAAAAGAAAAAAAAATTTAAAAAGAAAAGAAAGAGAAAAAGAAAAACGGGGGGGGGGGGGGGAGAAGGAAAAAACTGAAAAAGGAAAAAAAAAGGAAAGACAAAATGAAAAAAAGACAACAAAAAAGAAAAGATTGAAAAAAGAAAGAAGAAAGAGAAAACAAAAAAAATAAAGACAAGAAAAATTGAAGAATTTTTTTTTAAGAATAATAGAAAATAGAGAAAAAAACAAAAAAGGAAGAAAAAATGAAAAAATGAAAAAATTGAAAAAAAAAAGAAAGAAAGAGAAAACGAAAAAAAATAGGAAAAGAATAAAAGAAGGAAAAAACTGAAAAAAGGAAAAAAAAAGTAATTGAAAATAGAGAAACAAATTAATGGGAGAGATTATGAATTGTAATTATGAAAAAATTAATAGACAAGAGAAGATTATGAATTGTAATTAATTGAAATTAGGCTAAATAAGGTAATTAGAAGTCAATATTGGCTAAGTTGTGTAATTATCCCAATTTGTTTTTCTCATTTTTGTATCTTAATATATATATATATATATGTTCTAATTTTACTGCATTCTTTTGTTTCTTCTTTTGGGATTTCAACTCCAAAAATCTTGGCCATAATTCACAATGGACAATGATAAAGAAATCAGAATTAGAAATTTTATAAAATTTATTTTGTTTCCTTTCTTAGTTTTCTATCTTCTCTCATTTCATTTTTCTTTTTTTCATTTTAAGCATTATTCATTTTTCATTCTCCTCAAAATCAATCTTTACCTTCTCAATAACCTCTTTAAATTTTCACCTACTATTTTTATTTTATTTTCTATTTATAGTTTTTTAATTTCTTTGTAGATAAGGGTTAAAGGCTTAACAAAAATATATATTAATCAAATCACACTTCTGCTTAATTATCCATTAAAAGTTATGCAAAATTTGTACATGTCAATTATTTTGAGATGGAAAAAATATATAATAAGCGAACATAAATATTTTAATTTAAATATTTGCACTTATAAAATATCATGATTTTTTACAATTTAATATTTATTTATAATGAAATTTATCTTTTAAATACCAACAATTATTACTATTGATACTTACCTAATGTAACTACTATGCATAATGCAAGATATAATAAATATCATTAAATATCATAATTTTTTATAATTTAATATTTATTTATCAATAATTATTGATAAATTATCTCTTGATTTTTAAATTAGACAAACAAAAAAGAATACATATTGCTACTACATCCGAAAAATAAAAAAGCACTGAGCAAAAGGAAGTATCATTTACTTTAGATATCTAATTAATTGCAATTACATATATTAGTAATTGTTATGATTGAGTAAATATTTTTTACCCCATATATAACTTTTTTTGGGTAATACCCCATATAAAACTTATTCTGTCCGTTCTGTTTCTTCCCATCTTTTTAGCCTGCATTGAATCAAACTATTCATCTTTAATTCAAAATTCCACTTTTATCTAACGAAAAAAAGAAGCAATTATCAAGAAGAGGAAGCTGCAATGACTGTTGCTAAGAAAATTGTTGAGGACATATCTGAGGGAAAAATGAAATCAAAATCAAGATCTTCAACAATATTGAGGTTTTTGTCTCTGATGTTGGTACTTATGATTGCTTTCTTATTATTCTCAGTAACTGATTCTCCTATACTTGCTACCCCTAGGTCTATTATAGACTTAAGATACTCTAATGTCAGTATTCTATCACATATTCCGGTCTTGGCTTTTCAGTCTTACCTAAGACTAATAGTTACTTTAAGCAATTCTCGGTTGAAGCGGTTTATTATTTCTCAGAGTTGATTAATGACCTTAGTAGAATAGATTATGTGCATCCGATTAAATTCATGAACTTGATTGCTCTAGAAGAGACTAGCAATATATATCACGGATATTTGAAAGGCAGTACTGGTAGTGAAGAATTGGATAAAAAGTTTGAACCAATTGAGTTAGAAGAGGATGAAGAATCTGAAACTGAGCCAGATGAGGAAGAATTTTAAATAGATGCTAATTTAGATGATGGTGGGGAAGTTAAAATTGAAGGAGTGGATGTGTTGGAGATTGAAAAAGCTTCCGCAATTTAATTAGCCGAGGTAAACGGGGCTGATGGCTTAGAAAAGGATGTAGAACAAGGAAAGCATGATTTGGTGGAGACTGAAAAAGTTTCTGTTGTCCCAGCTGTGGGGAATGAATCTCATAGTTTAGAAAGGGATTTTGGACAAGGGCTTACAACTTCTAATGTTGAGGTTGAGTTGGCTGAATCCCAATCTTTCAGATAATGCACTTGAGTCGATGATTGACAATCCTGAAAGCATAGTGGAAGAAATTTCTGCTGTTGCAGAAGCCCAACCTTTGGAAATGATGGAGTCTCCAATAAGACATGATGAAGATAATGTTGGTGCATATCAGATCCTAGCAATTTCCTTACTTGTACTGAGTCTGCTTGCTGGTACAGTTCTCTACGTGAAAAGAAGAAGTGATAAGACTTTGCATCATGTAGCAGTCTCAAGTAAGAAATTTGCCATACACCATGTTGTCAAAGAGAAGCATTACTCTCAAAATTGGCCAACAGAGGTCGATGTCGCAGGAGCGAGACGTACGTCTGAGATGAGCATCTTTCAAATAAGTTCATATCATAGCAATAAATAGCCCGAATCAGATGATGATGAGGCTCAGAGCATTGAGAAGAAACCTAGAAAGAGTAACCGGAGAGAATCCTTGGCTGCATCTGAGTTCTCAATGGGTTCACCTTCATATGGAAGTTTCACTACATATGTGAGGATTCCTGCCAAGCATGTGAGTGTATTTAACTTGGTATATTCTAGCTTCTTTGGACATAAACAATCCTTTTTGAATATCCAAATCTGTTCTCTTACTTATATATTTTCCTTGTGAAATTTAGGCAAGTGGAGGAGAAGAAGTCATCATCACCGTAAGACGCTCGAGCACAATTAGAAGCCATGTCAATTTCTCCATGAAGATTCTGAAGTCGCGTCACTGCTGCATTGACAGCTGAAGGAAAATTGCTCTTTTGCTTCTCAGCAAATCAGTCTTAGTAGGATTTTAACTGAAGTGATTCAAGTATGATTTGTAGGATTTTAATGTTTTACTACTTAGTTGGTGTAGGAACCTTAAAATCCTACAAATCACACTTGAATCACTTCAGTTAAAATCCTACTAAGACTGATTTGCTGAGAAACAAAAGAGTAATTTTCCTTTAGTTGTCAATGCAACAGTGACGCGACTTCAGAATCTTCATGGAGTAATTGACATGGCTTCTAATTCTGCTCGAGCGTCTTGCGGGGATGATGACTTCTCCTTCTCCACTTGCCTAAATTTCACAAGGAAAATATATAAGAGAATAGATTTGGCTATTCAAAAAGGATTGTTTATGTTCAAAGAATATAGAATATTCCAAGTTAAAT
Organism: Capsicum baccatum var. pendulum; assembly: GCA_030864225.1. Classification (NCBI taxonomy): domain Eukaryota; kingdom Viridiplantae; phylum Streptophyta; class Magnoliopsida; order Solanales; family Solanaceae; genus Capsicum; species Capsicum baccatum. Next base: position 154,245,507 of record CM061551.1, on the reverse strand, counting down.
ACACTCACATGCTTGGCAGGAATCCTCTCATATGTAGTGAAACTTCCATATGAAGGTGGACCCATTGAGAACTCAGATGCAGCCAAGGATTCTCTCCTGTTACTCTTTCTAGGTTTCTTCTCAATGCTCTGAGCCTCATCATCCTCTAATTTGGGATATTTCTCGCTATGAGATGAACTTATTTGAAAGATGCTCATCTCAGACGAATGACTAGCTCCTGTGGCATCGACCTCTGTCAGCTAATTTTGAGAGGAATGCTTCTCTTTGACAACATGGTGTGGCAAATTTCTTAATTGAGACTGCTACTGGATGCAAAGTCTTATCACTTTTTCTCTTCACGTAGAGAATTGTACCAGCAAGCGGACTCAATACAAGTGAGGAAATTCCCAGGATCTGATACTGTAGGGACCAACCATGAAGCCTCATATTAAAAAATACAAAAAATACAATTATCATTAAAATAACAACATTCTGTCCATCGTGTTAGGTTTTCGTGTAGATAGAAGTGTAAAGAAGAAGGATGGGTAGCAGCTCTCAGGCAATCCGCTATCCAGTTGCAACAACCGGTGGTGAAAATATTGATGCTCTTAATAAAGTTCTTGCTGACCTATGTACCAGAAGCAATCCTAAGGTTCTTTCGTTTCTTTCAACTTTTATTTTTTGGCAGTCATTTGTTGGACTTTAAAGATCTGGAGTTCGAGTAGCTTAGGGAATCTTGATGTGACCTCTGTATTGTTATCTACTCTGTGTGTTCTTTTTTATTTGGGTGTTGTTACATTTATTGAATTGTTGAGTAAGTGGAAATAGAAACTTAGTGATTGATTTTGATTTTCTTAGGAATTGATGAAAATCAAAGAAGATTCTAAGGTTCTTGATTTTTTGTTGAATTTTTTAAGATCAGTAGTAGAGTTAGAACAGTTCAAGAGATTTTGATTTGTTGAGTTGGTGAATTGGTGAGGTAGTGGAACCAGACATTTATAGGACATAAGACTGACATGATTTTAGCTCAGGGTACATCTTGAGTTCTTTTCTTGATTTTTCGTCCATAATTTTTTTGATTTTTTTCTGTTTCTTCTTTCAAGTTTTTTTTTTGAGTCATTTGCTGAATTTTGTACAGTAGTGGAGTTAGAATAGTTCAAGAAATCTTGATGTGAGATCTTCATTCTTCTTTAATCTTCATTCTGGAAATCTTGGTGTTGAATTGATGAGGGAGTAGAATCAGAAATTTAGTGCTTCATTTTGATTTTCTTAGGAATTGATTAAAAATTAAGGAAGATTTTAGCTGACAGTATGTCTTGAGCTCTTTTCTTGATTTTTCCGTCCTCAGTTTCTCAAGAAGTGTTGGATGCTGTTATTTGAAACCTTGTATGTGTAAAAGATTGAAAATAGAAAGAAACCAGAATGCTACAGTTTATTTTTGGGCACATTTATTTATTTTTTGATTTGTGTGGAAGAAGACAGACCAACTTGTGGGATTACACGGAGTTTGTTGGCTAATCCATTTGAAATCATGGCACTACATAGAAGTAATTGTATGTTGTTTTGTATTCAAATCTTCTCCTATATGCCTCTTGCTAATTATGCTTATTTATTTTCCTTCTCCATGAATCAATAGAGATGGATAGGTCCTGATTTTAAATTTATATCAACTATCTTAGTGAACTTTTTGGTTTGAAAAATAATGTGAATACCAATTTTGTTTTATTTTGTTTTCTTTCACTTTTCCTCTTCCATTTTTCTACCAAAGATTAGCAGAGCAGTCTTTTGCACTGGCTGCTTGATATTGATACTGATGCGAGTTTCTGTCTTAATCATTTAATATTCTATTTTGCTCAGTCTTCTGTTTGAGTTTGCATGCTCTCTATCTATGCCTCTTTCCATCCTTCCCAGTTCCCTCTTCTAAAATTATTTTCCAAAAACTTTAATTGCTTTTGAACCAAGCCAATTCTTATTTATTCACTCTGGTAGGATGGGGCTGCATTGACCTTGAGACGGCTTGTAGAGGAAGAAGCTCGTGATCTTAGTGGAGAAGCTTTTGCTCATTTCATGGATCATCTATATGAATGCATTACTATATTTCTTGATAGTAATGAAGTTTCTGAAAATCTGGGAGTATTGAGGGCTATTTATGAGCTAATAGATGTCACCATCAGCGAAAATGCATCAAAAGTGGCAAAATTCTCCAATTACATTCGTGTTGCCTTTGAAACAAAGCGTGATCCTGAAATCTTTGTCCTTGCTAGTAAAGTTCTTGGTCACCTAGCTAGATCTGGTGGTGCAATGACTGCAGATGAAGTGGAACGTCAGGTGTGTAGTGTTTTGATGCTTCAGATACTTGATTTTCTGACATCAGGATCTCAATTGTTTTGTATTTTCAGGTTAAAGTTGCACTAGAATGGCTTCGTGGTGAAAGAATTGAGTATCGTTTCGTTGTTGTAGTCTTAATATTAAAGGTACAATTAGCATATTTCTTCATGATTTGTTGTATAAGCAAAAATTTTGAAGCTGGGTTTTGTTTATTTCATCTTTACATGATGGGGAAACTTTGAATTTGAAGTCTCTTTTTTTGGTTACTGTCTCTCCACCCTAGAAAATTCTACTATTTTCACTGCCATTCTACCAAATCTCCTTTTTCCTTTCTCCAACTTTTACACCATTCGATTTGCCATTGTTATAGAAGGTACCTAAAGAGGATTCCTCACTTTTCTCTCTCTTTCAAAATCGTGCATGAGACTTTCATTTCGCACAGATTCGAAGTGATAAAAGAAAGAAGTGTTCCCAAAACTGAATACAAATATTAGCTATTTATTAAAATTGTATCCTAAAGGTTAACTAGTGTTTTTTTTCCTGTTATCACCGAATGAAAAGTGAAATAGTTCATACTATAGAAATGTGGTTGTCATTCTTATAATATTTTAAATAAATCCACCACATAGCATATTGAATTCTAGATACGAGCTAAGTACTTGCTGATGATGTCCCTATTTCAATCTCTTATCTTTAAATTTTAGAAAATGGTAGAAAATGCTTCAACCGTTTTCAATATTCACGTGACGGAGTTTGTAGATGCTATTTGGGTTGCTCTGAGAGATCCAACGTTGGCTGTTTGAGGAAAAGATATTGAGGCATTGCGTGCGTGCCTTCGTGTTATTGAAAAGCGTGAGACAAGGTGGTGTGTCTAGTGGTATGTCTATTTTTCTCTTCCCCCTTATCATTTTTCAGAAATACTAAAAGATTGTTTCAGTAGCATATTTATTGATCCAAGGAATATACTCTTAAATCGGTGGATCCGACAGGTATTATCGAATGTTTGAGGCTATCCAAGATGGATAGGGGAGAAATATGTCTGTTCACAGTATACAAGGATCCTTTCTCGCAGTCGGGGAGCTGCTAAGGTTTGCTATCAAATTACATCCAATTATTTATTTCATTATAGGAAAATATTTTTGATTTTCTTGTGCTTTGTTAAATTGTCGTGATCTGCTAAATGTTTGAGAAACTGGAGACTTAAAATCTTTGGTTATATCAGGGAGGACTTAAGAGTTGGTCTACCTCAAGTGTGAGGAATTTACATGTTTTGGGTGCAAATGTCTGCTACCTAATTGTTTCTTATATAAAGTAATTATAATGAAGGGGCAAAAAGCATCTATTACCTACTTGTTCTTATTAGCAATTGAATCTAGAATGCATTTGTGATCTATAGATTGATTATGATCTCTCCGTGTGTGTGGGATAGGGGTGGGGTGGGGTGGGGGTGGGGGGTTTCCTGGCTTCAGTCATTTGTAAATGACATCTCTCGTATCAATTTTTGTTAGTTGATGGTGTATATATTGACAGGATCCTCTGTTGATCTTAGATTATGTGGTCAGGTTTTATAAGATATCGTCTTGAAACTTGTTACAGATTTCACTTGCAAGAAGTTGAAGCTCTATAAGTGGAAAAAAAATACAGATTTCAAACTTGAAAAACTCATCTTCAAAACCTAACCAAAAAATCATTCCAATGTATAACCAAACAATGTTTCAAAAATATTTTTTGGAAAAAAGGGGAAAACTTTCTATGTTGATAAGGTTTCTAGGATAGTTGTTGGTTTGTGATAGTGTGGTTTGTCTTCTTATGAGGTGCTAGTGGGGGTGAAAGCTAGGTTCTTAGGTGACGGATGGCTGTGTGAAGAGGGTGGTGGTCAAGTTACCTCTTCAAGCTATTTGAGGGTAATTTTTTCTTTTCTGTATTGCCATGTATGCAGTTATGCTAGTATGGTTCTATGACTACTTTAGTTTCACGGATTTATGTGCTTTTGGTTTGTGTCTCCTTGACAAAGAATAATGTAATATCCTCAAGTCATATGCTATGGGAATTGGACCCAGGATTATCTATCTACTTGTGATATCATAAATGATGGATAAGAGAAAATTTATAATTAGAATGTGCAGGAACACAGGATAGTTCATGAAGTCAAGATGCAGGGAAGTTGCTGAAATTGTTCAAAGATATCTGGAGCACCGAGATCGCCTAGTTCGCCTCTGCATAACTTCTCTACTTCCTCGAATTGTCCATTTCCCGTGTGATCAATTTGTAACTAATTATTTAATGGTTTGTGATATTTGATTTCATTTTAATGATTTAATCTGCTTTTACTAACTATAGAATCTGGATGAATGATATTTGCATCTTCAATGTTGACTACTGTGAACTCAAGTTTGTTGATTTTATTTCTACAGATATGAATGATCACATACTTCATGTTCTTAAAATACCTGCAGAACGTGTCAGTGGGTTCATCTCTCTTGGGGAGATGGTTGGTGTTCTGGATGGTGAACTCATTAACTATTTATCGACAATATCCTCTCACTTGCGTGATGCGGTTATGCTATATATGTCATGACAGATGTACTTGTCTAACTGTACTATTTCTGGTCTTTCAATTGGAAAGTTATTTTTTTTGTTCCCAATGTAAAAAGAAGTTATAAATAAATGAAAGGTTCTCTCTGAGTTTGAGCAAAAATGTCATGAACGGGTTCTTTTGTGTGGTGTTGCTCAAGGGTAACATATGTATTTTCTGTGTCACAGCATTCCACCTTTGGATTGTAGGTTCTATCTATAACATGTAAATGCGCGAGCAATAATCGTGACAGGTGAAATATGTTTCTCTCGGATTGCTCCCCGTAGAGGCAGGCCCTTACTTGTGGCACTAGCATGTGTTGGAAATATTTCTAAAGCAATGGGACCAACCATGGAGCCTCATGTTAGTGGTATCTTAGATTCTATGTTTTCTAGGCTTTCCCTGACTCTGGTGGAAGCATTGGAGCAAATAACTGAAAGGTTTTCTCTGAGTTTGCGTAGAACTTTCATGAATTAGTTCTTTTGTGTGATGTTGCTCAAGGGTAACATATGTCTTTTCTGTGTCTCAGCATTCCACCTTTGTTGCCGACCATCCAGAATCGGCTTCTTGAATTTATATCAACAATCCTTTCAAGATCTCATCATTCAATGACAAGACAATCAGCTTCTGTGAGTCGAGGGATATTACAATGGTTACCCCCCAAGTACCAGAACTGAGTGGTTTTGTGCTAGTTCAACTTGCTTTGAGAACACTTGCTCGTTTTAATTTCAAGGTTTGTCATCTATATTTCTGTGCACTTCGTTTCCCTTCTTGACAGTTTAGTTTGATACTGGATGTGGGGTTATAGGGCTATGATCTTCTTGAGTTTGCAAGAGAGTCTGTTGTTGTGTATTTAGAAGACGAAGACGGAGCTATAAGAAAGGATGTTGCGCTGTGTTGCTGCAAACTAGTAGCAAATTCTTTCTCGGCGATCTGTTCTACCCAGTTTAGTCCTAGTAGAATCAATCGTGCCAGTTGAAAGCGACGTCATCGGGTTGTTCAAGAGGTTTACTTTTGAACTGTGTCTCTTGGTATTATTTATTTCACTGGTTTATCACTTCTTAATTATCTGATCATTCAAATATGTGACATTTACAACACCCTTATCCTAATATTTGTATAAGGATGTACAATTCATTTTTAGCCTTATAGGAGTGGCTCGGTATTATAGTTTCTCTATTAATCTCACAGACGGTTTATCCCCTTTTCTTGAATAGGTTGTAGGTATCTCTCTTGGTATACTGATTTTGGGATGCATGCCTGGACTGGGTCCCAAGTTTACCATATGTTACTTATTCCCTTCATCCCACAAGTTGGCCTACTTTCTTTTCATTGGTCGATTTAGTCCCAAGTTTGGACATGTTAATTACTTCCTCCATTCCAAAATCTCCTAAATTGCTTTCATTGGCAATTAGTATTTGTAGAGTATATTGTAAATCATTTGATACCTTTATCTCTTTCTTGAACCCATTACTCGATAAAGTATTTTTCAGTGTCATTTGTTTACATTCTTTTTCATAATTTGTAACATATTTCTATTACCTTCCCAAAATCCAAAACAATTTTTTTTTTGTCACGTATGATTTTTATTTACATTACACACTATAATTTGTCACATTTGAACTATAATGGAGGTTTAGGCAAGGGGAAGTTGATGTTTATCTGGTGGTACTCTTTCTTTTTTGTTGTTGGTGCTTTTGTACTGAACTGGTCTGGTGATGTAAAAAGGATCTTCAAGGGTTGGATTTTCAGCAAAGAAAAAAAAACTAGATAGCTTTGTGCATCAGATGCGAAGGCTTTTCTCTCTGAATAGCATAGAGGGTTGGATTAGTTCGCACCATCATTTGTATTTTATAGTTCGCACTTGTATTTGTATTTGTTAGTTCGCACCATCATTTGTATTTTATGTAATTCGCACTTGTATTATAAAGAACTGTTTTATATTTGTATTTTATATTTGACTGTATATTATATTGGATTATATTTGTATTATGATTTTCTTGTGTTTTTATATTTAGATTATATTTGTATTTGTATTTGTATTCTATTTTCATCGATGTCTTTTTATTTTTAAAGAATTATTTTGTATTTGTAAGTTGATTGCATATTGTATTTAGCCATTTTATCATTTGTATTTGTATACAAACAAGTAAATGCATTAATTGTATTTTCTTGATTCTAAAATATATAAATATGCAATGTATCGTTTGATACAAATGTACCGTTTTGTATTTGTATGTCAAAATTATTATTCATATTTGTAAATAAATAAATATCATTTGATACAAATACAATTACAAACAAATGAAACCAACGATTTTAAAAATACAAATACATATTTTATTTTCATAATATTTGAATTGTATTTATTTGTATTAATAAATATATATCTCGTATAAATAAATACAAACAAATATTCATAAAAAGACAATCAATCGTTCCTTTTCAATAATTAAAAAATACCAATGATAGTTCACACTTGTATTTATATGTTATAGTTCGCATTTGTATTTGTATTTAATAGTTACCACTTGTATTTATATGTTATAATTCATCTCTCTATTTATATTTTATAGTTCGCACTTGTATTTATGTTTACAAGTTCGCACAAATGAAAAGAATGAAAAAAGAAGAAGAAAAAATAAAAAAGAAGAAGGAGAGTAATAGAAAATAAAGAAAAAAACAAAAGGAAAAAAATAGAAGGAGAAAAAATAACAAGAAAAAGAAGAAAAAGAAAAGAAAAAAAGACAAAATGCAAAAATGACAAAACAAATTGAAAAAGAAAGGAGAAAGAGAAAACAAAAAAGGAAAAATAAAATGAGGAAAAAAATAGAAAAAAAAAGTAATAGATAATAATGAGAAAAAAAATACAAAAGAAAACAAAAAAATTTAAAAAAGAAAAGAAAGAGAAAAAAAGGGGGGGGGGAGAAGAAGGTAAAAAAAAGGAAAGACAAAATGAAAGAAAATACAAAAAAAAAGAAAAAATTGAAAAAAGAAAGAAGAAAGAGAAAACAAAAAAAAGAAGGAAAAGAAAGCTGAAGAAAAAATATAAAAAAAAAGAGTAATAGAAAATAGAGGAAAAAAAAAGGAGAAAAAATACAAAGCAAAAAAAATACAAAATTAAAAAAATGAAAAAATTGGAAAAAGAAAAGAAAGAGAAAAAGAAAAAAAGAAGAAGGAAAAAACTGAAAAAGAAAAAAAAAGTAATAGAAAATAGAGAAAAAAATTAATGGGAGAGACTATGAATTGTAATTCTGAAAAAATTAATGGGCAAGAAAAGGTTATGAATTGTAATTAATTGAAACTAGGCTAAATAAGGTAATTAGGAGTCAATATTGACTAAGTTGTGTAATTATCCCAATTTTTTTCTCATTTTTGTATCCTAATATATATATATATATATATATATATATATATATATATATATATATATATCTTCTCATTTACTGCATTCTTTTGTATATTATTTTTGGATCTCATCTCCAAAAATCTTGGCCATAATTCACAATGGACAAGGATTATGAAATCATAATTAGAAATTTTATAAATTTTGTTTTGTTTCCTTTCTTAGTTTTCTATCTTCTCTCATTTCATTTTTCTTTTTTTCATTTTAAACATTGTTCATTTTTTCATTCTCCTCAAAAACAATCTTTACCTTCTCAATAACCTCTTTAAATTTCCACCTACTATTTTTACTTCATCTTCTATTTTTAGTTTTTTAATTTCTTTATAGATAAGGGTTAAAGAATTAACAAAAATATATATTAATAAAATCACACTTCTACTTAATTATCTATTAAAAGTTATGCAAAATCTGTACATGTCAATTATTTTGAGATGGAAAAAATATATAATTAGAGAACATAAATATTTTACATTTTAATATTTATTTATAATGAATTTTATCTTTTAAATACCAACGATTATTACTATTGATACTTACCTTATGTAACTACTATGCATGATATGATAAATATCATTAAATATCATAATTTTTTATAAATTTAATATTTATTTATCAATAATTATTACTATTGATTCTTACCTTTTTAATAGCAATAGGTATTACATTAATTACTACAATTTCCTTAAAAAAACGTAAGATAAAAAACTTTTTAGGAAAAGATGCTTTTTATGCAATAATTTAAATTCTAATATAAAGAATGATTCCAAAAATCTGAAACTGAAATATTTGAGATAAATGATTTTCCTAATTTAAGAATACAAGAATTAAAAAATAAATCGAAAAGCCATAAAATTTTAAAAAATGTATGAAGAATGCTTATTAATAGAACATAAATCTTAACCAGGTGAACGTAAATGATGAATACAAAGTAAAACTTATTCATATTCTTTTATTTATTTTTCTCATGTTTTTGCCCATTTACATTATTTCATTTGTCTTAATTTTTTGTCAAAAATTTATAAAATTTTCATTTTTACTCCAAAAGTTTGATGCAAAATCTTCTCTTTTCTCATATATAACTTATAAATATATTATAGAAAATATCATATAAAGTAGCCCTAGATAAAGAGAAGAAGAGAAAAGAATTCTCATAAATATAAAGTAAAATCCCTATTTTTACTCCAAATTTTATACAAAATTTTCTCCTCTTCCATATACAACTTATAAATTCTTCATGGGAAGTACCATATAAAGTAGACCTAGAAAAAAAAATGCGAGAACAAAATTTTCATAATTATAATGTAGCCCTAGAAAAATAGAAGAGGAAGAGAATAGAATTCTCATAAATATTTTTGTTTACTCTATTGTATACAATTCAATATCAAAAATAGGTTAAAAACACCATTCTATTCTATCAAACTCATCGTCTCTAACCGTACCATCAAACCTTCTATCATGAATCTGTTTGTCATCCTCGTATTCATATTTGTCTTGACCCGACAAATTCGTTTGGTGGACTCTCAAAAAATAATAGAGAATCTTTTGCATAGCATTCTGTTTTCTATATTTTTGTAGATCCTAATAGGATTGTGTTATTGAAATCATATACTTCTGGCTTTATTTATAGAGGTTAGAGATGAGTGTATTTTTTTTTATTTAATTGCTGCAATTTTTTTTTATGTTACAATGATCAAATTAATAAGTTTTTATGACAAAGAAATCAAAAGTCTGAAATGATAGTAATGACCATCAATACTTTAATGATTTTCCTTCATAAATAAAGAATATCAAAATTTGTAATGGTAATAGTAAGTAAATATTAAAAGATAAATGTCCTTTATTAATTAGTTTAATTGTCCATTTAATTAAATAATAGTGAAAAAGATTCAAAAAAACCAGAAAAAGATAAATACTTTGTCATTGAGGCATGCCACATCAGCAGCCTACAATGTCTTCTTTATATATGTAAATATAGATTTGAAAATATGTTAAAGGTGTCACTACAATGAACTATTTTAGAAGTAGAAAAGGTTTTTCTATTTTTAAAAGAAAAATAGTGAACAGAATTAAGACATTATTTTCACTACAATGAACTATTTTAGAAGTAGAAAAGGGTTTTCTAAAGATAGTGAGAGATTTAAATTTTTTAAAGTTTTAGAATAATTGGTAAAAGATTTTTAGATAACTCTAGATATTAACTAAAGTTTTTTTTTTTTTTGATAACTACGTCTATTCGTAAAAAAGTACATCCAAGCTTACGTTTTAGTGGTGGAATTCATAGTTATTATTGTTAGATCATGAATTTGAAGAAGGGAAAAAAATATCCCTTAAAAAATGTAATAGATTATTTTTCTTAAATATGATTTACAATCATAGTCACATGATAGAAAATACATTGTTTTCACCCCAAACTATATCCGAAAATTCGAAGGCACACATAAACTATACTAGTGACCTATTACACACCTAAACTATAAAAAAGTGAAACTATTTACACCCTGTCAGGCTACCACCACTTGCATGTGGTGTAGTGTTTTACACGCGCTGCCACATCAGCACCATGTAAGTAAAAAGTATCAATTTTTTATAGTTAAGATGTGTAATAGGTCACTTATATAGTTTAGGTGTGGATTCGACTTTTCGATTATAGTTTGGGGTGAAAACGATGCCTTTTCCCTTAATGTTTTTAGCCGTTTACTTTTGTTATTTAATAGGTTGGACGTGCCTAAAATAAGTGTAACACACGCACCTTAGAATGGGGGTTGCGGGGAGGTAATAATATCAGTTTTATATAGTTAAGGTGTGCAATAGGTCACTTATATAATTTATGTGTAGCTTAGACTTTTCTTGTATAGTATGGGGTGGAAATGATGTCTTTTCCCTTTATTTAGTGATGATTGATGAGAGTGCAATTTCAATGGTACCATATAAAAAATTATGTATATAAGTGAGAAAAGATAGAGACGTTTGTTGCTTATTATCCTCCAAGTTTTGAGCCTCGTGAAATTTACTTTCGAGATTTTTTAGTTTATAAAAGAGAAACAAAAGCTCAATTTTTATGCACAAGTCAATAGAATAAAATATGAAGAAAAGAGACATCTAACACAGAAGAATTGAATTAAATTAGAACATGAAATCATGAAAAACAAGATTATACATAAAGGAAGATAAACTAGATCTGATGAGAAGGAAAATATATTACTACTTGATATTGAGAGAAGTCTTATCATTATTTGGCTTGGGCTTACTTTTTAGTGGTAGAATATTTTTCGACAATATCCATAATTATTATTATTAGACTGTGAATGTTAAGAAGGGACAATCCCGCTTATAAATGTAATAGATCATTCTTAGTAAACAAGATTTACAATCATGAATGTCATATTATTTTTATCTAGTGATAAGAGCGCAATGTTTAATATGTAACCACATGGCAGAATATGAAGCAGTAGCATGTGCAAAAAAAATATTTAAGTGAGAAAAGATAAAGACGTCCGCTTACTATTCACCGAATTTCGAACCTCGCAGCATTTACTTTCAAGATTTCTCAATCAAGAAAATGAAATAAAAGAACTTGAATTTTGATGAACATTGGAAAACAAGAATAGCGAAATAATCGAACTTGATGTAAAGGCACGTTTGAGCTGCAACTATTCTAATTTCAAATTCTTGATGTTGTGACCTTATTAAATAAGCTGTTTGTAATAGTTTAATAGATAAAAGTTCACATAGTAAGTACATGATGATATGAATATGATAGTGTAATGATATTTTTGTACCAACCTACTATACATGTTGCTTATTCCTTCGATCTATTTTATTTATCTAGTATTGACTTAACACAACAAGAAATAAAATGACCATTTTATTATATTATTACTTGAATATAATAGCATTTATACTTTGGAAAATAACTATAGTTAATTTAACAAACTCAAATTAGAAATTATTGATAAATTATCTCTTGATTTTTAAATTAGACAAACAAAAAAGAATACCTATTGCTACTACATCCGATAAATAAAAGTGCATTGACCAAAAAGAAGTATCATTACTTTAGATATCTAATTAATTGCAATTACATATATTAGTAATTGCTATGATTGAGTAAATATTTTTTACTCCATATATAACTTTTTTTGGTAATACCTCATATATAACTTATTCTATCCGTTCTATTTCTCCCCATCTTTTTAGCCTGGATTGAATCAAACTATTCATCTTTAATTCAAAATTCCACTTTTATCTAATGAAAAAAATAAGCAATTATCAAGAAGAGGAACCTGTAATGCCTGTTGCTAAGCAAATTGATGAACTCGTACTACCTGTTGCTGAGGACATATCTGAGGCAAAAATGAAATCAAAATCAAGATCTTCAACAATATTGAGGTTCTTATCTTTGATTTTGGTACTTATGATTGATTTCTTATCATTCTCAGTAACTGATTCTCCTATACTTGCACCACTGGGTCTATTATAGACTTAAGATTCTCTAATGTCAGTATTCCATCACATATTCCAGTCTTGTCTCTTCCAGTCTTACCAAAGGCAAATAGTTACTTTAAGAAATTCTCGGGTGAAGTGGTTTCTTATTTCTCAAAGTTGATTAATGACCTTGGTAGAATAGATGATGTGCATCCGATTAAATTCATGAACTTTACTGCTCTAGAAGAGAGTAGCAATATATATCACGGATATTTGAAAGGCAGTACTGGTAGTGAGAAATTGGATAAAATGTTTGAACCAATTGAGTTAGAGGAGGATGAAGAATCTAAAACCAACCCAGATGAGGAAGAATTTCAAATGGATGTTGATTTAGATAACGGTGGGGAAGTTGAAATTGAAGGAGTGGATGTGTTGGAGATTGAAGAAGCTTCCACAATTCAATTAGCCGAGGTAAATGGGGCTGATAGCTTAGAAAAGGATGTTGAACAAGGAAAGCATGATTTGGTGGAGACTGAGGGGAATAAATCTGATAGTTCAGAAAGGGATTTGGACCAAGGGATTACAACTTTTAATGTTGAGGTTGAGTTGGCTGAATCCCAATCTTTCATTACTGATAATTAACTTGAGTCGATGATTGACAATCCTGAAAGAATAGTGAAAGAAATTTCTGCTGTTGAAGAAGCCCAACCTTTGGAAACGATGGAGTCTCTAATAAGACATGATGAAGATAATGTTGGTGCATATCAGATCCTAGGAATTTCCTCACTTGTACTGAGTCTGGTTGCCGGTACAGTTCTCTAAGTAAAGAGAAGAAGTGATAAGACTTTTCATCCAGTAGCAGTCTCAAGTAAGAAATTTTCCACACACCATGTTGTCAAAGAGAAGAATTCCTCTCAAAATTGGCCAACAGAGGTCGATGTCGTAGGATAAAGACATCCATCTGAGATGAACATCTTTCAAATAAGTTTATCTCATAGCAAGAAATATCCCAAATCAGAGGATGATGTCACAGGAGCGTCTTGTCCGTCTGAGATGAGCATCTTTCAAATAAGTTTATCTCATAGCAAGAAATATCCCAAATCAGAGAATGATGAGGCTCAGAGCATTGAGAAGAAACCTAGAAAGAACTACAGGAGAGAATCCTTGGCTGCATCTGAGTTCTCAATGGGTTCACCTTCATATGGAAGTTTCACTACATATGAGAGGATTCCTTCCAAGCATGTAAGTGTATTTAACTTGGTATATTCTATCTTCTCTGAACATAAACAATCCTTTTTGAATAGCCAAATCTATTCTCTTACTTATATATTTTCCTTGTGAAATTTAGGCAAGTGGAGGAGAAGAAGTCATCACCCACGTAAGACGCTAGAGAAGAAATAGAAGCCATGCCAATTTCTCCATGAAAATTCTAAAGTCGCGTCACTGCTGCATTGACAACTGATGAAAAAATGCTCTTTTGCTTCTCAGCAAATCAGTCTTAGTAGGATTTTAACTGAAGTGATTCAAGTGTAGTTTGTAGGATTTTAATGTTTTAATTAGTTTGGTGATGTTATAATGTTGTTGGTGAAACTTTCTGCATGCTGCCTCCGTTTGTTAAAGTTTCATTTATTAGTTGAGGATTTTGTGTGGCTTGTGTATAGCACTTTGCTTGACCCTTGCTTCTATGAACTTTTGCATGATCTGATTGTTGGCTTCATTTCTACTCAATCTTTTGATGAACTTTTCATAGTACAACGTAGTTTAGGAAATTTGATGTCCTAACTTATTTGTCCCCACCTTAAAAGTTAAAAAAATGTAACCCTAACCCTTAACACTTTTGATTAAATCATACTCTCGAATGTAGAACTTCTAACCATCTTCTTCCGACTAGATATTTTATTATATTGTGATATGAGAACTTACCTCGAATACTTGTATGGCCAATGACACTATTTTTGAGTTTATGTGAACTAAAACTTGTATGACCATTTTCATTAGTACTTTTATCCATCTTCGATAAGAGTCTCAGATTTAGTTGAGAAAATGTGTGAGCTTTCAATGACAAATTGGAGTAAGGAAACTCAAAAAATAACTTTTAACACAAGTACATGGAGTGACTCAACTTTAGCTGGATGTTATGGTTGATAGGTGGAGCCATGAAGGTACAATATTTACATTTGATTGTTACTTATATCTTATTGTATTGTATTACATAGAAAAAAGCAATAAATTTTACAGTCAAGAGACAGATCCCTTTATAGGACAACTAAAGCATATAGTATACAAGAACAATGTCAAACCATTACCACATCCAAAACTCTTTTTTGGATGGTATTTCCACATGATGTGCCTTTTTCAATGCGCTTATTCAACAGAAAGTATGAACAAATCCCTCGTAAATGAGTCCAACAACAATATATGTCCATTGAGCAACCAACCTAACATTAGAATGTCTACATCCAAACACCCACTGATTTAATGTCACTATCACAACCTCCATAAGTGAAAAAGAAATTGTAGTCTTGAGCGACTTTATCTCCCAATTCAAAGTAAATGCACCCAGAAGAAATTGAATTTATTCAGTCATGACAACAGAACCGCCAAGCATCAAGAAATTGTTAAGAAGATGAGTCAGAATGAGAAACAGGACAAACATATGTAAACCAGGTCAGAAAGGCTATATCATCCACTATATTTGCAATTGCTCCTATTTGTTATAACATTCTATTAGTTAATCAAGAAACTGACAGCAGAAGGTTTATTGTGGAGGCAAATCACTGTCTCAAAAGCTCCCACCAAAGCTCTAACCTTGCTCTTCCCGGTTTCAACAAGCTAATTCGCCGTCTCTTCAATTACATTATTCAACAAACCCTGCACATCTTTCTTTTCTTGCACATCCTGATGCCTCAAAAAAAAATTTCCAGAGATAGGGATGGTATTACTTGTGTCACCATCAACTCCTTTATTTTTAAAGATTCTCTTTCGTATATTGCTGTCCTGGATTTCACCCACATGTCGTCCCCATCTAAATATCAGCCTCCTAGGGTTGCTGGTTTGTTGCTGGAGATCAAATATCATGCCCCTCCTGAACTTCAGTTTCACTACCGAAGAATTATTATCATTAGAACAACCTGTCTTACCTTTTCTCAATGTCTTTTTCTAATTTTTCCCAACAATTTCTGCTTCTGCTATGTGCAACAACTTTTTACTGCTAGAGGTGTATTTACCCAATGAACTGTCTGCAAAATTAACAACTTCCTTTTTATCTTCCTCATTAGACAACGGAAGTGATTATAAATGGGATGAACACTTTAGTGATGCTTTCACTTTGGGAGTACGTAAAGTTTTCTCAGGAACTATTTCAAGGTTCAGTTTGTTTGTCCCATCTCTCCGCATCTTGTTCTGGTCCATCAGAGGAGCCAGCAGTTTTAAGCTTTTATTGCTTCTTACCCTCAAGATCAAAGGTTTAACAGAGGAAGATTTTGGAGGAGATGAAAGAGTTGGCATCTTCAAATATTTCTCTGTGGTGCGATTATTTGTTTTCTATAATTAGCAACACTGTCTTTCTTGCCTCCTGCATCTAAACCTTTTAAGATCTTAGATGAAGATTTCATTTTCTTTTCTGTCTCTGGCATTTTTTCACTTGAGGAATCCAATTTCAGAAAGTGAACACTCTTTGGTGTCAGCAGTATCTTTTTCTTTTTTATTTCAGAGGGTTCAAGAG
The DNA here is from genome assembly GCA_030864225.1 of Capsicum baccatum var. pendulum. NCBI lineage: Eukaryota > Viridiplantae > Streptophyta > Magnoliopsida > Solanales > Solanaceae > Capsicum > Capsicum baccatum. The sequence goes on along the minus strand of CM061551.1, from coordinate 154,229,070 downwards.
AGTGAACCTTAGGAGAGGGCCTTTGATCGACCATATTCAACTTCTTTCCCTATCCTAGCATACTCCCTGGAGGACCAGATGGCTTTTGATTGACCACGACTTCTTTCTTTCCATCTACCAAAATACTCCCTGGGGGAGTAGAAAGCTTTTGCTCAACCACAGTCACATTTTCTCCCTCTCCTAGCATACTCACCAGAGAAGCTGAAGACTTCTGCTCAACCATAGTCACCTCATCTATCCCTCCCTCCATGCAAACTGGAGGAGAAGAAGGTTTTTGCTCAACCATAGTGACCTCCTTTTCATCTTTGAGTACACCCTCCTGAGGTGATGAAGGCTTTTGATAGACCTCATTTACATTCTTTTCCTCTTCCAGCATATTCACAGGAGGAGTGGAAAGCTTTTGCTTGACCAAAATCCCCTTCTTTGCATCACTCTAGTTACTCTTTGAAGTAGTGGAAGTCTTTTGCATGACCACGGTCCTCTTCTTCGCCTCTCCCAGCATACTCCCTGGAGAAGTGGAAGGCTTTTGCTCAACTCCTGTCACCTTGTTTTTTTCTCCCATCATACTTCCAGGAGGAGTGGAAAGCTTTTGGTTGACCAAAGTCCCCTTTTTTTCCTCCCCCACCAAGGTCTGTGCAGGACTCTGCTCATCAGCAGGAAGTTTGTTCTTTCTTTTTGATAGAGGATGCCATGGCTTTGCTTAAGAGGAATGTTTCCTGCCATATTTACAGAAGTCATGGCAAGAACTTGTGGAAGCTCTTACATAATAAGGAATAACATCTTGTCCGCTATTAGGAGCATTCAACTTCCCAGTGGATTGCCTTCTTGTATTGCCTACATTGTAAGATGAAGTAGAGGAGGAGCTGCGATAGTAGGGAAGAACCTTATTTCCATTACTCATAGATCTCGGTTTTATTGTGCTGATTTTATCTGGCTTACTTCCAGCAGAGTCATTCTTCACGCCAGTTACTTGACTTACTAGTTCATCGATGTTATCCTCATCCATAGATTCATTCTTCATGCTAGTCACTAGACTTACTAGTTCATCGGTGTTCCTTATCCATAGAGTCATTCTTCACACTAGTTACTGGACTTGCTAGTTCATTGGAGTTATCCTCAGCCATCATTCTAGAACCCTGGCACCATGAACATATGTAAACATTAGGAAGAATATCCATTAGGTGAGCAGTAAAATACAGGATGTACTGCACACTTATGGGACTTCCTATTGCCTTTTGCCTATATGTCTTGTGTTGCTGAGATCACAACGAGAATAAATTAACATATATATTGCCAATTGAGTACAACTATTGACTTATCTAGTTAAGCAAGCTGCAATTAATATCTATAATGCTTTTTGAATTAGACAGCTGGAGTTAAGAAATTGAAAGGTGTGTCTTCAAACCATGAAAGACATATAACAAAAGGTTTTTGAAACCTAATTATTCCATTATATTTCCATGAACAAAAAAAAAGGTGGACCAAAATTTCTCCACATTAGATATCTACATCTCCATGTTTGATACATTTCTTTTGGAATAAACATATAACTAATTGAGTTGTCAAATCTTCATAAATCATATTATTAACAAATCATGATGTCCAATTTTGAAAAGTGAAATGCTTATATAATCTCCCTTGCCGGAAAGAAAATGAATGATTCTCTTATAGCTGACCAAATTATTAGTCGGATTAAACATCTTGATTGGTTCCTACACCAACTAAGTAGTGAAAGGTGTTATATCTCATGGATGAAGGTAATTGGCAATTAATACAACTTACTAGTTCGAGTTGTATTGACAGAACATGGAAATGAGTGAATGTTGAGAATGACTAGAATATCATGCATGCTTGGGGAGGGAAATATGCACTTTTAGATTCAACAAATTTTCAAGTCATCAATATCTAAGATCAAGCAAACAATATTCAAAAAAGAGAAAAAGAAGATAAATATAGATAACTCACCAATATTTGCAGAGATTGAAGAACAGGACAGGCATCTAAGACAGGAGAAACTTTGACTATGTCAAAGTTGTACGTGCTTTCAAATAGCAAGATTAACATCCTAGGGTTCCTAAATATCTGCATCTCTGTTGGGAACTGTGTTACCTAACTAAAATGAATACTTCAAGTTATTAGGGTGTTCAAAAGACAAATACCAAAGGAATTTAACAAGCCAAGAAATCATCAAATACCTGAGTATTCCAAGTGGTGACTATTAAAGATTTAACCTGAGCAGGTAAATTTGCTGCAAATTCACCAAATATGTATGGCATTGAAGCATCTCCACGAAGTCTAATTTTTACATGTTCCTGCGTAGGAACGGAAGAAAAGTAAAATCTTACTCTGTTATTAAAAAAACACTCAAACTTATGCAGTTTTGTAGCCTGAAGATAAATCTCTTCCAATCCTCCACAATCAGCAAAAAGAACAGATGTTACTATACCGGAGATGCATAGCTTATGCGGAAGATTGCAATATTTTATGATTAACTGATTAAGGTTCAAGCACGAGGACAAATACCCTCAAGTTGTCCCATTTCTGTCAGAACTCCCGTCAAGAAAAGGGTCTTGAGGGAGTTGAGATGGAGTGTGACATTTGGTTGTACAATGCAAACACTCAAAAACAAGGATTTCAAGGAGGATGCTTGAGAGAGAATCTCAAGGGAAAATTCAAAAAATATGTTTCGGTGAAGGTTAATGTATTTGGAGGTAGGAATTTTGCCACAACTAAAGTTGAGATGTAATCTTTCAACATCTAATTTTGAAACAGAATGAATCAATTGGCCAAATTCACTAGAAAACTTTCTCTGAATGAAAGTGTTCATTTCAAGTTCAACCACTTTATGACCTAAATAAAGTTGCAAAAACTGATTTACTACTTCCAAGAATTTTTCTGATAGTAAGGCTGACATGTAGGACCTAAATAGTTAACGCCAAACAAGTCAAGGCTGACCTGTAATGTAAGCATAGAAGAAACCAGATATCTCCACCTTGTAGACAAAATGCTGGTCTTAACAACATCTTTAATTGTCATACGTGGCAGAATTGAAGACAAAATGTCATCTAGTAGCTGACTCATATAATCCACCTTTGCCTTTTCAACATCTGATAGCTGAATCACATAATCCACCTTTGCCTCAAGATCCTAATTCCATTAATTACACGCGCAAGCAAAAATACTTCAAAAGAAATTTTACATAATTCAAAAAAGAAAATCCAGATTTAAAAATAGTACTACTAGAATAAGTATTTGTTATTGAACCCAAGTTATCTAGAAAAAGGTATAATTGTGCATAAATAACATGCTTTGACTCCTTAATTAATAACATGCTTTGACTCCTGACACAGTAAAATATTACAAATAAACACACACAAAAAAAGAATGAATTTTAATTATCCGAAAGTGAACAATGAACATGTTTAAATCAAGAGATTTTTACCCAGGTGATCTCTACCCATATCTGTACAACTTTCAGATAACAAGTTCACGTGCCAGAGTTTGTGGATGCTATCAATCTCTCAGACGGTTTATCCCCTTTTCTTGAATAGGTTGTAGGTATCTCTCTTGGTGTACTGATTTTGGGATGCATGCCTGGACTGGGTCCCAAGTTTAGCATATGTTACTTACTCCCTTCATCCCACAAGTTGGCCTACTTTCTTTTCATTGGTCGATTTAGTCCCAAGTTTGCACATGTTAATTACTTCCTCCATTCCAAAATCTTCTAAATTGCTATCATTGGTAGTTAGTATTTGTAGAGTATGTTGTAAATCATTTGATACCTTTATCTCTTTCTTGAACCCATTACTCGATAAAGTATTTTCAATTGTCATTTGCTTACATTCTTTTTCATAATTTGTAACATATTTCTATTACCTTCCCAAAATCCAGAACAATCTTTTTTTTTGTCACGTATGATTTCTATTTACATTACACACTATACTTTGTCAAGATTGAACTATAATGGAGGTTTAGTGTAACACCCCGTATTCAAGTACATTTATTGGTGTATTCAAGTACGTGTATTGGTCTTATTTATATGGAATTAATTTTTTTATTTTATTTATACCGGAATTTTCCCGTCGATGGTTCCATACGAAGGTTATTGAATAAGCTTTCCAACGATATAAAGATTTCCAAAAACGGATAGGTTTCTGATATAATCGAGCACGTTCGAAACCATAAAACGGTGGCCGGTGTATTTGGGAATAGTAAATGTGCAGGAAAATTTCCTGCACACAAACTACTGAGGCCAGCCAATTTTTTTGGTTCAAATTCGAACAATTATAACTCCCTTAATATAATGAACTGGGAGACCTGCGACCTATGAAAAGAAAGATCTTTGAGTCTTGTTTCCAATGCAATTGGTTTCATCCAAATCCAACTTCTGAGTATGGAGTTATACTCGTTTTACTTCAGCCTCACAAAATAGATTTTTAGGGTCAACTTCAAACGACCATGACTCCTTGTACAGGACGAACTGGGTGGCCTACTTTATATGAAATGAAATCCCTTTGAATTATCTTTCCAACGATACCAATTTCACCCAAATAAAATATCGGAGAAAAGAGTTATGGTCGATCTACTTTAGCTTATCAAAACAGTCAACCAAAGGACAGATTTGACATTATTTATATTTTAAAGGCATTTTGGTCATTCCCTATTATATTATGGACGGGAATATATGGATATATACATGTATATGAGTTCAAAACTCATTTTCATCATCAATCATTGAGAAAGAACAAACCCTAGAAAAATTTGACCTTTAAATTACATTTGATTCAACCATAGAAATTTAAAAGTAATCCGATAACTGCATAACGACACCTATTATTTGTGAAAATAGGATTGCATAATCAAGAGGTGAATTCTAAGGTATGAATATTTTTTGCCTTTGTTGTCTTCCATATGTATATGTGTGATAGAGGATTATATGTATTGGTTGTTATTGAAAGGTGATGAAAAGAGGGTTATGGACTATTTTGCATGGTTTGGTTGTATTGAATTGTTGAAGGTGGATATGGTAATTGAGTTATGAAAGGTGGATATGGTGATATACTATTGAATTGATGATTATTTATGTCTATGGCTCAATTTGGTTTAATGGATTGGTTGGAAGGATAAATGAATCCAAACTTGATATTGGAGGATGTTGTATGAATATACATGGCATGTGAATGTAATCAGAGTATAAGAAGGTTAAAATGACACCCTTTATGGTGTAATTAAGGCTTACTACTCAACCACTAGTTTGGTGAATTCAAATAATTGAATTGTGACGTTTGGTTGGTAATACTAGATTGCTATACATGTTCATTGTAGATAAGTAATCCGAAAAGATGGGAAGTCCATTTAGGACTAGTATTGAAGGTTGATAGTCAGGTATGTAAAGCATACTCTATACCGTATCTTTGGCATGAAAGTGAACAATTGTTCTATTAATAAAGTTTCCAAAGTTATTCAATAACATGTGATCCATAATGATTTTATATGATGTCCTACGTTACCAATGAACTTGTTTCCACCCAACAAGATGTCAAGACATTCCAATTGTAGACACGTAACTTTGTCCCCCTCAAAAGTTTGATTTTATTTATTTTCTACCTTATCATATTATGTACCCTCACCCACGTGAGTATATCCCACAAAAATACAAAAAAAAAATAACTCTCAACAAAATCCCTAACAAACTTTTATTCTTTTAACACCCTAACAAACCTCTCCAATAAGAAAATGACAAATCACCACCTCACCACCCCATACCCTACCTCCTTTCCCATACCTAACCCTACCCTACATCACCCCCCCACTTTTCTTGTCCAAAAAGAAAGAACCAAAAAAATAGAAAAAAATAATAATACAATATATATATATATATATATATACACAGTATACACACTAGAAAGGGGAATTTTTGGCATCATCAGGAACAAAAAAAAGGATCTGAGCATAGACAAAGAAAATCAGCTCCACTTTCTCTCTACTCCCTCTTTACTCTCTCTCTCCAAAAACTAAAAAGAAAAAGGCCTCCGTTTGCCGCCTCTCCATCCGACCGACGACGGCAGCAATAACACGTCGTCACCGTCGGCATTCCACCGTCAGTCGTCCACCGCTCAGTGTCTAACGAGCCAACCCAAGCTGCTCTATTCGCCGCCTCTCCGGCGACGGCAGCAGGAACCAGTAAGTGTCCATTGAGCCAACACATGCTGATCCATTCATCACCTCTCTGTCTGACCAACGATGGCAGTATGCACCAAAAACAATGAAGCTGGTGACCCCCACAATGACACCCAACCCGTTTCCCATCGATTCCGATGAGATTTTGTGTATGGGTCTTCTTGATTTTTCATAATTTCAGACCCGGTGATAACACTTAATCTACAGCTCTCGTGGGAGTGTAAAGTGGTCGTTAGCAAATATAGAACCCAACTGGGTTGGGTATCAATCCCACAGGGAATAGCTTGGTCAACAAGTAAGCAAGGATTACTAGACTTTTAGTGCAAGTCCCGTAAAAAGGGGGGATTGTAATGTGTAACCATAATATTAAAGTAAAAACTGAAAATAGCAACGTAAAAAGAAAGAATGTTTAGTAGGTTGTAAAACAATGAGAATTGAAGCGTTGGGGTTATGTCCACCTTCTGAGTTATACGTCTCTATTGGCTATGAGTGTGTTGAATCCAGACATGCATGTTCTTATAGAGAATTGTATTCGATGGTAAATCTAGGCGTCTTTCGACCTATTCGAGGATTATTTCACTTTAACTCTTTTGAGCTTAAAGTATGTCTAACGGTATGAATTCTCTAAGAGATTAATCCAGTTACGGCACTAACTTTTTAATAGGGGATGGGACCCTACTACCTTGACACTATCTCTTTTCCAGACAAATAACCTTTCTTTCGAACAAGTTAAATGTTATACTGGCATATTCTTGCATTTGCGACCACAAAGAATTTAGATTAAGATGAAGAGAATAATGATATAAGCAGCATACGTGTCACGAACTCACAAACTCACAACAATAGAGAGTATCTCATTCAGTTTCCATAACCCCAACGGAGAAGTTTAGTTACCCATGAATGCGAAGGAGCTCACGGTTGACATTGTTATTATACCACAATACTGATTAATTTCGTGTAGCACAGGTGGTAGGCGTTTAGGCATGAATTGCTAGGCAAAGTAATGATTATCTTGTTGCGGAATTTAAGAATAGATGAATAGAAGAAGAAGGATAGAATTAATGGAAAGATTAGAATTGTTGGAAGAGTAGAAAAGATTAATAGTTGAAGAATGAATATGGATCAATAAAAATCTCTAGCATGATAGGGTATTTATAATACCCATATCCTAATCCTACTAAGCTAATGAAATACTTAACCAAATCCTACTAAGCTAATGAAATACTTAACCCAATTGTACTAGGTTAATGTAACATTATCCAAATCCAAATAGACTAATGAAATACTTAACCCAATTGTACTAGGTTAATGTATTATTATCCTAATCCAAATAAGTTACTGCAAGTCCCCAAAGTCTTAAGAAATGTTGTTTTAGCCCGGGATAGATTTTCCATGCATCACTTTTGGTCCTTAGGCATCTAAGCTTCCTTTTCTCCTTCCGTGAAGCTTTCTTTGGCGTCAAGTAATCCATAAAATGCTGAATTCTACATCATTTACACCTGAAACTTTGCTAATCATGTTCGTTATCTCACTTACAGGAAAAAAGGACTAAAAGTGCATGAAATATATAATTTGTTCTCGAAATATGGCACAAATATGGGCAGAATATATTGATATAGGCGCGTAATATCGCCTATCATCAACACCCCACACTTGAAGCTTTGTTAGTCCTCGAACAAAATATCATGTCCTTCTAAACATCAACTTAGGGTTTTACAGCAACAACACAAAATATTCGTCAAGACAGGCACAACAATTATCAACAAAGAGTAGTTTTCCGATCATTAGTAGAAATAGTTTAACCTCTAGTATAGACTCGTGATGGTGGTCAACTCATATTCAAAAGCTAAGGCATAAGGAATCATATACAACTACCCAAAACTCATCAACCATGTGTGTCTCACAATATATTACCCATAATCACTCACAAGTATAGCATATTTTTTCAAACATGGGTATCAAAATATCCTTGCTCTCGCTCTCACAAAGAATTCATATGCAGCAACTGATGACCATAAGCTTGCCCTTAGTGTAATGCTCCACTAAATGTTAGAATACTAAGCTTAGGATCAAATAGGTCTTTTACAGGTTGTAATGTAGGCTAAGGGACGGGTAGGACTATTTTGGCCAGAAATAGTGACTAAGTTCCTAAGCACTTTAATACATCACATTGTATCATCAACATTTTTATTTCAACCTTTCTTCTTTCTTTTATTCTACCACCCTTGTTCTCCTCTTTTGTTTTTCAATTTTAAGCATAACTCACTTTTCAGCTTTCTTTTCCTTTTTTCTTTTCATAACATACCTCTTATGATAACACTTTCTTTTTCATAACGCATTCAAGCACCACTGCAATTTAAAGAATCATACTCACCCAATTTCCTCTTATTTCGTCACATGACTTTATACGTTAAAGCACTTAGGAATTTGGATCAAATTACGGTCTTGAAAAAAATGGATTAGGCTTACATATGAGGTTGTCAAAGAAGTAGGTTAAAGGCTCAAAAGGGTTTAACTAGGATGATGTTCATGGGTAGGTAAAATAAAGGTAAACATGTGTAGGTTGCCAAAGAAATGCCTACATCATCTCCTAAACTTACACTCCCTATTTTTGCTTTGCATACATACCAGGCAAGTTCTAGCATCAGCTACAAACATAGAATATACTATTAATCTCACACACACAAGGCACATGGTCAAATTTATTGGAAGTAGTATAGACTCTCAACCCAACAAGTGAAGGAATTGAAGCACAAAATATCACATAATGAGTCACAATTAGAGCCTAAACGTCTCAATAGTCATGATTTTAGCACCTACTCTTGTTATGATCTCATGCTGCCTATTAGAATAATTTCGTGCGAAGCTAAGTAAAAAAATTACTACTAAAAAAACTTAACTTAAACTAAAAAACGAAACACACAAGAAAAAAATGAAACAAATAAAACAAAGTAAACAAAGTGAACAAACATAGATGCGGTAGAGAAGTATAGCATGCAATACCGCCACCCCACACTTAAACGGGACACTGCCCTCAGTGGAAAGTAAATACGAAGAACCTTGTCAGTAGGACTCTTCCTCAATGTCGGGGGTCATACCCCCTTCGTCGGAATCATCATAAGAGACATCGTCAGAGTTCTCCTCCACGTCGAAATCTGGAAAGCGTCGATCATCATCGGTCGGCACATCATCGTCTAGAGGTTCCTCAAAGTATGTGCCTACTCCACACATCTCCCATGCATGCATATTCATTGGATAGTCATGGTCCAGCTGTTGGAGCTCTGCAGCAGTTGGAACACGACCTCCACTCATCATTGTGAACCGTGTCATGCCATAAAGATGACGAAAGAAACTCTCATCTCGAGCATGTCTCTCCGCAGTAGTAAGGTTGACACCATGTATTGTTTCAGCATCTTTGACCTTTGTGAGATCAACCTTCTTCGGGTTATGTGGGAGTTTGTGATCAGCTGGTTCCTCTTCGATATCCTCCTTCCGCAAGGTTGCTGTCAACAGATTACCAAAAGTTAAGTGGGACCTCTTGTGTAGTCTGGCCTTCCACATTGTAGAGAGAATGATTGCCCCAATGTTGATAGGGACATTCGTCATCAATGCATATACAAAACAAACTCTATCTATTGTTATTTTGGTGTATTGAGTCCCAGGAATCAGGCATGAGTTGACGATGCGCAACCAGATTCTTGCTTCCCTATTCAAAGGAGCATAGGGGAAGGTGTTGTGTCGTCCGGTGTCTTGGTGTCTGCTCCACCTTGCCATGGATCTACTTCCACAAAGTGTGTGTCGAATTGATCTATAAGGAGGTCTGCTGTACAGCTCTTTGAATGGTGCTGGATCGACCAAAGGTAATCCAAGAAAGGAGTTGATCAAATCCGTGTTGAGCTGTAAAACTTGGCCCCAAATCTTGACTTCGTTGCCCGTGGTTTTCGGCGACCAGTTGGCATAAAATTCTCTTGTCAAATCAAGATTACATTCTACCATGTCGCGAAAGATGAAATCCAGATTCAATGCCATGATTTTCGCCAACATACGTGATAACGCTCAATCTACAGCTCTCGTGGGAGTGTAAAGTGGTCGTTAGCAAATTTAGAACCCAACCTGGGTTGGGTGTCGATCCCACAGGGAATAGCTTGGCCAACAAGTAAGTAAAATTACTAAACTTTTGGTGCAAGTCTCGTAAGAAGGGGGGATTCTTGTCGTGCAAGTAATTTAAATAAAGTATCAAAATAAAAACTGAAAATAAAAAGAAAGAATGTTACGTGAGTTGTAAACAATGAGAATTGAAGCGTTGGGGTTATGTCCACCTTCTGAGGTATACGTCTCTATTGGCTATGAGTGTGTAGAATTGTGACATGCATGTGCTTATAGAGAATTGTATTCTATGGTAAATCCAAGCGTCTCTCGACCTATACAAGGACTATTTCACTTTAACTCTCTCGAGCTTAAAGCGTGTCTAATGGTATGAATTCTCCAAGAGGTTAGTCCAGTTACGACACTAGCTTTTTAATAGGAAAGGGTGTCCTACTACCTTCACATTATCTCTTTTCCAGACAAATAACCTTTCTCTCAAACAAGTTAAATGTTAGACTGGCGTATTATTGCATTTGCAACCGCAAAGAATGTAGATTAAGATGAAGAGAATAATGATATAAGCAATATACGTGTCATGAACTCACAAACTCACAGCAATAGATAGTATCTCATTCGGCTTCCATAACCCCAACAGAGAGGTTTAGTTACCCATGAATGCGAAGGAGATCACGATTGACATTGTTATTATATCACAATATTGAGTAATGGCGTGTAGATCAAGTGATAGGCGTGTGGCGTGTTTCCTTGGCTTGGTAACGATTCTCTTGTTGTGGAATTTAAGAATAGAAGAAGAATAGAATTAATGGAAAGATTAGAAGAGTTGTAATTGAGAAGTAGAATGTGTCTCTCCACTAAGGGAGGACTTAATTAAAAATCTCTAGCATGATAGGGTATTTATAATACTCCTATCCTACTCCTACTATGCTAATGAAATAAATAACCAAATCCTACTAGGCCTATGGAACACTTAACCCAAACTAATCCAAATCCAGCAGTTTTGGTCCTTTAGGCATCCCACTTCCTTCTCCTACGTCCGTGAGCTTTGTTTTGCGTCAAGTAAGCCATAAAATGCTGTATTTTGCATCATTTATACCTGAAACTTTACTAATCATGTTTGTTAGCTCATTTATAGGAAAAAGGACTAAAAGTGCATGAAATATATAATTTGTTCTCAAAACTAGGCTAAAATATGGGCAAAATATATTGATATAGGTGTGTAAATTCACCTATCATCAACACCCCACACTTGAAGCTTTGTTCGTCCTCGAACGAAATATCATGTCCTTCTAAGCGTCGACTTAAGGTTTTTACAGCAACAACACAAAACATTTATCAAGACAAGCACAACGATTATCAACCAAGAGTAGCTTTCCGATTATAAGTAGAAACAATTTAACCTCAAGTATAGACTCGTGATGGTGATCAACTCGCATGCAAACGTTAAAGTGCATAGAATCATATACAACTATCCAAAACTCATCAACCATGTGTGTCTCACCATATAGTACGCATAATCACTCACAAATATAGCATATTTTTCAAACATGGGTATCAACAAAATCCTTGCTCTTGCTCTCACAAAGAATTCATATGCAGCAACTGATGACCATAGGCTTGCCCTTAGTGTAATACTCCACTAAATGTCAGAATGTTAAGATTAGGATCAAGTAGGTCTTTTTGATGGTTGTAATGTAGGCTAAGGGACGGGTAGGACTATTTTGGCCAGGAATAGTGACTAAGCTCCTAAGCGCTTTAATACATCACATTGTATCATTGACACTTTTTTCTTTCAACCTTTCTTCTTTCTTTTATTCTACCACCCTTGTTCTCCTCTTTTGTTTTTCAATTTTAAGAACAACTCACTTTTTAGCTTTCTTTTCCTTTTTCTTTTCACAACATACCTCTTATGATAGCACTTTCTTTTTCATAACACATTCAAGCACCATTACAATTTAAAGCTTCATACTCACCCAATTTCCTCTTATGTTGTCACGTGACTTTTTTTTTTAATTTAAAGCACTTAGGAATTTGGATCAAATTACGGTCTTGAAAAAAATGGATTAGGCTTACATACGAGGTTGTCAAAGAAATAGGCTAAAGGCTCAAAATGGTTTAACTAGGGATGATGTCCATGGGTAGGTAAAACTGAAGGTAAACAAATATAGGTTTCCAAAGAAATGCCTAAATCATATCCTAACTTACACTCCTTATTTTCGCTTTGCATACATACCAGGCAAGTTCTAGCATCAGCCACATACATAGAAGATACTATTAATCTCACACACACAAGGCACATGGTCGACTTTATTGGAGGTAATATAGACTCTTGACCCAACAAGTGAAGGAATTGAACCACACAATATCACATAATGAGTCACAACTGGAGCCTAAACGTCTCAATAGTCATAATTGTAGCACATACTCTTGTTATAATCTCATGCTGCCTATCAAAATAATTTCATGCGAAGCTAGAAAAATTTTAACTACTAAAAAAACAAAACGAAACAAAAATGAAACAAAAGCAAACAAACATAGATGCGAATAGAGAAGTATAGCATGCAATACCACCACCCCACACTTAGTCGGGACACTGTCCTCAGTGGAAAATAAATACGAGGAACTGGGGTCATACCCCTTGCATTGGAATCATCATCGGAGTCGTCATCCTTAGAAGTTCCTCATAAGTATCCCACTTAATTCCAAGCGTGATTCAAGGTGTTTGTAGCGGGGAGGGTTCTCCTTGCTCCTTGCGGCCTTTTTTCTTGCCCTTTTGGGAAGTGGTAGCCTTCTCCTTGCCTTGTCTCTCTTTAGGTGCCATTGTACCTGAGACTTGAAATAGTGTTAATGGTAGCACAATCTCAATGGATACAATCTATACATAAGCAGTAGGGGTACCGCCCGACACTTAGTTTTGTTAACACAAATCAGTGAAGCGAAAGTGGTCGATTACTCAGATTTCATCGACATACGTTTTAGGATTGTATTCCGACAAGAAAATCAGAAATGCATCACTTACTTGCAGCCATTGGACTACTTTCATGGTAGATATAGCAACACTACTACATAGGGGTTACCACATGGAATAGTTATTCTTACAACAATCACAACCTCTTATGTTGGTAGGCACTATAAGTCTTATCCCGATGGCCGGGATAGTCTAACATGTAAGTATCGAAACAACAATCTTAAGCACTATTCATAGCCATAGTAATTCCGCATATAGTATAACAATGCTATTAAAACCAATTTCAAGTCGAAAACAAGTTTCCTACGTACATGTTCACTCACATGATTTTGTATCAACAATCCAAACACATGAACATCACCAACAATCTTATATGATTTAGCAATTCATAATAGACATAGCAACGTAGTACTTACGAGAAATAAATGAAGAATAAGAGAGAACTTACTTGCTTGAAGCTTGTGGAGATGGTTTTGTGAATTGGAAGAGCAAAAGAAGAAAATTTTGAGAGGATTTGGATGTATATGTGGCGCCCTTAGGTCAATTTTTAGTGTGGTTGTGTTGTAAAACTAAGTCCCCTTTATATAGGAAGAGAATGGGTCGGGTTTTGACCCATTTACAATCGGTTTTGGAGACAAAAATACCATATATACGGCGCATAATGCTCGGCATATCAATGACATATGCGACGCATTGTCTATAGCATAATGGGACATATGCGCCGCATAGTCTATGGAATTTGTAGACATATGCGCCGCATAGTCTATGGTATATGAGATACTGAGACCAAATGCCATAGCATAGGCGGCGCATAGTCAAAAGCACACTTATGAATAGGCGGCGCATAGTGTATAGCACACTAGATTCCGAGACCTTAGGCTATAGGATAGGTTGTGCATCGTTCGTGGCCTGGTTTTACCAAGGCCTAGCCTTCCTTGAAGCCTATTTTGGTATGAGAAATGCTCAATCCATAGCCTTGTGCATCACCATTCCTAACTTACCAACTTTACCATACAATGCGTCCAAATCGTCAATTGAAATCAATCTCCTCGTTGAATACTTCTTGCACCTATATTTGCTCAAAACAACTGAAAATGATTAGTACGATGGGTTGCCTCCCACCAAGCGCCTTAGTTTTGGTCATGGCACGACTCTTATTTTTGGATTTTTCATTTATCAAACACAAAACAAGTATAAAAACGATAAAACGATAAAACGATGAAATGATAAAACAATAAAACGATGGGTTGCCTCCCATCTAGCGCCTTATTTATTGTCGTGGCTCGACATAGTTACCTCGAGTACTCAGACTTCGTCGAGGTAAGTGATGGATCATTTTCTGAAAGGATTTACACGACAATGAGGCTTACCTGTGGGCATGCGATCTTCTTCAAGATGTCTCTTACATTTTCCCGGAGAATCTCCAATTATATCATCAATAGTCCAACCCATAGCTCTCTTGTATCTGTTTAGAGCAGACATGAGAGCTTCTACGTGCTGTTCACTTAAATCATCTGCACTCTCCGGAAGTATATTTCTAATTTCCAAGAACACATACCATCGATAATCGGGAAGCTCTTGCGATTCTAGCATTGGTGGCTCGTCAAAGGGAGTCTTCGCTTTTGGTTGATTCTTGAGATCACAATTTGTTTGCTTAGGAGTATAAGGCTCTATTTCTGTTAAAGCACTCATAAGTTCTTCATAACCTTCATTATCTTCATGCTCAACTTTCAGTGGCACAACAGAAAATGGCTCAACAGTAGGCTGTTTCTCTATAGATAATGCTTTCGTATCTTCATGATGAGCATCAACTACAGATAACTCATTCATATCACTGGGCTGCTTCATTGTTTTGCATATATCAAACCGTACCGCTTCGTCATTAATTCGAAACAAAAGATCATTATCTTTCATGTCAATAAGCACACTTCCAGTTGCAAGGAAAGGACGTCCCAAGATTATGGGAACTTCAGAATCCTCCTTACAATCCATAATAACGAAGTGTGCAGGAAAGATGAATGAAGAAACTTTCACCAACACATCATTCAAGATACCCACAGGTCGTTTTACCGACCTATCAGCCATCACGAGCCTCATATTGGTTGGTGTCGGATCGCCCAGCCCCAACTTCTTGTAGATGGATAGTGGCATCAAATTGATGCTAGAACCTAGATCGCACAATGCCTTGGCAAAATCCAACGATCCAATTGTGCAAGGAATAGTGAAAGCTCCAGGATCTGCCTTCTTTTGAACTAGCGGCCTTGTAGCGATTGCAGTACAATGATGAACATTATCCGCCAACTCATAACTTGCTGCCCACTTCTTTGTCAAGAGATCCTTCATAAATTTCGCATACCCAGGCATTTGTTCAAGTGCCTCCACCAATGGAACATTAATGGTTAGCTGCTTGAGCATAGTCATGAATTTGCTGAACTTTGTGTCATCTGCCACCTTCTTCAATCTTTGGGGAAAAGGTGGTGGTGGGTATGGAAGTGTTCTCTCCACGGTTTTCTTCTCCTCTTTCTTCCGTTTTCCCACTTTTTCAGGCTGCACAGTGCTGGATGTGGCGTCCTTGATGTCGGGAGTAGTGGCTGGGGCATCTTCTCCTTTTGCATTGTCATCCATTTCCGCAACTTCGTCAATCACTTTCTTGCCTTTTGCTGAAGTTTCCAGCACCTTAACACTTCTGGTAGTGATGGCCATGCATGACCCATCATTCCTTGGGTTTTGCACAGTATCGCTAGGTAAAGTGCCGGCCTTTCTTTGGTTGAGTGCAGCTGAAAGTTGACTGAGTTGCTGCTCTAGTTGTCTAATTGAAGTGGAATGTGAATCTACTAATTGTTTCATGGCGGACAAATCATTAATTACCTCTATAACTCCCGTGCTTGTTGCTTCCACTCCTTTCAATAATTTAGCCATCATGTCTTCCATACTTCCAGAATTAGATATGGTGGTATCACGTCTTCCAGGGGGAACGTACAAACCATTCTTTTCATTCTTGTTCTTCCAACTACCTTGGTCTTTGTTTCCAGATTTATCATAATAGTTCCGACCTTGGTTTCCTTGGGTATTCCCTCGGAAACCCCCCTGATTGTTCAAGTAGTTGGCCTCCTCTTCTGAATCAGATTCGTCTCTTCCTTTTGACGCAATAGCTTTCACTTTTTCAGTCTTCCCTAATAGATGCTTTGTAAGAAGATCCATTTGGGTTTTCATGTGTGCCATATCTTGATCACGTTATTCTTCTCTTCTTCGTTGGTCTGCAGTCATGCCAATAGATAAAGTGGGGCTTGCTACCTCAAAATCCCTGGTATGCTAAGCTCTACTTTGTTTCGTCATACGATCTAGCATATTGGTTGCTTGCCCAAAGGTGAGGTCCATGAAAGAACCTCCAGCTGCGTTGTCCACCACTGGTTTAGTTATTGAATTCAAGGCTCTATACAATATCTCCATGAGGTGAACATTAGTCATGTGATGGTTTGGGCATCTCGCTAGCTTTGTCTTGAACCTCTCCCATGTTTCATGAAGAGCTTCAGAGGGAATCTGACGAAAGTTGCTGATTTCATCTCTCAATTGAGACCTTTTGGATGGCGGAAAGAATCATTCTAGGAAAGTGTCTCTCAATTGCCTCCAATTTGTAATTGAATCAGGAGTCAGCCCATTCAACCATAGTGTTGCCTCCCCAGATAGAGACAATGGAAATAGACGTAATCGAATAGCATTCTGACCAACACCAGGATTGTCAAAGGACTTTCATGTAGAAATAAAGTTGATGAGATGCATATTTGGATCATCGCCTGCTAGTCCACCAAATAATCCCTTGAGTTGCAATAACTGAATCATGGTGCTTGTGATGTTGAACTTGGCTCCGGGCGCTAATGGTGGTGGAATTATAGCTCCAGTGGCTCTGGCACCATCAAGATCATCATCATCATCGTCGAAAGCTGCCTACAACGGTTGGCGATCATACCTATGCCGAGCTTGTCGACCTCTTCTGTTGGCAGGTGTTGTAGTTTCAGCAACATGCCTTGGGTTTATCAACTCGTTGTCACCTAAATCCTCATCGTCAGGATTTGTTGCTCGCCCAGGATTATCAATGTTTTGCTGGTGTACTTGGGCGGCAGCAAGAGCAGCTAATCTTGCTTGCTCGTGTTGAGCAGCCATCCTGTCGATTTCAGCTTGTGCTTCCATTCTTCTAATTCGTTGTGGTTCCGGATTGATTGGTAATAACGGTTGACCAGAACTTCTAGTATGGGGTATGCACTAAAAGAAAAACCTGCAATAAACAAAAACAAAAACTAAACGTAAAAGTACGAGAATCTTTGACCAAAGGGTCTAGTAATTATCACGAACTTGATTGACACACGTATTCCCCGGCAACGGCGCCAATTTTTGATAACGCTCAATCTACAGCTCTCGTGGGAGTGTAAATCGGTCGTTAGCAAATATAGAACCCAACCTGGGTTGGGTGTCGATCCCACAGGGAATAGCTTGGCCAACAAGTAAGTAAAATTACTAAAATTTTGGTGCAAGTCTCGTAAGAATGGGGGATTCTTGTCGTGCAAGTAATTTAAATAAAGTATCAAAATAAAAGCTGAAAATAAAAAGAAAGAATGTTACGTAAGTTGTAAACAATGAGAATTGAAGCGTTGGGGTTATGTCCACCTTCTGAGGTATACGTCTCTATTGGCTATGAGTGTGTAGAATTGTGACATGCATGTGCTTATAGAGAATTGTATTCTATGGTAAATCCAAGCGTCTCTCGACCTAAACAAGGACTATTTCACTTTAACTCTCTCGAGCTTAAAGCGTGTCTAACGGTAGGAATTCTCCAAGAGGTTAGTCCAGTTACGGCACTAGCTTTTTAATAGGAAAGGGTGTCCTACTACCTTGACATTATCTCTTTTCCAGACAAATAACCTTTCTCTCGAACAAGTTAAATGTTAGACTGGCGTATTCTTGCGTTTTCAACCGCAAAGAATGTAGATTAAGATGAAGAGAATAATGTTATAAGCAATATACGTGTCATGAACTCACAAACTCACAACAATAGATAGTATCTCATTCGGCTTCCATAACCCCAACAGAGAGGTTTAGTTACCCATGAATGCGAAGGAGATCACGATTGACATTGTTATTATATCACAATATTGAGTAATGGCGTGTAGATCAAGTGATAGGCGTGTGGCGTGTTTCCTTGGCTTGGTAGCGATTCTCTTTTTGTGGAATTTAAGAATAGAAGAAGAATAGAATTAATGGAAAGATTAGAAGAGTTGTAATTGAGAAGTAGAATGTGTCTCTCCACTAAGGGAGGACTTAATTAAAAATCTCTAGCATGATAGGGTATTTATAATACTCCTATCCTACTCCTACTATGCTAATGAAATAAATAACCAAATCCTACTAGGCCTATGGAACACTTAACCCAAATGTACTAGGTTAATGTAACATTATCATAATCCAAATAAACTAATGAAATACATAACCCAATTGTACTAGGTTAATGTATCATTGTCCAAATCCAGCTTTGTGTCTGTAAGTCCCTGAAGTCTTCAAAAATGCTGTTTTAGCCCGGGACAGATTTTCCATGCAGCAGTTTTGGTCCTTTAGGCGTCCCACTTCCTTCTCCTTCCTTCGTGAGCTTTCTTTTGCGTCAAGTAAGCCATAAAATGCTGTATTTTGCATCATTTATACCTGAAACTTTACTAATCATGTTTGTTAGCTCATTTATAGGAAAAAGGACTAAAAGTGCATGAAATATATAATTTGTTCTCAAAACTAGGCTAAAATATGGGCAAAATATATTGATATAGGTGTGTAAATTCGCCTATCATCAATACGCGGTTCCTTCTTCGCTAGGATGTCCTTGTTGATCAAGTCGACATGAACATATTTTCTTTCCTTGTTGTTCCTATACCATTCTTTGGCTTCCTCCTCAAGAACCCATTTTATTCCAAACATTCGGTGGGGTAATTGCATTGAGGATGATTCTCCTTGGTCCTTGCGACCTCTCTTCTTGCCCTTTTGGGATGTGGTAGCCTTATCTTGTCTCGCTTTAGGTGCCATTGTTCCTGAGATTTAAACAATATTTCATGTTAGCATCAACTCAATGGAAACAATCTATAAACAAGCCATCGGGGTACCACCCCACACTTAGGTTCGTTGATACAAATCAGTGAAGTGAAAGTGGTCGATTACTTAGACTTCGTCGACATACGTTTAAGGAGCTATATTCCGACAAGAAAAATCAGTGATGTATCACTTCTTGCAACCTTTGCAATACGTTCATGTTAGGTAAAACAAGACTACTACATAGGGGTTTCATCATGGTATAGTTTCTATCAACAATTACAACCTCCTATGTCGGTAGGCAACTATAAGTCTTATCCCGATGAACGGGATAGCCTAACATGTAGGTATACAAGTGACAAGACTATGCAATGTTCATAACCATAGCAATTCCACAAAGAGTATGACAATGCAATTAAAACCAAATTCAAGTCGGAAACAAGTTAAGATTATCCTAAAGTACATGTTCACTCACATGGTTTTGCATCAACAATTCAAACACTTTAACATCACCAATATTTCTTCAAGATGTAGCAATTCATGATAGACATAGCAATGTAGTACTTACGAGAAATAGATGAAGAATAAAAGAGTAATTACGTGATTGAATCCTTTGGAGATGTTCTTGTGAATTGAAAGAGCAAAAAGAAAAATTTTAAGATGGTTTGGAGTGGATGTGCGGCGCCTTTAGGTCAAGTTTCAATGTGTTTATGTTTCAAGAATAAGTCCCCTTTATATAGGAAAAGAATGGGTCGGGTTTTGACCCATTTAAAATCGGTTTTGGAGACAAAAAGGGACCATAGGCGGCACCTTTAGCTTTGCCTATGCATGGTATAGGCGCCGCCTAATGCAAAGCATAAGCTAGCATAGACGGCGCCTAGTGTAATGCATAAAGGGACCATAGGCGGCGCCTAGTGCATGGCATATGAGATACTGAGACCAAATGCTTTAGCATAGGCGGCGCCTATGCCATAGCATACCTGAGCATGGGCGGCGCCTATGTCTTTGCACACTAGATTCCGAGACCTTCAGCTATAGTATAGGTTTTGCATTGTTCGTGGCCTAGTTTTACCGAGGCCTAGCCTTGCTCGATGCCTATTTTGTCATGAGCAATGCTCAATCCATAGCCTTATACATCTTTATTCCTAACTTACCACCTTTACCATGCAATACGTCCAAATCATTATTTGAAACCAATCTCCTCGTTGAATACCTCTTGCATCTATATTTGCTCAAAACCAATGAAAACGATTAGTACGATGGGTTGCCTCCCACCAAGCGCCTTGGTTTTGGTCGTGGCACGACTCTTATTTTTGGATTTTCTTTTATCAAAAGCAAAACAAGTACTTCGAACGAAAGAAAGACAAAAACGATAAACTACAAACGATAAACGGTGGGTTGCCTCCCATCTAGCGCCTTATTTATTGTTGTGGCTCGACATAGTTACCTCGAGTACTTAGACTTTGTCGAGATAAGTGATGGCCAGATAATTCATCGAGTCAAGAGGACCGATATAAGGTTTAACACGTTGGCCATTCACCTTGAAGACAACACCATTATTGTCTTCCAATTCAACTACTCCAGACGAGTAGACTTGGAGAACTTTGTATGGACCAGACCACTTAGACTTTAACTTACCTAGGAAGAGCTTCAATCTTGAGTTTAAGAGAAGTACCATATCATCCTTTTGGAAGTTTCGTCGAACAATCTGCTGATCATGATACTTTTTCATCCGCTCCTTGTATAGGTCTAACCTTTCATATGCATGGAGACGGAACTCATCTAATTCGTTCAGCTGCTCCAACCTCAGATTCATTGCATCATCCCAATTCAAGTTCAATTGCTTCAATGCCTTATGCTCGAGCTCGATGGGTAAGTGACAAGCCTTCCCATAAAGTAGTTGATAAGGAGACATGCCAATGGGTGTTTTGAACGCAGTCCTATACGCCCATAGTGCATCATCTAGCTTCCGAGACCAATCCTTCCTATTAGCATTGACCGTCTTCGCAAGGATTTGCTTGATCTCCCGATTGGAAACCTCTACTTGTCCACTAGTTTGTGGGTGACAAGGCGTGGCTACCTTATGTTGTTTGACACCATACTTGGCCAACACGGATTTGAATAGCTTATTGCAAAAGTGAGATCCTCCATCACTTATGATAGTACGTGGTACTCCAAAGCAAGAGAAGATATTCCTCTTTAAGAACGCTACAACACGCTATCCTTCATTGTCAGCCAACGCTACAGCTTCAACCCATTTTGAGACGTAATCTACAGCAACTAAGATGTACTTCATTCCAAACGAATTCACGAATGGACCCATGAAATCAATACTCCATACATCAAAGAGTTCTACCTCAAGAATTTTTGACATGGGCATCTCATGGTGTTTTGAAATAGCACCTTGACGCTGGCATTGGTCGCACCTTCCAACATAGTCATAGGTATCTCTAAATATCGAAGGCCAATAGTAACCACTTTGCAATACTTTTCTTGCCGTCCGATTGCCTGCATGATGTCCTCCAACTTGGGAAGTGTGGCATGCTTCCAAAATATTAGGCACCTCTACATGGGATATACATCGTCGAATAATACCATCCGTACATCGTCAAAACAAATATGGTTCATCCCAATAGTAGTGTTGTACGTCATGCATAAACTTCCTCCTTTGGTGGTAAGATAAATTGGCAGGTATCACATTACTCACCATGAAATTTGCAAAGTCGGCATACCATGGTAATTTTTCCATTGTTGTCACTAATATCTCCTCGTCAGGGAATGCATCATCAATCTGAATTTTAGGTTGCGCCACATGCTCATTCTCGAGTCTAGATAGGTGGTCGGCCACTTGGTTCTCGCAACCTCTTCTATCTTTGACCTCGAAATAGAACTCTTGCAGCAGCAATACCCATCGAATTAATCTTGGTTTTGCATCCTTCTTTGTCATTATATACCTAAGAGCTGCATGGTCTGTATGAACGATCACCTTAGTACCCAATAGATAGGCACGAAACTTCTCAAACGCATACACAACTGCTAGGAGCTCTTGTTCTATCACAGTGTAGTTCCTTTGGGCTTCATTTAGGACCTTACTTGCATAGTAGATAGGATGAAATAATTTCTCCTTTCTCTGACCAAGCACAGCTCCAACGGCTACACCATTAGCATCACACATGACTTCGAACGGGAGAGACCAATCTGGTGCTACCATGATAGGGGCTTCAATGAGTTTTACTTTGAGGCATTCGAATGCCTGTAAGCAATCTTCATTAAAGTCAAACTTTGCATCTTTCTCCAAGAGTTTGCACAATGGACTAGCAATTTTGGAGAAGTCTTTGATGAACCGACGATAGAAACCTGCATGGCCAAGAAAACTACGAACTCCCTTCACCGAAATTGGAGGCGGTAGCTTCTCAATAACCTATATTTTTGCTCGATCAACCTCAATCCCTCTTTTGGAGATCTTGTGCCCAAGAACAATACCTTCTTTTACCATGAAATGGCACTTCTCCCAATTTAGCACTAGGTTGAATTCTACACATCTTTGCAATGCCATGCTTAGGTTTGCCAAGCACGCTTCAAAAGACTCACCAACAACTGAAAAATCATCCATGAATACCTCCAAAGTATCTTCAACCATATCAGAAAAAATAGACATCATACAGCGTTGAAAGGTGGCTGGTGCGTTACATAACCCGAATGGCATACGTTTGAAGGCAAACGTACCATATGGGCTTGTAAACGTTGTCTTCTCTTGGTCTTCGAGGGCAATACAAATCTGATTGTAGCCTGAATAACCGTCCAAGAAACAAAACCATCCTTTCCCTGCTAATCGATCTAGCATTTGGTCCATGAATGGCATTGGGAAGTGATCTTTGAGTGTCCAAGAATTCAGCTTTCGGTAGTCCATGCATACTCTCCATCCAGTGATGGATCTGAGTGGAATAAGATCATTCTTCACATTTGCGACCACCGTCATACCTCCTTTCTTGGGAACACATTGTACTGGGCTTACCCATGTACTATCAGAGATTGGATATACAACTCCTGCGTCTAACCACTTGATAATTTCTTTCTTCACCACTTCTTGCATAGGTGGGTTTAGACACCTTTGATGCTCAATGGTGGGTGTGTAATTTTCTTGAAGCTGAAATTTATGTGTACAAATCCCAGGTGGAATACCAATAATATCCGCAATGGTCCATCCAATGGCTCTAATGTACTTCCGTAAAATAGCAATGAGAGCTGCAACTTGTTGCTCACCCAAATCTGCTGCTATAATGACTGGAAGTGTGTTTCCGCTTCCTAAGAATGCGTACTTTAGATGACTTGGCAGCTTCTTCAATTCTAATGTGGGTGGCTCTTCAATAGATGGCTTAGCTGGTGGTGTGGGTCGATTCTTGAGATCAAGGTCCAGCTTCTTGGGAGCATAGCAATATGTCCCTAATCCCAATAGAGCACAACAAACTTCTTCACAATTTTCAGCATCCTCATCCTCTCCATTCATGAGCACAACCGCCAAAGGGTCATCAATAATTTGCTCTTCTTCAAGTAATTCTTTCTTATCATCAAAGAAAACATCAGCCACCAAAAATACACTCAGATCTTTGGGTTGCTTCATTGATTTTCATACATCAAAGCGAACAACTTCGTCATTTATTCGGAATGAAAGCTCATTGGCTCTCAAATCAATGAGCACACTTCCTGTAACAAGGAAAGGGCGCCCCAAGATTATGGGAACTTCTGAGTCTGCCTCACAATCCAAAATAACAAAGTCTGCCAGAAAGATGAATGAAGAAACCTTTACCAATACATCACATAGAATACCAACTGGTCGTTTTACCGACCTATCCGCCATGACGAGCCTCATATTGGTTGGAGTAGGATCACCCAAACCCAACTTCTTGTAGATTGATAATGGTATAAAATTGATGCTGGCTCCTAAGTCACATAATGCTTTGGCAAAATTCAAAGATCCAATGGTGCAAGGAATAGTGAAAGCTCCGGGGTCGGCTTTCTTCTGAACTATTGATCGAGTAGCGATTGCACTACAATGATGCACATCTTCTTTCAACTCATAGCTTGCTGCCCGCTTCTTTGTCAAAATATCCTTCATAAATTTCGCATACCCAGGCATTTGTTCAAGTGCCTCCACCAATGGAACATTAATGGTCAGCTGCTTTAACATAGTCATGAATTTGCTGAACTTCGTGTCATCCGCCACCTTCTTCAATCTTTGGGGAAAAGGTGGTGTTGGGTATGGAATTGTTCTCTCCATGGCTTTCTTATCCTCTTGCTTCCGTTTTTCCATTTTTTCAGGCTGCACGTCACTGGGTGTGACATCCTTGACGTCTTCCGCGGACTCCTCTCCTATTGCATTGTCATCCAAGTCCGCAGCTTCGTCAACCACTTGCTTGCCTTTTGCTGAAGTTTCCAGCACCTTACCACTTCTGGTAGTGATGGCCATGCATGACCCATCATTCCTTGGGTTTTGCACAGTATCGCTAGGTAGAGTGCCGGCCTTTCTTTGATTGAGTTCTGCTGAAAGTTGGCTCAATTGCTGCTCTATTTGCTTGATTGAAGTGGAATATGAATCAACTAATTGTTTCATGGAGGACAAATCATTAATTACCTTCGTTACTCCCGCGCTCATTTCTTCCACTCCTTTCAATAATTTAGCCATCATGTCTTCCATACTTCCAGAATTAGATGTGGTGGTGTCACGTCTACCAGGGGGAACGTACAAACCACTCTTTTTATTCTTGTTCTTCCAACTACCTTGGTCCTTGTTTCCAGATTTATCATTATAGTTCCGACCTTGGTTTCCTTGGGTATTCCCATGGAAACCCCCCTAATTGTTCAAGTAGTTGGCCTCCTCTTCCGAATCAGATTCGTCTCTTCCTTTTGACGCAATAGCTTTCACTTTTTCGGTCTTCCCTGATAATAAATGCTTTGTAAGAAGATCCATTTGTGTTTTCATATGCACCATATCTTGATCACGATCCTCTTGTCTACGCCTTTGTTCTGCAGTCATGCCAATAGATATAGTAGAGCTTGCTACCTCAGAATCCCTGGTATGCCAAGCTCTACTTTGCTTCGTCATACGATCTAGCATATTGCTTGCTTGACCAAAGGTGAGGTCCATAAAAGTTCCTCCAGCTGCATTATCCACCACTGGTTTAGTTATTGAATTCAAGGCTCTGTATAATATCTCTATTAGGTGAACATTAGTCATGTGATGGTTTGGGCATCTCGCTAGCTTTGTCTTGAACCTCTCCCATGTTTCATGAAGAGCTTCAGTAGGAAACTGACGAAAGTTGCTGATTTCATCTCGCAATTGTGCTCTTTTAGATGGCGGAAAAAATCTTTCTAGGAAAGCGTCTCTCAATTGCCTCCAATTTGTAATAGAATCAGGAGTCAACCCATTTAACCATAGAGTTGCCTCCCCAGACAGAGACAATGGGAATAGACGTAATCGAATTGCATTCTGACCAACACCAGGATTGTCAAACGACTTGCATGTAGAAATAAAGTTGATGAGATCCATATTCGGATCATTGCCTGCTAGTCCACCAAATAATCCCTTGAGTTGCAATAACTGAATCATGGTGCTTGTGATGTTGAACTTGGCTCCGGGCGCTAATGGTGGAGGAATTATGGCTCCAGTGGCTCCGGCACCACCAAGATCATCATCATCATCGTCGAAAGCTGGTTGCATGGGTTGGCGATCATACCTAAACTGAGCTTGTCAACCTCTTCGGTTGGCAGGTGTTATGATTTCAGCATCACGCCTTGGGTTTAGTAACTCATCGTCACCTAAATCCTCATTGTCAGGATTTGTTGCTCGCCCAGGGTTATCAATGTTTTGCTATTGAACTTGGGTGGCAGCAAGAGCAGCCAATCTCGCCTGTTCTTGTTGAGCGGCCATCCTTTCAATTTCCGTTTGTGCCTCCATTCTGCCAATTCGTTATGGTTCAGGATTGATAGGTAATAATGGTTGACCAGAACTTCGAGTATGGGGCATGTATTGAATAAAAACCTGCAGTAAACAAAAACAACAACTAAAAGTAAAAGTACAAGAATCTTTGACCAAAGGGTCTAGTAATTATCACAAACTTGATTGACACTTGTATTCCCCGGCAACGACACCAATTTTTGATAACGCTTAATCTACAGCTCTCGTGGGAGTGTACAGCGGTCGTTAGCAAATATAGAACCCAACTGGGTTGGGTATCGATCCCACAGGGAATAGCTTGGTCAACAAGTAAGCAAGGATTACTAGACTTTTAGTGCAAGTCTCATAAAAAGGGGGGATTGTAATGTGTAACCACAATATTAAAGTAAAAACTGAAAATAGCAACGTAAAAAGAAAGAATGTTTAGTAGGTTGTAAAACAATGAGAATAGAAGCGTTAGGGTTATGTCCACCTTCTGAGTTATACGTCTCTATTGGCTATAAGTGTGTTGAATCCAGACATGCATGTGCTTATAGAGAATTGTATTCGATGGTAAATCAAGGCGTTTTTTGACCTATTCGAGGATTATTTAACTTTAACTCTTTCGAGCTTAAAGCGTGTCTAACGGTACGAATTCTCCAAGAGGTTAATCCAGTTACGACAATAACTTTTTAATAGGGGATGGGACCCTACTACCTTGACACTATCTCTTTTCCAGACAAATAACCTTTCTTTCGAACAAGTTAAATGTTATACTGGCGTATTCTTGCGTTTGCAACCACAAAGAATTTAGATTAAGATGAAGAGAATAATGATATAAGCAGCCTACGTGTCACGAACTCACAAACTCACAGCAATAGATAGTATCTCATTCGGTTTCCATAACCCCAACAGAGATGTTTAGTTACCCATGAATGCGAAGGAGCTCACGGTTGACATTGTTATTATACCACAATACTGATTAATTTCGTGTAGCACAGGTGGTAGGCGTTTAGGTGTGAATTCCTAGGAAAAGTAACGATTCTCTTGTTGCGAAATTTAAGAATAGATGA
This sequence comes from Capsicum baccatum var. pendulum, assembly GCA_030864225.1. Taxonomy (NCBI): domain Eukaryota; kingdom Viridiplantae; phylum Streptophyta; class Magnoliopsida; order Solanales; family Solanaceae; genus Capsicum; species Capsicum baccatum. The sequence continues at coordinate 154,201,745 of CM061551.1, read as the reverse complement.
ATAGAAGAAGAAAGATAGAATTAATGGAAAGATTAGAATTGTTGGAAGAGTAGAAAAGATTAATAGTTGAAGAATGAATATGGATCAATAAAAATCTCTAGCATGATAGGGTATTTATAATACTCATATCCTAATCCTACTAAGCTAATGAAATACTTAATCAAATCCTACTAAGCTAATAAAATACTTAACCCAATTGTACTAGGTTAATGTAACATTATCCAAATCCAAATAGACTAATTAAATACTTAACCCAATTGTACTAGGTTAATGTATTATTATCCTAATCCAAATAAGTTACTGCAAGTCCCCAAAGTCTTCAGAAATGTTGTTTTAGCCCGGGATAGATTTTCCATGCATCACTTTTGGTCCTTAGGCATCCAAGTTTCCTTTTCTCCTTCTGTGAAGCTTTCTTTGGCGTCAAGTAATCCATAAAATGCTGAATTCTGCATCATTTACACCTGAAACTTTGCTAATCATGTTCGTTAGCTCACTTACAGGAAAAAAGGACTAAAAGTGCATGAAATATATAATTTGTTCTCGAAATATGGCACAAATTTGGGCAGAATATATTGATATAGGCGCGTAATATCGCCTATCATCACCCGGTTCATCTGATAATTCTTATTTCTTCGTGCAAGGTTAGTTGGAAATCGATGGTTTGAGGTTTTGAATTTGAGATCTTGGGTTGTTTTTTGAGTTTATAGGTTATTTGTCGTGAGGCTTTGTCGTGGTTTTTTCGAATCTGTCCGGGGGAATTCAATATCGAGTTTGTAGTTGTTGGCTATCACGGTTCAAATTGAGAGTTTTGGATTCGACTTTGTTGTTTGATCACATATTTTGACACAATAAAAGCTTCAATCGAGGTCCAACTCTACACTTTCTCTTATCTATTTTATTATTTGGGATGTTTAGTATTTCAATTTGGATGTTCGTGTGTTGTTTCATATTTGTTGGTGATGAACGTATGTTTTCTTGTTTGGTGATAGTCTGTTATTTTGATATGGACTCGTTGTTTAATTTTGTTGAAAAGTGATTGTGGTTCGTTGAAGTAGAAATGGTGAATTGTGAAAACTTAGTATAAATATAAAATTTGTGGATGGGAATCGAAAAATTGATAAAAGTGAATATTATGAGCGGGTAGGCAAACGTAGGCCAGGTTGGAGAAATTTAGGAATAAGTGTTTTGTGGAATATTGGAATGTGCGTGTGAATATCTCTTTCTAGATTATCGTGTTTAATTCAGATGTATTTGTTTAGTCGGGGAATGCCCCGAGATCACTTGTACTTATTCATCGAGGAATGCCCCGACGTATCATGTTGGCGGAAAATGATCGTGATGAAGGCCCGTGGCGTCGGGTAAGGCATTGGAGCTTAGTCTAGTTTTAGTTTAGACTAGGATTTATATTTTCGTATTTTTTTTCTATTTTTTGGATTGTATAATTGGACTGGGCTTTACATTTTTGGACTGCTTTGTTTTGTTTATTGTTTGATTATTTTGCATTCTTTTGTGTGATTTATACAGTTCATAATGCCAAAAATAGTCGATACACTCTACCGAGCGACCGTGGTTGAACCACGGGATCGAGGGGTGCCTAACACCTTCCCCTCGATCAACAAAATTCCTTAGCTGGAATCTCTGTTCGCAAACCAGTTTAAGAGTCAAATGGTTTTTAAAAGGATTTTTCAAAGGTGACTTGGCACACCGAATTATGCCAAGTGGTGACTATGAATAAAAAATGTAAATAATTCTTTTCCAAAATAAATTTTCATTTCTTGTCACTTAAATAATAAAACCCTTTCGAACTTTAAAATATACATTTTTTGGAGTACGTTAAAAAGGGGTGTGACAGCTTCTGGCGACTTTGCTGGGGATCTATGACAAGTTTTCAGAATTCGAACTATTGTTGGAGTCGTATCGGCTTTGTTTGGCATTACGAGTGTATAAGCATTGTTTGTGATTTTGTTTGTGTTATTGTTTTCACTTTTGTGCGTTTTGTGCTCTTTGTTTATAGTATTTATCCTATGTGTTACCGCTTTTATATCTGTCATCATGAGTCCACACCCCCCGCCTTCTTTCTGCAACAAGTCCGTAGTACACGTGTTGTACACAACCTCTAGTTGAGTCACCCTTATTTTAGGGTGGAGCCGTCGGTGTTATGGAGTAGGTGGAAAGCAAAGCAGCCACTATCGAACATACGCTCCCCCGAACAACCTTGTTAGTAAACCACAACGTAGGTCAGTCTTTAGGTCATGCTTATGTGCATCATACGGAGACCTAGCGGAACCCACATGGCCCATTGTAGGAGACTCCCCTCTAAAACATCCCTACGTGCTAACTGTTGTATTTTTAAGGGTAACGTGGTCATTTGACGGACTGATTTTTGGAATAAACAAAAAACAAAAACAATAATCAAAAAAAAATTGTTAGGAGTAAGGTGCGTAGGCAAAAACGAAATTTTTTTTAGAAAAAGTGAGTCGAAAAGAATGAAAAAAAGAAGAAGAGGAATTTCGTAGTTTATTTTAGAATTCTTTATGGCTTTTGTTTTTCACAATCCAAAAACTCAAAAAGATTTTTTTTTACGTTTTGCATTTGTCTTTTCAAAATACCGTAAAAGCGAAAAAAAAAGTTTTGTTTGCCTTTTCTACTTATTTGTCAAAAAGAAAAATACCAAAAAGATTTTTTCCTTCATAATTGGTGGTGTCAGTCTTAGCTGAAAATTCAAAAGTTTTTTTTCGTTTGTTTTTGGTAGTGTCTCCTAAGTTAGGGTCAATTTATTAGTTAATTGTTAATTGTCCAATCTGGATGAACTACGCACCCCTGATTCTCCTCTTTCGGGATGTGAGATACGTAGGCAGCCTATTGTTCGTTCAGGGATCTTATTTAAAAAATCCAAAAAAAAAATATAAATAAATTTCTTCACTTTATTTAGAGTAGATATTTCATACATATCTTGAAAAGAGAAAAAAAGTTTTTCCTGAATAGGCTTTTTCCTGAATAGGCGTAGATTTCATTTTGTACAGAAATCTAAAAATTCAAAAAAAATTTCTTCACTTTTCACTTAGAGTAGGTGTTTCATATACATCTGTAAAAGAAAACTACAAAAAGATTTTTCTTTAATAGTTTCAAGTTTCATTTTCCTATGAAATTCAAAATCAAAACCCCAAAAGATTTCTTTGGTAATCATAGTTTCCATTTTTGTATAAGGATGTTAAGCCTGAAAATGCCAAAGATGTTCGTCAATTCTTTTGATAAATTGTTATTTTTCTTTTCTTCTTAAAGTTTCAAGAAAAAAAAAAGAAGTTTTATTGGCCATTTTGGCAAGGCCCGAACTACGCAAGATCTGATTCATGTACAATACGATGCGTAGGCAACCCACTTTTGGGTTCAATCTAATCATTTTGTTTTGTTGTTTTACATTATTTTTCCTCTTTTAAAGAAAAACAAAATCCATAAAGAATGATAAAATAAAGGTAGATAACGAGAGAAAAGAAAAGAGCAGAGATTGATACGGAAAAAAGAGAAAAGAGAGGGAAAACAATAATAATTAGTGTAGATAAAAATGGTGTAGATAAAAATCAGGATGATGTTAAAATGATCTCGCTACCCTCAAAAGTTGGTAGAAATGAGCATGAATTTAGGGCAATTTTATCAATGTGATTCCCATGTTTGTTGTGTGCCCTAATCCTAACGGATGTCGTCTTTGATAAGCATGTTCTTTCAGATAACAGTGGTAGGTTTGCAGCACTCTGGCTAGTCACCCATACTTCACCAGATCCAAAGCAAAGCTCGCTATGGCTCGCTCTACTCCTACTGAGTCACCTGAGCACGCGCTAGGATTCACTCCGCGACATTATTATCCTGGCAGTTCTGGTGTGCCTTTCGCAACTCCCCAATCAAGACCCGCTGCTGATAACGCTCAATCTATAGCTCTCTTAGGAGTGTAAAACGGTCGCTAGCAAATATTGAACCCAACAGGGTTGGTTATCGATCCCTAAGGGAATAACTTGGTCAACAAGTAAGCAGAATTACTAGACTTTTTAGTGCAAGTTTCGTAATGAGGGGGGATTGTAATGTGTAACCAAAACAATAAAGTAAAAGCTGAAAGTAGCAAAGTAAAAAGAAAAGAATGTTTCGTAGGTTGTGAAACAATGAGAATTGAAGCGTTGGGGTTATGTCCACATCCTGAGTTATATGTCTCTATTGACTATGAGTATGTAGAATTCCGACATGCATGTGCTTATAGAGAATTGTATTCGGTGGTAAATCCAGGCGTCTTTCGACCTATTCGAGGATTATTTCACTTTAACTCTTTCGAGCTTAAAGCGTGTCTAACGGTATAAATTCTCCAAGAGGTTAATCCAGTTACGACACTAACTGTTTAGTAGGGAATTTTAGGGGGTGACCCTACTACCTTGACATTATCTCTTTTTTAGACAAATAACCTTTCTTTCGAACAAGTTAAGTGTTATACTGGAGTATTCTTGCGTTTGTAACCACAAAGAATGTAGATTAAGATGAAGAGATTAATGATATAAGCATCATACGTGTCACAAAATCACAAACTCACAGCAATAGATAGTATCTCAGTTGGCTTCCATAACCCCAACAGAGAAGTTTAGTTACCCATGAGTGCGAAGGAGATCACGATTGACATTGTTGTTATACAACAAGATTGATTAATTTCGTGTAGCACAAGTGGTAGGCGTTAGGCGTGAATTTCCTAGGCAACGTAACGTTTCTCTTGTTGCGGAAATTAAGAATTGAATAGATGAATAGAAGAAGAAAAATAGAATTAATGGAAAGATTAGAAGAGTTGTAATTGATGGAAGAAGAATGTATTAGAAGATGTCTTTTTGATGTGAAGAATGCATAAAAATCCCTAGCATGATAGGGTATTTATAATACCCATATCCTAATCCTACTAAGCTAATGAAATACTTAACCAAATCCTATTAAACAAATGAAATACTTAACCCAATTGTACTAGGTTAATGTAATATTCTCCTAATCCAAATAAACAAATTAAATACTTCACCCAATTGTACTAGGTTAATGTATCATTATCCAAATCCAAATAAGTTACTGCAAGTCCCTAAAGTCTTCAGAAATGTTGTTTTAGCCCGGGACAGTTTTTCCATGTATCACTTTTGGTCCTTTAGGCGTTCAAGCTCCCTTTCCTTCCTTCGTGAGTTTCTTTGGCGTCAAGTAAGCCATAAAATTCTTATTTCTGCATCAATTATACCTGAAACTTTGCTAATCATGTTCGTTAGCTTACTTACAGGAAAAAGGACTAAAAGTGCATGAAATATATACTTTGTTCTCAAAACATGGCATAAATATGGGCAAAATATATTGATATAGGCGTGTAAATTCTCCTATCATCAACACCCCACACTTGAAGCTTTTTTCGTCCTCGAACAAAATATCATGTCCGTCTAAACATCAACTTAGGGTTTTCACAGCAACAACACAAAACATTCATCAAGACAAGCACTACAATTATCAACAAACAGTAGTTTTCCGATCATTAGTAGAAACCATTTAACCTCTAGCATAGACTCGTGATGGTGGTCAACTCATATTCAAAAGTTAAGGCACAAACAATCATGTACAACTATCCAAAACTCATCAACCATGCGTGTCTCACAATATATTACCCATAATCACTCACAAGTATAGCATCTTTTTCAAACATGGGTATCAACAAATCCTTGCTCTCACTCTCACAAAGAATTCATATGTAGCAACTGATGACCATAGGCTTGCCCTTAGTGTAATACTCCACTAGATGTCAGAATGCTAAGCTTAGGATCAAGTAGGTCTTTTGATGGTTGTAATGTAGGCTAAGGGACGGGTAGGACTATTTTCGCCAGAAATAGTGACTAAGTTCCTAAGCACTTTAATACATCACATTGTATCATTGACATTTTTTTTCTTTCAACCTTTCTTCTTTCTTTTATTCTACCACCCTTGTTCTCCTCTTTTGTTTTTCAATTTTAAGAACAACTCACTTTTCAGCTTTCTTTTCCTTTTTCTTTTCACAACATACCTCTTATGATAGCACTTTCTTTTTCATAACACATTCAAGCACCATTACAATTTAAAGCATCATACTCACCCAATTTCCTCTTATGTTGTCACGTGACTTTTTTTTTAATTTAAAGCACTTAGGAATTTGGATTAAATTACGATCTTGAAAAAAATGGATTAGGCTTACATACGAGGTTGTCAAAGAAATAGGCTAAAGGCTCAAAAGAGTTTAACTAGGATGATGTCCATGGGTAGGTAAAACATGTATAGGTTGCCAAAGAAATACCTAAATCATCTCCTAAACTTACACTCCTTATTTTCGCTTTGCATACATACCAGGCAAGTTCTAGCATCAGCCACAAACATAGAATATACTATTATCTCACACACACAAGGCACATGGTCGACTTGATTGGAAGTAATATAGACTCTCGACCCAACAAGTGAAAGAATTGAACCACAAAATATCACATAATGAGTCACAATTAGAGCCTAAACGTCTCAATAGTCATAATTGTAGCACATACTCTTGTTATAATCTCATGTTGCCTATTGGAATTATTTCATGCGAAGCTAAGAAAATTATTCCTAAAAAACGACACAAAAATAAAACAAAGTAAATAGAGTAAACAAACATAGATGCGATAGAGAAGTATAGCATGCGATACCGCCACCCCACACTTATACGGGACACTGCCCTCAGTGGAAAATAAATACGAAGAACCTGGTCAGTCGGACTCTTCCTCAATGTCGGGGGTCATACCCCCTTCGTCGGAATCATCATAAGAGTCGTCGTCAGAGTTCTCCTCCTCGTCGGAGTCTGGCAAGCGTCGATCGTCATTGGTCGGCACATCATCGTCTAGAGGTTCCTCAAAGTATACACCCACTCCACACATCTCCCGTGCATGCATGTTCATTGGATAATCATGGTCCAGCTGTTAGAGCTCTTCAGCAGTTGGAACACGACCTCCACTCATCATTGTGAAGCGTGTCATGCCATAAAGATGACAGAAGAAACTCTCATCACGAGCATGTCTCTCCGCAGTAGTAAGGTTGACACCATGAGTTGTTTCAGCATCTTTGACCTTGGTGAGGTCAAACTTCTTCGGGTTATGTGGGAGTTTGTGATCAGCTGGTTCCTCTTCGATATCCTCCTTCTGCAAGAGTGCTGTCAACAGATTACCAAAAGTGAAGTGGGACCTTTTGTGGAGTCTGGCCTTCCGCATTGTAGAGCGAATGATTGCCCCAAAATTGATAGGGACATTCGTCATCAAAGCATAGACCAAACACACTCTATCTCTTGATATCTTGGTGTATTGAGTCCCAGGAATAAGTCATGAGTTGACAATACGCAACCAGATTCGTGCTTCCCTATTAAATGGAGCATAGGGGAAGGTGTTGTGTCGTCCGGTGTCTCGGTGTCTGCCCCACCTTGCCATCGATCTACTTCCACAAAGTGTGTGTCGTATTGCTCTATAAGGAGGCCTGCTGTACAGCTCCTTGAATGGTGTTGGGTCGACCGAAGGTAAACTAAGAACTGAGTTGAGCAAATCCGCATTGAGCTGTAACACTTGGCCCCGAATCTTGACTTCATTGCCTGTGGTTTTTGGCGACTAGTTGGCGTAGAACTCCCTTGTCAAATCAAGATTACATTCTCCAATGTCGCGGAATATGAAATCTAGTTTCAACGCCATTATTTTTGCCAACATACGCGGCTCTTTCTACGCTATGGTATCCTTGTTGATCAAGTCGACGTGAACATATTTTCGTTCCTTGTTGTTCTTGTACCATTCTTTGGCTTCCTCCTCAAGAACCCATTTTATTCCAAACATTCGTCGGGGTAGTTGCATTGAGGATGATTTTCCTTGTTCCTTGCGACCTCTCTTCTTGCCCTTTTGGGAAGTGGTAGCCTTATCTTGTCACGCTTTAGCTGCCATTGTTCCTGAGATTTAAACAGTATTCATGTTAGCATCAACTCAAAGGAAACAATCTATACACAAGCCATCGGGGTACCACCCCACACTTAGGTTCGTTAATACCAAATAGTGAAGTGGATTCATACATTTTAGGAACTATGTTCCGACAAGAAAATAAGCGATGTATCACTACTTGCAGCCATTGCACTACTTTCATGTTAGGTATAACAACACTACTACGTAGGGGTTACATTATGGTATAGTTACTTGCAACAATCACAACCTCCTAAGTCGGTAGTCAACTATAGGTCTTATCCCGATGAACGGGATAGTCTAATATGTAAGTATCCAAGTATCAAACATAAGCAATTGTCATAACCCTAGCAATTCCGCAAATAGTATAACAATGCTATTAAAACCAAATTGAAGGCGGAAACAAGTCAAGATTATCCTAACATATATGTTCACGCACATGGTTTTGTGTCAACAATCAAAACACATTAACATCACCAATAATCTTTCAAGATGTAGCAATTCATAATAGGCATAGCAACGTAGTACTTACGAGAAATAGATGAAGAATAAAAGAGTACTTCCGTGATTGAAGCCTTTGGAGATGGTCTTGTGAATTGGAAGAGCAAAAAGAAAAATTTTGAGATGATTTGGAGAGAGTATGCGGCGCCTTTAGGTCTATTTCTAATGTGGTTCTGTTTCAAGACCAAGTCCCCTTTATATAGGAAAAGAATGGGTCAGGTTTTGACCCATTTACAAACGGTTTTAGAGACAAAAATGCCCTATATGCGGTGCATAATGCTTGGCATAGTCATAGTATAGGCGGCGCATAGTGTATGGAATTTAGGGACATATGCAGCGCATAGGTCATGGCATTTAGGAACATATGTGGCGCATAGGTCATGGCATTTAGGGACCTATGCGCCGCATAGTGTATAGCATTTGAGATACTGAGACCTAATGGTATAGCATAGGCGGCGCATAGTGTATAGCACACTTAAGAATGGGCGGCGCATAGTGTATAGCACACTAGATTCCGAGACCTTGGGCTATAGGATAGGTTGTGCAATATTCGTGGCCTAGTTTTACCTAGGTCTAGCCTTCCTCGATGCCTATTTTGGCATGAGCAATGCTCAATCCATAGCCTTATGCATCCTTATACCTAACTTACCACCTTTTCCATCTAATACGTCCAAATCGTCATTTGAAACCAATCTCCTCGTTGAATACTTCTCGCACCTATATTTGCCCAAAACCAATGAAAACGATTAGTACGATGGGTTGCCTCCCACCAAGCGCCTTAGTTTTGGTCGTGGCACGACTTATTTTTGGATTTTCTCTTACCAAAAGCAAAACAAGTAATAGATCAAAAGAAAGACAAAACGATAAACGAAAAACGATAAAACAATAAAACGATGGGTCGCCTCCCATCTAGCGCCTTATTTATTGTCATGGCTCGACATAGTTTCCTCGAGTACTTAGACTTCGTCAAGGTAAGTGATAGCCATATAATTCATCGAGTCAAGAGGACCGATATAAGGTTTAACACGTTGGCCATTCACTTTGAAGACAACACCATTATTGTCTTCCAATTCGACTACTCCAGATGAGTAGACTTGGATATCTTTGTATAGACCAGACCACTTAGACTTTAACTTACCTGGGAAGAGCTTCAATCTGAAGTTGAAGAGAAGTACCATATCACCCCTTTGGAAGTATCGTCGAACAATCCGCTGATAATGATACTTTTTCATCCGCTCCTTGTATAGGTCTGATCTTTCATATGCATGGAGACGGAATTCATCTAATTCGTTCAGCTGCTCCAACCTCAGATGCTTAGCATCATCCCAATTCAAATTCAATTGCTTCAATTCCCACAATGCCTTATGCTCGAGCTCGATGGGTAAGTGACAAGCCTTCCCATAAACTAGTTGATAAGGAGACATGCCAATGGGTGTTTTGAATGCAGTCCTGTACGCCCATAGTGCATCATCAAGCTTCCTAGACCAATCCTTCCTATTTGCATTAACCGTCTTCGCAAGGATTTTCTTGATCTCCCGATTGGAAACTTCTACTTGTCCACTAGTTTGGGGATGATAAGGCGTAGCTACCTGATGTTGCTTGACACCATACTTGGCCAAAGCGGATTTGAATAGCTTGTTGCAAAAGTGAGATCCTCCATCACTTATGATAGTACGTGGTACTCCAAAGAGAGAGAAGATATTCTTCTTTAAGAACGCTACAACACACTTCCCTTCATTGTTGGCCAACGCTACAGCTTCCATCCATTTCAAAAAATAATCTACAGCAACCAAGATGTACTTCATTCCAAACGAATTCACGAATGGACCCATGAAATCAATACCCCACACATCAAAGAATTCTACCTCAAGAATTTTAGACATGGGCATCTCATGGTGTTTTGAAATAGCACCTTGACATTGGCATTGGTTGCACCTTCTAACATAGTCGTAGGCATCTCTAAATATCGAAGGCCAATAATAACCACTTTGCAAAACTTTTCTTGCCGTCCGATTGCCTGCGTGATGTCCTCCAACTTGGGAAGTGTGGCATTTTTCCAATATAGTAGGCACTTCTTCATGAGATATACATTGTCGAATGATACCATCCGCGCATCTTCGAAACAAATAAGGTTCATCCCAATAGTAGTACTGTATGTCATGCATAAACTTCCTCCTTTGGTGGTAAGATAAATTGGCAGGTATCACATTACTCACTACGAAATTTGCAAAGTCGGCATACCATGGTAGTTCCTCCATTGTTGTCACTAATATCCCTTCGTCCAGGAATGCATCATCAATCTGATTTTTAGGTTGCGCCACATGTTCATTCTCAAGTCGAGATAAGTGATCGGCCACTTGGTTCTCGCAACCTCTTCTATCTTTGACCTCAAAATAGAACTCTTGTAGCAGCAACACCCATTGAATTAACCTTGGTTTTGAATCCTTCTTTGTCATGAGATACCTAAGAGCTGCATGGTCTGTATGAATGATCACCTTAGAACCTAATAGATAGGCACGAAACTTCTCAAACGCGTACACAACTGCTAGGAGCTCTTATTCAGTAATAGTGTAGTTCCTTTGGGCTTCATTTAGGACCTTACTCACATAGTAGATAGGATGAAATAATTTCTCCTTTCTTTGTCCAAGTACAGCTCCAATGGCTACACCACTAGCATCACACATGACTTCGAACGGGAGAGACCAATCTGGTGCTACCATGATAGGGGCTTCAATGAGTTTTCCTTTGAGGCATTCGAATGCCTTTAAGCAATCTTCATTAAAGTCAAACTTCACATCCTTCTCCAATAGTTTGCACAATGGACTAGCAATTTTGGAGAAATCTTTGATGAACCGACGATAGAAACCTGCATGGCCGAGAAAACTACGAACTCCCTTCACCGAAATTGGAGGTGGTAGCTTCTCAATAACCTCTATTTTTGCTCGATCAACCTCAATCCCTCTTTTGGAGATCTTGTGCCCAAGAACGATTCCTTATTTTACCATGAAGTGGCACTTTTCCCAATTCAGCACAAGGTTGAATTCTACACATCTTTGCAATGCCATGCTCAAGTTTTCCAAGCACGACTCAAAAGATTCACCAACAACTGAAAAATTATCCATAAATACCTCCAAAGTGTCCTGAACCATATCAGAGAAAATGGACATCATACAGCGTTGAAAGGTGGCTGATGCATTACATAACCCGAATGGCATACATTTGAAGGCAAACGTACCATATGGGCATGTAAATGTTGTCTTCTCTTGGTCTTCGGGGGCAATACAAATCTGATTGTAGCCTGAATAACCGTCCAAGAAGCAAAACCATCCTTTCCCCGCTAATCGATCTAGCATTTGGTCCATGAATGGCATGGGGAAGTGATCTTTAAGTGTCCAAGAATTCAACTTTCGGTAGTCCATGCATACTCTCCATCCAGTGACGGGTCTGAGTGGAATAAGCTCGTTCTTTGTATTCACGACCACCGTCATACCTCCTTTCTTGGGAACACATTGTACCGGGCTTACCCATGTACTATCCGAGATAGGATACACAACTCCTGTGTCTAACCACTTGATAATTTCTTTGTTCACCACTTCTTGCATAGGTGGGTTTAGACGTCTTTGATGCTCAATGGTGGGTGTGCAATTTTCTTGAAGCTGAATTTTATGTGTGCAAATCCCAGGTAGAATACCAATAATATCCGCAATGGTCCATCCAATGGCTCTAATATACTTGCGTAAGATAGCAATAAGAGCTGCAACTTGTTGCTCACCCAAATCGGCTGCCACAATGACTGGAAGAGTATTTCTGCTTCCTAAGAAGGCGTACTTCAAATGACTTGGCAGCTCCTTTAATTCTAACGTGGGTGGCTCTTCAATAGATGGCTTAGCTGGTGGTGCGGGTTGATTCTTGAGATCAAGATCCAGCTTCTTGGGAGCATAGCGATATGTCCCTAATCCCGATAGAGCACAAGTAGCTTCTTCCGAATTTTCAGCATCCTCATTCTCTCCATTCATGAGCACAACCGCCAAAGGATCATCGATACTTTGCTCCTCTTCAAGTAATTCTTTCTCATCATCAAAGAAAACATCAGCCACCAAAAATACACTTAGATCTTTGGGCTGCTTCATTGATTTGCACACATCAAAGCGAACCACTTCGTCATTTATTCGGAATGAAAGCTCATTGGCTCTCAAATCAATGAGCACAATTCCTGTAGCAAGGAAAGGGCGCCCCAAGAGTATGGGAACTTCTGAGTCTGCCTCACAATACAAAATAACAAAGTCTGCCGGAAAGATGAATGAATAAACCTTTACCAATTGATGATAGGAGAATTTACGCGCCTATATCAATATATTTTGCCCATATTTGTGCCATGTTTTGGGAACAAACTATATATTTTATGTACTTTTAGTCCTTTTTCCTATAAGTGAGCTAACGAACATGATTAGCAAAGTTTCAAGTATAAATGATGCAAAAATCAGCATTTTATGGCTTACTTGACTCCAAAGAAAGCTCACGAAGGAAGGACCGTAAGATTGGATGCCTAAAGGACCAAAAACGTTGCATGGAAAATCTGTCCCGGGCTAAAACAACATTTCTGAAGACTTTGGGGACTTGCAGTAACTTAGTTGGATTTGGACAATGATACAATAACCTAGTACAATTGGGTTAAGTATTTCATTAGTTTATTTGGATTTGGATAATGTTACATTAACCTAGTACAATTGGGTTAAGTATTTCATTAACTTAGTAGGATTTGGTTAGATATTTCATTAGCTTAGTAGAATTAGGATATGGGAATTATAAATACCCTATCATGCTAGATATTTTTATTCATTCCTCCCTTAGTGGAGAGATTCATTCACAATTCATTCTCCTTCTTACAAATTCATCAATTCTACAACTCTTCTAATCTTCCCATTAATTCTATTTTTCTTCTATTCATCTATTCTTAAATTCCGCAACAAGAGAATTGTTACTTTTGCCTAGGAATTCATGCCTAAACGCCTACCACTTGTGCTACACGAAATTAATCAATCTTGTGGTATAACAACAATGTCAATCGTGATCTCCTTCGCACTCATGGGTAACTAAACTTCTCTGTTGGGGTTATGGAAGCCAACTGAGATACTATCTATTACTGTGAGTTTGTGATTTTGTGACACGTATGATGCTTATATCATTATTCTCTTCATCTTAATCTACATTCTTTGTGGTTGCAAACACAAGAATACGCCAGTATAACATTTAACTTGTTCGAAAGAAAGGTTATTTGTCTGGAAAAGAGATAATGTCAAGGTAGTAGGGTCACACCCTAAATTCCCTACTAAACAGTTAGTGTCGTAACTGGATTAACCTCTTGGAGAATTTGTAACGTTAGACACGCTTTAAGCTCGAAAGAGTTAAAGTGAAATAATCCTCGAATAGGTCGATAGACGCCTGGATTTACCATCGAATACAATTCTCTATAAGCACATATATGTCGAAATTCTACACACTCATAGTCAATAGAGACGTATAACTCAGGAGGTGGACATAACCCCAACGCCTCAATTCTCATTGTTTCACTACCTACTAAACATTCTTTCTTTTTACTTTGCTATTTTAAGCTTTTGCTTCAATATTTTGGTTACTTTACATGCACTACAAAACTCCCCCCTTTTTACGAGACTTGCACTAAAAGTCTAGTGATTTTACTTACTTGTTGGCCAAGCTATTCCCTGTGGGATCGACACCCAACCCAGGTTGGGTTCTATATTTGCTAACGACCGCTTTACACTCCCACGAGAGCTGTAGATTGAGCATTATCAAAAATTGGTGCCGTTGCCGGGGAATACGAGTGTCAATCAAGTTTGTAATAATTACTAGACCCTTTGGTCAAAGATTCTCGTACTTTTACTTTCATTTTTTGTTTTTGTTTACTGCAGGTTTTTATTCAGTGCATGCCCCATACTAGAAGTTCTGGTCAACCGTTATTACCTATCAATCCTGAACCACAACGCATTGGAAGAATGGAAGCACAAGCAGAAATCGAAAGGATGGCTGCTCAACAGAAACAAGCAAGATTGGCTGCCCTTGCCGCTGCCCAGGTTCAACAACAAAACATTGATAACCCTGCACGAGCAACAAATCCCGACGATGAGGATTTAGGTGATGACGAGTTACTAAACCCTAGGCGTGATGCTGAAATTATAACACCTGCCAACCGAAGAGGTCGACAAGCTCGGTTTAGGTATGATCGCCAACCTATGCAGCCAGCTTTTGATGATGATGATGATGATCTTGATGGTGCCGGAGCCACTGGGGCCATAATTCCACCACCATTAGAGCCCGGAGCTAAGTTCAACATCACTAGCACCATGATTCAGTTATTGCAACTCAAGGGATTATTTGGTGGACTAGCAGGCGATGATCCGAATATGCATCTCATCAACTTTATTTCTATATGCAAGTCATTTGACAATCCTATTATTGGTCAGAATGCAATTCGATTACGTCTATTTCCATTGTCTATGTCTGGGGAGGCAATACTATGGTTGAATGGGATGACTCCTGATTCTATTACAAATTGGAGTCAATTGAGAGATGCTTTCCTAGAAAGATTCTTTCCGCCATCCAAGAGGGCGCAATTGAGGGATGAAATCAGCAACTTTCGTCAGCTTCCCACTGAAGCTCTTCATGAAACATGGGAGAGGTTCAAGACAAAGCTAGTGAGGTGCCCAAACCATCACATGACCAATGTTCACCTAATGGAGATCTTGTATAGAGCCTTGAATTCAATAACTAAACCAGTGGTGGATAATGCAGCTGGAGGATCTTTCATGGACCTCACCTTTGGTTTGGCAAGTAATATGCTAGATCGTATGACGAAACAAAGTAGAGCTTGGAGTCCCACCTTGTCTATTGGCATGACCACAGACCAAAGAACAAGAGAAGAAGAACGTGATCAGGATATGGCGCACTTGAAAACACAAATGGATCTTCTTACAAAGCATTTATTGTCAGGGAAGACCAAAAAAGTGAAAGCTATTGCGTCAAAAGGAAGAGACAAATCTGATTTGGAAGAGGAGGCCAACTACTTGAACAATCAGGGGGGTTTCTGCGGGAATGCCCAAGGAAACCAAGGTCGGAACTATTATGATAAATCTGGAAACAAAGACCAAGGTAGTTGGAAAAAAAAGAATGAAAAGAGTGGTTTGTACGTTCCCCCTGGTAGACGTGACACCACCACATCTAATTCTGGAGGCATGGAAGACATGATGGCTAAAATCTTAAAAGGAGTGGAAGCAACAAACGCGGGAGTAACGGAGGTAGTTAATGATTTGTCCTCTATGAAACAATTAGTTGATTCTCATTCCACTTCAATCAAGCAAATAGAGCAGCAATTGAGCCAACTTTTAGCAGCACTCAATCAAAGAAAGGCCGGCACTTTACCTAGTGATACTGTGCAAAACCCAAGAAATGAGGGGTCATGCATGGCCATCACTACCAGAAGTGGTAAGGTGCTGGAAACTTCAGCAAAAGGCAAGCAAGTGGTTGACGAGGTTGCGGACCTAGATGACAATGCAAAAGGAGAAGATGCCACAGCACCTACTCCTGATGTCAAGGACGCCTTACCCAGTGCTGTGCAACCTGAAAAATCTGAAAAACGGAAGCAAGTGGAGAAGAAAACCGTGGAGAGAACACTTCCATACCCACCACCACCTTTTCCCCAACGATTGAAGAAGGTGGAGGATGACACGAAGTTCAGCAAATTCATGACTATGTTAAAGCAGCTGACCATTAAAGTTCCATTGGTTGAGGCACTTGAACAAATGCCTGGGTATGCGAAATTTATGACGGATCTTTTGACTAAGAAGCGGGCAGCAAGTTATGAGTTGAGAGAAGATGTGCATCATTGTAGTGCAATTGCTACCCGGTCGATAGTTCAGAAGAAGGCCGACCCTGGAGCTTTCACTATTCCTTGTACCGTTGGATCTTTGAATTTTGCCAAAGCATTATGTGACTTGGGAGCCAGCATCAATTTGATGCCATTATCGATCTACAAGAAGCTGGGGTTGGGTGATCCTACTCCAACCAATATGAGGCTCGTCATGGCGGACAGGTCGGTAAAATGACCTGTTGGTATTCTATGTGATGTATTGGTAAAAGTCTCTTCATTCATATTTCTGGAAGACTTTGTTATCTTGGATTGTGAAGCAGACTCAGAAGTTCTCATAATCTTGGGGCGCCCTTTCCTTGCTACAGGAAGCGTGCTCATTGATTTGAGAGCCAATGAGCTTTCATTCTGAATAAATGACGAAGTGGTTCGCTTTGATGTTTGCAAATCAATGAAGCAACCCAAAGAACTAAGTGTATTTTCGGTGGCTGATGTTTTCTTTGATGATGAGAAAGAATTACTTGAAGAAGAGCAAATTATTGATGACCCTTTGGCGGTTGTGCTCATGAATGGAGAGAATGAGGAAGCTGAAAATTCTGAAAAAGCTACTTGTGCTCTATCGGGATTAGGGAAATATCGCTATGCTCCCAAAAAGTTGGATCTTGATCTCAAGAATCGACCCATACCACCAGCTAAGCCATCTATTGAAGATCCACCCACGTTAGAATTGATGGAGCTGCCAAGTCATTTGAAGTACACATTCTTAGGAAGCAGAAACACACTTCCAGTTATTGTAGCAGCCGATTTGGGTGAGCAACAAGTTGCAGCTCTTATTGCTATTCTACGCAAGTATATTAGAGCCATTGGATGGACCATTGCGGATATTATTGGTATTCCACCTGGGATTTGGACACATAAAATTCAGCTTCAAGAAAATTGCACACCCACCATTGAACATCAAAGACGTCTAAACCCACCTATGCAAGAAGTGGTGAAGAAAGAAATTATCAAGTGGTTTAACGCTGGGGTTGTGTATCCTATCTCTGATAGTACATGGGTAAGCCCGGTACAATGTGTTCCCAAGAAAGGAGGCATGACGGTGGTCGCGAATGCAAAGAATGAGCTTATTCCACTCAGAACCGTCACTGGATGGAGAGTATGCATGGACTACCAAAAGCTGAATTCTTGGACACTTAAAGATCACTTCCCAATGCCCTTCATGGACCAAATGATAGATCAATTAGCGGGGAAAGGATGGTTTTGTTTCCTTGATGGTTATTCAGGCTACAATCAGATTTGTATTGCTCCCGAAGACCAAGAGAAGACAACATTTACATGCCCATATGGTACGTTTGCCTTCAAACGTATGCCATTCGGGTTATGTAATGCACCAGCCACCTTTCAACGTTGTATGATGTCTATTTTTTGTGATATGGTCGAGGATACTTTGGAGGTATTTATGGACAACTTTTCAGTTGTTGGTGAGTCTTTTGAAGTGTGTTTGGCAAACTTGAGCATGGCATTGCAAAGATGTGTAGAGTTCAACCTTGTGCTGAATTGGGAGAAGTGCCACTTCATGGTAAAAGAAGGAATCGTTCTTGGGCACAAGATCTCCGCAAGAGGAATAGAGGTTGATCGAGCAAAAATAGAGGTTATTAAGAAGCTACTACCTCCAATTTCAGTGAAGGGAGTTCGTAGTTTTCTCGGCCATGCAGGTTTCTATCGTCAGTTCATCAAAGACTTCTCCAAAATTGCTAGTCCATTGTGCAAACTCTTGGAGAAAGATGTGAAGTTCGACTTAAATGAAGATTGCCTAAAGGCATTCGAACGCCTCAAAGGAAAACTCATTGAAGCCCTTATCATGGTAGCATCAGATTGGTCTCTCCCGTTCGAAGTCATGTGTGATGTTAGTGGTGTAGCCGTTGGTGCTGTTCTCGGTCAGAGAAAGGAGAAACTGTTTCATCCTATCTACTATGCGAGTAAGGTTCTAAATGAAGCCCAAAGGAACTACACTGTTACTGAACAAGAGCTCCTAGCGGTGGTGTATGCATTTGAGAAGTTTTGTGCCTATCTATTGGGTACTAAGGTGATCATTCATACAGACCATGCAGCTCTTAGGTATCTCATGACAAAGAAGGATGCAAAACCAAGGTTAATTCGATGGGTGTTGCTGCTACAAGAGTTCGATTTTGAGGTCAAAGATAGACAAGGTTGCGAGAACCAAGTGGCCGATCACCTATCTCAACTTAAGAATGAACATGTGGCGCAACCTGAAAATCAAATTGATGATGCATTCCCGGACGAAGAGATATTAGTGACAACAATGGAGGAACTACCATGGTATGCCGACTTTGCAAATTTCGTGGCGAGTAATGTGATACCTGCCAATTTATCTTACCACCAAAGGAGGAAGTTTATGCATGACGTAAAGCACTACTATTGGGATGAACCTTATTTGTTTCGACGATGCACGGATGGTATCATTCGACGATGTATATCTCATAAAGAAGTGCCTACTATATTGGAAGCATGCCACACTTCCTAAGTTGGAGGACATCACGCAAGCAATCGGACGACAAGAAAAGTTTTGCAAAGTGGTTATTATTGGCCTTCGATATTTAGAGATACCTACGACTATGTTAGAAGATGCGACCAATGCCAACGTCAAGGTGCTATTTCAAAACACCATGAAATGCCCATGTCCAAAATTCTTGAGGTAGAACTCTTTGATGTGTGGGGTATTGATTTCATGGGTCCATTCGTGAATTCGTTTAGAATGAAGTACATCTTGGTTGCTGTAGATTATGTTTCAAAATGGGTAGAAGCTGTAGCTTTGGCCGACAATGAAGGGAAGCGTGTTGTAGCGTTCTTAAAGAAGAATATCTTCTCTCGATTTGGAGTACCACGTACTATCATAAGTGATGGAGGATCTCACTTTTTCAACAAACTATTCAAATCAGTTTTGGCCAAGTATGGTGTCAAGAAACATAAGGTAGCTACGCCTTATCATCCCCAAACTAGTGGACAAGTAGAAGTTTCCAATCGGGAGATCAACCAAATCCTTGCGAAGAAGGTCAATGCAAATAGGAAGGATTGGTCTAGGAAGCTAGACGATGCACTATGGGCGTATAGGACTGCGTTCAAAATGCCCATTGGCATGTCTCCTTATCAACTAGTTTATGGGAAGGCTTGTCACTTACCCATCGAGCTTGAGCATAAGGCATTATGGGCATTGAAGAAATTGAATTTGAATTGGGATGATGTTATGAATCTGAGGTTGGAGCAGTTGAACGAATTAGATGAATTCCGTCTCTATGCATATGAAAGGACAGACCTATACAAGGAGAGGATGAAAAAGTATCATGATCAGCGGATTGTTCGACGAAACTTCCAAAGGGGTGATATGGTACTTCTCTTCAACTCCAGATTGAAGCTCTTCCCAGGTAAGTTAAAATCTAAGTGGTCTGGTCCATACAAAGTTATCCAAGTCTACTCGTCTGGAGTAGTCGAATTGGAAGACAATAATGGCATTGTCTTCAAAGTGAATGGCCAACGTGTTAAACCTTATATCGGTCTTCCTGACTCGATGAATTATATGGCCATCACCTATCTCGACGAAGTCTAAGTACTCGAGGAAACTATGTCGAGCCACAACAATAAATAAGGCGCTAGATGGGAGGCAACCCATCGTTTCATCGTTTTTTCATTTTTCATTTTGTCTTTCTTTCATTCTAGTACTTGTTATGCTTTTGATAAATGAAAATCCAAAAATAAGAGTCGTGCCACGACAAAAACTAAGGTGCTTGGTGGGAGGCAACCCATCGTACTAATTGTTTTCATTGTTTTTGAGCAAATATAGGTGCAAGAGGTATTCAACGAGGAAGATTGATTTCAAATGACGATTTGGACGTATTGTATGGTAAAGGTGGTACGTTAGGTATAAGGGTGCGTAAGGCTTCGGATTGAGCATTGCTCATGCCAAAATAGGCGTCGAGAAAGGCTATGCCTAGGTGAAACTAGGCCACCAACATTGCAAAACCTATACTATAGCCTAAGGTCTCGGAATCTAGTGTGCTATACACTATGCGCCGCCTATCCTTAAGAGTGCTATACACTATGTGCCGCCTATGCTATAGCATTAGGTCTCAGTATCTAATATGCTATAGACTATGCGGCGCATGTGTCCCTAAATGCCATAGACTATGCGCCGCATATGTCCCTAAATGCCATGGACTATGCGCCGCATATGTCATGCCTATGCCAAGCATTATGCGCCACATATAGGCTATTTTTGTCTCCAAAACCGTTTGGAAATGGGTCAAAACCCGACCCATTCTCTTCCTATATAAAGGGGACTTGGTCTTGAAACATAAGCACATTGCAAAGTGACCTAAAGGCGCCGCATATTCATCCAAATCCTCTCAAAATTTTCTTTTTGCTCTTCCAATTCACAAAATCATCTCCAAAAGCTTCAATCAAGTAAGTACTCTCTTATTCTTCATTTATTTCTCGTAAGTACTACGTCTCTATGTCTATTATGACTTTCTACATCTTGAAAGAATATTGGTGATGTTAATGAGTTTGGATTGTTGATACAAACCATGTGAGTAAACATATACGTTAGGATAATCTTGACTTGTTTCCGACTTGAATTTGGTTTTAATAGAATTATTATACTATTTGCGGAATTTCTATGGTTATGAAAATTGGTTAAGTCTGATACTTGGATACTTACATGTTAGACTATCCCGTTCATCGGGATAAGACCTATAATTAACTACTGACTTAGGAGGTTGTGATTGTTGAAAGTAACTATACCATGATGTAACCCCTACGTAGTAGTGTTGTTATGCCTAACATGAAAGTAGTGCAATGGCTGCAAATAGTGATACATCGCTGATTTTCTTGTCGGAACATAGTTCCTAAAACATATGAATTCACTTCACTGTTTCGTATTAACGAACCTAAGTGTGGGGTGGTACCCCTATGGCTTTTGTACACATTGTTTCCTTTGAGTTGATGCTAACATGAATATTGTTTAAGTCTCAGGATAAATGGCACCTAAAGCGCTACAAGATAAGGCTACCATTTCCCAAAAGGGCAAGAAGAGAGGTCGTAAGGACCAAGGAGAATCATCCTCAACACAACTACCACGCCACATGTATGGATTCAAATGGGTTCTTGAGGAGGAAGCCAAAGAATGGTACAGAAACAATAAAGAAAGAAAATATGTTCACGTTGACTTAATCAACAAGGATACTTAAGCAAAGAAGGAGCCGCGGATGTTGGCGAAAATAATGGCATCGAAGCTGGATTTCATCTTCCGCGACATGGGAGAGTGTAATCTTGATGTTACAAGGTAATTTTATGCCAACTGGTCTCCGAAAACCACGGGCAATGAAATCAAGATTCGGGGCCAAGTGTTACAGCTCAACGCGGATTGGATCAATTCCTTTCTTGGCTTACCTTCGGTCGACCCAGCACCATTCAAAGAGCTGTACAGCAGGCCTCCTTATAGAGCAATACGACACACACTTTGTGGAAGTGGATCGATGGCAAGGTGAGGCAGACATAAAGACACCGGACGACACAACACCTTCCCCTATGCACCACTGAATAGGGAAGCAAGAATCTGGATGCGTATTGTCAACTCATGCCTTATTCCTGGGACTCAATACACCAAGATATCAAGAGATAGAGTGTGTTTGGTCTATGCTTTGATGAAAAATGTCCCTATCAACTTTGGGGCAATCATTCGCTCTACAATGCGGAAAGCCAGACTCCACAAAAGGTCCCACTTCACTTTTGGTAATCTGTTGACAGCACTCTTGCGGAAGGAGGATATCGAAGAGGAATCAGCTGATCAAAAACTCCCACATAACCCAAAGAAGGTTGACCTCACCAAGGTCAAAGATGCTGAAACAACTCATGGTGTCAACCTTACTACTGCGGAGAGACATTCTCGTGATGAGAGTTTCTTCCATCATCTTTATGGCATGACACGCTTCACAATGATGAGTGGAGGTCGTATTCCAACTGCTGAAGAGCTCCACCAGCTGGACCATGACTACCCAATGAACATGCATGCACGGGAGATGTGTGGAGTGGGAGTATACTTTGAGGAACCTTTAGACGATGACGTGCCGACCGATGACGATCGATGCTTTCCAGACTCCGATGAGGAGGAGAACTCTGACGACGACTCTTATGATGATTCCGACGAAGGGGGTATGACCCCCAACATTGAGGAAGAGTCCGACTGACTAGGTTCTTCGTATTCATTTTCCACTGAGGGCAGTGTCCCGTTTAAGTGTGGGGTGGCGGTATCGCATGCTATACTTCTCTATTTGCATCTATATTTGTTTACTGTGTTTTACTGTGTTTTTGTTTCGTGTTTTTGTTGTTTCATCTTTTAGTTTTTTTATTTTTTTATTTTTTTTAGCTTCACATAAAATATTTCTAATAGGAAGCATGAGATTATAACAAGAGTATGTGCTACAATTATGACTGTTGAGACACTTAGGCTCTAGTTGTGACTCATCATGAGATATTGTGTGGTTCAATTCCTTCAATTGTTGGGTCGAGAGTCTATATTACTTCCAATAAAGTTGACCATGTGCCTTGTGTGTGTGAGATAATAGTATATTCTATGTTTGTGGCTGATGCTAGAACTTGCCCGGTATGTATGCAAAGCGAAAATAAGGAGTGTAAGTTTAGGAGATGATCTAGGCACTTCTTTGGCAACCTATACTTGTTTACCTACCCTTGGACATCATCCTAGTTAAACCCTTTTGAGCCTTTAACCTATTTCTTTGACAACCTTGTATGTAAGCCTAATCCACTTTTTCAAGACCATAATTTGATCCAAATTCCTAAGTACTTTAAAGTGAAAAAGTCATGTGACAACATAAGAGGAAATTGGGTGAGTATGATGCTTTAAATTGTAATGGTGCTTGAATGTGTTATGAAAAAGAAAGTGCTATCATAAGAGGTATGTTGTGAAAAGAAAGTTGAAAAGTGAGTTATGCTTAAAAATTGAAAAACAAAAGAGGAGAACAAGGGTGGAAGAATAAAAGAAAGAAAGGGTTGAAAGAAAAAAGTGTAAAGGATACAATGTGATGTATTAAAGTGCTTAGGAACTTAGTCACTATTTCTGGCCAAAATAGCTGATCCTACCCGTCCCTTAGCCTACATTACAACCATCAAAAGATCTACTTTATCCTAATCTTAAAATTCTGACATTTAGTGGAGTATTACACTAAGGGCAAGCCTATGGTCATCAGTTGCTGCATATGAATTCTTTGTGAGAGTGAGAGCAAGGATATTTTGATACCCATGTTTGAAAAATATGCTATACTTGTGAGTGACTATGGGTAATATATTGTGAGACACACATGGTTGATGAGTTTTGGATAGCTGTATATGATTCTTTGTGCCTTAACTGTTGAATATAAGTTGACCACCATCACGAGTCTGTGTTGGAGGTTAAACTGTTTCTATTAATGATCGGAAAACTACTCTTTGTTGATAATTGTTGTGCTTGTCTTGATGAATATTTTGTGTTGTTGCTGTGAAACCCTAAGTTGATGTTTTGAGGGACATGATATTTTGTTCGAGGACGAACAAAGCTTCAAGTATGGGGTGTTGATGATATGCGAATTTACGCGCCTATATCAATATATTTTGCCCATATTTGTGCCATGTTTTGAGAACAAACTATATATTTTATGCACTTTTAGTCCTTTTTCCTATAAGTGAGCTAACGAACATGATTAGCAAAGTTTCAGGTATAAATGATGCAGAAATCAGCATTTTATGGCTTACTTGACGCCAAAGAAAGCTCACGAAGGAAGGAACGTAAGATTGGACGCCTAAAGGACCAAAAACGCTGCATGGAAAATCTGTCTCGGGCTAAAACAACATTTCTGAAGACTTTGGGGACCTGCAGTAACTTAGTTGGATTTGGACAATGATACATTAACTTAGTACAATTGGTTTAAGTATTTCATTAGTTTATTTGGATTTGGATAATGTTACATTAACCTAGTACAATTGGGTTAAGTATTTCATTAACTTAGTAGGATTTGGTTAGATATTTCATTAGCTTAGTAGAATTAGGATATGGGAATTATAAATACCCTATCATGCTAGAGATTTTTATTCATTCCTCCCTTAGTGGAGAGATTCATTCACAATTCATTCTCCTTCTTACAAATTCATCAACTCTACAACTCTTCTAATCTTCCCATTAATTCTATTTTTCTTCTATTCATCTATTCTTAAATTCCGCAACAAGAGAATTGTTACTTTTGCCTAGGAATTCACGCCTAAACGCCTACCACTTGTGCTACACGAAATTAATCAATCTTGTGGTATAACAACAATGTCAATCGTGATCTCCTTCGCACTCATGGGTAACTAAACTTCTCTGTTGGGGTTATGGAAGCCAACTGAGATACTATCTATTGCTGTGAGTTTGTGATTTTGTGACACGTATGATGCTTATATCATTATTCTCTTCATCTTAATCTACATTCTTTGTGGTTGCAAACACAAAAATACTCCAGTATAACATTTAACTTGTTCAAAAGAAAGGTTATTTGTCTGGAAAAGAGATAATGTCAAGGTAGTAGGGTCACACCCTAAATTCCCTACTAAACAGTTAGTGCCATAACTGGATTAACCTCTTGGAGAATTTGTACCGTTAGACATGCTTTAAGCTCGAAAGAGTTAAAGTGAAATAATCCTTGAATAGGTCGAAAGATGCCTGGATTTACCATCGAATACAATTCTCTATAAGCACATGCATGTCGGAATTCTACACACTCATAGTCAATAGAGACGTATAACTCAGGAGGTGGACATAACCCCAACGCCTCAATTCTCATTGTTTGACAACCTACTAAACATTCTTTCTTTTTACTTTGCTATTTTCAGCTTTTGCTTCAATATTTTGGTTACTTTACTTGCACTACAAAACTCCCCCCTTTTTACGAGACTTGCACTAAAAGTCTAGTGATTTTACTTACTTGTTGGCCAAGCTATTCCCTGTGGGATCGACACCTAACCCAGGTTGGGTTCTATATTTGCTAACGACCGCTTTACACTCCCACGAGAGCTATAGATTGAGCGTTATCACCAATACGTTACATAGAATACCAACAGGTCATTTTACCGACCTATCTGCCATGACGAGCCTCATATTGGTTGGAGTAGGATCACCCAACCCCAACTTCTTGTAGATCGATAATGGCATCAAATTGATGCTGGCTCCTAAGTCACATAATGCTTTGGCAAAATTCAAAGATCCAACGGTGCAAGGAATAGTGAAAGTTCCGGGGTCGACATTCTTCTGAACTATCGACCGGGTAGCAATTGCACTACAATGATGCACATCTTCTTTCAACTCATAACTTGCTGCCCGCTTCTTAGTCAAAAGATCCTTCATAAACTTCGCATACCCAGGCATTTGTTCAAGTGCCTCCACCAATGGAACATTAATGGTCAGCTGTTTCAACATAGTCATGAACTTGCTGAACTTTGTGTCATCCGCCACCTTTTTCAATATTTGGGGAAAAGGTGGTAGTGGGTATGGAAGTGTTCTTTCCACGGCTTTTTTCTCCTCTTGCTTCCGTTTTTTCACTTTTTCAGGCTGCACCGTGCTGGAGGTGGCGTCCTTGACGTCAGGAGTAGTGGCTGCGGTATCTTCTCCTTTAGCGTTGTCATCCATGTACGCAACTTCTTCAACCATTTGCTTGCCTTTTGCTGAAGTTTCCAGCACCTTACCACTTCTGGTAGTGATGGCCATGCATGACCCATCATTCCTTGGGTTTTGCACAGTATCTCTAGGTAAAGTGCCGGTTTTTCTTTGATTGAGTGCGGCTGACAGTTGGCTCAATTGCTGCTCTATTTGCTTGATAGAAGTGGAATGAGAATCAACTAGTTATTTCATGGAGGACAAATCATTAATTACCTCCATAACTCCTGCGCTCGTTGCTTCCACTCCTTTCAATAATTTAGCCATCATGTCTTCCATACTTCCAGAATTAGATGTGGTGGAGTCACATCTACCAGGGGGAACGTACAAACCACTCTTTTCAATCTTGTTTTTCCAACTACCTTGGTCTTTGTTTCCATATTTATCATAGTAGTTTCGACCTTGGTTTCCTTGGGTATTCCCACGGAAACCCCCCTGATTGTTTAAGTAGTTGGCCACTTCTTCCGAATCAGATTCGTCTCTTCCTTTTGACGCAATAACTTTCACTTTTTTAGTATTCCCTGTTAATAAATGCTTCGTAAGAAGATCCATTTGTGTTTTTAGATACGTCATATCTTGATCACGTTCTTCTTCTCTTCTTCTTTGGTCTGCAGTCAAGCCAATAGATAAAGTGAGGCTTGCTAACTCAGAATCCCTGGTATGCCAAGCTCTACTTTGCTTCGTCATACGATCTAGCATATTGCTTGCTTGACCAAAAGTGAGGTCCATAAAAGATCCTCCAGATGCGTTATCCACCACTGGCTTAGTTATTGAATTCAAGGCTCTATACAATATCTCCATTAGGTGAACATTGGTCATGTGATGGTTTGGGCATCTCGCTAGCTTTGTCTTGAACCTCTCCCATGTTTCATGAAGAGCTTCAGTGGGAAGCTGACGAAAGTTGCTGATTTCATCTCTCAATTTTGCCCTCTTGGATGGCGGAAAGAATCTTTCTAGGAAAGCGTCTCTCAATTGCCTCCAATTTGTAATTGAATTAGGAGTCAGCCCATTCAACCATAGTGTTTCCTCCCTAGACAGAGAGACAATGGAAATAAGCGTAATCGAATTGCATTCTGACCAACACCAGGATTGTCAAATGACTTGCATGTAGAAATAAAGTTTATAAGATGCATATTCGGATCATCGCCTTCCAGTCCACCAAATAATCCCTTGAGTTGCAATAACTGAATCATGGTGCTTGTGATGTTGAACTTGGCTCCGGGCGCTAATGGTGGTGGAATTATGGCTCCAGTGGCTCCGGCACCATCAAGATTATCATCATCGTCGTCAAACGTTGGTTGCATGGGTTGGCGATCATACCTAAATCGAGCCTGACGACCTCTTCTATTGGCAGGTGTTATGATTTCAGCATCACGCCTTGGGTTTAGTAACTCGTCATCACCTAAATCCTCATTGTCAGGATTTGTTGCTCGCCCAGGGTTATCAATGTTTTGTTGGTGTACTTGGGCGGCGGCAAGAGCAGCTAATCTCTCCTGTTCCTGTTGAGCAGCCATCATTTCGATTTCTACTTGTGCTTCCATTCTGCCAATACGTTGTGGTTCAGGATTGATAGGTAATAACGGTTGACCAGAACTTCGAGTATGGGGCATGCACTAAATAAGAACCTGCAGTAAACAAAAACAAAAACTGAAAGTAAAAGTATGAGAATCTTTGACCAAAGGTTCTAGTAATTATCACAAACTTGATTGACACTCGTATTCCGCGGCAACGGCGCAAATTTTTGATAACGCTCAATCTACAGCTCTCTTAGGAGTGTGAAGCGGTCGTTAGCAAATATAGAACCCAACAGGGTTGGGTATCGATCCCTAAGGGAATAGCTTGGTCAACAAGTAAGCAGAATTACTAGACTTTTTAGTGCAAGTCTCGTAATGAGGGGGGATTGTAATGTGTAACCAAAACAATAAAGTAAAAGCTGAAAATAGCAAAGTAAAAAGAAAGAATGTTTCGTAGGTTATGAAACAATGAGAATTAAAGCGTTGGGGTTATGTCCACCTCCTGAGTTATACGTCTCTATTGACTATGAGTATGTAGAATTCCGACATGCATGTGCTTATAGAGAATTGTATTCGGTGGTAAATCCAGGCGTCTTTCGACCTATTCGAGGATTATTTCACTTTAACTCTTTCGAGCTTAAAGCGTGTCTAACGGTACAAATTCTCCAAGAGGTTAATCCAGTTACGGCACTAACTGTTTAGTAGGGAATTTTAGGGGGTGACCCTACTACCTTGACATTATCTCTTTTCCAGACAAATAACCTTTCTTTTGAACAAGTTAATTGTTATACTGGCGTATTCTTGCGTTTGCAACCACAAAGAATGTAGATTAAGATGAAGAGAATAATGATATAAGCATCATACGTGTCACGAACTCACAAACTCACAGCAATAGATAGTATCTCAGTCGGCTTCCATAACCCCAATAGAGAAGTTTAGTTACCCATGATTGCGAAGGAGATCACGATTGACATTGTTGTTATACCACAAGATTGATTAATTTCATGTAGCACAAGTGGTAGGCGTTAGGCGTGAATTTCCTAGGCAACGTAAC
Organism: Capsicum baccatum var. pendulum; assembly: GCA_030864225.1. NCBI lineage: Eukaryota > Viridiplantae > Streptophyta > Magnoliopsida > Solanales > Solanaceae > Capsicum > Capsicum baccatum. Next base: position 154,173,055 of record CM061551.1, on the reverse strand, counting down.
GTTTCTCTTGTTGCGGAAATTAAGAATTGAATAGATGAATAGAAGAAGAAAAATAGAATTAATGGAAAGATTAGAAGAGTTGTAATTGATGGAAGAAGAATGTATTAGAAGATGTCTTTTTGAAGTGAAGAATGAATAAAAATCTCTAGCATGATAGGGTATTTATAATACCCATATCCTAATCCTACTAAGCTAATGAAATACTTAACCAAATCCTATTAAACAAATGAAATACTTAACCCAATTGTACTAGGTTAATGTAATATTCTCCTAATCCAAATAAACAAATGAAATACTTAACCCAATTGTACTAGGTTAATGTACCATTATCCAAATCCAAATAAGTTACTGCAAGTCCCCAAAGTCTTCAGAAATGTTGTTTTAGCCCGGGACAGATTTTCCATGTAGCACTTTTGGTCCTTTAGGCGTTCAAGCTCCCTTTCCTTCCTTCGTGAGCTTTCTTTGGCGTCAAGTAAGCCATAAAATGCTGATTTCTGCATCAATTATACCTGAAACTTTGCTAATCATATTCGTTAGCTTACTTACAGGAAAAAGGACTAAAAGTACATGAAATATATACTTTGTTCTCAAAACATGGCATAAATATGGGCAAAATATATTGATATAGGCATGTAAATTCGCCTATCATCAGCTGCTCAGCCAGCGCCACCAATCACACCGGTATTCGTGGCTCTACTACCACATGAAACACCCATATATGTTGTGTGTCCCACAATGAGGCTTCCCAGGTTTGCCAGTGAGCCAGTACTGAAGGTTTCAGATAGTCAGTATTATGCCCCGGAGCCTACTTTGCAAATTAATGAACCGTATGGGTACACTCAGCTGCCTGCATTTCCATTTGATACGGAGAAACCTGTCGCAGCAGAGGAACAGGATATCATAGCCCAGAAATTGAAAAGTTTAGAGCAGGTAATAAGGAATTTCCAAGGAATCAGAGATTATAGGAGTGTTTCCTATACAGATCTTTGTATGTTCCCAGACATCAATCTTCCCCTCAGTTTTAAGATGCCTAAGTTTGAGAAGTATGCAGGACACGGCGATCTCGTGGCGCACTTAAGACGTTATTGCAACTAGTTGAGGGCTGCAGGAGGAAAAGAAGAATTGTTTATGGCCTTCTTTGGCGAGAGTCTTTCAGATCTGGCCTCAGAATGGTTTATTGATCGAGATATCGATAAATGGAACAGATGGGATGATTTGGCTTCTAAATTCGTTCAACATTTTCAGTACAACATCGACTTGATTTCGGATGAAAAATCCTTGGTCAACATGAAGAAAAAGAGCACTGAAGGTTTTAGGGAATATGTGATAATGTGGCGTGAATAGGCCGCCAGGGTAAAGCCTCTAATGAAAGAAAGTAAGATGGTAGAAGTTTTCATTCAGGCGCTGGATGAGACCTATTTTCAATATTTACTTCTGGCAATGGGAAAGCAATTTATCGAAGTCCTCAAAATGGGGGAGATGATAGAGGACGGAATTAAAACCGGCTGAATAGTGAGTTTTGTCTCATTAAAAGCCACCACACAAGCGATTCAAGGTGGATATGGTACATTTGGAGGTAAAAAGAAGAAAGAGGATGTTGTGACTATCGTAGCTGGAACCCATTCCTATCCTAAAAGATCACCTCGCCCCTATCCCCAATCCCAAGCCCAAGTCTATGCCCAAGCTTCATATATTCCTCCTCACCATTACTACCCTCCATAAAACCCTTTATATTCCATTCCACCTTATCCCGAGTATAATAAGGAGAAGGCGGTCAAAAATCAATTCACATCTCTTGGGGAGTCATATGCTAGCTTGTTTGATAGGTTGAGAAAGTTGATGGTTTTAAGCCCAATTCAAGGAATGATTTCAAATCTACCACCGAGGAATCTCGATTATTCTTTAAGGTGTACGTACTGTTCTGATATGCCAGACCATGATATCGAGAAATGCTGGCATTTAAAGAGAGCTGTCCAAGATTTAATTGACACAAATTAGATGCTGGTCCAGGCCCTGGAGGGTCCAAACATTAACCAGAATCTACTGCTAACCCATGCTGAAGCCACTATATTAGAATTGATATATGATGGGAAAGAATCTTCGAGGGGTTATAAGTCTATTGTCAAGATACAGACCATTGAGGAGAAATCGGTGAATGTAGCGGAATATTTGAAAGCAATGTCATTGAGCCAGGAAGGAATGAGAGAACATAAAGCCCTAGAAAGCACAAAGAAACCCTTGATCACAGTACAAGGTGGCAGAAGGTATGTTGATTTAAGCCAGGATAAACCTAAGTTGACAGTGGTGGGAGCTCTGAGTCAGCCCATCTTGACGGTGAAAGGAGCACTGGCAGTGCCTATTGTCCTCAAACCGGTGACCCAACCTCTGATGGTTGATACGGAAAGAGTTCCCTAGAATTATGGACAGACTGTGATGACCTATCATGGGAAAGAAGTTGTTGAAGATGTAGATGAGGTAGGGGGTTTGACTAGGTCAGGAAGATGCTTTGTGCCTGAAAGCTTAAGAAAGTCCAAGACAACGGTGAGTGGACCGTCGTCTATCAAAAATCGTATCACTGAAGAAGAAGCCGAAGAATTTTTGAAAAAGATAAAGTTGCCAAAGTATTCAATATTAGACCAGTTGAAGAAAACCCCTGCTCAAATTTCCCTTTTATCTTTGTTGTTGCACTCCAAGGAGCATCGTGATGTTTTACTGAAGGTATTAAATGAAGCATATATTCCAAGGGAGATTACAATCAACCAACTTGAGAAAATGGTTGGAAAAATATTTGAGGTCAATCGGATCAGTTTTTTTGATGATGAATTGCCTGTTGAAGGTACAGGGCATAATCGGGGCCTTTATAGTACAGTGAAGTGTGAACATTTTTGCGTCACTCATGTTATGATTGATGGAGGTTTAGGTGCAAATATTTGCCCTATTTCTACTTTGCAAAATTTGAATATTGGTGCTGACAGGATCAGGCCCAACAATGTATGTGTTAGGGCTTTCGATGGTGCAAAATCAAATTCCATTGGAGAAATAGAACTAATGTTGACCATAGGTCCTGTTGAGTTCACCATAGAGTTTCAAGTGTTGAATGTAGAATCCTCTTACAATCTATTGTTGGGAAGGCCGTGGATCCACAAGGCCAAGGCGGTTGCATCTATATTACACCAAATGATTAAGTTTGAGCATGACAGGCAAGAAGTAGTTATTCATGGTGAAGGAGATTTGACAGCCTACGAAGATTCTCCCTTGTCTCTTATTGAAGCAAATAATGTAGAGGACACATTCATCTATCAAATTTTTAAACAGTGCCAGTGAGTCGTATCCCTGAATGGCAGGCTATACCAGGACCACAATTGTCTTCTGCTTCTATCATGATGGTGAGTGAACTTTGGAAATACGGATTTGAGCTAGGAAAGGGTTTGGAAGCATATCTGCACGGTATAGTTTATCCCATATGTCCGCATGAGAACGTGGGCACGTTTAGTCTGGGGTTTGAGCCTACGACTGAAGATTTGAAGAAAGCCAAGGGAAGGAAAAAGGAAACATGGTCACTCCCTCGCCCAATGCCACTACTTAGTGAATCATTTATTAAGAGCGGTGTCACGAAGCATATGGAATTTGAGGTTGAATTGGTTGATGAATTCCAGAACCTTTGTATTGAAGTTGATATGGTCGAAGTAGGAGAAGGTACCAGTATGACAGACGTGCAATTCATAGGTCCAGCTGTCCGACTCAATAATTGGGAAGTCACTCCTCTCCCCGTCAAGAGGGAGTTATGGTAGTTTATTTTGTTTTTCTTTCTGTTTATCTGAGTTATTTTAGGGTTTTAAGTTGGATTTTAGTTTGTTTATGTTATGTTGGCATCTGTTTTTAAACCCTTCTATATTTTATTTAATGAAATGCAATGTCCCTTTTGTTTTGTGTCTAATATATTTTTTTTTGTTTTCTTACACAGTTCTCTTTATGCTGATTCTAATGACATAACATGTATGCAGAATTTTCAGCCTGATCTTAAAATCCAAACTAATCAAGATGTAATGAAGCAGGATGGGGAATATGATGAAGAAAAAGCACTAGAAAAAATAAGCAAAGAGTTGGAAGACAAATCGAATCCTAATTTGAATGAGACTGAGCCAATAAATCTAGGGGATCAAGAAGAGGTTAGGGAAACTAAAATTAGTGTACATGCTTTGCCACGGCTAAAAAAGGGAATGATTCAAGCATTAATTGATTATAAGGATGTTTTTGCATGGTCTTATGATGATATGTCTGGTTTAAGTATTGAATTAGTGGATCACAAATTGCCAACTGATCCCGCATTCCCTCCTGTCAAAAAGAAGTTGAGGAAGTTTAAAACAGATGTAAGTATTAAAATTAAAGAGGAAATCATGAAACAACTTGAATCCAAAGTAATTCAAGTAGCTCGCTATCCCATGCGGTTATCCAATGTTGTTCCCGTACCAAAGAAAGATGGCAAAATTTGAGTATGCATTGATTACCGTGATTTGAACAGAGCAAGTTCGAAAGATGATTTTCCACTACCCAACATCCATATTTTGTTAGAAAACTGTGCCAAACACGAGGTTGCCTTTTTTGTGGATTGCTATGCCGGATATCACCAGATCATTATGGATGATGAAGATGCGGAGAAGACATCTTTTATCACACCATGGGGAACTTATTATTGAGTAATGCCGTTCAGTTTGAAGAATGCTAGAGCAACATATATGAGAGCCATGACCACTATGTTTCATGATATGATGCATAAGAATATTGAGGTCTACATGGATGATGTGATTATTAAGTCAAAAATTTAGGCTGACCATGTTAAAGATTTAAGAAAGTTCTTTGAAAGTCTTCACAGGTATAATGTCAAACGCAACCCGACCAAATGTGTATTTGAAGTTCCATCTGGAAAGTTGTTGGGGTTTGTAGTCAGCCATCGGGAATTGAATTGGACCCCACAAAAATCAAAGCCATTTAGGATTTTCCCCTGCCCAAGAATAGAATGGAGATAATGAGTTTGCTGGGTAGACTGAACTAGATTAGCAAGTTTATTGCTCAACTCACAACCACTTGTGAGCCCATATTCAAGTTGCTGAAAAAGAGTGATGCAGTAAAATGGACTGAAGAGTGTCAGGAAGTGTTCGATCGAATCAAAAGATATTTGTAAAATCTGCCGGTGCTGGTACCCCCAAAGCCTGGTAGGCCTTTGATCTTATATTTAGCAGTCATGGACAATTCTTTTGGTTGTGTCCTGGGTCAACATAATGTCATAGGCAAAAATGAGCAGGCTATTTATTATCTTAGCAAGAAGTTCACCGCATATGAGGCCAGGTATTCTCTTCTTGAAAGGACGTGTTGTGCCCTAAATTGGGTGGCACAGAAGTTGAAGAATTATCTCTCATCCTATACTACTTATCCCATCTTCTGCATGGATCCTTTGAAGTATATCTTTCAGAAGCCTATGCCGACGGGTCGATTGGTAAAGTGGTAAATATTGCTTACCGAGTTCGACATTGTATATGTGACTCGAACAACCATGAAAGCCCAAGCCTTGGCAGATCATCTTGCTGAGAATCCCATCAATGAAGAGTACGAGCCATTAATGACATATTTTCCTGATGAAGAAGTGTTGTGTGTCGATGAAGTTGTTATAGATGTTGATCCAGGTTAGAGTTTATTTTTCAATAGAGATGTCAATATGAAAGGAGTCAGAATAGGTGTCGTTCTTATCTCTGAATCAGGACAACATTTCTCGGTAAAAACACAACTTTGATTCTACTATAGTAACAATATGGCTGAGTATGAATCCTGCATTCTTGGTTTGAGGTTAGCAATTGATATGGCAGTCTAAGAATTATTGGTGTTAAGAGATTCAGATTTGCTCGTCCATCAAATTTAAGGCGATTAAGAGACGCAAAATTTGAAGCTCATCCCGTATCGACAATGCTTGCAGGAGCTATGTCAACGGTTTGTGTTAGTAAAATTTAGGCATATTTCCAAGGATTCGCAATGAAATTGCTGATGGTTTAGCCACTCGGTCTTCAATGCTCCAACATCCTGATAAATGCTATATCGATCCAGTGCATATACAGAGTTATGATCAGCATTCTTACTGTAATGCGGTTGAAGAAGAGCTTAATGGAGAACCTTGGTTATTGGATATCAAGCGGTACATTCAGTCAGGAGAATACCCAGCATATGCCACCAACGATCAAAAGAGGACTATTAGGCATTTGGCTAGTGGATTTTTCTTATGTAGGGGAATCTTGTATAAGAGAACCCCAGATCTCGGACTTTTGAGGTGTGCAGATGCAAAAGAAGCCTCGACAATCATGGTTGAAATACACTCTGGAGTATGCGGATCACACATGAACAATCATGTCTTATCAAAGAAGATTCTTCGAGCAGGTTATTACTGGCTTACTATGGAAAGGGATTCTATTCAATTTGTTTGAAAGTGTCATCAATATCAGGTACACAGTGATCTGATACGATCTCCTCCTATTGAGTTGCACGCAATGGCCGCTCTATGGTCGTTCGTGGCTTGGGGAATGGACATGATTGGACCTATTGAGCCGAAGGCATCAAATAGGCATAGATTTATTTTGGTTGCCATTGACTACTTCACAAAGTGGGTAGAGGCAGTAACTTTCAAGTCAGTGACAAAGAAGGCTATGGTAGATTTTGTCCATGCCAATTCCATTTGTACATTTGGAATTCCTAAGATGATCATTACAGACAGTGCTGCCAATCTCAATAGTCATTTGACGCAAGAAGTATGTCAACAGTTTAAGATCGCGAATCAAAATTCTACTCCATATCGCCCAAAGGCCAACGGTGTTGTAGAAGCCGCTAATAAGAATATAAAAAAGATACTGAGAAAAATGGTACAAGGGTCTAGACAGTGGCATGAAAAGTTGTCATTTGCATTGCTAGGTTATCGCACCACTGTTTGCACTTCAACAGGGGCAACTCCATATTTATTGGTGTGTGGGACAGAAGAAGTTATCCCTTCAGAAGTTGAAATTCCCTCTCTCCGAGTCATTGTAGAAGCAGAGATTGATGATGACGAATGGGTAAAAACCCGACTGGAATATTTGAGTTTGATTGAGGAAAAAAGGCTAACATCTGTGTGCCATGGCCAGTTGTATCAGAGGAGGATGGCTCGAGAGTATAACAAAAAGGTCCGTCCCAGGAATTTTGAAGTTGGTAAGTTGGTATTGAGATGTATCCTTCCTCACCAGGTTGAAGCGAAAGGCAAGTTCTCCCCTAACTGGCAGAGTCCCTTTGTTGTGAAGAAAGTGTTGCCCAATGGAGCCTTATATTTGACAGATATTGAAGGCAAAATGACAGAATAGCTATCAATGCTGATGGGGTCAAAAGATACTATGTATGATATTTTATCCGTTGTTTGATTTTATTGCATGTTTAGTACTTGCATTTTTTAAGATTGATATGATGAAGGCATTTTATTCTTCTATGCAAACATTGTGTCATCCCTTGATTACCCGTTTGAGCTTCATTTTTTTTTCTTTCATATCCCTCTTTTGGAATAAAAATAAAGTAAAAGATAAATGTCAAGGAAATGAGAATAAAAGAAAGATTTCAAAAAAAAAATCAAAAATCAAAATCAAATCAAAACAAAGAACAAGCTGATGGAACTACGTGCGACCTGATTCTCCTCTCTCGGGAGTGAGATACGTAGGTTGCCCTATTTCAGGCTCGGTCCAACCAAATAAAAATTTAAGATTCACCCAGTCAACAAAACTGGGGCATGAGTTAATGTGTTGTTTGAGTCGATTCCAAAAGTTGTAAGTCCTACCCCCACTTCAAGTATCATTTGAGCCTCTTACCATCTTTTCTAACCTTATCCAAAAGCCATGTTACAACCAAAGAAAGTCCTTCAGATCAATTTTTGATAATGTTAAGGCTAAGCATTCAATGGATATAATGATACATTGTAAAGTACCACTGGTCTCCCTCATCATAAGAAATCAGGAAAGAAATACAAAAATGAGAGAGTCTTATTAGAGAAAACCCCAGTGGGCACCATAAGGCGATGGTGAGTTGAGAGAAAATTAAAATGAGAGAGTCTTATTGATGAAAACCTTTGCAGGCACCATAAGGCGATGGTGAGTGGAGAGAAATAAAAATGAGAGAGTCTTATTGGTGAAAACCCTCACGGGTACCGTAAGGCGATGTAGAGTTTAAGAGAAAGGCGAAAAGTGAAAAGAAAGAGATTTGTTGACAAAAGTCTTTTAAGATGACGTCAATTGAAGGTGACGTATGAGTCCAAGGGATGTGAAGAAGGGGCTCAGCGGCAAAAGACACGAAATCAACAACACATGGGGAGTTTGGATAGGAAGATTAGGCAGCTCAATCCAAAATGCATGTCATACTCATTGGAGTTGGTTGTCGTATTCAGATAAGTTTTCTTTTTGAATATGGGACATTGTCCTTTTCTTTCATTTACATATTCATGCTCTTTGTCTTTTATGTCATTTATAAAAATAAGAGTCACCATCATTTCTTTACATTTTAAGTCAAGTCTGTGTCAAAAAGGTAAGAAAGGATTTCAAAATTTACTACTAGTCTTTCCAATTATATGAGGAAAAACCAAGGAACTGCACAGGAAGAAATATGATCGTAATTCAACATGAAGAAAAGGAAGTCTATCTACCGACAGACTATTGGATTCATAGAATCATTCAGATTTGGGAAAAGAGTGCACCTCAAGGGCATGGTAAAATGGAAACCCATAGTTTGTGTCAGAGCTCATTTCCCTCAATATGGGTCTGGGTCAATGATGCGGCAAGACAGGGCAAGTTTTACCAATTTGGAACAAAGATGAAAGGAACGAGTGTTAGGCAGATACCTGAGAAGCCAAGATCTGCAAGCCACCACTAAGTTTTTGACTGACGAATTTTCTTTGTTGATATAGGCGCCTATTCGCTTGACTTAATTCAGCTACCATTGGAAATGCACATCTGTGAGATTTGACTTTCTGCTCAGGACCCTCTTAAAAAATGGGATTTTACTTTCTGCTCAGGAGACTCCTGAAAAACAGGATTTTACTCTATGTTCAGGACCCTCCTAAAAAATGGGATTTTATTTTTGTTCAGGACGCTCCTGAAAATGGGAATTTACTTTCAGTTTAGGACCCTCCTGAAAAATGGGATTTTACTTTCTGCTCAGGACCCTCCTGAAAAAAAGGATTTTACTTTCTGCTCAGGAACCTCCTGAAAAGTGGGATTTTACTTTCTGTTCAGGACCCTCTTGGAAAATGGGACAACACTTTCAAAATGAAATACTACTTTATTATAATTCTTGTTTGGGATAATTTTTGTTCTAGTTTAATTTTGGGTTTCAGGAGACCGCCTGAAAAACAGGGTAATGAAATAACAAGTCAGGAGCCCGCCTGGAGAATAGGGTTAAAAAATGAAAAGTCAAGCAACAAAGTGAAGCAATTGAAAGTCAAGCAACAAGTTGGAAGAAATTGAAAGTCAGGAGCCCCCCTGAAGAATAGGGTGATAAAAGTCGAGTCAACAGCTAATAGAAGCTGTATAGATAGGATTTTTGTAATTTCAAGACCCGATAGTCCTTCTTTCTTATGTTTCTTCCTTTGAGTAATGGTCAGGACAAAATTCTGTCTCGTTGTCTACTTCTTTGTCTGAAAACACTGCGTGTTTACATTCCAAGGGGGCATGATGTAGACACGTAATTTTGTTCCCCTCAAAAGTTCGATTTTATTCATTTCTACCTTATCATATCATGTACCCTCACCCACGTGAGTACATCCCACAAAAATACCAAAAAAAAAAATAACTCTCAACAAAATCCCTAACAAACTTTTATTCTTTTAACACCCTAACAACCCTCTCCACTAAGAAAATGACAAACCACCACCATACCACACCATACCCTACCTGCCTACCCGTACCTAACCCTACCCCACATCACACCCTCCCTTTTTTCTTGTCCAGAAAGAAAGGACCAAAAAAAGAAAAAATAATAATACAATATATATATTATCGTGTTTAATTCAGATGTATTTGTTTAGTCAGGGAATGCCCAGAGATAACTTGTACTTATTCACCGGGGAATGCCCCGACGTATCATTTTGGCGGAAAATGATCGTGATGAAGGCCCGCGGCGTCGGGTAAGGCATTGGAGCTTAGTCTAGATTTAGTTTAGATTAGGATTTATATTTTTGTAGTTTTTTTTTCTATTTTTTGGACTGTATAATTGGACTGGGCTTTACATTTTTGGACTGCTTTATTTTGTTTAGTTTTTGATTATTTTGCATTCTTTTGTGTGGTTTATACAGTTCATAATGCCAAAATAGTCGATACACTCTACCGAGCGACCGTGGTTGAACCACGGGATCGAGGGGTGCCTAACACCTCCCTCGATCAACAGAATTCCTTAGCCAGAATCTCTGTTCACAAACCAGTTTAAGAGTCAAATGTTTTTGAAAAGGATTTTCCAAAGGTGACTTGGCACACCGTATTATGCCAAGTGCTGACTCTGAATAAAAAATGTAAATAATTCTTTTCAAAAAAAAATTTTCACTTCTTGTCACTTAAATAATAAAACACTTTCGAACTTTAAAATATACATTTTTTGGAGTACGTAAAAAAGGGGTGTGACACCAATACTTACTTGTTTTCCAAATCTTACATGTTTATTGCACTAATGAATGTCAGAAGGTATCCGATTACTCAAACAAGATCCATGTTCTATTAATGACTCCAAAACATTTCATTGATATACCAATAATTTCCTACTTCATTGTTATGACATTGATGACTCCAAAATACTTTATTGATGTGCCAACGAGTTCTTACTTCATTGTTATTGCATTGATGGTCTATTTATATATCTCTTATTGATGTATCATTTTTTCAAAGTATCAAAAATGCGGTGGCGACCGAAATAACAATCTCAAAGATCAATGGAACTAAGTGATAGAAGTTCTCTCTTATTGGGTGGTATCCCAGGGGCATAAGCCTATCATAGGTCGATTCCTATTTTTGTGTTTATGGGAGGTATGGCAGGGGCATAAGCCTATCATGGGTCGATCCAGTTGATATGTACTGGAGGCAGCCTAATGGTCACAGTACAGTATAGTAATGATTACAAAGATGATTAGAACGAAGGTAAAGTGATTGAATAAATACAATGTATAGGTTGCCACAAGTTCTAGTAAGTGTGGTCCACTCCTATTACAATTTATTCACTTGTTTCTGATTTCTATTGAGCTCCCCTATCATATGTTATTATCTACAGCTTTACATACTCAGTACATATTTCGTACTAACATCCCCCACGGGAACCTGCATTTCATGCTGCAGGCACAGGCACCTCAGCTCATACACTGCTCAAGTAGGAGACTGGATATCCAGCTACTTTGGTGAGCTCCAGTTTGCTTCGGGGCTTACCGTGTCATATCCAGTCACTTTTGGTATTGTATAGAAGTTAGTTATATGGCGGGGTGTGTCCCGACCTTAGTTAAACTCTATGTATTGTCTAGAGGCTTTATAGATCTAATGTACAGTCAAGGTGGTGTTTTGTTAATAGACGTGATGGCTCCAATGGCCAAGTATTATATATATATATATATATGTGTGTGCTCGAGCTTATACAGGTGATTATTTCCTTTTATATGCGACATGATGCTGTCCGAATTTTGGATTTTCATAGAGGTATACATGGGAAGTATAAGGTTATGAGTTGGTTCTCCCGGGCCTCCTCGGTTACAGGTGCCAATCCACCCCAATAGGATTTGAGGCATGACAAAAGTGGTATCAGAGAATTTCAGCCTAGTGAGTCTACAAAGACGTGTCTACGTAGAGTCTTGTTTATCGGTGTGTCGTACACAACATCTATAAACATGAGGCTATGGACATTTAGGAATTGTTTCTTTTCTGTATGTCTTAGATCATGCGATAGAGCCTATATTGTATATGAAGTCATAGTTGACCACTGAATGCATTTGTTTCTCTTATTGTAGTAATGATGTTGGTTACCAGAAGAAAGAATACCAGTAAGCAAGTAGATATGGCTGCCGGAGAGGGGACTAGTAAGTCACTCACTATACCAGCTAATCAAAGTAAGGCTCCAGCTGAGCATGTATCCGAAACTTCTTCCACTCCGGAATAAATAAGGGGGAGGAGAACTATATCCCTAGAGCCACCAATTAATGTTGTTGATCAAGATCTTAGAAATGCAGTGCAACTTTTGACTCATATAGTTGCTGGGTAAGCTCAAGGGCAAGCCATTTCTACCATGGGTCCTAGTGGTATAAATAGGGCGGCTAGCCTTCGAACATAGGATTTTCTGAAGATAGATCCTCCCACTTTTACTGGACCAGATCTTAACGAGGACCCACAGGACTTTATTGATCAAATTCAAAGGGCCTTAGATGTTATGCATGTAACGAGTAGAGAGACAATGGAGTTAGCAGCGTATAGATTTAAAGGGGAGGCTATATATTGGTACGAAGACTGGAAATGATCTAGGGGCATTGATGCACCCCCAGCTACTTGGAAAGAGTTCAAAGAGGCATTTGTTGATCATTATCTTTCATTTGAGATTCGTCAGGCCCGTGCAGATCAGTTTTTAAATCTTCGTCAGGTGAATATGAGCATGAGGGAGTACAGTCTCCGATTTAATTCCTTATCGAGATATGCTCCTAATATTGTAGCTACTATGGATGACAGTGTTCATCAATATGTGGATAGGCTAGATCCATATCTGGTTAGAGATTGTACTATTGCCGCTTTGAACAAAGATATGGACATAGCGAGGATCCAAGCTTTTGCACAGAAAATGGAAGATCAGAGGCAGAGGAGAAGAACACAGGAATCAGAAAGAGGATATTCCAAGAGGGCTTGATCTACAGGGCAGTTCATGGCATCCCAAGGAGGGTTCAGACCACAGTTTTCTACTAGACCACCTAGGCCATTATCTTCTTATTCTGCAGCTAGTGCCCTACCATAGTTCCAAGGGTCCAAAGGAAATCAACTTGGGCTTAGAAGTGAGAGTTAGAGTTCGCGGACAGTGGGATACCAAGGGCAAGGGAATATGAGCCAATCGAGACCTCCTCGAGAGCCTTGAAATAAATGTGGAAGGTATCATTTGGGCGCATGTCGGCTGGGGAACAATGTTTACTTTTGGTGCATATGTTGGAGCATATGATAAGGGAATACCCATGAAGGGGCATAGGGGTTATGGCATGACCTACGGGGTCATTTGTTGCATCATCATCATCATCATCATCACTGCCTTATTCAGAAAAGGGGTGCACAATCAATGGGTCATGTTAGAGGTGATAGAGGAGCCACGAGTTCTAGCGGGTCTCAAAATTGTACATATGCTCTAGCAGATCGATAGAATTTAGAGGCTTCCCCAGATGTGGTTACGGGTACGTTGTCTATCTTTTCATTCGATTTATATGCCTTAATTGATCCCGTTTCTACATTATCTTATGTTACTCCATTGGTTGCTGGAAATTTTGAAATAAAACCCGAACTGTTAGTTAATCCATTTGAAGTGTCCACACCGGTTGGGGAATCTATTATAGCTAGAAGGGTTTACCGAAATTGCATAGTAACTGTTTGTGGTCGTGATACGATGGTTGATCTTGTGGAGTTAGAAATGATAGATTTTGATGTTATAATAGGTATGGACTGGTTGGCGTCTTGTTATTCCATAATTGATTGCTGCATGAAAAAGGTATATTTCCATTTTCCAAATGAATCAGTCCTTGAATGGAAAGGTGAAATTAATGAACCAAGAGGTAGATTTATTTCTTATTTTAAGGCAAGAAGAATTATTTCCAAGGGATACATATATCATTTAGTTAGAGTAAGGGATACAGAAGTGGAGCCACGAACTCTTCATGTTGTTCCGGTGGTAAATGAATTTTCTGATGTTTTTCCTGAAGATCTTCCAGGTTTACCTCCTGAATGAGAAGTAGAGTTTGGTATTGATGTAATACCAGGCACCCATCCAATCTCCATACCTCCGTATAGAATGGCCCCAGCAGAATTACAAGAATTGAAAGAGAAATTGAAAGATTTGCTAGAGAAGGGATTCATAAGGCCTAGTATGTCCCCCTGGGGAGCACCAGTGTTATTTGTACGCAAAAAGGATGGCTCGCTGAGGATGTGTATTGATTATCGGCAATTAAATAAGGTGACTATTAAGCATAAATATCCTTTCCCAAATTTATTTGATCAGTTACAGGCGCCAAGTGCTTTTCTAATATTGATTTGAGGTCAGGTTACCACCAAGTGAGGGTCAAAGAGAAGGATATACCCAAGACAGCTTTCCGAACACGGTATGGTCATTATGAGTTTCTAGTTATGTGATTTGGGCTAACAAATGCACTCACAACTTTTATGGATTTGATGAATAGGGTGTTTAAGCCATTCCTGGATGTATTTGTGATAGTTTTTAAAGATGATATTCTAGTTTATTCTATATCAGAAGAGGACCATGCCAATCACTTACGACAAGCATTTCAGACTCTTCATGATTGTAAGCTTTATGCAAAGTTCTCTAAATGTGAGTTTTTTTTAAAGTCGGTGGCATTTTTGGGTCATATTGTATCTAGTGAAGGGATAAAGGTTGATGCTCACAAGATAGAAGCTGTGAAGAACTGGCCAAGGCCCACAACGCCTACGAAGATTTGTAGTTTTCTCGGGTTAGCTGGTTATTATAGAAGGTTTGCTAAAGGCTTTTCTTCCATTTCAACACCCTTAACCAAGCTAACCCATAGAGCATCTAAATTCCAATGGAATGATGACTGTGAGAAGTATTTTCAAGATTTAAGGAACAAGTTGATTTCTACACTCGTGTTGGTACTCCCAGAAGGCACCAAAGGGTATATAGTGTATTGTGATGCTTCCAGAATTGGTTTAGGATTTGTATTGATCCAGCATGGTAGGGTAATAACATATGCTTCTAGACAATTGCGGCCACATGAGAAAAATTATCCTACACACGATCTTGAGCTGGCAGCAGTAATTTTTGCTTTAAAGATATGGCGCCACAACCTTATATGGGGCTCATGTTGATATATATACTGGCCATAAGAGCTTGCAATATATTTTTAATCAGAAGGATCTAAATTTAAGGCAGCGGAGATGACTTGAACTATTAAAGGACTATGATGTTGATATCTTGTACCATCCAGGGAAAGCAAATGTGGTAGTGATAACGCTCAATCTACAGCTCTCGTAAGAGTGTAAAGCGGCCGTAGTCAAATATAGAACCCAACTGGGTTGGGTATCAATCCCACAGGGAATAGCTTGGTCAAAAAGTAAGCAACGATTACTAGATTTTTAGTGCAAGTCTCATAAAAAGGGGGGATTGTAATGTGTAACCAAAATATTAAAGTAAAAACTGAAAATAGCAAAGTAAAAAGAAAGAATGTTTAGTAGGTTGTAAAACAATGAGAATTGAAGAGTTGGTGTTATGTCCACCTTCTGAGTTTACGTCTCTATTAGCTATGAGTTATGCGGAATTCAGACATGCATGTGCTTATAGAGAATTGTATTCGATGGTAAATCCAGGCGTCTTTCGACCTATTCGAGGATTATTTCACTTTAACTCTTTCGAGCTTAAAGCGTATCTAACGGTACAAATTCTCCAAGAGGTTAATCCAGTTATGGCACTAACTTTATAATAGGGGATGGGACCCTACTACCTTGACATTATCTCTTTTCCAGACATATAAATTTTCTTTCGAACAAGTTAATTCTATACTGGTGTATTCTTGCGTTTGCAACCACAAAGAATTTAGATTAAGATGAAGAGAATAATGATATAAGCAGCATACGTGTTAGAAACTCACAAGCGCATAGCAATAGATAGTATCTCATACGGCTTCCATAACCCCAACAGAGAGGTTTAGTTACCCATGAGTGCGAAGGAAATAACAATAGACATTGTTATTATACCACAATAAAGAATTCGTGTAGTAGTAGTGTGGTAGGCGTTAGGCGTGAATTCCTAGCAAAGTAACGTTTCTCTTGTTACGGAAATTAAGAATTGAATAGATGAATAGAAGAAAAAGTAGAATTAAAAGTAGTAGTGAATGAATTGTAAGGTAAGATGAGAGTTGTTGTTAAGTAGAATGAATAAAAATCTCTAGCGAAATAGGGTATTTATAATACCCATATCCTATTCCTACTAAGCTAATGAAATACTTAACCAAATCCTACTAAGCTAATGAAATACTTAACCCAATTGTACTAGGTTAATGTATCATTATCCTAATCCTAATAAATTACTGCTAGTCCCCAAAGTCTTCAGAATTGTTGTTTTAGCCCGGGACAGATTTTCCATGTGCCACTTTTTGTCCTTGGCATCCAAGACTCCCTTTTCTCCTTTCGTGAAGCTTTCTTTGGCGTCAAGTTATCCATAAAATGCTGAATTCTGCATCATTTATACCTGAAACTTTGCTAATCATGTTCGTTAGCTCACTTACAGAAAAAAGGACTAAAAGTGCATGAAATATATAATTTGTTCTCAAAACATTGCTAAAATATGGGTAAAATATAGCACTATAGGCGTGTAAATTCGCCTATCATCAACACCCCACACTTGAAGCTTTGTTCATCCTCAAACAAACTATCATGTCCTTCTAAACATCATATTAGGGTTTCACAGTATCAACACAAAATATTCATCAAGACAAGCACAACAATTATCAACAAAGAGTAGTTTTCTGATCATTAGTAGAAACAATTCAACCTCCAACATAGACTCGTTATGGTAGTTAATTCATATCCAAAAGTTAAGGTACAAAGAGTTATGCACAACTACCCAAAACTCATCAACCATGTGTGTCTCACAATATATTACCCATAATCACTCACAAGTATAGCATATTTTTTCAAACATGGGTATAGAAATATCCTTGCTCTCGCTCTCACAAAGAATTCATATGCAGCAACTGATGACCATAGGCTTTCCCTTACCGTAATGCTCCACTAAATGTCAGAATGCTAAGCTTACGATCAACTAGGTCTTTTACAGGTTGTAATGTAGGCTAAGGGACAGGTAGGACTATTTTGGCCAGAAATAGTGACTATGTTCCTAAGCGCTTTAATACATCACATTGTATCATTAACACTTTTCTTTCAAACAACCTTTCTACCTTCTTTTATTCTACCACCCTTTTCTCCTCTTTTGTTTTTCAATTTTAAGCAACTTTTCAGCTTTCCTTTCCTTTTTCTTTTCATAACATACCTCTTATGATAGCAATTATTTTTCATAGTAAATTCAAGCACCATTACATTCTAAAGCATCATACTTACCCAACTTCCTCTTATTTTGTCACATGACTTTACACTTTAAAGCACTTAGGAATTTGGATCAAATTATTTCTTTAAAAAAATGGATTAGGCTTACATATGAGGCTGTCAAAGAACATAGGCTAAAGGCTCAAAAGGGTTGAACTAGGATGATGTCCATGGGTAGGTTAGAATGAGGGTAAACAATTACAGGTTGCCAAAGAAATGCCTAAATCATCTCCTAAACTTGCACTCTTTATTTTTGCTTTACATACATACCAAGAAAGTTCTAGCATCAGCCATAAACATAGAATATACAATATCCTCACACACACAAGGCACATGGTCGACTTTATTGGGAGTAGTATAGACTCTTGACCCAAAAACTGAAGGAATTATACCACATAATATCCTGTAGTGAGTCACAATTAGAGCCTAAACATCTCAATAGTCATGATTTTAGCACAAACTCTTGTTATAATCTCATGCTGCCTATTAGAATAATTTCATGCGAAGCTAAGTAAAAAAATTTAACTACAAAAAAACTCAAACAAAAAAAAACTCAAACAAACAAACATAAATAAATGCAAATGCGGATAAAGGAGTATAGCATGCAAATACCCCCACACTTAGACGGGACACACTGCCCTCAGTGGAAAATAAATACGAAGAACCTGGTCAGTCAGACTCCTCCTCTATGTCGGGGGTCATACCCTCTTCATCGGAATTATCATAGGAGTCGTCGTCATCATAATTCTCCTCCACGTCGGAGTCTGGCATTTGTCCATCATCATCGGTTGGCACATCATCATCAAGAGGTTCCTCAAAGTATGTACCTACTCCACACATCTCCCTTGCAAGCTCATTCATTGGATAGTCATGATCCAGCTGTTGGAGCTCGGCAGCAGTTGGAACACGTCCACCACTCATCATTGTGAACCGAGCTATGCCATAAAGATGGCAAAAGAAACTCTCATCCCGAGCATGTCTCTCTGCCGTAGTAAGGTTGACGCCATATGTGGTTTCAGCATCTTTGACCTTTGTGAGGTCAACCTTCTTTGGATTGTGTGGGAGTCTATGATCAGCCGGTTCCTCTTCGATGTCTTCCTTCCTCAAGATTGCAGTGAATAAGTTGCCAAAACTGAAATGGGACCGCTTGTGTAGCCTGGCTTTCCGCATGGTGGATCGAATAATTGCCCCAAAGTTGATAGGGTCATTTGTCATCAGTGCGTATACAAAGAACACTCTATCTCTTGTTATCTTGGTGTACTGGGTCCCTGGTATGAGGAAAGAGTTGACAATACGCAACCATATCCTTGCTTCCCTATTCAAAGGAGCATATGGGAAGGTGTTGTGTCGTCCGGTGTCTTTTTATCTGCTCCACCTTGCCATGGATCTACTTCCACAAAGTGTGTGTTGAATTGCTCTATATGGAGGTCTACTGTACAGCTCTTTGAATGTTGATGGATCGACTGAAGGCAAGTCAAGAAAGGAGTTGAAGAAATCCGCATTGAGTTGTAAAAGTTGGCCCCAAATCTTGACCTCGCTGCCTGTAGTTTTCGGCGACCAGTTGGCATAAAATTCTCTTGTCAAATCGAGATTACATTCTCCCATGTCTCAGAAGATGAAATCAAGATGTAATGCCATGATCTTGGCCAACATGCGCGGCTCCTTCTTTGCTAGGCTTTCCTTGTTTATCAAGTCCACATGAACATATTTTCTTTCCTTGTTGTTCCTATACCATTCCTTCGCTTCCTCCTCAAGAACCCATTTTATTCCAAACATGCGGCGTGGTAATTGCATTGAGGATGATTCTCCTTGCTCTTTACGGCCTCTTTTCTTGCCTTTTTGGGAAGCGGTAGCCTTATCTTTGCCTTGTCTTGCTTTGGGTGCCATTGTACCTGAGACTTAGAACAATGTTCATGTTAGCATCATCTCAATGGATACAATCTATACACAAGCAATAGGGGTACCACCCCACACTTAGATTGTTGATACAAATTAGTGAAGTAAAAGTGGTCGATTACTTAGACTTCATCGACATACGTTTTAGGTGCTATATTCCAACAATCAAATCAGAGATGTCACCCTTCTTGTAATCTTTGCAATACTTTCATGATGGATATAGCAAGACTACTACATAGGGATTACATGAAGGTATAGCATCTAACAATAATCACAACCTCCTATGTTGGTAGGCCACTATAAGTCTCATTCCGATGAACAAGTCATTCCTACATGTAAGTATTCAAGTGACAAGATTATGCAATGTTAATGACTATGGCAATTCCGTAAGTAGTATAACAATGCATCAAAATCAAATTCAAGTTGGAAACAAGTTAAGATTATCCAAACGTATATGTTCACTCACTTGGTTGTGTATCAACAATTCAAACACATTCTTATCACCAATATTTCTTCAAGATTTAGCAATTCATAATAGGCATGATAATGTAGTACTTACGAAAAATAAACGAAGAACAAAGAAGTACTTACTTGATTAATGCCTTTGGTTGATGTTCTTGTGAAGAATTAGAGCAAAAGGAAAATTTTTGAGATGATTTCGAGAGTATGTGCGGCGCCTAGTTAGGATTTTCAATGTGTTTGTGTTTCAAGACTAAATCTCCTATTTATAGAAAAAGGTTGGGTTGGGTTTTGACCCATTTAAAATCGGTTTTGGAGACAAAAAGTGACCATAGGCGGCGCCTTTAGCTTTGCCTATGCTTGGCATAGGCGGCGCCTTTTGCTTTGCCTTTGGTGAGCATAGGCGGCGCCTAGTGCAAAGCCTTTAGTGACCATAGGCGGCTCCTTTCACTTTGCATTTGAGATTCAGAGACAAAAGGCTTTAGCATAGTTGGCGCCTATGCTATGGCATACTTGAGCATGGGCGGCGCCTATGCTATGGCACACTAGATTCCGAGACCTTAGGCCATAGTATAGGCCTTGCCTTGTTCGTGGCCTAGTTTTACCTAGGCCTAGCCTTGTTCGATGCCTATATTTTCATGAGAAATGCTCAATCCGTAGCCTTTTGCATCTTCATTCCTAACTTACCACCTTTACCATGCAATCTGTCCAAATTGAAATTTGAAACCGATCTCCTCATTGTATACCTCTTGCACCTACATTTGCTCAAAACCAATGAAAATGATTAGTACGATGGGTTGCCTCCCACCAAGTGCCTTAGTTTTGGTCGTGGCACGACTCTTCTTTTTGGATTTTTATTAATTAAAAGCAAAACACATACTAGAACGAAAAAAATGAAAAACGATAAACGATGGGTTGCCTCCCATCTAGCGCCTTATTTATTGTCGTGGCACGACATAGTTACCTCGAGTACTTAGAATTCGTCAAGATAAGTGATGGCCATATAATTTATCGAATCAAGAGGACCGATATAAGGTTTAACTCGTTGGCCATTCACTTTGAAGATAACACCATTGGTGTCTTCCAACTCAACTACTCCAGACGAGTGGACTTGCATAACTTTGTACACCAGACAACTTGGACTTTAACTTACCTGGGAATATCTTCAATCTGGAGTTGAAGAGAAGCACCATATCATCCTTTTGAAAGTTTCGTCGAACAATCCGCTGATCATGATACTTATTCATCCGCTCCTTGTATAGGTCCGATCTCTCATAAGCATGTAGACGGAATTCATCCATCTTGTTCAGTTGCTCTAATCTCAGATTCATTGCATCGTCCCAATTCAGATTCAATCTCTTTAATGCCCACAATGCCTTATGCTCAAGCTCAATGGGTAAGTGACAATCATTCCCATAAACTAGTTGATAAGGGGACATGACAATTGGTGTTTTGAATGCCGTCCTATAGGCCCATAGTGCATCGTCCAGCTTTCGAGACCAATCTGTCCTATTAGCATTTACCGTTTTAGCAAGGATTTGCTCGATCTCTCGATTGGAAACCTCTACCTGGCAGCTAGTTTGTGGGTGATAAGGCGTGGCTACCTTATGTTGCTTGACACCATATTTTGCCAACACGGATATGAATAGCTTGTTGCAAAAGTAAGATCCTCCATCGCTTATAATATTACGTGGTACTCCAAAGCGAGAGAAGATATTTCTCTTTAAGAATGCTACAACACGCTTTCCCTCATTTTCGGCCAACGCTACAGCTTCAACTCATTTTGAAACATAATCTACAGCAACTAGGATGTACTTCATTCCAAACGAATTTATGAATGGACCCATGAAATCAATACCCCATACGTCAAAGAGCTCTACTTTAAGGATTTTTTACACGGGCATCTCATGGTGTTTCGAAATAGCACCTTGTCTTTGGCATTGGTCGCATCTTCTAACAAAGTCGTAGGCATCTCTGAATATCGAAGGCCAATAATATCCACTTTGCAATACCTTTCTTGCTGTCCGATTACCTGCGTGATATCCACCAACTTGGAAAGTGTGGCATGCTTCCAATATTAGGCACCTCTACATGGGATATACATCGTCGAATAACACCATCCGTACATCGTCGAAACAAATATGGCTCATCCCAAAAGTAGTGTTGTACATCATGCATAAACTTCCTCTTTTAATGGTAAGATAAGTTTGCAGGTATCACATTACTCACCACAAAATTTGCAAAGTCGGCATACCATGGTAATCCTTCCATTGTTGCTGCTAAGATCTCCTCATCAGGTAATGCATCATCAATCTCAATTTCAGGCTACACCACATGCTCGTTCTTGAGTCTAGACAGATGGTCAGCCACTTGGTTCTCACAACCTCTTCTATCTTTAACCTCGAAATCAAATTTTTGCAGCAGCAAAACCCACAGAATTAGTCTTGGTTTTGCATCCTTCTTTGTCATTAGATACCTTAGAGCTGCATGTCTCTATGAACTATCACTTTGGTACCCAACAAATAATCTCGGAACTTCTCAAACACATACACAACCGCTAGGAGCTCTTGTTCTGTGACAGTGTAGTTCTTTTGGGCTTCGTTCAGGACCTTACTCGCATAGTAGATAGGATGAAATACCTTCTCCTTTCTTTGTCCATGTACAGGACCAACGGCTACCCCACTAGCATCACACATGACTTCGAACGGGAGAGACCAAACTGGTGCTACCATGATAGGGGCTTCAATTAGTTTTTCTTTGAGGCATTCGAATGCCTTCACAAAATCTTCATTGAAGTCAAACTTTGCATCTTTCTCCAAGAGTTTGCACAATGGACTAGTAATTTTGGAGAAGTCTTAGATAAACCGTCGATAGAAACCTGCGTGACCGAGGAAACTACGAACACCTTTCACAGAGATTGGGGGTGGCAGCTTCTCAATAACTTCAATTTTCGCTCGATCCACCTCAATTCCTCTTTCGGAGATTTTATGCCCAAGAATGATACCTTCTTTTACCATAAAGTGGCACTTCTCCCAATTCAGCATTAGGTTGAATTCTACACATCTTTCCAATGCCATGCTTAGGTTTGCCAAGCACGCTTTAAAAGACTCACCAACAACTGAAAAATCGTCCATAAATACCTCCAAAGTGTCTTCAACCATATTAGAAAAAATGGACATCATACATCGCTGAAAGGTGGCTGGTGCGTTACATAGCCCAAATGACATACGTTTGAAGGCAAACGTACCATATGGGCATGTGAACGTTGTCTTCTCTTTGTCTTCGGGAGTAATACAAATCTGATTATAGCCGGAATAACCATCTAAGAAACAAAACCATCCTTTCCCCGCTAATCGATCTTGCATTTGGTCCATAAATGGCATTGGAAAGTGATCTTTGAGTGTCCATGAATTTAGCTTTCGGTATTCCATGCATACCCTCCATCCAGTGATGGGTCTAAGTGGAATAAGCTCATTCTTTTCATTCGCGACCACCGTCATGCCTCTTTTCTTGGGAACACATTGTACCGGGCTTACCCATGTACTATCAGAGATTGGATACACAACTCCTGCGTCTAACCACTTAATTATTTCTTTCTTCACCACTTCTTGCATAGGTAGGTTTAGACGCCTTTGATGCTCAATGGTGGGTGTGCAATTCTCTTCAAGCAGAATCTTGTGTGTACAAATCCCAGGTGAAATACCAATAATATCCGCAATGGTCCATCCAATGGATCTTATATACTTCCGTGGAATAGAAATGAGATCTGCAACGTGTTGCTCACCCAAATCTGCCACCACAATGACTGGAAGTGTATTTCTGCTTCCTAAGAATGCGTACTTTAAATGACTTGGCAGCTCCTTCAATTCTAACGTGGGTGGCTCTTCAATAGATGGCTTAGCTGGTGGTGTGGGTCGATTTTTGAGATCAAGGTCTAGCTTTTTGGGAGCATGGCGATATGTCCCTAATCCTGATAGATCACAAATAGCTTCTTCATAATTTTCAGGATCCTTACTCTCACCATTCATAAGCAAAGTCGTCAATGGGTCATCAATCAGCTGCTCCTCTTCAAGTAATTCTTTCTCATCATCAAAGTAAACATCAGCCACCGAGAATAAATTCTGCTCTTTGGGTTGCTTCATTGATTTGCAAACATCAAAGCGAGCTACTTCGTCATTTTTTCAAAATGAAAGCTCATTAGCTCTTAAATCAATAAGCACACTTCCCGTAGCAAGGAAAGGGCGCCCCAAGATTTTGGGAACTTCTGAATCTGCCTCACAATCCAAAATAACAAAGTCTGCTGGAAAGATGAATGAAGAAACCTTTACCAATACATCACATAGAATACCAACAGGTCGTTTTACCGACCTATCCGCTATTACGAGCCTCATATTGGTTGGAGTAGGATCACCCAACCCCAACTTTTTATAGATAGATAGTGGCATCAAATTGATGTTGGTTCCTAAATCACATAATGCCTTGGCAAAATTTAAAGATCCAACGGTGCAGGGAATAGTGAAAGCACCGGGATCAGCCTTCTTCTGAACTATTGATCGGGTCGCGATTGCGCTGCAGTGATGAACATCATCTTTCAACTCATAACTTGCTGCCCGCTTCTTTGTCAAAATAACCTTCATAAATTTCGCATACCCAGGCATTTGTTAAAGTGCCTCCACCAATTTTTTACAACGCTCAATCTACAGCTCACGTAGGGGTGTAAAGCGGTCGTAGTCAAATATAGAACCCAACTGGGTTGGGTATCGATACCACAGGGAATAGCTTGGTCTCTTCTTCCGAATCAGATTCGTCTCTTCCTTTTGACGCAATCGCTTTGACTTTTTTGGTCCTCCCTGATAATAAATGCTTTGTAAGAAGATCCATTTGTGTTTTCATGTGCGTCATATCTTGATCATGTTCTTCTTCTCTTCTTCTTTGGTCTGCAGTCATGCCAATAGATAAAGTGGGGCTTGTTACCTCAGAATCCCTGGTATGCCAAGCTATACTATTCATCGTCATACGATCTAGCATATTGCTTGTTTGACCAAAGGTGAGGTCCATAAAAGAACCTCCAGCCGCATTATCCACCACTGGTTTAGTTATTGAATTCAAGGCTCTGTATAGTATCTCCATTAGGTGAACATTCGTCATATGATGGTTTGGGCATCTCGTTAGCTTTGTCTTTAACCTCTCCTATATTTCATGAAGGGCTTCAGTTGGAAGCTGACGAAAGTAACTGATTTCATCTCTCAATTGTGCTCTTTTGGATGGCGGAAAGAATCTTTCTAGGAAAGCGTCTCTCAATTGCCTCCAATTTGTAATAGAATCAGGAGTCAGCCCATTCAACCATAGAGTTGCCTCCCCAGATAGAGACAATGGAAATAGACGTAATCGAATTGCATTCTGACCAACACCAGGATTGTCAGACGACTTGCATGTAGAAATAAAGTTGATGAGATACATATTCGGATCATCGCCTGCTAGTCCACCAAATAATCCCTTGAGTTGCAATAAATGAATCATGGTGCTTGTGATGTTGAACTTGGCTCCGGGCGTTAATGGTGGAGGAATAATGGCTCCTGTGGCTCCGGCTCCATCAAGATCATCATCATCGTCATCGAAAGCTGGTTGCATGGGTTGGCGATCATACCTAAACCGAGCTTGACGACCTCTTCTGTTGGTAGGTGTTGCGATTTCAGCATCATGCCTTGGGTTTAGTAACTCGTCATTGCCTAAATCCTCATCGTCAGGATTTGTTGCTCGCCCAGGGTTATCAATGTTTTGTTGGTGTACTTGGGTGGCGGCAAGAGCAGGTAATCTCGCCTGCTTCTGTTGAGAAGCCATTCTTTCGATTTCGTGTTGTGCCTTCATTCTGCCAATACGTTGTGGTTCAGGATTTATAGGTAATAACGGTTGACCAGAACTTCGAGTATGGGGCATGCACTGAATAAAAACCTGCAGTAAACAAAAACAACAACTAAACGTAAAAGTACGAGAATCTTTGACCAAAGGGTCTAGTAATTATCACGAACTTAATTGACACTTGTATTCCCCGGCAACGGCGCCAATTTTTGATAACGCTAAATCTACAGCTCTCGTAAGAGTGTAAAGCGGTCGTAGTCAAATATAAAACCCAACTGGGTTGGGTATCGATCCCACAGGGAATAGCTTGGTCAACAAGTAAGCAACGATTACTAGACTTTCAGTGCAAGTCTCGTAAAAAAGGGGGATTGTAATGTGTAACCAAAATATTAAAGTAAAAACTGAAAATAGAAAAGTAAAAAGAAAGAATGTTTAGTAGGTTGTAAAACAATGAGAATTGAAGAGTTGGGGTTATGTCCACCTTCTGAGTTTACGTCTCTATTAGCTATAAGTTATGCGTAATTCAGACATGCATGTGCTCATAGAGAATTGTATTCGATGGTAAATCCAGGCGTCTTTCGATCTATTCGAGGATTATTTCACTTTAACTCTTTCGAGCTTAAAGCGTATCTAACAGTACAAATTCTCCAAGAGGTTAATCCAGTTACGGCACTAACTTTTTAATAGGGGATGGGACCCTACTACCTTGATATTATCTCTTTTCCAGACATATAAATTTTCTTTCGAACAAGTTAATGCTATACCGGCGTATTTTTGCATTTGCAACCACAAAGAATTTAGATTAAGATGAAGAGAATAATGATATAAGCAGCATACGTGTCACAAACTCACAAACTCATAGCAATAGATAGTATCTCATGCGGCTTCTATAACCCCAACAAAGAGGTTTAGTTACCCATGAGTGCGAAGGAAATCACAATAGACATTGTTATTATACCACAATAAAGATTTCGCGTAGTAGTAGTGTGGTAGGCGTTAGGCGTGAATTCCTAGCAAATTAACGTTTCTCTTGTTGCGGAAATTAAGAATTGAATAGATGAATAGAAGAAAAAGTAGAATTAAAAGTAGTAGTGAATGAATTGTAAGGTAAGATGAGAGTTGTTGTTAAGTAGAATGAATAAAAATCTCTAGCAAAATAGGGTATTTATAATACCCATATCCTATTCCTACTAAGCTAATGAAATACTTAACCAAATCCTACTAAGCTAATGAAATACTTAACCCAATTGTACTATGTTAATGTATCATTATCCTAATCCTAATAAATTACTGCTAGTCCCCAAAGTCTTCAGAATTGCTGTTTTAGCCCGGGACAGATTTTCCATGCGCTACTTTTGGTCCTTGGCGTCCAAGACTCCCTTTTCTCCTTTCGTGAAGCTTTTTTTGGCGTCAAGTTATCCATAAAATGCTGAATTCTGCATCATTTATACCTGAAACTTTGCTAATCATGTTCGTTAGCTCACTTACAGGAAAAAGGACTAAAAGTGCATGAAATATATAATTTTTTCTCAAAACATTGCTAAAATATGGGTAAAATATAGCACTATAGGCGTGTAAATTCGCCTATCATCAGGTATCTGATGCGTTAAGTCATAAGGCTATGATGGCGCCTATAGAAAGGCAAGGGATGATTAAAGATCTTCACCAGTTAGCTAGTTTGGGAGTGCGCCTTCTTGAAACTCCGGATAAAGACCTTATCGCACATAATGCTGCGGAATCTTCATTAGTAGCTGAAGTTAAAGAGAAGCAATATGCAGATCCTATTTTATTACAGCTTAAGGAGAACGTTCAGAGTGGTGCAACCAAGGCATTCGAGCTTACGCGAGAAGGAGAACTTTAGTGCCAAAACCGATTGTGTGTGTCGGATGTAGACGGGATAAGAAAGAAGATTATGACAGAGGCACATTGTTCAAGATATTCCATTCATCCAGGATCAACCAAAATGTATCAAGATTTGAACGATATGTATTGGTGGAATGACATGAAGAAGAGCATTGCAGAATTTGTAGCTGAATGTCCAAATTTTCAAAGAGTTAAAGTTGAGCTCCAAAAACCCGGAGGTTATATGCAATGCATTGATCTTCCAAGCTGGAAGTGGGACATGATCAACATGGATTTCGTTATTGGTTTACCTCGTACATCCCGAAAGTTTGATTCTATATAGGTGATTGTTGATAGGCTTACCAAATCCACATATTTCCTACCAGTTAGGATCACTTACACAGTTGAAGAGTATGCGAAGCTA
This sequence comes from Capsicum baccatum var. pendulum, assembly GCA_030864225.1. NCBI lineage: Eukaryota > Viridiplantae > Streptophyta > Magnoliopsida > Solanales > Solanaceae > Capsicum > Capsicum baccatum. The sequence continues at coordinate 154,145,245 of CM061551.1, read as the reverse complement.
TTCATTAAAGAGATAGTCTGATTACATGGAGTGTCAATCTCTATTATATCAGATTGGGGAACCCAATTTACCGCAAACTTTTGGAAGTGTTTTCAGAGGTTTTTGGGAAAACAAATGAAGTTGAGTACATCTTTTCACCCTCAAATAGATGGACAAGCAGAACGTACCGTCCAAACACTTGAAGATATGCTACGAGCTTGTGTAATAGATTTTAAGGGCAACTAGGATGATCATTTACCTCTTATTGAGTTTGCCTACAATAATAGCTATCATTCAAGTATCAAAATGGAACCATATGAATCTTTATATGGAAGGAAGTGTAGATCACCAATAGGATATTTTGAAGTGGGTGAAACTCTTTTATTCAGACCGGATCTTTTTTATCAAGCCATAGAGAAGGTGAAAGTAATTCAGCAATGACTGAAAATACCCCAAAGTCGACACAATTCATATGCGGATAGTAGAAGGAGAAGGCTAGAGTTTTCTATAGGAGATAGGGTATTTTTGAAGGTATCACCAATCAAAAGGGGTAATGAGATTTGGCAAGAAAGAGAAGTTGAGTCCACTTTATATAGGCCCATATAAGATCACTCGAAGGTTTGGAAAAGTTCCATATGAATTAGAGCTACCCCAAGAGCTCTCATCATTACATCCGGTATTTCATGTGTCATTTCTTCAAAAGTGCATCGGAGATCCATTATATATCACTTCTACTGAGGATGTGCAAGTTCCGAAAGATCTTACCTATGAGGAAGTGCCTATTGCTATTCTAGATCACCAAGTTAAGAAGATGAGAAATAGAGAGATAGCATCGGTAAAAGTACATTGGAGAAATCACCAAAGGGAAGAGATTACATCGGAAGCTGAGGAAGCAATGAAATCTAAGTACCCTCATTTGTTCAAAGATGAAGAGGAAGTTCAAGAAACGGAGTTAGAACATTAACAAGTAAGTTTATTTTATATATGCATAGTATTTATGTGATGATGTAAATGTTAATGATGGACTTGAACTTGTTTCGGTTGAATAACTACGCTAATATTCGAGGACGGATGTCCTAAAGGGGGGAAGGATGTAACACCCCATATTCAAGTACATGTATTGGCGTATTCAAGTACGTGTATTGGTCTTATTTATATGGAATTAATTTTTTTATTTTATTTATACCGGAATTTGCCCGTCAATGGTTCCATACGAAGGTTATTGAATAAGCTTTCCAACGATATAAATATTTACAAAAATGGATAGGTTTTGGATATAATCAAGCACGTTCAAAACTATAAAACGGTGGCCGGGATATTTGGGAATAGTAAATGTGCAGGAAAAGTTCCTGCACACAAACTACTGAGGCCAGCTAATTTTTTTGGGTCAACTTTGAACGATTATAACTCCCTTAATTTAATGAACTGGAAGAGATTCGACCTATGAAAACAAAGATATTTGAGTCTTCTTTCCAATGAAATTGGTTTCATCCATATCCAACATCTGAGTAAGGAGTTATACTCATTTTACTTCAACATCTCAAAATAGATTTTAAGGGTCAACTTCAAACGACCATAACTCCTTGTACAGGATGAACTAGGTGGCCTACTTTATATGAAATTAAATCCCTTTGAATTATATTTCCAATGATACAAATTTCACCCAAATCCGATATCGGAGAAAAGAGTTATGGTTGATCTACTTTAGCTTATCAAAACAGTCCACCAAAGGACAGATTTGACATTATTTAAATTTTAAAGGCATTTTGGTCATTTCCTATTATATTATGGATGGTAATATGTGGATATATACATGTATATGAGTTCAAAAACTCATTTTCATCATCAATCATTGAGAAAGAACAAACCCTAGCAAAATTTTACCTTTAAATTACTTTTGATTCAACCGTAGAAATTCCAAAGTAATCCGATAACTGCGTAACGACACCTATTATTTATGCAAACAGGATTGCATAATCAAGACGTGAATTCTAAGGTATTAATATTGTTTGCCTTGGTTCTCTTCCATATGTATATGTGTGATAGAGGATTATATGTATTGGTTGTTATTGAAAGGTGATGAAAATAGGGTTATGGACTATTTTGCATGGTTTGGTTTTATTGAATTATGGAAGGTGGATATGGTAATTGAGTTATGGAAGGTGGATATGGTGATATACTATTTAATTGATTATTATTTATGTCTATGACTCAATTTGGTTTAATGGATTGGTTGGAAGGATAAATGAATCCAAACTTGATATTGGAGGATATTGTATGAATATGCATGGCATGTGAATGTAATCGGAGTATAAGAAGGTTAAAGTGACACCCTTTATGGTGTAATTAAGGCTTAATACTTAACCACTAGTTTGGTGAATTCAAATAATTGAATTGTGACATTTGGTTGCTAATACTACATTGCTATATATGTTCATTGTAGATAAGTAATCTGAAAAGACGGGAAGTCCATTTGGGACTAATATTGAAGGTTGATAGTCAGGTATGTAAATCATACTCTATACCATATCTTTGACATGAAAGTGAACAATTGATCTATTAAGAAAGTTTCAAAAGTTATTCAATAACATGTGATCCATAATGATTTTGTATGATGTCCTACGTTACCAAAGAACTTGTTTCCACCCTACAAGATGTCAAGACATTCCAATACTTACTTGTTTTCCAAATCTTACATGTTTATTGCACTAATGAATGTCAGAAGGTATTCAGTTACTCAAACAAGATCCATGTGTTATTAGTGACTCCAAAACATTTTATTGATATACCAATAAGTTCCTACTTCATTGTTATGGCATTGATGACTCCAAAACACTTTATTGATGTGCCAATGAGTTCTTACTTCATTTTTATTGCATTGATGATCTATTTATATGTCTCTTATTAATGTATCATTGTTTCAAAGTATCAAAAATGTGGTGGCGACCGAAATAACAATCTCAAAGATTAATTGAACTAAGTGATGGAAGTTCTCTCTTATCGGGTAGTATCCCAGGGGCATAAGACTATCATGGGTTGATCCCTATTTATGTGTTTATGGGTGGTATCCCAAGGGCATAAGCCTATCATGGGTCGATCCCAGTTGATATGTACTGGAGGAAGCCTAATGGTCACATTACAATACAATAATGATTACAAAGATGATAAGAATGAAGGTGAAGTGATTGAATAAATACAATGTATAGTTTGTCACAAGTTCTAGTAAGTATGGTCCACTCCTATTATGATTTATTCACTTGTTTCTGATTTCTATTAAGCTCCTATATCATATGTGATTATCTACAGCTTTACATACTCAGTACATATTTCGTACTGACGTCCCCCATGGGGACCTGCATTTCATGTTGCAAGCACAGGCACCTCAGCTTATACACTGCACAAGTAGGAGACAAGATATCCAGCTGCTTTTGGTGAGCTCCAATTTGCTTTGGGGGCTTTCCGTGTCATATCCAGTCACTTTTGGTATTGTATAGAAGTTAGTTATATGGCGGGGTGTGTCCCGACCTTAGTTAAACTTTGTGTATTTTCTAGAGGCTTTGTAGACCTAATGTACAGTCAAGGTGATGTTTCGTTAATAGACGTGATGGCTACAACGACCAAGTATTGTATGTACATATATATATGTGTGCTCGATCTTATACAGGTCATTATTTCCTTTTATATGCGATATGATGTTGTCCGAATTTTGGGTTGTCATAGAGGTATGCATGGAAAGTATAAAGTTATGAGCTAGTTCTCTCGGGCCTCCTCGGTTACGGGCGCCAGTCCGCCCCAATAGGATTTGAGGCGTGACATTTAGGAAAGGGGAAATTGATGTTTATCTGGTGGTACTCTTTCTTTTTTGTTGTTATTGCTTTTGTACTAAACTGGTCTGGTTATTTAAAAAGGATCTTCAAGGGTTGGATTTTTTCAGCAAAGAAAAAGAAACTAGATAGATTTGTGCATCAGATGCAAAGGCTTTTCTCTATGAATAGCTTAGAGGGTTGGATTAGTTCGCACCATCATTTGTATTTTATAGTTCGCACTTGTATTTGTATTTGTTAGTTCGCACCATCATTTGTATTTTATATAATTCGCACTTGTATTTTAAAGAACTGTTTTGTATTTGTATTTTATATTTGACTGTATATTATATTGGATTATATTTGTATTATGATTTTATTATGTTTGTATATTTAGATTATATTTGTATTTTCGTCGATGTCTTTTTATTTTTAAAGAATTATTTTGTATTTGTAAGTTGATTGCATATTGTATTTAGCCGTTTTATCATTTGTATTTGTATACAAACAAGTAAATGCATTAATTGTATTTTCTTGATTCTAAAATATATAAATATACAATGTATCACTTGATACAAATGTACCATTTTGTATTTGTATGTCAAAATTATTATTCATATTTGTAAATAAATAAATATCATTTGATACAAATACAATTACAAACAAATGAAACCAACGATTTTAAAAATATAAATGATAGTTGATACTTGTATCTATATGTTATAGTTCGCATTTGTATTTGTATTTTATAGTTACCACTTGTATTTATATGTTATAATTCATCTCTCTATTTATATTTTATAGTTCGCACTTGATTTTATGTTCACTAGTTCGCACAAATGAAAAGAATGAAAAGAAATAACAAAAAGAAGAAAAAAATACAAAAAAAGGAAGAAGAGTAATAAAAAATAAAGAAAAAAACAAAGGAAAAAAATAGAAGGAGAAAAAATAACAAGAAAAAGAAGAAAAAGAAAAAAAAAAGACAAAAAGCAAAAAAGACAACAAAAAAAAATTGAAAAAAGAAAGAAGAAAGAGAAAACAAAAAAGGAAAAGAAAAAATGATGAAAAAAAACAGAAAAAAGAAAAAAAAAGTAATAGATAATAGAGAGAGAAAAATGGATAAAAAAATACATAAGAAAACAAATAAATGTAAAAAGAAAAGAAAGAGAAAAGGAAAAAAGCGGGAAAAAAGAAGAAGGAAAAAAAAAAGGAAAGACAAAATGAAAAAAAAGACGACAAAATAGAAAATATTGAAAAAAGAAAGACGAAAGAGAAAACAAAAAAAAAGGAAAAGAAAAATTGACGAAAAAGTATAAGAAAAAAAGAGTAATAGAAAATAGAGAAAAAAACAAAAAAGGAGAAAAATAAAAAGAAAGAAAATGCAAATGAAAAAAAAACAAAAAAAATTGGAATAAGAAAAGAAAGATAAAACGAAAAAAAAAAAAAGAGGAAAAGAAAAAAAGAAGGAAAAAACTAAAAAAGGAAAAAAAAAGTAATAGAAAATAGAGAAAACAATTAATGGGAGAGACTATAAATTGTAATTATGAAAAAATTAATAGGTAAGAGAAGATTTTAATTATAATTAATTGAAATTAGGCTAAATAAGGTAATTAGGAGTCAATATTGACTAAGTTGTGTAATTAGTCAATATATATATATATATATATATATATATGTTTATCTTCTCATTTTACTGCATTCTTTTGTATCTTCTTTTGGGATCTCATCTCCAATAATCTTGACCATAATTCACCATGGACAAAGATTATGAAATCAGAATTAGAAATTTTATAAAATTTATTTTGTTTCCTTTCTTAGTTTTCTATCTTCTCTCATTTCATTTTTCTTTTTTTCATTTTAAACATTATTCATTTTTTCATTCTCCTCAAAATCAATCTTTACCTTCTCAATAACCTCTTTAAATTGCCACCTACTATTTTTACTTCATCTTCTATTTATAGTTTTTTAATTTCTTTATAGATAAGGGTTAAAGAATTAACAAAAATATATATTAATCAAATCACACATCTACTTAATTATCCATTAAAAGTTATGCAAAATCTGTACATGTCAATTATTTTGAGATGAAAAAAATACATAATTAGAGAACATAAATATTTTAATTTAAATATTTGCACTTATAAAATACCATGATTTTTTACATTTTAATATTTATTTATAATGAATTTTTATCTTTTAAATACCAGCAATTATTACTATTGATACTTACCTTATGTAACTACTATGCATAATGCATGATATGATAAATATCATTAAAGAAATAGTCAAGAGACAAACCCCTTTACAGAACAACTAAAGAAAATAGTATACAAGCACAATGTCAAACCAGTACCATAGCCAAAACTCTTTTTTTGATGGTTTTTCCACATGATGTGCCTTCTTCAATGCGCTTATTCAACAGAAAGTATGAACAAATCCCTCGTAAATGAGTCCAACAACAATATATGTCCACTGATCAACCAGCCTAACATTAGAATGTCTACATCCAAACACCCACTGATTTAACGTCACTATCACAACCTCCATAAGTGAAAAAGAAATTGTAGTCTTGCGCAACTTTATCTCCCAATTCAAAGTAAATGCACCCAGAAGAAATTGAATTTATTCAATCATGAGAACAGAACCGGCAAGCATCAAGAAATCGTTAAGAAGATGAGTCGGAATGAGAAACATGACAAACATATGTAAACAAAGTCAGAAAAGCTATATCAACCACTATATTTGCAATTGCTCCTATTTGTTATAAAATATTGTTAGTTAATCAAGAAACTATGACAGCAGAAGGTTTATTGTGGAGGGAAATCACTGTCTCAAAAGCTCCCACCAAATCTTTAACCTTGCTCTTCCTGGTTTCAACAAGATTACTCGTCGTCTCTTCAATCACATTATTCAACAAACACTGCACATCTTTCTTTTCTTGCACATCCAGATGCCTCAAAACAATTTTTCCAGAGATAGGGATGGTATTACTTTTGTCACTATCAACTCCTTTCTTTTTAAAGGTTCTCTTTCTTGTATTGCTGTCCTGGCTTTCACCCACATGTCGTCCCCATCTAAATGTCAGCCTCCTAGGGCTGCTAGTTTCTTGCTGGAGATAAACTATCTTGCCCCTCCTGAACTTCATTTTCACCGCTGAAGAGTTATTATCATTAGAAACACCTGTCTTACTTTTTATCAATGTCAGTTTCTGCTTCTGCTATGTGTGCTGCTAGAGGTGTATTTACCCAATGCACTGTCTACAGGCTTAACAACTTCCTTTTTATCTTCTTCATTAGACAACAGACGTGATTGCAAATGGGATGAAGACTTTGGGAGTACGCAAAGTTTTCTCAGGAACCTTTTCAGGGTTCAGATTGTTTGTCCCATCTCTCTGTATCTTGTTCTGGTCCTTCAGAGGAGCCAGCAGTTTTAAGCTTTTATTGCTTCTTACCCTCAAGATCAAAGGTTTAACAGAGGAAGATTTTGGAGGAGATAAAAGAGTTGGCATCTTCAAAGATTTTTCTGTAGATACTTTAGGTGCAATTATTTGTTTTCTATAATTAACAGCACTGTCTTTCTTGCCTCCTGCATCTACACCTCCTAAGATCTTATATGAAGATTTCATTTTCCTTTCTGTCTCTGGCATCTTGTCACTTGAGGAATCCAATTTCAGAGAGTGAACACTCTTTGGTGGCAGTAGTATCTTTTTCTTTTTTTATTTCAGAGGGTTCAAGAGAGTGAACCTTGGGAGAAGGCCTTCAATCGACCACATTCAACTTCTTTCCCTATCCTAGAATACTCCCTGGAGGATCAGATGACCTTTGATTGACCATGGCCTCTTTCTTTCCCTCTACCAGCATACTCCCCGGGGGAGTAGAAAGCTTTTGCTCAACCACAGTTACCTCATCTATCCCTCCCTCCATGCAACCTGGAGGAGAAAAAGGTTTTTTCTCAACCATAGTGGCCTCCTTTTCATCTTTGAGTACACTCTCCTGAGGTGCTGAAGGCTTTTGATAGACCTCATTTACCTTTTTTCCCTCTTCTAGAATATTCACAGGAGGAGTGGAAAGCTTTTGCTTGATTAAAATCACCTTCTTTGCATCACTCTAGTTACTCCTTGAAGTAGTGGAAGTCTTTTGCATGACCACGGTCCTCTTCTTCGCCTCTCCCAGCATACTCCCTAGGGAAGTGGAAGGCTTTTGCTCAACTTCTGTCACCTTCTTTTTCTCTCCCAGCACACTTCCAGGAGGAGTGGAAAGCTTTTGCTTGACCAAAGTCCCCTTTTTTGCCTCTCCCACCAAGGTCCGTGTAGGACTCTGCTCATCAGCAGGTGATAACGCTCAAACTACAGCTCTCGTAAGAGTGTGTCGTTGTCAAATATAGAACCCAACTGGGTTGGGTGTCGAATCCCACAGAGAATACTTGGTCACTAAGTAAGCGAAGATTATTAGACTTTTGGCAAAAGTTTCGAACAAGGGGGGATTGTAGCGAGCAAATAATGTAAACAAAATATTAATGTAAGAACGGAAAACGAAAGAGTAAAACGGATTGTTTGGTTAGTTTTGATCAATGAGAATTGAGAGTTAGGGTTATGTCCACCTTATGAGTTGTACGTATCTATTGACTATGAGTTGTGCGGAATTCAGACATGTATGTGCTTATAGAGAATCGTATTCTATGGTAAATCCAAGCGTCTTTCGACCTAACAAGGACTATTTCACTTTAACTCTTTCGAGCTTAAAGCATTTCTAATGGTACAAATTCTCCAAGAGGTTAATCCAGTTACGGCACTAACTTTTTAACAGGGGTTGGTGCCTTATTACCTTGACATTATCTCTTTTCCAGACATATAACCTTTCTTTCGAACAAGTTAATGCTATACTGGCGTATTCTATATGTTTGCAACCACAAGAATTTAAATTAAGATGAAGAGAATAATGATATAAGCAGCATACGTGTCAAGAATTCACAAACTCATAGCAATAGATAGTATCTCATAAGGCTTCCATAACCCCAACAGAGAAATTTAGCTATTCATGAGTGCAACGGAAATCACAATAGACATTATAATCACACCAAAATAAAGATCTTGCGTGAAGTATGTTTGGTAGCTCTTGTGGCGTGAATTCCTAGCAAAATAACATTTCTCTTGTCGTGAAAATTAAAAATAGAATAGATGAATAATAATGTCAACAAATTTATGAAGAAAAAGGGAAAGGATCGAATAGGGATGAGGGTGGTGGAGAATTGTTTTGATGGATGGATGGATGGTGGATGGATGGGAATTATAAAAATATCCATCAAAATAGGGTATTTATAACACCCATATCCTATTCCTACTAAGCTACTGCATTACTTATCCTAATCCTACTAGGTTACTGCATCCTTATCCTAATCCTAATAAGTTACTACTGATCCCCAATGTCTTTAGAAATGTTGTTTTTGCCCGGGACAGGTTTTCCATGCGTCACTTTTAGTCCCTAGGCGTCCAAACTCTACTTTCCTTCTTTCGTGAAGCTTCCTTTGGTGTCAAGTTATCCATAAAATGCTGAAATCCTCATCATTTATACCTGAAAACTTGCTAATCACGTTTGTTAGCTCACTTACAGGAAAAAGGACTAAAAGTGCATGAATTATATATTTTGTCCTCAAAACATAGCTAAAATATGGGTAAATTATAGTACTTTAGGCGTGTAAATACGCCTATAATCAACACCCCACACTTAAAGATTTGTTCGTCCTCAAACAAAATATCATGTCCATATAAACATCTACTTAGGGTTTCACAGTAACAACACAAAATATTCATCAAGACTGGCACGACAATCATTAACAAATAGTAGTTTTCTGATCACTACTAGAAACAATTTCAACCTCTAATAAAGACTCGTGATGATGGTTAATTCGTATTCACAAGTTAAGGTAGAAAGAATCATCTACGACTTACCCAAAACTCATCAGCCATGTGTATCTCACAATATGTCACCCATAATCACTCACAAGTATCGTATATATTTCGAACATGGGTATAAGATTATCCTTGCTCTCACTCTCACAAAGAATTCATATGCTGCAACTGATGACCATAGGCTTGCCCTTAGTGTAATGCTCCACTAAATATCAGAATGCCAAGCATAGGATCAAATAGGTCTTTTACAGGTTGTAATGTAGGCTAAGGGACGGGTAGGGCTACTTTGGCCAGAAATAGTGACTATGTTCCTAAGCACTTTAATACATCACATTATGCCATTAATACTTTCTTTTAAACAACCTTGCTACCTTTCTTTCGTCTATCTCCCCTTTTCACCTATTTTTCCATTCAAACATAACGATCTTTTTATTTAATCATAATCACAATTTATGTTTTTGTTTTTCTATTTCTTTTTCTTTTCTTCTCCCTTCTTTTTTTTATAACACACCTATATGATATCCACTGTTTTTCATAACAAATTCAAGTACCAATACACTCTATGGCATCACTCTCACCCAATTTCCTCTTATTCTGTCACATGACTTTACAATTTAAAGCACTTAGGAATTTGGATCAAATTATGGTCTCGAAAAAATTGATTAGGCTTACATATGAGGCTTTCAAAGAAAATAGGCTAAAGGCTCAAAGGGGGTTATCTAGGATGATGTCCATAGGTAGGTAAAAAGAAGGTAAACAATTATAGGCTGCCAAAAAATGCCTAAATCATCTCCTAGACTCACACTCTTTATTTCGCTTTACATACACACCAGGCAAGTTCTAGCATTAGTCACAAACACAGAATATACTATCATCTCTCACACACAAGGCACATGTTCAACTTTATTGGGAGTAGTATAGACTCTTGAGCCAACAGATGAAGGAATTGAACCACACAATTATCACATAATGAGTCACAATTAGACCCTAAACGTCTCAATAGTAATGGTTTTATCACAGACTCTTGTCATAATACCATGCTACCTTTCAAAACAATTTCATGCTAAGTTAAAAAAAAAATTTCCTACTAAAAAAAACAAAAATTTTCCTACTAAAAAAACAAAACAACAAACATAAATAAATGCAAATGTAGATAAAGAAGGATAGCATGCAAATACCATCACCCCACACTTAGACGGGACACACTGCCCTCAGTGGAAAATAAATAAGAAGAACCTGGTTAGTCGGACTCCTCCTCTATGTATGGGGTCATAACCCCTTCGTCGGAATCATCATTGGAGTCGCCGTCATCAGAATTCTTCTCCACGTCGGAGTCTGGCAGTCTGTGATCATCGTCAATTGGCACATCGTCATCAAGAGATTCCTCAAAGTACACACCTACTCCACATATTTCCCTTGCATGCTCATTCATTGGGTAGTTATAATCCAACTGTTGGAGATCTGCAGCAGTTGGAACACGACCTCCGCTCATCATTGTAAACCGAGTCATTCCATAGAGATGGCGAAAGAAACTCTCATCCCGAGCATGCCTTTCTGCAGTGGTAAGGTTGACGCTATGCGTGGTTTCAGCATCTTTAACCTTGTGAGGTCGATCTTCTTCGGGTTATGTGGGAGCCTATGATCAGCTGGTTCCTCTTCGAAGTCTTCCTTCCTCAATATTGCAGTCAACAGATTGCCAAAGCTGAAGTGAGGCCTCTTGTGCAGCCTAGCCTTACGCATTGTAGATCGAATAATTGCCCCAATGTTGATAGGAACATTCGTCATCAACGCGTACACCAAGCACACTCTATCTCATGTTATCTTTGTGTACTGGGTCCTTGGAATCAAGAAAGAGTTGACTATTCGCATCCATATCCTAGCTTCCCTATTCAAGGAAGCATATGGGAAGGTTTTGTGCCGACCGGTGTCCTTGTGTATACTCCATCGTGCCATAGATATTGTTCCGCATAATGTGTGTCTAATTGCCCTGTATGGAGGTCTATTATAAATCTCCTTGAGTGGTGATGGATCAACAGATGACAACCCTAGAAAAGAGTTGAAGAACTCCGCATTTAGTTGCAGAACTTGGCCCCGAATCTTTACTTCACTTCCTGTAGTTTTCGGTGACCAGTTGGCATAGAATTATCGTGTTAAATCGAGATTGCACTCTCCCATATCTCGGAATATGAAATCAAGATGTAACGCCATTATCTTGGCCAACATATGGGGTTCTTTCTTCGCTAGGCTTTCCTTGTGTATCAACTCCACATGAACATATTTCTTCTCTTTATTGTTCCTATACCACTCCTTTCCTTCCTCTTCGAGGACCCATTTAATTCCAAACATTCGGTGAGGTATTTGCATTGCGGAGGATTCTCCTTGCTCTTTTCGTCTTCTTTTCTAGCCTTTTTGTGAAGTGGTTGCTTTTTCCTTTCCTTGTCTTGCCTTTGGTTCCATTGTTCCTGAGATTGAAATAATAGTCATGTTAGTTTTATCTCGGTGGATACAATCAACAAACAAGCAGTAGTAGCACCACCCCACACTTAGTTTGTTGGCACAAACTTGTGTAATGAACGATGTCGATTACTCAGACTTCATCGATATACGTTCAAGTGTTATGTTCCAACAATATAATCAGTGCAGTCATACTTTTCTTGTCATATTGACTATCCCTTTTGATTCGATTTCATGAAATCTTTGCAATACTTTCATGTTTGGATTGATGTATCTTTTGAGCAATGACTACCACATAAGGATTGAATCAAGTTATAACATTTGGAAATAATCACAACATAGTATGTTTATAGTCAACCATGATTCTCTTCTCGATGAACAAGTCATTCCAACATGTAAGCTTTCTATTGTCAAGATTATGCAATTTTCTTGACCATGTCAAATCCGCAAAAGTATGACAGTGCATCAAAATCAAATTCAAGTTGGGAACAAGTCAAGATCATTCTTACGTATTCTTTCACTCACTTAGTTGTATCATAACAAATCAACCATATTCAAATCACCAATACTACTTCAAGATTTAACAATTCATTATAGATGTAGTAGTGTAGTACTTACGGAATAAAAAAGAAGAACAAAGAAGTACTTACTTGGTTGATGGCCTTTGGAAGATGTTCTTGCAAAGTAAAAAGAGCAAAAAGAAAATTTTTGGAGAGAATTTGGAGAGAATTTGGAGAGGTAGGCGGCGCTTTAGGGTGGAATTGCAATGTGTTTTTGATTTAAGACTAAGGTTCTATTTATAGGACAAGATTGGGTCGGGTTTTGACCCATTTAGAATCAGATTTGGGAACAAAAAGTGACCATAGGCGGCGCCTATTGCTTTGCCTATACTTGGCATAGGCGGCGCCTTTTGCAAAGCCTTGTTGAGCATAGGCGGCGCCTATGCCATGGCATTGTTAGGAATAGGCGGCGCCTATGCCATGGCCTATGAGATTCAGAAACAAAAGGCTTTTGCATAGGCGGCGCCTATGCTATGGTATTGTTGAGAATAGGCGGCGCCTATGCTATGGCACTCTAGAATCCGAGAGCTTAGGCCATAGCATAGGGCCTTGCCTTGTTTGTGGCCTAGATTTACATAGGCAATGCCTTGTTCTTTGCCTATATTTTCATAAGCAATTCCTAACCCATAGCCTTTTGCTTCTTCATTCCTAACTTACCACCCTCAACATGCAATACGTCCAAATCAAAATTTGAAACCAATTTCCTTCTTGCACCTACATTTACTCAAAAACAACAAAAACAATTAGAACGATGGGTTGCCTCCCATCAAGCGCCTTAGTTTTGGTTGTGGCTCGACTCTTCTTTTTGGATTTTTAATTAGGAAAAACAAATGCAAAAGAAATGATAAAATAAACGATGGGTTGCCTCCCATGTAGCGCTTGATTTATTGTCGCGGCATGACATAGTTACTTCGAGTACTTAGACTTCGTCGAGATAGATTGTGGCCATATAGTTTACCAAGTCAAGAGGACTGATATATGGTTTTACTAGTTGGCCATTCACCTTAAAGACAACACCATTATTGTCTTCTAGTTCAACTACTCCAGACGAGTAGACTTGGCTAATCTTGTACGGACCAGACCATTTGGACCTTAACTTACCTGGGAATAGCTTTAGTCTGGAATTGAAAAGAAGTACCATATCACCTTTTTGAAAGTTTCGTTGAACAATCCGCTGATCATGATACTTTTTCATCCGCTCCTTGTAAAGGTCTGATCTTTCATATGCATGTAGACGGAATTCATTCATCTCATTCAGCTGCTCCAACCTCAGACCCATAGCATCATCCCAATTCAAATTTAGTTGCTTTAGCGCCCATAATGCCTTATACTCGAGCTCAATAGGTAAGTGACAAGCCTTCCCATAAACTAGTTGGTATGAGGATATGCCAATTGGCGTTTTGAATGCAGTCCTATAAGCCCATAGTGCATCATCCAGCTTCCGAGACCAATCTTTCCTATTAGCATTCACCGTCTTAGCAAGGATTTGCTTGATCTCGCGATTGAAAACCTCTACCTGTCCACTAGTTTGAGGGTGATAAGGCGTGGCTACCTTATGTTGCTTGACACCATATTTTTCTAACACGGATTTGAACAGCTTGTTGCAAAAGTGAGATTCTCCATCGCTTATGATAGTACGTGGTACCCCAAAACGAGAGAAGATGTTCCTCTTTAAGAATGGAACAACGCATTTTCCTTCATTATCAGTCAATGCTACTGCTTCGACCCATTTTGAAACATAATCTACAGCAACTAGGATACATTTCATTACAAACGAATTCATGAATGGGCCCATAAAATCGATACCCCACACATCAAAGAGCTCTATTTCAAGGATTTTTAACATGGGCATCTCATGGTGCATTGAAATCGCACCTTGTCTCTGACATTGGTCGCATCTTCTCACATAGTCGTCAGCATCTTTAAATATCAAAGGCTAGTAATAGCCACTTTGCAATACCTTCCTTGCTATCCGATTACCTGCGTGATGTCCCCCAACTTGGGAAGTGTGACATGCTTCCAATATATTCGGCACCTCAACATGGGATACGCATTGCCTGATAACACCATCCGCGCATCGTCTAAACAAATATGGCTCATCCCAGAAGTAGTATCTCACGTCATGCATGAACTTCCTCTTTTAATGAGATGATAGGTTCGTAGGCATCACATCACTTACCACAATGTTTGCAAAATCTGCATACCATGGTAGCTCCTCCATCATTGTGGCTAAGATCTCTTTATCAGGGAATGCATCATCAATCTCTAGATCAGGTTGTGCTATATGCTCGTTCTCGAGTCTAGATAGGTGATCAGCCACTTGGTTTTCGCAACCTCTTCTATGTTTTACCTCAAAATCAAATTCTTGCAGCAACAATACCCATTGAATTAGCCTTGGTTTTTGATAACGCTCAATCTACAGCTCTCGTAGGAGTGTAAAGCGGTCGTTAGCAAATATAGAACCCAACCTGGGTTGGGTATAGATCCCACAGGGAATAGCTTGGCCAACAAGTAATTAAAATTACTGAACTTTTGGTGCAAGTCTCGTAAAAAGGGGGATTCTTGTCTTGCCAGTAATGTAAGCAACGACTGAAAATAATAAAGTAAAAAGAGAGAGATTTTTACGTTGGTTGTAAACAATGAGAATTGAAGCGTTGGGGTTATGTCCACCTTCTGAGGTATACGTCTTTATTGGCTATGAGTGTGTAGAATTCTGACATGCAATTGCTTATAGAGAATTGTAGTCGATGGTAAATCCAAGCGTCTCTCGACCTAAGCAAGGACTATTTCACTTTAACTCTCTCGAGCTTAAAGCGTGTCTAACGGTACAAATTCTCCAAGAGGTTAGTCCAGTTACGGCACTATCTTTTTAATAGGAAAGGGTGTCCTACTACCTTGACATTATCTCTTTTCCAGACAAATAACCTTTCTCTCGAACAAGTTAAATGTTAGACTGGCGTATTATTGCGTTTGCAACCGCAAAGAATGTGGATTAAGATGAAGAGAATAATGATATAAGCAATATACGTGTCTCGAACTCACAAACTCACAGCAATAGATAGTAACTCATTCGGCTTCCATAACCCCAATAGAGAAGTTTAGTTACCCATGAATGCGAAGGAGATCACGATTGACATTGTTGTTATTATACCACAAGATTGATGATTTTCGTGTAGCACAAGTGGTAGGTGTGAGGCGTGAAGTCCTTAGCAAAAGTAACGATTCTCTTGTTGTGGATTTTAAGACTAGAAGAGTAGATTAGAAGTGTTTGTAGTGGAAGATGAGAGGGATGGAAGAAAATTAATTGTTGAATTAAGTGAAGAATAGAGAGATTGTTCTCTCCACTAAGGGAGGAATGTCTCTCTCCACTAAGGGAGGAATGTATAGAAATCTCTAGCATGATAGGGTATTTATAATACTCCTATTCTACTCCTACTATGCTAATGAAATAAATAACCAAATTCTACTAGGCCTATGGAACACTTAACCCAAATGTACTAGGTTAAGGTAACATTATCACAATCCAAATAAACTAATGAAATACATAACCTAATTGTACTAGGTTAATGTATCTTTGTCAAAATCCAGCTTTGTGTCTGTAAGTCCCCAAAGTCATCAGAAATGTTGTTTTAGCCCGGGACAGATTTTCCATGCAGCAGTTTTGGTCCTTTAGGCGTCCCACTTCCTTCTCCTTCGTTCGTGAGCTTTCTTTTGCGTCAAGTAAGCCATAAAATGCTGTATTTTGCATCATTTATACCTGAAACTTTTCTAATCATGTTCGTTAGCTCATTTACAGGAAAAAGGACTAAAAGTGCATGAAATATATAATTTGTTCTCAAAACTAGGCTAAAATATGGGCAAAATATATTGATATAGGCATGTAAATTCGCCTATCATCAACACCCCACACTTGAAGCTTTGTTCATCCTCGAACGAAATATCATGTCCTTCTAAGCGTCGACTTAAGGTTTTTACAGCAACAACACAAAACATTTATCAAGACAAGCACAACAATTATCAACAAAGAATAGCTTTCCGATTATAAGTAGAAACAATTTACCCTCTAGCATAGACTCGTGATGGTGATCAACTCTCATGCAAACATTAAGGTGCATAGAATCATATACAACTATCCAAAGTTCATCAACCATGTGTGTCTCACAATATAGTACCCATAATTACTCACAAATATAGCATATTTTTCAAACATGGGTATCAAAGTGTCCTTGCTCTCGCTCTCACAAAGAATTCTTATGCAGCAACTGATGACCATAGGCTTGCCCTTAGTGTACTACTCCACTAAATGTCAGAATGTTAAGGTTAGGATCAAGTAGGTCTTTTGATGGTTGTAATGTAGGCTAAGGGACGGGTAGGACTATTTTGGCCAGGAATAGTGACTAAGCTCCTAAGCGATTTAATACATCACATTGTATTATTGACACTTTTTTCTTTCAACCTTTGTTCTCCTCTTTTGTTTTTCAATTTTAAGCACAACTTTTTCTTTTCACAACATACCTCTTATGCTATCACTTTCTTTTTCATAACACATTCAAGCACCATTTACAATTTAAAGCATCATACTTACCCAATTTCCTCTTATGTTGTCACATGACTTTTTTAATTTAAAGCACTTAGGAATTTGGATCAAATTACGGTCTTGAAAAAAATGGATTAGGCTTACATACAAGGTTGTCAAAGAAATAGGCTAAAGGCTCAAAAGGGTTTAACTAGGGATGATGTCCATGGGTAGGTAAAACTGAAGGTAAACAAATATAGGTTGCCAAAGAAATGCCTAAATCATATCCTAAATTACACTCCTTATTTTCGCTTTGCGTACATACCAGGCAAGTTCTAGCATCAGCCACATACATAGAAGATACTATTAATCTCACACACACAAGGCACATGGTCGACTTGATTGGAAGTAATATAGACTCTCGACACAACAAGTGAAGGAATTGAACCACACAATATCACATAATGAGTCACAACTAGAGCCTAAACGTCTCAATAGTCACAATTGTAGCACATACTCTTGTTATAATCTCATGCTGCCTGTCAAAATAATTTCATGCGAAGCTAGAAAAAATATTAACCACTAAAAAAACAAAACGAAACAAAACGAAACAAAAATGAAACAAAAGCAAACAAACATAGATGCGAATAGAGAAGTATAGCATGCAATACCACCACCCCACACTTAGTCGGGACACTGTCCTCAGTGGAAAATAAATACGAGGAACCTGGTTGGTCGGACTTATCCTCTATGTCTGTGGTCATACGCCTTGCATTGGAATCATCATCAGAGTCGTCATCCTTAGAATTTCCTCATAAGTATCCCACTTAATTCCAAGCATGAGTCAAGGTGTTTGTAGCAGGGAGGGTTCTCCTTGCTCCTTGCGGTCTCTTTTCTTGCCCTTTTGGGAAGTGGTAGCCTTCTCCTTGCCTTCTCTCTCTTTAGGTGCCATTGTACCTGAGACTTGAAATAGTGTTAATGGTAGCACAATCTCAATGGATACAATCTATACATAAGCAGTAGGGGTACCACCCCACACTTAGTTTTGTTAACACAAATCAGTGAAGCGAAAGTGGTCGATTACTCAGATTTCATCGACATACGTTTTAGGATTGTATTCCGACAAGAAAATCAGCAATGCATCACTTACTTGCAGCCATTGGACTACTTTCATGTTAGATATAGCAACACTACTACATAGTGGTTACCACATGGAATAGTTATTCTTACAACAATCACAACCTCTTATGTCGGTAGGCACTATAAGTCTTATCCCGATGGTTGGGATAGTCTAACATGTAAGTATCCAAACAACAATCTTAAGCACTATTCATAGACATAGTGATTCCGCAAATAGTATAACAATGTTATTAAAACCAATTTCAAGTCGGAAACAAGTCAAAATTTTCCTGCGTACATGTTCACTCACATGATTTTGTATCAACAATCCTAACACATGAACATCACCAACAATCTTATACGATTTAGCAATTCATAATAGGTGTAGTAAAGTAGTACTTACAAAATTTGAATGAAGAACAAAGTAGTACTTGGTTGAAGCCTTTGGATGATGTTCTTGTGAAGAAAAAGAGCAAAAGGAAACTTTTTGATAGGATTTGGAGACTATAGGTGGTGCATGAGCTAGGTTTCCAATGTGTTTTTGGTTCAAGATTAAGTCTCATATTTGTAAGAAAAGGTTGGGTTGAGTTTTGACCCATTAAAATCGGATTTGGAGACCAAAAGTGACCATAGGCGGTGCCTAATGCTTTGCCTAGTTGAGCAGAATGCCATAGCATATGCCATGCATTTATTTAAGAATGCCATACACTATGCCATGCATTTATTTAAGAATGCCATACACTATGCGGCGCATTGTCTATGGCATTTAGAGACATATGCGCCGCATAGTCTATGGCATATGAGATCTTGAGACCTAATGCTATAGCATAGGCGGCGCATAGTCAAAAGCACACTTAGGAATGGGCGGCGCATAGTGTATAGCACACTAGATTCCGAGACCTTAGGCTATAGGATAGGTTTTGCATTGTTCGTGGCCTAGTTTTACCTAGGCCTAGCCTTCCTCGATGCCTATTTAAGCATGAGTAATCTCAATCCATACCCTTATGCATCCTTATACCTAACTTACCACCTTTACCATTCAATATATCCAAATCGTCATTTGAAACCAATCTCCTCGTTGAATACCTCTTGCACCTATATTTGCTCAAAACAATAAAAACGATTAGTACGATGGGTTGCCTCCCACCAAGCGCCTTAGTTTTGGTCGTGGCACGACTCTTATTTTTGGATTTTCATTAATTAAAAACAAGACAAGTACTAGAATGAAAGAAAATGATAAATGATAAATGAAAAATGATAAACAATGGGTTGCCTCCCATCTAGCGCCTTATTTATTGTCGTGGCACGACATGGTTACCTCGAGTACTCAGACTTCGTCGAGCTAAATGGTGGATCATTTTCTAAAAGGATTTAGACGGCAATGAGGCTTACCTGTGGGCATGCGATCTTCTTCGAGATGGCTCATACGTTTCCCCGGAGAGTCACCAATTATATCATCAATAGTCCAACCCATAGCTCTCTTGTATCTCTTCAGAGCAGAGATGAGAGCTTCTACGTGTTGTTCACTTAAATCATCTGCTCTCTCCGGAAGTATATTTCTACTTTCCAAGAACACATACTTTAGATAATCAGGAAGCTCTTGCGATTCTAGCATTGGTGGCTCGTCAAAGGGAGTCTTCGCTTTTGGTTGATTCTTGAGATCATAATCTGGTTGCTTAGGAGTATAAGGCTCTATTTCTGTTAGAGCACTCATAAGTTCTTCATAACCTTCATGCTCAACATTTAGTGGCGCAGCAGACAATGGCTCAACAGTAGGCTGTTTCTCTATAGATAATGCTATCATATCCTCATGATGAACATCAGCTACAGATAACTCATTCATATCGCTGGGCTGCTTCATTGCTTTGCATATATCAAACCGTACCACTTCGTCATTAATTCGAAACAAAAGCTCATTATCTTTCATGTTAATAAGCACACTTCCAGTTGCAAGGAAAGGACGTCCCAAGATTATGGGAACTTCAGAATCCTCCTTACAATCCAGAATAACGAAGTCTGCAGGAAAGATGACTGAAGAAACTTTCACCAACACATCATTCAAGATACCCACAGGTCGTTTTACCGACCTATCAGCCATCACGAGCCTCATATTGGTTGGTGTCGGATCGCCTAGCCCCAACTTCTTGTAGATGGATAGTGGCATCAAATTGATGCTAGCACCTAGATCGCACAATGCCTTAGCAAAATCCAACGATCTAATTGTGCAAGGAATAGTGAAAGCTCCAGGATCTTCCTTCTTTTAAACTAACGACCTTGTAGTGATTAGACTACAATGATGAACATTATCCGCCAACTCATAACTTGCTTCCCGCTTCTTTGTCAATAGGTCCTTCATAAACTTCGCCTATCCAGGCATTTGTTCAAGTGACTCCACCAATGGAACATTAATGGTCAGTTGCTTGAGCATAGTCATAAATTTGCTGAACTTAGTGTCATCTGCCACCTTCATCAATCTTTGGGGAAAAGGTGGTGGTGGGTATGGAAGTGTTCTCTCCACAGTTTTCTTCTCCTCTTGCTTCTATTTTTTCACTTTTTCAGGCTGCATAGTGCTGGATGTGGCGTCCTTGACGTCAGGAGTAGTAGCTGCGACATCTTCTCCTTTTGCGTTGTCATCCATGTCCGCAACTTCGTCAATCAATTGCTTGCCTTTTTCTGGAGTTTCCAGCACCTTACCACTTCTGGTAGTGATGGCCATGCATGACCCATCATTTCTTGGGTTTTGCACAGTATCGCTAGGTAAAGTGCCGGCCTTTCTTTGGTTGAGTGCTGCTGAAAGTTGACTGAATTGCTGCTCCAGTTGTCTAATTGAAGTGGAATGTGAATCTACTACTTGTTTCATGGTGGACAAATCATTAATTACCTCCGTAACTCCCGCGCTCGTTGCTTCCACTCCTTTCAATAATTTAGCCATCATGTCTTCCATACTTCCAGAATTAGATATGGTGGTGTCGCGTCTACCAGGGGGAACGTACAAACCATTCTTTTCATTGTTTTTCTTCCAACTACCTTGGTCTTTGTTCCAGATTTATCATAATAGTTCTGACCTTGGTTTCCTTGGGCATTCCCGCGGAAACCCCCCTGATTGTTCAAGTAGTTGGTCTCCTCTTCAGAATCAGATTCGTCTCTTCCTTTTAGCGCTACAGCTTTTACTTTTTTGGTCTTCCCTGATAATAAATGCTTTTTCAGAAGATCCATTTGTGTTTTCAAATGCGCCATATCTTGATCACGTTCTTCTTCTCTTCTTTTTTGGTCTGCAGTCATGCCAATAGATAAAGTGGGGCTTGCTACCACAGAATCCCTGGTATGCCAAGCTCTACTTTATTTCGTCATAGGATCTAGCATATTGCTTGCTTAACCAAAGGTGAGGTCCATGAAAGAACCTCCAGTTGCGTTTTCCACCACTGGTTTAGTTATTGAATTCAAGGCTCTATACAAGATCTCCATGAGGTGAACATTAGTCATGTGATGGTTTGGGCATCTCGCTAGCATTGTCTTGTACCTCTCCCATGTTTCATGAAGAGCTTCAGAGGGAAGCTGACGAAAGTTGCTGATTTCATCTCTCAATTGAGCCCTTTTGGATGTCGGAAAGAATCTTTCTAGGAAAGCGTCTCTCAATTGCCTCCAATTTGTAATTGAATCAGGAGTCAGCCCATTCAACCATAGTGTTGCTTCCCCAGATAGAGATAATGGAAATAGACGTAATCGAATAGCATTCTGACCAACACCAGGATCGTCAAAGGACTTGCATGTAGAAATAAAGTTGATGAGATGCATATTCGGATCATCGCCTGCTAGTCCACCAAATAATCCCTTGAGTTGCAATAACTGAATCATGGTGCTTGTGATGTTGAACTTGGCTCCGGGCGCTAATGGTGGTGGAATTATAGCTCCAGTGGCTCCGGCACCATCAAGATCATCATCATCATCGTCGAAAGCTGGCTGCAAAGGTTGTCGATCATACCTATACCGAGCTTGTCGACCTCTTCGGTTGGCAGGTGTTGCAGTTTCAGCGACATGCCTTGGGTGTATTAACTCGTCGTCACCTAAATCCTCATCGTCAGGATTTGTTGCTCGCCCAGGGTTATCAATGTTTTGTTGTTGGACTTGATCAGCGGCAAGAGCAGATAATCTTGCTTGCTCATGTTGAGCAGCCATCCTGTCGATTTCAGCTTGTGCTTCCATTCTTCTAATTCGTTGTGGTTCAGGATTGATTGGTAATAACGGTTGACCAGAACTTCTAGTATGTGGCATGCACTAAAGTAAAAACCTGCAATAAACAAAAACAAAAACTAAACGTAAAAGTACGAGAATCTTTGACCAAAGGGTCTAGTAATTATCACGAACTTGATTGACACTCGTATTCCCCGGCAACGGCGCCAATTTTTGATAACGCTCAATCTAAAGCTCTCGTAGGAGTGTAAAGCGGTCATTAGCAAATATAGAACCCAACCTGGGTTGGGTATCGATCCCACAGGGAATAGCTTGGCCAACAAGTAAGTAAAATTACTGAACTTTTGCAAGTCTCGTAAAAAGGGGGATTCTTGTCTTGCCAGTAATGTAAGCAACGACTGAAAATAATAAAGTAAAAGGAGAGAGATTTTTACGTTGGTTGTAAAAAATGAGAATTGAAGCGTTGGGGTTATGTCCACCTTCTGAGGTATACGTCTCTATTGGCTATGAGTGTGTAAAATTCTGACATGCAATTGCTTATAGAGAATTGTAGTCAATGGTAAATCCAAGCGTCTCTCGACCAAAGCAAGGACTATTTCACTTTAACTCTCTCGAGCTTAAAGCGTGTCTAACGGTACGAATTCTCCAAGAGATTAGTCCAGTTACGGCACTAGCTTTTTAATAGGAAAGGGTGTCCTACTACCTTGACATTATCTCTTTTCCAGACAAATAACCTTTCTCTCGAACAAGTTAAATGTTAGACTGGTGTATTCTTGCATTTGCAACCGCAAAGAATGTGGATTAAGATGAAGAGAATAATGATATAAGCAATATACGTGTCTCGAACTCACAAACTCACAGCAATAGATAGTAACTCATTCGGCTTCCATAACCCCAACAGAGAAGTTTAGTTACCCATGAATGCGAAGGAGATCACGATTGACATTGTTGTTATTATACCACAAGATTGATGATTTTCGTGTAGCACAAGTGGTAGGCGTGAGGCGTGAAGTCCTTAGCAAAAGTAACTATTCTCTTGTTGTGGATTTTAAGACTAGAAGAGTAGATTAGAAGTGTTTGTAGTGGAAGATGAGAGGGATGGAAGAAAATTAATTGTTGAATTAAGTGAAGAATAGAAAGATTGTTCTCTCCACTAAGGGAGGAATGTCTCTCTCCACTAAGGGAGGAATGTATAGAAATCTCTAGCATGATAGGGTATTTATAATACTCCTATCCTACTCCTACTATGCTAATGAAATAAATAACCAAATCCTACTAGGCCTATGGAACACTTAACCCAAATGTACTAGGTTAAGGTAACATTATCACAATCCAAATAAACTAATGAAATACATAACCTAATTGTACTAGGTTAATGTATCTTTGTCAAAATCCAGCTTTGTGTCTGTAAGTCCCCAAAGTCTTCAGAAATGCTGTTTTAGCTCGGGACAGATTTTCCATGCAGCAGTTTTGGTCCTTTAGGCGTCCCACTTCCTTCTCCTTCGTTCGTGAGCTTTCTTTTGCGTCAAGTAAGCCATAAAATGCTGTATTTTGCATCATTTATACCTGAAACTTTTCTAATCATGTTCGTTAGCTCATTTACAGGAAAAAGGACTAAAAGTGCATGAAATATATAATTTGTTCTCAAAACTAGGGTAAAATATGGGCAAAATATATTGATATAGGCATGTAAATTCGCCTATCATCAGTTTTGCATCTTTCTTTGTCATCAAATATCTCATAGCTACATGGTCTGTATGAACTACCACTTTGGTTCCCAACAAATAAGCACGAAATTTTTCAAAAGCATACACAACTGCTAGAAGCTCTTGTTCTGTGACAGTATAGTTCTTCTGGGCTTCGTTCAGGACCTTGCTCGTATAGTAGATTGGATGGAATAATTTCTCCTTTCTATGGCCAAGTACAGCACCCAAAGCTACCCCACTAGCATCACACATGACTTCAAACAGTAGAGACTAATATGGTGCTACAATGACAGGAGCTTCAATTAGCTTTCCTTTGAGGCATTCGAATGCCTTCAAACAATCTTCATTGAAGTCAAACTTTGCATCTTTCTCCAAAAGTTTGCATAATGGACTAGCAATTTTGGAGAAGTCTTTGATAAACCTTCGGTAGAAACCTGCATGCCCGAGGAAACTACGAACTCCTTTGACCGAGATTGGGGGTGGTAGTTTTTCGATGACTTCGATTTTAGCTCGATCCACCTCAATTCCTCTTTCGGAGATTTTATGCCCAAGCATTATCCCTTCTTTCACCATGAAGTGGCTCTTCTCCCAATTTAGCACTAGGTTGAATTCAACATACCTCTGCAACGCCATACTTAGATTTGTCAAGCATGAATCAAACGACTCACCCATCACTGAAAAGTTGTCCATGAATACCTCCAAAGTGTCTTCCACCATATCGGAAAAGATAGACATCATACAACGCTGAAAACTGGCAGGTGTGTTGCATAGGCCAAATGGCATACGTTTCAAGGCAAACGTACCATATGGTCATGTAAACGTTGTCTTCTCTTGGTCTTCTGGAGCAATACAAATCTGATTATAACCGGAATAACAGTCTAAGAAATGAAACCATCCTTTCCCTGCTAATCGATCAAGCATTTGGTCTATAAATGGCATTGGGAAGTGATCTTTAAGTGTCCACGAATTCAGTTTACGGTAGTCCATGCATACTCTCCATCCTGTGATGGGTCTGAGTGGAATAAGCTCATTCTTTTCATTCGCCACTACCGTCATGCCTCCTTTATTGGGAACACATTGTACTGGGCTTACCCATTTAGTATCGGAGATTGGATACACAACCCCTGCATCTAACCACTTAATAATTTCTTTCTTCACCACTTCTTGCATAGGTGGATTGAGACGCCTTTGATGTTCAATAGTGGGTGTGAAATTTTCTTCAAGCTGAATCTTGTGTGTACAAATCCCAGGAGTAATACCAATAATGTCAGCGATGGTCCAACCTATGGGTCTTATATACTTCCGTAGCACAGCCGTGAGAGCTGCAACTTGCTGCTCACCCAAATCTGTTGCCACAATAACCGGAAATGTGTTATCGCTTCCTAAGAATGCATATTTTAAATGGCTAGGCAGCTCCTTCAATTCTAACGTGGGTGGTTTTTCAATCGATGGTTTAGCTGGTGGTGTTGCTCGATTTTTGAGATCAAGGTCTAGCTTCTTGGGAGCATGAGGATATGACCCTAATCCTGTTAGAGCAGAAAATGTTTCTTCATAAGTTTCAGCATCCTTACTCTCAACATTCATAAGCACAACCGCCAATGGGTCATCAACAAGCTGCTCTTCTACAGGTAGATTTTTCTCATTATCAAAAAAAAATATCAGCTACCGAGAATACGTTCACATCTTTGGGTTGCTTCATTGATTTGCACACATCAAAGCGAACTACTTCGTCATTTATCCAGAATAAAAACTCATTAGCTCTAAAATCAATAAGCACACTTCTTGTTGCAAGGAAAGGGCGCCCCAAGATTATGGGAACTTCGGAGTCTACCTCACAATCCAAAATAACGATGTTTGCCGAAAAGATGAATGAAGAAACCTTCACCAATACATCACATAAAATACCAACATGTCGTTTTACCGAACTATCAGCAATCACAAGCCTCATATTAGTTAGAGTAGGATCACCTAACTCTAACTTTTTGTAAATGGATAATGGCATCAAGTTGATGCTGGCTCCTAAATCGCATAATTCCTTGACAAAATTCAAAGATCCGACAGTGCACGGAATAGTGAAGGCACCGTGGTCGGCCTTCTTCTGAACTAGTGATCTGGTAGCGATTGCACTACAATGATGAACAACATCTGTCAACTCACCACTTGCTGCCCGCTTATTTGTTAGAAGATCCTTCATAAATTTTGCGAAGCCTGGCATTTGTTCTAGTGCCTCAACCAAGGGAACATTAATGTTCAGCTGTTTTAACGTTGACATAAATTTATTGAACTTGGTATCATCAGCTCTCTTCTTTAATCTTTGAGAAAAAGGAGGTGGTGGAAGGGGAATTGTTTTCTCCACGACTTTCTTTTCATCATGCTTTGGTTCGAAGATTTTTTCAGGTTGTGGACGTCGAGGAATGACGTCATAAGCGTCTTCTTTAGCTTCGACGGCATCATCCTCTTCTTCTGCATTACCTACGATATCATCGGCCACTTTCTTGCTTTGGGATGAATTTTCCATCACCTTACAACTCCTAGTAGTAACAGCCATGCATGTTCCATTGTTTCTTGGGTTTTGCACTGTGTCGCTCGGTAAGGTGCCAGCTTTTTTTTGATTTAATGTGGCTGAAATTTGACTCAATTGTTGTTCGAGCTGTCTTATTGAAGTGGAATGTGAGTCAACCAATTGCTTCATTGAGGCCAAGTCATTTATTACCTCCATTACTGTGCTGGTTGCTTCCACTCCTTTCAGCAGCTTAGCCATCATATCTTCCATTGACATATTTCCTGAACCAGATGCAGTGGCCTCACATCGTCCAGGAGGAATATATACGCCACTCCTGTCAGTCTTGTTCTTCCAACTACCTTGATCACGACCCTTGTTTCCAGAATTATCATAATAGTTCTGACCTTTGTTTCCTTGGGCATTGCCTCGAAAACCCTCCTGATTGCTCACGTAGTTGGCTTCTTCCTCAGAATCAGATTCCTCTCTTCCTTTTGACGCTACTGCTTTAACTTTTTCGGTCTTCCCTGATAATAGATGCTTTGTAAGAAGATCCACTTGTATTTTCAGGTGCGCCATATCTTAATCACGTTCTTCTTCTCTTCTCCTTTGTTCTGAAGTTATGCCAATAGACAAAGTGGGGCTTGCTACCTCAGAATCTCTAGTGTGCCACACCCTACTTTGCTTTGTCATCCAGTCTAGCATATCACTTGCCTGAACAAAGGTGAGGTCCATAAACGATCCTCCAGCCGCATTATCCACTACTGGTTTAGTTACCGAATTCAAGGATCTGTATAGTATCTCCATTAAGTGGACATTGGTCATGTGATGGTTTGGGTATCTCATAAGCTTCTTCTTGAATCTCTCCCATGTTTTGTGGAGGGGTTCAGTTAGAAGCTGAAGAAAGTTGCTGATTTTATCTCTCAATTGTGCTCTTTTGGATGGCGGAAAGAATCTTTCTAGGAAAGCTTCTTTCAATTGCCTCCAATTTGTAATAGAATCAGGAGTTAGCCCATTCAACCATAGAGTTGCCTCCCTAGATAGAGACAATGGAAATAAGCGCAGCCGAATTGCATTCTATCCAACGCCAGGATTGTCGAACGACTTGCAAGTAGAGATAAAGTTGATCAGATGCATATTCGGATCATCACCTGCGAGTCCACCGAATAGTCCCTTGAGTTGTAATAACTGAATCATGGTGCTAGTGATGTTGAACTTGGCTCCAGGCGCCAAGGGCGGAGGAATAATGGCTCATATGGCACCAGCTCCATCAAGATCATCATCATCATCATCAAATGGTATTTGCATGGCTCGGCGTTCAGGCCTGAACCTAGCTTGATGATCTTTTTTGTTGGCAGGTGTCACCATCTCAGCATCACGCCTAGGGTTTAGTAACTCGTCATCACCTAGATCATCATCATCAGGATTTGTTGCTCGCCCAGGGTTATCAATATTTTGTTGATGTACTTGAGCGGCGGCCAAAGCAGCTAGTCTAGCCTGCTCCTGTTGAGAAACCCTTCTTTCCATTTCCTGCTGAGCCTCCATTCTGCCAATACGATGTGTTTTAGGATTGAAAGGTAATAACGGTTGACCAGAACTTCAAGTATGGGGTATGCACTGAATAAAAACCTACAGAAAACAAAAACAACAACTAAAAGTAAAGTACGAGAATCTTTGACCAAAGGGTCTAGTAATTATCACAAACTTAGTTGACAACCGTATTCCCCGGCAACGGTGCCAATTTTTGATAACGCTTAAACTACAGCTCTCGTAAGAGTGTAAGCGGTCGTTGTCAAATATAGAACCCAACTGGGTTGGGTGTCGAATCCCATAGAGAATACTTGGTCACTAAGTAAGCGAAGATTATTAGACTTTTGGTGAAAGTTTCAAACAAGGGGGGATTGTAGCGAGCAAATAATGTAAACAAAATATTAATGTAAGAACGGAAAACGGAAGAGTAAAATGGATTGTTTGGTTGGTTTTGATCAAGGAGAATTGAGAGTTAGGGTTATGTCCACCTTATGAGTTGTACGTATCTATTGACTATGAGTTGTGCAGAATTCAGACATGCATGTGCTTATAGAGAATCGTATTCTATGGTAAATCCAAGCGTCTTTCGACCTAACAAGGACTATTTCACTTTAACTCTTTCGAGCTTAAAGCGTATCTAATGGTACAAATTCTCCAAGAGGTTAATCTAGTTACGGCACTAACTTTTTAATAGGGGTTGGTGCCCTATTACCTTGACATTATCTCTTTTCCAGACATATAACCTTTCTTTCGAACAAGTTAATGCTATGCTGGCGTATTCTATATGTTTGCAACCACAAGAATTTAAATTAAGATGAAGAGAATAATGATATAAGCAGTATACGTGTCAAGAATTCACAAACTCATAGCAATAGATAGTATCTCATAAGGCTTCCATAACTCCAACAGAGAAGTTTAGCTATTCATGAGTGCAACGAAAATCACAATAGACATTATAATCACACCAAAATAAAGATCTTGTGTGAAGTATGTTTGGTAGCACTTGTGGCGTGAATTCCTTGCAAAATAGTGTTTCTCTTGTCGTGAAAATTAAAAATAGAATACATGTATTTGTATATTTATATTATATTTGTATTTGTATTTGTATTCTATTTTCATCGATGTCTTTTTATTTTTAAAGAATTATTTTGTATTTGTAAGTTGATTGCATATTATATTTAGCCATTTTATCATTTGTATTTGTATACAAACAAGTAAATGCATTAATTGTATTTTCTTGATTCTAAAATATATAACTATGCAATGTATCATTTGATACAAATGTACCGTCTTGTATTTGTATGTCAAAATTATTATTCATATTTCTAAATAAATAAATATCATTTGATACAAATACAATTACAAACAAATGAAACCAACGATTTTAAAAATACAAATACATATTTTATTTTCATAAAATTTGAATTGTATTTATTTGTATTAGTAAATATATCTCGTATAAATAAATACAAACAAATATTCGAAAAAAGACAATCAATTGTTCCTTTTCAATAATTAAAAAATATAAATGATAGTTCACACTTGTATCTATATGTTATAGTTCGCATTTGTATTTGTATTTTATAGTTACCACTTGTATTTATATGTTATAATTTGTCTCTCTATTTATATTTTATAGTTCGCACTTGTATTTATGTTTACTAGTTCGCACAAATGAAAAGAATAAAAAAAATGAAAAAATTAAAAAAAAGAAGGAGAGTAATAGAAAAAAAAACAAAAGGAAAAAAATAGAAGGAGAAAAAATAACAAGAAAAAGAAGAAAAAGAAAAGAAAAAAAGACAAGATACAAAAAAGACAAAAAAAAATTGAAAAAGAAAGAAGAAAGAGAAAACAAAAAAGGAAAAGAAAAAATGAAGAAAAAAACAGAAAAAAGAAAAAAAAAGTAATAGATAATAGTGAGAAAAAAAAAGGAGAAAAAAATACAGAAGAAAACAAAAAATTTTATAAAGAAAAGGAAGAGAAAAAGAAAAAAGGGGAAAAAAAGAAGAATGGAAAAAAAAAAGGAAAGAAAAAATGAAAAAAAGACAACAAAAAAGAAAAAATTGAAAAAAGAAAGAAGAAAGACAAAACAAAAAAAAAGGAAAAGAAAAACTGAAAGAAAAAAAAGAGTAATAGAAAATAGAGGAAAAAACAAAAAAGGAGAAAAAATAAAATGAAAAAAAATACAAAAGAAACAAAAATGAAAAATTGGAAAAAGAAAAGAAAGAGAAAACAAAAAAAAAAGGGAAAAAAAGAAGAAGGAAAAAACTGAAAAAGAAAAAAAAGTAATAGAAAATAGAGAAAAAAAATTAATGGGAGAGACTATGAATTATAATTATGAAAAAATTAATGGGCAAGAAAAGGTTATGAATTGTAATTAATTGAAACTAGGCTAAATAAGGTAATTAGGAGTCAATATTGACTAAGTTGTGTAATTATCCCAAATTTTTTTCTCATTTTTGTATCTTAATATATATTTATATGTATATATATATATATATATATATATATATATATATATATATATATATATATATATTCTCATTTTACTGCATTCTTTTGTATCTTCTTTTGGGATCTCATCTTAAAAAATCTTGGCCTTGATTCACAATGGACAAGGATTATGAAATCAGAATTAGAAATTTTATAAAATTTGTTTTGTTTCCTTTCTTAGTTTTCTATCTTCTCTCATTTCATTTTTCTTTTTTTTTTCATTTTAAACATTATTCATCTTTTCATTCTCCTCAAAAAAAATCTTTACCTTCTCAATAACCTCTTTAAATTGCCACCTACTATTTTTACTTCATCTACTATTTATTGTTTTTTAATTTATTTATAGATAAGGGTTAAAGAATTAACAAAAATATATATTAATCAAATCACACTTCTACTTAATTGTCCATTTAAAGTTATGCAAAATCTGTACATGTCAATTATTTTAAGATGGAAAAAAATATAATTAGAGAACATAAATATTTTAATTGAATCAGTTACAGGGCGCCAAGTTCTTTTCTAAGATTGATTTGAGGTCAGGTTACCACCATGTGAGGGTCAAAGAGAAGGATATACCCAAGACAGCTTTCCAAACACGGTATGGTCATTATGAGTTTCTAGTTATGTCATTTGGGCTAACAAATGCACCCGCAGCTTTTATGGATTTGATGAATAGGGTGTTTAAGCCATTCCTGGATGTATTTGTGATTGTTTTTATAGATGATATTCTAGTTTATTCTAGATCAGAAGAGGACCATGCCAATCACTTACGACAGGCATTGCAGACTCTTCGTGATTGTAAGCTTTATGCAAAGTTCTCTAAATGTGAGTTTTTGTTAAAGTCGGTGGCATTTTTGGGTCATATTGTATCTAGTGAAGGGATAAAGGTTGATGCTCAAAAGATAGAAACTGTGAAGAACTGGCCAAGGCCCACAACGCCTACGGAGATTCGTAGTTTTCTCGGGTTAGCTGGTTATTATAGAAGGTTTGTTAAAGGCTTTTCTTCCATTTCAGCACCCTTAACCAAGCTAACCCATAGAGCATCCAAATTCCAATGGAATGATGACTGTGAGAAGAGTTTTCAAGACATAAGGAACAAGCTGATTTCTACACCCGTGTTGGTACTTCCAGAAGGCACCGAAGGGTATATAGTGTATTGTGATGCTTCCAGAATTGATTTAGGATTTGTATTGATGCAGCATGGTAAGGTAATAACATATGCTTCTAGACAATTGCGGCCACATGTGAAAAATCATCATACACACGATCTTGAGCTGGCAACAGTTATTTTTGCTTTACAGATATGGCGCCACTACTTATATGGGGTTCATCTTGATATATATATTGACCATAAGAGCTTGCAATATATTTTTAATCAGAAGGATCTAAATTTAAGGCAGCGGAGATGGCTTGAACTATTAAAGGAATATGATGCTGATATCTTGTACCATCCAGGGAAAGAAAATGTGTAGCTTATGCGTTAAGTCGTAAGGCTATGATGGCGCCTATAGAAAGGCAAGGGATGATTAAAGATCTTCACCAGTTAGCTAGTTTGGGAGTTCGCCTTCTTGAAACTCCGGAGAAAGATCTTATCGTACATAATGCTGTGGAATATTCATTAGTAGCTGAAGTGAAAAAAAAGCAATATACAGATCCTATTTTATTATAGCTTAAGGAGAACGTTCAGAGTGGTGTGACAAAGGCATTTGAACTTACGCGAGAAGGAGCACTTCAGTGCCAAAACCGATTGTTTGTGCCGAATGTAGACGGGCTAAGAAAGAAGATTATGACAGAGGCACAATGTTCAAGATATTCCATTCATCCAGGATAAACCAAAATGTATCAAGATTTAAAGGATATGTATTGGTGGAATGACATGAAGAAGAGCATTGCAGAATTTGTAGCTGAATGTCCAAATTATCAAAGAGTTAAAGTTGAGCACCAAAAACCCGGAGGTTATATGCAATGCATTGATCTTCCAAGCTGGAAGTCGGACATGATCAACATGGATTTCGTTATTGGTTTACCTCGTACATCCTGAAAGTTTGATTCTATATGGGTGATTGTTGATAGGCTTACCAAATCCGCACATTTCCTACCAGTTAGGACCACTCACACAGTTGAAGAGTATGCGAAGCTGTACATTAAAGAAATAGTCCGATTAAATGGAGTGCCAATCTCTATTATATCAGATCGGGGAACCCAATTTACCGCAAACTTTTGAAAGTCTTTTTAGAGGTGTTTGGGAACACAAATGAAGTTGAGTACAGTTTTTCACCCTCAAACAGATGGACAAGCAGAACGTACCATCCAAACACTTGAAGATATGCTTCGAGCTTGTTTAATAGATTTTAAGGGCAACTGGGATGATCATTTACCTCTTATTGAGTTTGCCTACAATAATAGCTATCATTCAAGTATCAAAATGGCACCATATGAAGATTTATATGGAAGGAAGTGTAGATCACCAATAGGATGGTTCAAAGTGGGTGAAACTCTTTTATTCAGACCGGATCTTGTTTATCAAGCCATAGAGAAGGTGAAAGTAATTCAGCAACGACTAAAAATAGCCCAAAGTCGACACAAGTCATATGCGGATAGTAGAAGGAGAGGGATAGAGTTTTCTATAGGTGATTGGGTATTTTTGAAGGTATCACCAATAAAAGGGGTTATGATATTTGGCAAGAAAGAGAAGTTGAGTCCACGTTATATAGGCCCGTATACGATCACTCGAAGGTTTGGACAAGTTGCATATGAATTAGAGCTACCCCAAGAGCTCTCATCAGTACATTTGGTATTTCATGTGTCAATGCTTCGAAAGTGCATCGGAGATCCATCATATATCACTTCTACTGAGGATGTGCAAGTTGCGGAAGATCTTACCTATGAGGAAGTGCCTATTGCTATTCTAGATCGCCAAGTTAAGAAGATACTAAAACTGATTTGCTGAGAAGAAAAAGAGCAATTTTCCTTCAGTTGTTAATGCAGCAGTAACGCGACTGCTACTGGATGCAAAGTCTTATTACTTCTTCTCTTCACGTAGAGAACTGTACCAGCAAGCAGACTTAGTACAAGTGAGGAGATTCCCAAGATCTGATACTGTAGGGACCAACCATGGAGCCTCATGTTAAAAAATCCAAAAATTACAATCATCATTACAATAACAACGTTCTGCCCATCGTGTTAGGTTTTCGTGTAGATAGGAGTGTGAAGAAGAAGCATGGGTAGCAGCTCTCAGGCGATCCGCTATCTAGTTGCAACAATCGGTGCCGGAAATATTGATGCTCTTAATTGAGTTCTTTCTGACCTATGTACCATAAGCAATCCTAAGGTTCTTCCATTTCTTTCAACTTTTATTTTTTGGAAGTAGTTTGTTGGCTTTTAAAGATCTGGAGTTCGAGTAGCTTAGGGAATCTTGATGTGACCTCTGTATTGTTATCTACTCTTTGTGTTCTTTTTTTGGGTGTTGCTACATTTGTTGAATTGTTGAGTAAGTGGAAATAGAAATTTAGTGATTGATTTTGATTTTCTTAGGAATTGATGAAAATCAAAGAAGATTCTAAGGTTCTTGATTTTTTGTTGAATTTTTTAAGATCAGTAGTGGAGTTAGAACAGTTCAAGAGATTTTGATTTGTCGAGTTGGTGAATTTGTGAGGTGGTGAATTTGTGAGGTAGTGGAACCAGACATTTATAGGACATAAGACTGACATGATATTAGCTCAGGGTACATCTTGAGTTCTTTTCTTGATTTTTTGTCCTCAATTTTTTTGATTTTTTTTTCATTTCTTCTTTCAAGTTTTGTGTTTTTTGGAGTCATTTGCTGAATTTTGTACGGTAGTGAAGTTAGAACAGTTCAAGAAATCTTGATGTGAGTTGTTTATTCTTCTTTAGTCTTCGTTCTGGAAATTTTGATGTTGAATTGATGAGGGAGTAGAATTAGAAATTTAGTGCTTCATTTTGATTTTCTTAGGAATTGACAAAAAATGAAGGAAGATTTTAGCTGACAGTATGTCTTGATCTCTTTTCTTGATTTTTCCGTTCTCAGTTTCTCAAGAAGTATTGGATGCTGTTATTTGAAAACTTGTATATGTAAAAGATTGAAAATAGAAAGAAAGCAGAATGCTACAGTTTATTTTCGGGCAAATTTATTTATTTTTTTATTTGTGTGGAAGAAGACAGACCAACTTGTGGGATTACACGGAGTTTGTTGGCTAATCCAGTTTGAAATCATGGCACTACATAGAAGTAACTGTTTGCTGTTTTGTATTCAAATCTTCTCCTATATGCCTCTTGCTAATTATGATTATTTATTTTCCTTCTCCATGAATCAATAGAGATGGATAGGTCCTGATTTTAAATTTATATTAACCATCTTAGTGAACTTTTTGGTTTGAAAAATAATGTGAATACCAAGTTTTTTTTTTTTGTTTTCTTTCACTTTTCTTGTTCCATTTTTCAATCGAAGGTTAGCAGAGCCATCTGTTGCACTGGCTGCTTGATATTGCTATTGATGTGAGTTTCTGTCTTAATCATTTAATATTCTATTTTGCTCAGTCTTGCTTTTTTTGTTGTTTGAGTTTGCATGCTCTCTATCTATGCCTCTTTCCATCCTTCCCAGTTCCCTCTTCTAAAATTATCTTTCAAAAACTTGAATTGCTTTTGAACCAAGCCAATTCTTATTTATTCTCTCTGGTAGGATAGGGCTGTATTGACCTTGAGGCGGCTTGTAGAGGAAGAAGCTCGTGATCTTAGTGGAGAAGCTTTTGCTCGTTTCATGGATTATCTATATGAACGCATTACTATATTTCTTGATAGTAATGATGTTTCTTAAAATCTGGGAGTATTGAGGGCTATTTATGAGCTAATAGATGTCACCATCAGCGAAAATCCATCAAAAGTGGCAAAATTCTCCAATTGCATGCACGCTGCCTTTGAAACAAAGCTTGATCCTGAAATCTTGGTCCTTGCTAACAAAGTTCTTGGTCACCTAGCTAGATCTGGTGGTGCAATGACTGTAGATGAAGTAGAACGTCAGGTGTGTAGTGTTTTGATGCTTCAAATACTTGATTATCTGACATCAGTATCTCAACTTTTTTGTATTTTAAGGTTAAAGTTGCACTATAATGGCTTCGTGGTGAAAGAATTGAGTATCGTCGCTTTACTGCAGTCTTAATATTAAAGGTACAATTAGCATATTTCTTCATGATTTGTTGTATAAGCAAAAATTTTGAAGCTGGGTTTTGTTCATTTCATCTTCACATGATGGGGAAACTTTGAATTTGAAGTCTCTTTTTTTGGTTATTGTCTCTCCACCCTAGAAAATTCTACTATTCTCACCGTCATTCTACCAAATCTCCCTTTTTCTTTCTCCAACTTTTACACCCTTTGATTTGCCATTATTATAGAAGGTACCTAAAGAGGATTCCTCACTTTTCTCTCTCTTTCAAAACCATGCATGAGACTTTCATCTCGCATGGCTTCTAAGTGATAAAAGAAAGAAGTTTTCCCAAAACTGAATACAAATATTAGCTATTTATTAAAATTGTATCCTAAAGGTTAACTAGTGTTTTTTTTCCTGTTATCACCGAATAAAGAGTGAAATAGTTCATACTATAGAAATATGGTTGTCATTCTTATAATATTTCACATAAATCCACCGCATAGCATATTGAATTCCAGATACGAGCTAAGTACTTGCTG
This sequence comes from Capsicum baccatum var. pendulum, assembly GCA_030864225.1. NCBI lineage: Eukaryota > Viridiplantae > Streptophyta > Magnoliopsida > Solanales > Solanaceae > Capsicum > Capsicum baccatum. The sequence continues at coordinate 154,108,786 of CM061551.1, read as the reverse complement.
ATGATGTCCCTGTTTCAATCTCCTATCTTTAAATTTTAGGAAATGGCAGAAAATGCTTCAACCGTCTTCAATATTCACATGTTGGAGTTTGTGGATGCTATTTGGGTTGCTCTGAGGGATCCAACGTTGGCTGTTCGAGGAAAAGCTGTTGAGGCATTGCGTGCGTGCCTTTGTGTTATTAGAAAGCGTGAGACAAGGTGGTGTGTTCAGTGGTATGTCTATTTTTCTCTTCCCCCTTATCATTTTTCAGAAATACTAAAAGTTGTTTTAGTGGAATATTTATTGATCCAAGGAATCTACTCTTAAATTGGTGGTTCCGATAGGTATTATCGAATGTTTGAGGCTACCCAAGATGGATTGGGGAGAAATGCGCCTATTCACAGTATACATGGATCCCTTCTCGCAGTCGGGGAGCTACTAAGGTTTGCTATCAAATTACATCCAATTAATTATTTCATGATAGGAAAATATTTTTGATTTTCTTATGCTTTGTTAAAATTTTGTGATCTGCTAAATGTTTGAGAAACTGGAGACTTAAAATTTCTGGTTATATCGGGGAGGACTTAAGAGTTGGTCTACCTCAAGTCTGAGGAATTTACATATTTTCGGTGCAAATATCTGTTACCTAATTGTTTCTTATATAAAGTAATTATAATGAAGGGGAAAAAGGAGTCTATTACCTACTTGTTCTTATTAGCAATTGAATCTAGAATGCATTTGTGATCTACAGATTGATTATGATCTCTCCGTGTGTGTGGGATGGGGGTGGGGTAGGGTGAAGGTGGGGGGTTACTTGGTTTCAGTCATTTGTAAATGACATCTCTCATATCAGGTTTTGTTAGTTGATGGTGTATATATTGACAGGATCCTTTGTTGATCTTAGATTATGTGGTCAGGTTTTATAAGATATTTTTTTGAAACTTGTTGCAGATTTCACTTGCAAGAAGTTGAAGCTCTATAAGTGGAAAACAATTACTGATTTCAAACTTGAAAAACTCATCTTCAAAACCTAACCAAAAAATCATGCCAATGTATAACCAAACACTGTTTCGAAAATACTTTTTGGAAAAAAGGGAAAAACTTTCTATGTTGAAAAGGTTTCTAAGATAGTCGTTGGTTTGTGATGGTGTGGTTTGTCTTCTTATGAGATGCTAGTGGGGGTGAAAGGTAGGTTCTTAGGTGATGGATGGCTGCATGAAGAAGGTGGTGGTCAAGTTACCTCCTCAAGCTATTTGAGGGCAATTTTTTCTTTTCTGTATTGTCATGTATGCAGTTATGCTAGTATGGTTCCATGACTACTTTAGTTTCACGAATTTATGTGTTTTTGGTTTGTGTCTCCTTCATAAAGAATAATGTAATATCCTCAAGTCATATGCTATGGGAATTGGTCCCAGGATTATCTATCTGCTTGTGATATGATAAATGATTGATAAGAGCAAATTTTTCATCAGAATGTGCAGGAACACAGGAGAGTTCATGATGTCAAGATACAGGGAAGTTGCTGAAATTGTTCTAAGATATCTGGAGCACCGAGATCGCCTAGTTCGCCTCAGCATAACTTCTCTACTTCCTCGAATTGCCCATTTCCTGTGTGATCAATTTGTGACTAATTATTTAATGGTTTGTGATATTTGATTTCATTTTAATGATTTAATCTGCTTTTACTAACTGTAGAATTTGGATGAATGAGATTTGCATCTTCAATGTTGACTACTGTGAACTCAAGTTTGTTGATTTCACTTCTACAGATATGCATGAATCATATACTTCATGTCCTTAAAATATCTTCAGAACGTGCCAGTGGGTTCATCGTTCTTGGAGAGATAGCTGGTGCTCTAGATGGTGAACTCATTAACTGTTTGCCAACAATATCCTCTCACTTGCGTGATGCGGTTATGCTATATATGTCATTAAACATGTACTTGTCTAACTGTACTATTTTCGATCTTTCAATTGGAAAGTTATATTTTTTGTTCCTAATGTAAAAAGAAGTTATAAATAAATGAAAGGTTCTCTCTGAGTTTGAGCAAAAATGTCATGAACGGGTTCTTTTGTGTGGTGTTTCTCAAGGGTAATATATGTATTTTTTGTGTCACAGCATTCCACCTTTGGATTGTAGGTTCTTTCTATAACATGTAAATGCACGAGCAATAATCATGGCAAGTGAAATATGTTTCTCTCAGATTGCTCCCCGTAGAGGCAGGCCCTCACTTGAGGCGCTAGCATGTGTTGGAAATATTGCTAAAGCAATGGGACCAATCATGGAGCCTCATTTTCGTGGTCTCTTAGATTCTATGTTTTCTTCTGGGCTTTCCCTGACTCTGGTTGAAGCGTTGGAGCAAATAACTGAAAGGTTCTCTCTGAGTTTGTGTAGAACATTCATGAATTAGTTCTTTTGTGTGGTGTTGCTCAAGGGTAACATATGTTTTTTCTGTGTCTCAGCATTCCACCTTTGTTGCCGACCATCCAGAATTGGCTGCTTGAATTTATCTCAACAATCCTTTCAAGATCTCATCATTTAATGCCAAGACAACCAGCTTCTGTGAGTCGAGGGCATATTACAACGGTTACCCCCCAAGTACCAGAACTAAGTGGTTCTGCGCTAGTTCAACTTGCTTTGAGAACCCTTGCTCATTTTAATTTCAAGGTTTGTCATCTATATTTCTGTGCACTTCATTTCCCTTCTTGATAGTTTAGTTTGATACTGGATTTGGGGTTACAGGGCCACGATCTTATTGAGTTTGCAAGGGAGTCTGTTGTTGTGTATTTAGAAGATCGGGACGGAGCTACAAGGAAGGATGTTGCGCTGTGTTGCTGCAAACTAGTAGCAAATTCTTTCTCAGCGATCTCTTCTACCCAGTTTAGTCCTAGTAGAATCAATCGTGCCAGTGGAAAGCGACGTCATCGGGTTGTTGAAGAGGTTTACTTTTGAACTGTGTCTCTTGGTATTATTTATTTCACTGGTTTATCACTTCTTAATTATCCGATCATTCAAAGATGTGCCTTTAAAAACACCCTTGTCCTAATATTTGTATAAGGATGTACAATTCAATTTTAGCGTTTTAGGAGTGGCTCGGTATTACAGTTTCTCTATCAATCTCTCAGATGATTTATCCCCTTTTCTTGAATAGGTTGCAGGTATCTCTCTTGGTGTACTGATTTTGGGATGCATGCCTGGACTGGGTCCCAAGTTTAGCATATATTACTAACTCCCTTCATCCCACAAGTTGGCCTACTCTCTTTTCATTGGTCGATTTAGTCCCAAGTTTGCACATGTTAATTACTTCCCCTATTCCAAAATCTCGTAAATTGCTTTCATTGGCAATTAGTATTTGTAGAGTATGTTGTAAATCATTTGATACCTTTATCTCTTTCTTGAACCTATTACTCGATAAAGTATTTTTCAGTTTCATTTGTTTACATTCATTTTCATTATTTGTAACATATTTCTATTAACTTCCCAAAATCCAGAACAATCTTTTTTTTTGTGATGTATGATTTCTATTTACATTGCACACTATACTTTGTCACAATTGAACTATAATGGAGGTTTAGGCAAGGGGAAATTATTGTTTATCTGGTGGTACTCTTTCTTTTTTGTTGTTGGTTCTTTTGTACTGAACTGGTCTGGTGATGTAAAAAGGATCTTCAAGGGTTGGATTTTCAGCAAAGAAAAAGAAACTAGATAGCTTTGTGCATCAGATGCGAAGGCTTTTCTCTCTGAATAGCATAGAGGGTTGGATTAGTTCGCACCATCATTTGTATTTTATAGTTCGCACTTGTATTTGTATTTGTTAGTTCGCACCATCATTTGTATTTTATATAATTCGCACTTGTATTTTAAAGAACTGTTTTATATTTGTATTTTATATTTGATTGTATATTATATTGGATTATATTTGTATTATGATTTTATTGTTTTTGTATATTTAGATTATATTTGTATTTGTATTTGTATTCTATTTTCATCGATGTCTTTTTATTTTTAAAGAATTAGTTTGTATTTGTAAGTTGATTGCATATTGTATTTAGCCATTTTATCATTTGTATTTGTATACAAACAAGTAAATGCATTAATTGTATTTTCTTGATTCTAAAATATATAAATATGCAATGTATCATTGGATACAAATGTACCATTTTGTATTTATATGTCAAAATTATTATTCATATTTCTAAATAAATAAATATCATTTGATACAAATACAATTACAAACAAATGAAACCAACGATTTTAAAAATACAAATACATATTTTATTTTCATAAAATTTGAATTGTATTTATTTGTATTATTAAATATATCTCGTATAAATAAATAAAAACAAGTATTCGTAAAAAGACAATCAATCGTTCCTTTTCAATAACTAAAAAATACAAATGATAGTTCACACTTGTATCTATATGTTATAATTCGCATTTGTATTTGTATTTTATAGTTACCACTTGTATTTATATGTTATAATTCGTCTCTTTATTTATATTTTATAGTTCACACTTTTATTTATGTTTACTAGTTCACACAAATGTAAAGAATGAAAAAAAAAAGAAGAAAAAATATAAAAATAAAGAAGGAGAGTAATAGAAAATAAAGAAAAAAACAAAAGGAAAAAATTAGAAGGAGAAAAAATAACAAGAAAATGAAGAAAAAGAAAAGAAAAAAAGACAAAATGCAATAAAGACAACAACAAAAAAATTGAAAAAGGAAAAGAAAAAATGAAGAAAAAAATAGAAAAAAGATAAAAAAAAGTAATAGATAATAGTGAGAAAAAAAGAGAAAAAATACAAAAAGAAAACCAAAATTTTTTTTTTTAAAAAAAAGAACGAGAAAAAGAAAAAAGGGGGAAAAAAGAAGAAGGAAAAAAAAAAGGAAAGACAAAATGAAAAAAAGACAACAAAAAAGAAAAAATTGAAAAAAGAAAGAAGAAAGACAAAACAAAAAAAAGAAGGAAAAGAAAAACTAAAGAAAAAATATTTTTTAAAAATAGAGTAATAGGAAATAGAGGAAAAAACAAAAGAGGAGAAAAAATAAAAAGAAAAAAAATACAAAAGAAAAAAATGAAAAAATTGGAAAAAGAAAAGAAAGAGAAAACGAAAAAAAAAAAGAAAAAAAGAAGAAGGAAAAAACTGAAAAAGAAAAAAAAAAGTAATAGAAAATAGGGAAAAAAAATTAATGAGAGGGACTATGAATTGTAATTATGAAAAACTTAATGGGCAAGAAAAGGTTATAAATTGTAATTAATTGAAACTAGGCTAAATAAGGTAATTAGGAGTCAATATTGACTAAGTTGTGTAATTATCCCAATTTTTTTTTCTCATTTTTGTATCTTAATATATATATATATATATATATATATATATACATATATGTATATATTTATCCTCTCATTTTACTGCATTCTTTTGTATCTTCTTTTGGGATCTCATCTCCAAAAATCTTGGCCATAATTCACAATGGACAAGGATTATGAAATCAGAATTAGAAATTTTATAAAATTTGTTTTGTTTCCTTTCTTAGTTTTCTATCTTCTCTCATTTCATTTTTCTTTTTTTTTTTCATTTTAAACATTATTCATTTTTTTCATTCTCCTCAAAAACAATCTTTATCTTCTCAATAACCTCTTTAAATTGCCACCTACTATTTTTACTTCATCTTCTATTTATAGTTTTTTAATTTCTTTATAGATAAAGGTTAAAGAATTAACAAAAATATATATTAACCAAATCACACTTCCACTTAATTATCCATTAAAAGTTATGCAAAATCTGTACATGTCAATTATTTTGAGATGGAAAAAATATATAATTAGAGAACATAAATATTTTAATTTAAATATTTGCACTTATAAAGTATCATGATTTTTTACATTTTAATATTTAATTATAATGAATTTTATCTTTTAAATACCAACAATTATTGCTATTGATACTTACCTTATGTAACTACTATGCATAATACATGATGTGATAAATATCATTAAATATCATATTTTTTATTATTTAATATTTATTTAACAATAATTATTACTATTGATTCTTACCTTTTTAATAGTAATAGGTACTACATTTATTACTACAATTTCCTTAAAAAAACGTAGGATAAAAGATTTTTTAGGAAAAGATGTGTTTTTATGCAATAATTTAAATTCTAATATAAAGAATGATTCCTAAAATCTGAAATTGAAATATTTGAGATAAATGATTTTCCTAATTTAAGAATACAAGAATAAAAAAATAAATTGAAAAGCAATAAAATTATAAAAAATGTATGAAGAATGCTTATTAATAGAACATAAATCTTAACCACATGAACGTAAATGATGAAGGCCAGCCGCGCCCTTCCATTAGCAGTGAGCTTTAGTCGACCAGAGAGGCTACTCGGGCATAGGTGAAGGAACGAGAGCCACTATCTCCCCACTTCTTCCTTCGAAAACTGTTACAAAGTAAAACTTATTCATATTCTTTTATCTATTTTTCTCATGGTTTTGCCCATTATCATTTTTTCATTTGTCTTAATTTTTTGTCAAAAATTTATAAAATTTTCATTTTTACTCCAAAATTTTGATGCAAAATCTTCTCTTCTCTCACATATAACTTATAAATATATTATAGAAAATATCATATAAAGTAGCCCTCGAAAAAGAGAAGAAGAGAAAAGTATTCTCATAAATATAAAGTAAAATCCCTATTTTTACTCCAAATTTTATACAAAATTTTCTCCTCTTCCATATACAACTTATAAATTCATCATGGGAAGTACCATATAAAGTAGACCTAGAAAAAGAGAATGCGAGAACAAAATTTTCATAACTATAATGTAGCCCTAGAAAAATAGAAGAGGAAGAGAATAGAATTCTCATAAATATTTTTGTTTACTCTATTGTATAGAATTCAATATCAAAAATAGGTTTAAAACACCATTCTATTCCATCAAGCTCATCGTCTCTAACCGTACCATCAAACCTTCTATCATGAATCTGTTTGTCATCCTCGTATTCATATTTGTCTTGACCCAAAAAATTCGTTTGGTGGACTCTCGAAAAACAATAGAGAATCTTTTGCATAGCATTCTATTTTCTATATTGTTGTAGATCCTAATAGGATTGTGTGATTGAAATCATATACTTCTGGCTTTAATTTATAGAGGTTAGAGATGAGTGTATTTTTTTTTTGTTTAATTACTGCAAATTTTTTTTATGTTACAATGATCAAATTAATAAGTTTTTATGACAAAGAAATCAAAAGTATGAAATGAGAGTAATGACCATCAATACTTACTTTAATGATTTTCCTTCATCAATAAAGAATATCAAAAGTTGTAATGGTAATAGTAAGTAAATATTAAAAGATAAATGTCCTTTATTAATTAGTTTAATTGTCAATTTAATTAAATAATACTGAAAAAAATTCAAAAAAAACATAAAAAGATAAATACTTTTTCATTGAGTCATGCCACATCAGTAGCCTACAATGTCTCCTTTATATATGTATGTATAGATTTGGAAATATGTTAAAAGTGTAACTACAATGAACTATTTTACAAGTAGAAAAGGTTTTTCGATTTTTAAAAGAAAAATAGTGAACAAAATTAAGACATTATTTTCACTACAATGAACTATTTTAGAAGTAGAAAAGGGTTTTCTAAAGATAGTGAGAGATTTTAAATTTTTAAAGTTTTAGAATAATTGGTAAAAGATTTTTAGATAACTCCAGATGTTAACTAAAGTTTTTTTTTTTTTGATAACTACGTCTATTCGTAAAAAAGTACATTTAGGTTTATGTTTTAGTAATTGGTAAAAGATTTTTAGATAACTCCAGATGTAATAGATTATTTTTCTTAAATATGATTTACAATCATAGTCACATGATAGAAAATACATCATTTTCACCCCAAACTATATCCGAAAAGTCAAAGGCACACATAAACTATACTAGTGACATATTACATACCTAAACTATAAAAAAGTGAAACTATTTACACCCTGTCAGGCTACCACCACTTGCATGTGGTGTAGTGTTTTACACGCGCTGCCACGTCAGCACCATGTCAGTAAAATGTATCATTTTTTTATAGTTAAGGTGTGAAATAGGTCACTTATATAGTTCAGGTGTGGATTCGACTTTTCGACTATAGTTTGGGGTGGAAACGATGCCTTTTCCCTTAATATTTTTAGCCGTTTACTTTTGTTATTTAATAATATCACTTTTATATAGTTAAGGTGTGTAATAGGTCACTTATATAATTTATGTGTGGCTTAGACTTTTCTTGTATAGTATGGGATAGAAATGATGTCTTTTCCCTTTATTTAGTGATGATTGATGAGAGTGCAATATTCAATGGTACCATGTTAAAAATTATGTATTTAAGTGAGAAAAGATAGAGACGTTTGTTGCTTATTATCCACTAAGTTTTGAGCCTCGTGAAATTTACTTTCAAGATTTTTTAGTTTATAAAAGAGACACAAAAGCTTAATTTTTATGCACAAGTCAATAGAATAGAATATGAAGAAAAGAGACATCTAACACAGAAGAATTGAATTAAATTAGAACATGAAATCATGAAAAACAAGATTATACATAAAGGAAGATAAACTAGATCTGATGAGAAGGCAAATATATTACTACTTGATATTGAGAGAAGTCTTATCATTATTTGGCTTGGGCTTACTTTTAAGGGGTAGAATATTTTTCGACAATATCCATAATTATTATTATTAGACTGTGAATGTTAAGAAGGGCCAATCCCGCTTATAAATGTAATAGATCATTCTTAGTAAATAAGATTTACAATCATGAATGTCATATTATTTTGATCTAGTGATAAGAGCGCAATGTTTAATATGTAACCACATGGCAGAATATGAAGCAGTAGCATGTGCAAAAAAAAATATTTAAGTGAGAAAAGATAAAGACGTTCGCTTACTATTCACCAAATTTCGAACCTCGCAGCATTTAATTTCGAGATTTCTTAGTAAAACAATGAAATAAAAGAACTTGAATTTTGATGAACATTGCAAAACAAGAATAGCGAACTCATCGAACTTGATGTAAAGGCACGTTTGAGCTGCAACTATTCTAATTTCAAATTCTTGATGTTGTGACCTTATTAAATAAGTTGTTTGTAATAGTTTAATAGATAAAAGTTCACATAGTAAGTACATGATGATATGAATATGATAGTGTAATGATATTTTTGTACCAACCTACTATACATGTTACTTATTCCTTCGATCTATTTTATTTATCTAGTATTGACTTAACACGACAAGAAATAAAATGACCATTTTATTATATTATTACTTGAATATAATAGCATTTATACTTTGAAAAATAACTATAGCTAATTTAACAAACTCAAATTAGAAATTATTGATAAATTATCTCTTGATTTTTAAATTAGACAAACAAAAAAGAATACCTATTGCTACTACATCCGATAAATAAAAGTGCACTGACCAAAAGGAAATATCATTTACTTTAGATATCTAATTAATTGCAATTACATATATTAGTAATTGCTATGATTGAGTAAATATTGTTTACCCCATATATAACTTTTTTTGGTAATACCCCATATATAACTTATTCTGTCTGTTCTATTTCTTCCCATTTGTTTAGCCTGAATTGAATCAAAATATTCATCTTTAATTCAAAATTTCACTTTTATCTGATGAAAAAAATAAGCAATTATAAAGAAGAGGAACTTGCAATGCCTGTTGCTAAGCAAATTGATGAACTTGCACTACCTGTTGCTGAGGACGTATCTGAGGCAAAAATGAAATCAAAATCAAGATCTTCAACAATATTGAGGTTCTTATCTCTGATGTTGGTACTTATGATTTCTTTCTTATCATTCTCAGTAACTGATTCTCCTATACTTGCTACCCCTGGGTCTATTATAGACTTAAGATTCTCTAATGTCAGTATTCCATCACATATTTTGGTCTTGGATTTTCCAGTCTTACCTAAGGCTAATAGTTACTTCAAGCAATTCTCGGGTGAAGTGGTTTCTTATTTCTCAATGTTGATTAATGACCTTGGTAGAATAGATGATGTGCATCCGATTAAATTCATGAACTTGACTGCTCTAGAAGAGAGTAGCAATATATATCATAGATATTTGAAAGGCAGTACTGGTAGTGAGAAATTGGATAAAAAGTTTGAACCAATTGAGTTAGAAGAGGATGAAGAATCTGAAACCGAGCCAGATGAGGAAGAATTTCAAATGGATGCTGATTTAGATAACGGTGGGGAAGTTGAAATTGATGGAGTGGATGTGTTGGAGATTGAAGAAGCTTCTGCAATTCAATTAGCTGAGGTAAATAGGGCAGATAGCTTAGAAAAGGATGTAGAACAAGGAAAACATGATTTCGTGGACACTAAAAAAGTTTCTGTTGTCCCAGCTGAGGGGAATGAATCTGATAGTTCAGAAAGGGATTTGGACCAAGGGCTTACAACTTCTAATGTTGAGGTTGAGTTAGCTGAATCCCAATCTTTCATTACTGATAATGCACTTGAGTCGATGATTGACAATCCTGAAAGCATAGTGAAAGAAATTTCTGTTGTTGAAGAATCCCAACCTTTGGAAATGATGGAGTCTCAAATAAGACATGATGAAGATAATGTTGGTGCATATCAGATCCTGGGAATTTCCTCACTTGTACTGAGTCTGCTTGCCGGTACAGTTCTCTACGTGAAGAGAAGAAGTGATAAGACTTTGCATCCTCAAGTAAGAAATTTGCCACACACCATGTTGTCAAAGAGAAGCATTCCTCTCAAAATTGGACAACAGATGTCGATATCGCAGGAGCGAGACGTACGTCTGAGATGAGTATCTTTCAAATAAGTTCATCTCATAGAAAAAAATATCCCAAATCAGAGGATATGTCGCAGGAGCGTCTTGTCCGTCTGAGATGGGCATCTTTCAAATAAGTTCATCACATAGAAAAAAATAGCCCAAATCAGAGGATAATGAGGCTCAAAACATTGAGAAGAAACCTAGAAAGAGTAACAGGAGAGAATCCTTTACTGCATCTGAGTTCTCAATGGGTTCACCTTCATATGGAAGTTTCACTACATATGAGAGGATTCCTGCCAAGCATGGGAGTGTATTTAACTTGGCATATTCTATCTTCTCTGAACATAAACAATCCTTTTTGAATAGCCAAATCTATTCTCTTACTTATATATTTTCCTTGTGAAATTTAGGCAAGTGGGGGAGAAGAAGTCATCACCCATGTAAGATGCTCGAGCAGAATTAGAAGCCATGTCAATTTCTCCATGAAGATTCTGAAGTTGCGTCACTGCTGCATTGACAACTGAAGTAAAATAACTCTTTTGCTTCTCAGCACATCAGTCTTAGTAGGATTTGAACGGAAGTGATTCAAATGTGATTTGTAGGATTTTAATGTTTTAATTAGTTTGTTGATGTTATAATGTTGTTAGTGAAACATTTTGCATGCTGCCTCCATTTGTTGAAGTTTCATTTATTAGTTGAGGATTTCGTGTGGCTTGTGTATAGCACTTTGCTTGACCCTTGCTTCTATGAAATTTTGCATGATCTGATTGTTGGCTTCGTTTCTACTCAATTTTTTGATGAACTTTTCATAGTACAACGTAGTTTAGAAAATTTGATGTCGTAACTTATTTGTCCCCACCTTAAAAGTTAAACAAATGTAACCCTTAACACTTGTGATTAAATCATACTCTCGAATATAGAACTTCTAACCATCTTCTTCCAACTAGATATTTTATTATATTGCGATATGATAACTTACCTCAAATACTTGTATGGCCAATGACACTATTTCTGAGTTTATCTGAGCTAAAACTTTTATGACCATTTTCATTAGTACTAGCCATCTTCGATAAGAGTCTCAGATCTAGTTGAGCAAATGTGTGAGCTTTCAATGACAAATTGGAGTAAGGAAATTCAAAAAATAAATTTTAACACAAGTACATGGAGTGACTCAACTTTAGCTGGATGTTATGGTTGATAGGTAGAGCCATGAAGGTACATGTATCTAAGTCTAACAAACTGCAGTGGCCTCTTTAAGCTAAAACGTACAATATTCCAACAAAGGGACTTATTATAAGTTGTTTTGAGTTACCTGAATAAAAGATGCACAAAAATATTGTTACTTGTTTAGGTGGTTACAATATTTACATTTAATTGTTACTTATATCTTATTTATTGTATGACAGAGAAAAAAGCAATAAATTTTACAGTCAAGAGACAGATCCCTTTACAGAACAACTAAAGCAAATAGTATACAAGAACAATGTCAAACCAGTACCACATCCAGAACTCTTTTTTGGATGGTATTTCCACATGATGTGCCTTCTTCAATGTGCTTATTCAACAGAAAGTATGAAAAAATCCCTCGTAAATGAGTCCAACAACAATATATGTCCATGATGATAGGCGAATTTACACGCCTATATCAATATATTTTGCCCATATTTTAGCCTAGTTTTGAGAACAAACTATATATTTCATGCACTTTTAGTCCTTTTTCCTATAAATGAGCTAACGAACATGATTAGTAAAGTTTCAGGTATAAATGATGCAGAATTCAGCATTTTATGGCTTACTTGACGCAAAAGAAAGCTCTCGAAGGAAGGAAAGGGAGTTTGGACGCCTAAGGACCAAAACTGCTGCATGGAAAATCTGTCCCGGGCTAAAACAGCATTTCTGAATACTTTGGGGACCTGGACCAAAACTGCTGCATGAAAAATCTGTCCCGGGCTAAAACAGCATTTCTGAAGACTTTGGGGACTTACAGACACAAAGCTGGATTTGGACAATGATACATTAACCTAGTACAATTGGGTTATGTATTTCATTAGTTTATTTGGATTATGATAATGTTACATTAACCTAGTACATTTAGGTTAAGTATTTTATTAGTCTAGTAGGATTTGGTTATTTATTACATTAGCTTAGTAGAACTAGGATATGGGTATTATAAATACCCTATCATGCTAGAGATTTTGGAGCATCATTCTATTCTTCACTTAATTCAACAATTAATTTTCTTCCATCCCTCTCATCTTCCACCACAAACACTTCTAATCTACTCTTCTATTCTTAAATTCCACAACAAGAGAATCGTTACTTGCTAAGGAATCACACCACACGCCTATCACCTAATCCACACGCCATTACTCAACAATAACAATGCAAATCGTGATCTCCTTCGCACTCATGGGTAACTAAACTTCTCTGTTGGGGTTATGGAAGCCGAATGAGTTACTATCTATTGCTGTGAGTTTGTGAGTTCGAGACACGTATATTGCTTATATCATTATTCTCTTCATCTTAAACCACATTCTTTGCGGTTGCAAACACAAGAATACGCCAGTCTAACATTTAACTTGTTCGCGAGAAAGGTTATTTGTCTGGAAAAGAGATAACGTCAAGGTAGTAGGACACCCTTTCCTATTAAAAAGCTAGTGCCGTAACTGGACTAACCTCTTGGAGAATTCGTACCGTTAGACACGCTTTAAGCTCGCGAGAGTTAAAGTGAAATAGTCCTTGTTTAGGTCGAGAGACGCTTGGATTTACCATCGACTACAATTCTCTATAAGCAATTACATGTCAAGACTCTACACACTCATAGCCAATAGAGACGTATACCTCAGAAGGTGGACATAACCCCAACGCTTCAATTCTCACTGTTTCACAACCTACGAAATACTCTCTTTTTATTTTGCTATTTTCAGCTTTTACTTTATTGTTTTGGTTACATATTACAATCCCCCCTTCTTACGAGACTTGCACCAAAAGTTTAGTAATTTTGCTTACTTGTTGGCCAAGCTATTCCCTGTGGGATCGACACCCAACCCAGGTTGGGTTCTATATTTGCTAACGACCGCTTTACACTCCTACGAGAGTTGTAGATTGAGCGTTATCAAAAATTGGCGCCGTTGCCGGGGAATACGAGTGTCAATCAAGTTCGTGATAATTACTAGACCCTTTGGTAAAAGATTCTCGTACTTTTACGTTTAGTTTTTGTTTTTGTTTCTTGCAGGTTTTTACTTTAGTGCATGCCCCATACTAGAAGTTCTGGTCAACCGTTATTACCAATCAATCCTGAACCACAACGAATTAGAAGAATGGAAGCACAAGCTGAAATCGACAGGATGGCTGCTCAACACGAGCAAGCAAGATTAGCTACTCTTGTCGCTGCCCAAGTACACCAGCAAAACATTGATAATCCTGGGCGAGCAACAAACCCTGACGATGAGGATTTAGGCGATGACGAGTTGATCAACCCAAGGCATGGCGCTGAAACTGCAACACCTGCCAACAGAAGAGGTCGACAAGCTAGGTATAGATATGATCGCCAACCTGTGCAGCCAGCTTTCGACGATGATGATGATGATCTTGATGGTGCCGGAGCCACTGGAGCTATAATTCCACCACCATTAGCGCCCGGAGCCAAGTTCAACATCACTAGCACCATGATTCAGTTATTGCAACTCAAGGGATTATTTGGTGGACTAGCAGGCGATGATCCAAATATGCATCTCATCAACTTTATTTCTACATGCAAGTCTTTTAACAATCCTGGTGTTGGTCAGAATGCTATTCGATTACGCCTATTTCCATTGTCTCTGTCTGGGGAGGCAACACTATGGTTGAATGGGCTGACTCCTGATTCAATTACAAATTGGAGGCAATTGAGAGACGCTTTCCTAGAAAGATTCTTTCCGCCATCCAAAAGAGCACAATTGAGAGATGAAATCAGCAACTTTCGTCAGCTTCCCTCTGAAGCTCTTCATGAAACATGGGAGAGGTTCTAGACAAAGCTAGCGACATGCCCAAACCATCACATGACTAATGTTCAACTCATGGAGATCTTGTATAGAGCCTTGAATTCAATAACTAAACCAGTGGTGGACAACGCAGCTGGAGGTTCTTTCATGGACCTCACCTTTGGTCAAGCAAGCAATATGCTAGATTGCATGACAAAGCAAAGTAGAGCTTGGCATACCAGGGATTCTGAGGTAGCAAGCCCCACTTTATCTATTGGCATGTCTGCAGACCAAAGAAGAAGAAAAGAAGAACGTGAGCAAGACATGACGCACATGAAAACACAATTGGATCTTCTGACAAAGCACTTATTATCAGGGAAGACCGAAAAAGTGAAAGTTGTAGCGCTAAAAGGAAGAGACGAATCTGATTCTGAAGAGGAGGCCAACTACTTGAACAATCAGAGGGGTTTCCATAGGAATGCCCAAGGAAACCAAGGTCGGAACTATTATGATAAATCTGGAAGCAAAGACCAAGGTAGTTGGAAGAAAAATAATGAAAAGAGTGGTTTGTACGTTCCCCCTGGTAAACGTGATACCACCACATCTAATTCTATGGAAGACATGATGGCTAAGTTATTGAAAGAAGTGGAAGCAACGAGCGAGGGAGTTAAGGAGGTGATTGATGATTTGTCCTACATGAAGCAACTAGTTGATTCTCATTCCACTTCTATCAAGCAAATAGAGCAGCAGTTGAGCCAACTTTCAGCAGCATTTAATCAAAGAAAGGCTGGCACCTTACCAAGCGATACTGTGAAAAACCCAAAGAATGATGGGTCATGCATGGCCATCACTACCAGAAGCGGTAAGGTGCTGGAAACTTCAGCAAAAGGAAAGCAATTGGTTGACGAAGTTGCAGACATGGATGCTACACTTACTGACGTTACAAGAGGAGAAGAAGCCGCAACAACTACTCCCAACGTCAAGGACGTTTCACCTAGTGACGTGCAGCCTGGAAAAGTGGAAAAACGAAAGCTAGAGGAGAAGAAAGCCGTGGAGAGAACACTTCCATACCCAACACCACCTTTTCCCCAAAGATTGAAGAAGGTGGCCGATGACACTAAGTTCAGCAAATTTATGACCATGTTGAAGCAGCTGACTATTAATGTTCCGTTGGTAGAGGCACTTGAACAAATTCCTGGGTATGCGAAGTTTATGAAAGATCTTTTGACTAAAAAGAGGGCAGCAAGTTATGAGCTGAAGGATGATGTGCATCATTGTAGTGCAATTGCTACCCGATCGATAGTTCAGAAGAAGGCCGACCCCGGAGCTTTCACTATTCCTTGCACCGTCGGATCTTTGAACTTTGCCAAAGCATTGTGTGACTTAGGAGCCAGCATCAACTTGATGCCATTATCGATCTACAAGAAGTTGGGGTTAGGAGATCCTACACCAACTAATATGAGGCTTGTTATGGCAGATAGGTCGGTAAAACGACCGGTTGGTATTTTATGCGATGTCTTGGTAAAGGTTTCTTCATTTATCTTTCCAGCAGACTTTGTCATCTTGGATTGTGAAGCAGATTCAGAGGTTCCCATAATCTTGGGATGCCCTTTCCTTGCTACGGGAAGTGTGCTCATAGATTTGAGAGCCAATGAGCTTTCATTCTGAATAAATGACGAAGTGGTTCGCTTTGATGTTTGCAAATCAATGAAGCAACCCAAAGATCTGAGTGTATTTTCTGTGGCCGATGTTGTCTTTAATGATGAGAAAGAGTTACTTGCAGAAGAGCAAATTCTTGATGATCATTTGGAGGTTTTGCTCATGAAAGGAGAGAATGATGATGCTGAAATTTCTGATGAAGATATTTGTGCCCTATCGGGATTAGGGACATATCGCTATACCCCCAAGAAGCTGGATCTTGACCTCAAAAATCGACCCACACCACCAGCTAAGCCATCTATGGAAGAATCACCCACGTTAGAATTGAAGGAGCTGCCAAGCCATTTGAAGTACGCATTCTTAGGAAACGGAAACACTCTTCCAGTCATTGTAGCAGCCGAATTGGGTGAGCAACAAGTTGCAGCTCTTATTGCAATCTTACGCAAGTATATTAGAGCTATTGGATGGACCATTGCGGATATTATTAGTATTCCACCTGGGATTTGCACACATAAAATTCAGCTTCAAGAAAAGTGCACACCCACCATTGAAAATCAAAGGCGATTAAACCCACCAATGCAAGAAGTGGTGAAGAAGGAGATTATCATGTGGTTAGACGCAGGAGTTGTATATCCTATCTCTGATAGTACATGGGTAAGTCCTGTGCAATGTGTTCCCAAGAAAGGAGGTATGACGGTGGTCACGAATGCAAAGAATGAGCTTATTCCACTCAGGCCCGTTACTGGATGGAGAGTATGCATGGACTACCGCAAGCAGAATTCTTGGACGCTCAAGGATCACTTCCCCATGCCATTTATGGATCAAATGCTAGATCTATTAGTGGGGAAAGGATGGTTTTGCTTCTTGGATGGTTATTCAGGTTATAATCAGATTTGTATTGCACCTGAAGACCAAGAGAAGACAACGTTTACATGCCCATATGGTACGTTTGCCTTCAAACGCATGCCATTCGAGTTGTGTAATGCACCAGCCACCTTTCAACGTTGTATGATATCCATTTTCTCTGATATGGTTGAAGACAGTTTGGAGGTATTTATGGACGACTTTTCAGTTGTTGGTGAGTCTTTTGAAGCATGTTTGGCAAACTTGAGCATGGCATTGCAAAGATGTGTAGAGTTCAACCTTGTGCTGAATTGGGAGAAGTGCCACTTTATGGTAAAGGAAGGAATCGTTCTTGGGCACAAGATCTCCGATAGAGGAATAGAGGTTGATCGCGCAAAAATAGAGGTAATCGAGAAGCTACCACCTCCAATTTCGGTGAAGGGAGTTCATAGTTTTCTTGGCCACGCCGGGTTTTATCGTAGATTCATCAAAGACTTCTCCAAAATTTCTAGTCCATTGTGCAAACTATTGGAGAAAGATGCAAATTTTGACTTTAATGACGATTGCTTAAAGGCATTCGAATGCCTTAAAGGAAAACTCATTGAAGCCCCTATCATGGTAGCACCAGATTGGACGCTCCCGTTCGAAGTCATGTGTGATGCTAGTGGTGTAGCCATTGGTGCTGTTCTTGGAAAAAGACAGGAGAAACTATTTCATCCTATCTACTATGCGAGTAAGGTCCTAAATGAAGCCCAAAGGAACTACACTGTTACTGAACAAGAGCTCCTAGCGGTTGTGTATGCGTTTGAGAAGTTTTGTGCCTATCTATTGGGTACTAAGGTGATCGTTCATACAGACCATGCAGTTCTTAGGTACCTAATGACAAATAAGGATGCAAAACCAAGGCTGATTTGATGGGTGTTGCTGCTGCAAGAGTTTTATTTCGAAGTCAAAGATAGAAGAGGTTGCGAGAACCAAGTGGCTGATCACCTATCTAGACTTGAGAGTGAGCAAGTGGCGCAACCTGAAATTCAGATTGATGATGCATTCCCTGACGAGGAGATATTAGCAACAACAATGGAGAAATTACCATGGTATGCCGACTTTGCAAATTTCGTGGTAAGTAATGTGCTACCCGCCAATTTATCTTACCACCAAAGGAGGAAGTTTATGCATGACGTTCAGCACTACTATTGGGATGAGCCTTATGTGTTTTGAAGATGCGCTGATGGTATCATTCGACGATGTATATCCCATGAAGAAGTGCCTACTATATTGGAAGCATGCCACACCTCACAAGTTGGAGGACATCATGCAGGCAATCGAACGGCGAGAAAAGTATTACAAAGTGGATATTATTGGCCTTCGATATTCAGAGATGCATATGACTATGTGAAGAGGTATGACCAATGCCAACGGCAAGGTGCTATTTCAAAACACCATGAAATGCCCATGTCCAAAATTCTTGAGGTAGAACTCTTTGATGTGTGGGGTATTGATTTCATGGGGCCATTCGTGAATTCGTTTGGAATGAAGTACATCTTGGTTGCTGTGGATTATGTGTCAAAATGGGTTGAAGCAGTAGCATTGGCCGATAACGAAGGAAAGCGTGTTATGGCATTCTTAAAGAAGAATATCTTCTCTCGCTTTAGAGTACCTCGTACTATTATAAGTGATGGAGGATCTCACTTTTGCAACCAGCTATTCAAATCTGTATTGGCCAAGTATGGTGTCAAGAAACATAAGGTAGCTACGTCGTATCATCCCCAAACTAGTGGACAAGTAGAGGTTTCCAATCGTGAGATCAAGCAAATTCTTGCAAAGATGGTTAATGCGAATCGGAAGGATTGGTCTCGAAAGCTAGATGATGCACTATGGGCGTATAGAACCGCATTCAAGACACCCATTGGCATGTCTCCTTATCAACTAGTTTATGGAAAGGCTTGTCATCTACCCATTGAACTTGAATACAAGGCATTGTGGGCATTGAAGCGATTGAACTTGAATTGGGAAGATGTGAAGAATCTGAGGTTGGAGCAGCTGAACGAACTAGATGAATACCGGCTCCATGCATATGAACGATCGGATTTATACAAGGAGCGGATGAAGAAGTATCATGATCAGCGGATTATTCGACGAAATTTCCAAAAAGGTGACATGGTGCTACTCTTCAACTCCAGATTTAAGCTCTTCCCAGGTAAGTTAAAATCGAAATGGTCTGGTCCATTTAAAGTCATCCAAGTCTACTCGTCTGGGGTAGTAGAATTGGAAGACAATGAGGGTGTTATCTTCAAAGTGAATGGCCAACGTGTCAAGCCATATATCGGTCCTCTTGACTCGATGAATGACATGGCCATCACTTATGTCGACGAAGTCTAAGTACTCGAGATTACTACATCGAGCCACGACAATAAATAAGGCGCTAGATGGGAGGCAACCCATCATTTTATTATTTTATCGTTTTATCGTTTTGTCGTTTTAGTATTTTTTCTTTTTGATAAATGAAAATACAAAAATACGAGTCGTGCCACGACCAAAACCACGGCGCTTGGTGGGAGGCAACCCATCGTACTAATCATTTTCGTTTGATTTTGAGCAAAAATAGGTGCAAGAAGTATTCAACGAGGTGATCGATTTCAATTGACGATTTGGACGCATTGTATGAAAAAGTTGGTAAGTTAGGAATGGTGATGCATAAGGCTATGGATTGAGGCTTTTCCTCATCAAAATAGGCTTCGAGGAAGGCTAGGCCTTGGTAGAACTAGGCCACGAACGATGCACGACCTATCCTATAGCCTAAGGTCTCGGAATCTAGTGTGTTATACACTATGCGCCGCCTATTCCTAGGTATGCTTTTGACTATGCGCCGCCTATGCTATGGCATTTGGTCTCAGTATCTCATGTGCCATAGACTATGCGACGCATATGTCTACAAATGCCATAGACTATGCGGCGCATATGTCTCATTATTCGATAGACAATGCGCCGCATATATCATTGATATGCCGAGTGATATGTGCCGCATATGTGGTGTTTTTGTCTCCAAATCCGATTGTAAATGGGTCATAACCCGACCCATACTCTTCCTATATAAAGGGGACTTTGTTTTATAACACAACCACATTAGAATAAACCCTAAGGGCGCCGCATAACCTTCCAAATCCTCTCAAAATTTTCTTCTTTTGCTCTTCTAATTCACAACACCATCTCCACGACCTTCAAGCAAGTAAGTACTCTCTTATTCTTCATTTATTTCGCGTAAGTACTACGCTGCTATGTTTATGATGAATTGCTAAACCATATAAGATTGGTGGTGATATTCATGTGTTTGGATTGTTGTTACAAAATCATGTGAAGTAAACATATACGTAGGGAATTCTTGGCTTGTTTCCGATTTGAATTTGGTTTCAAAAGCATTGTCATGATAATTTCTGAATTGATATGGCTATGAATATTGCTTAAGATTGTTGTTTGGATGCTTACATGATAGACTATCCCGGCCATCGGGATAAGGTCATATTGCCTATCGACTTAGGAGGTTGTGCTTGTTGTCAGAATAACGATTCCATGTGGTAACCCCTATGTTGTAGTATTGCTATATCCACTATGAAAGTAGTCCAAAGGCTGCAAACAAGTGATGCAATGCTGATTTTCTTGTCGGAATACAATCCTAAAACGTATGTCGACGAAATCTGAGTACTCGACCACTTTCACCTCACTGATTTGTGCTAACAAACCTAAGTGTGGGGTGGTACCCCTAGTGCTTGCATATAGATTGTATCAACTGAGATTGTGCTGCAACTTACATTATTTCTAGTCTCAGGTACAATGGCACCTAAAGCAAGGCAAGGCAAGGAGAAGGCTACCACGTCCAAAAAGGGCAAGAAGAGAAGTCGAAAAGACCAAGGAGAATCATCCTCAGCACACCTACCACGCAGAATGTTTGGAATAAAATGGGTTCTTGAGGAAGAAGCCAAATCATGGTACAGCAGCAACAAAGAAAGAAAATATGTGCACGTCGACTTGATCAACAAGGAGACCTTAGCAAAGAAGGAGCTGTGAATGTTGGCAAAAATAATGGCTTTGAAGTTGGATTTCATCTTCCACGACATGGGAGAGTGAAATCTTGACTTAACAAGAGAGTTTTATGCCAACTGGTCGCCGAATACAACAGGCAATGAAGTCTAAATTCGGGGCCAAGTGTTATAGCTCACCGCGGATTGGCTCAACTCTTTTCTTGGCATGCCTTCGGTCGACACAGCACCATTCAAAGAACTATACAGCAGGCCTCCTTATAGAGCGATACGACACACGCTTTGTGGAAGTAGATCAATGGCAAGGTGGGGCAGACATAAAGAAATAGGTCGACACAACACCTTCCCCTATGCTCTACTAAATAGGGAAGCAAGAATCTGGATGCGTATTGTCAACTCATGTCTTATTCCTGGGAATCAATACACCAAGATATCGAGAGATAGAGTGTGTTTGGTCTATGCTTTGATGACGAATGTCCCTATCAACTTTGGGGCAATCATTCGATCTACCATGAGGAAGGCCAGACTCCACAAAAGGTCCCATTTCACATTCGGCAATTTGTTGACAGCAATGTTGTGGAAGGAGGATATCGAAGAGGAACCAGCTAACCACAAACCCCCACATAACCCAAAGAAGGTTGACCTCACCAAGGTCAAAGATGCTGAAACAACTCATGGAGTCAACCTTACTACTGCGGAGAGACATGCTCGTGACGAGAGTTTCTTCCGTCATGTCTATGGCATGACACGATTCACTATGATGAGTGGTGGACGTATTCCAACTGCTGAAGAGCTCCAACAGCTGGACCACGACTACCCAATGAACATGCATGCACGGGAGATGTCTGGAGTAGGTGTATATTTTGAGGAACCTCTAGACGATGATGTACCGATTGATGATGATAGACGCTTGCCTGATTCTGACGAAGAGGAGAACTCTGACGACGACTCTTATGATGATTCAGACGAAGGGGGTATGACCCCCGACATTGAGGAAGAGTCCGACTAACCAGGTTCTTCGTATTTATTTTCCACTGGGGGCAGTGTCCCGTCTAAGTGTGGGGTGGTAGAATCGCATGCTATACTTCTTTGTTTGCACCTATGTTTGTATGTTTGTTTGTTTACTTCCGTTTTTTTTTGTTTTTCATTTGACATTTTTTTTAGTTTTTTTTAGGAGTTAAATTTTTCTAGCTTCGCATGAAATTATTTTGATAGGCAGCATGAGATTATAACAAGAGTATGTGCCACAATTATGACTATTGAGACGTCTAGGCTCTAGTTGTGACTCATTATGTGATAATGTGTGATTCAATTGTTGGGTCCAGAGTCTATATTACTTCCAATCAAGTCGACCATGTGCTTTGTGTGTGAGAGATTAATAGTATCTTCTATGTATGTGGCTGATGCTAGAACTTGCCTGGTATGTATGCAAAGAGAAAATAAGGAGTGTAAGTTTAGGATATGATTTAGGCATTTCTTTGGCAACCTATACATGTTTACCTTCATTTTTACCTACCCATGGACATCATCCCTAGTTAAACCCTTTTGAGCCTTTAGCCTATTTCTTTGACAACCTTGTATGTAAGCCTAATCCATTTTTTTCAAGACCGTAATTTGATCCAAATTCCTAAGTGCTTTAAATTAAAAAAGTCATGTGACAACATAAGAGGAAATTGGGTGAGTATGATGCTTTAAATTGTAATGGTGCTTGAATGTGTTATGGAAAAGAAAGTGCTATCATAAGAGGTATGTTGTGAAAAGAAAAAGGAAAAGAAAGCTGAAAAGTGAGTTGTTCTTAAAATTGAAAAACAAAAGAGGAGAACAAGGGTGGTAGAATAAAAGAAAGAAGAAAGGTTGAAAGAAAAAAGTGTCAATGATACAATGTGATGTATTAAAGCGCTTAGGAGCCTAGTAACTATTCCTGGCCAAAATAGTCCTACCCGTCCCTTAGCCTACATTACAACCATCAAAAGACCTACTTGATCCTAAGCTTAACATTCTGACATATAGTGGAGTACTACACTAAGGGCAAGCCTATGGTCATCAGTTGCTACATATGAATTCTTTGTGAGAGCGAGAGCAAGGATATTGTTGATACCCATGTTTGAAAAATATGCTATACTTGTGAGTGATTATGGGTAATATATTGTGAGACACACATGGTTGATGAGTTTTGGGTAGTTATATATGATTCCTTGTACCTTAATGTTTGCATGCGAGTTGACCACCATCACGAGTCTATGCTAGAAGTTAAACTGTTTCTACTTATAATCGGGAAGTACTCTTTGTTGATAATCGTTGTGCTTGTCTTGACGAATGTTTTGTGTTGTTACTGTGAAACCTTAAGTAGACGCTTAGAAGGACATGATATTTCGTTCGAGGACGAACAAAGCTTCAAGTGTGGGGTGTTGATGATAGGCGAATTTACACGCCTATATCAATATATTTTGCCCATATTTTAGCCTAGTTTTGAGAACAAACTATATATTTCATGCACTTTTAGTCCTTTTTCCTATAAATGAGCTAACGAACATGCTTAGTAAAGTTTCAGGTATAAATGATGCAGAATTCAGCATTTTATGGCTTACTTGACGCAAAAGAAAGCTCACGAAGGAAGGAAAGGGAGTTTGGACGCCTAAGGACCAAAACTGCTGCATGGAAAATCTGTCCCGGGCTAAAACAACATTTCTGAAGACTTTGGGGACCTGGACCAAAACTTCTGCATGAAAAATCTGTCCCGGGCTAAAACAGCATTTCTGAAGACTTTGGGGACTTACAGACACAAAGCTGGATTTGGACAATGATACATTAACCTAGTACAATTGGGTTATGTATTTCATTAGTTTATTTGGATTATAATAATGTTACATTAACCTAGTACATTTGGGTTAAGTATTTCATTAGTCTAGTAGGATTTGGTTATTTATTTCATTAGCTTAGTAGAACTAGGATATGGGTATTATAAATACCCTATCATGCTAGAGATTTTGGAGCATCATTCTATTCTTTACTTAATTCAACAATTAATTTTCTTCCATCCCTCTCATCTTCCACCACAAACACTTCTAATCTACTCTTCTGTTCTTAAATTCCACAACAAGAGAATCGTTACTTGCTAAGGAATCACGCCACACGCCTATCACCTAATCTACACGCCATTACTCAACAATAACAATGCAAATCGTGATCTCCTTCGCACTCATGGGTAACTAAACTTCTCTGTTGGGGTTATGGAAGCCGAATGAGTTACTATCTATTGCTGTGAGTTTGTGAGTTCGAGACACGTATATTGCTTATATCATTATTCTCTTCATCTTAAACCACATTCTTTGCGGTTGCAAACGCAAGAATACGCCAGTCTAACATTTAACTTGTTCGCGAGAAAGATTATTTGTCTGGAAAAGAGATAACGTCAAGGTAGTAGGACACCCTTTCCTATTAAAAAGCTAGTGTCGTAACTGGACTAACCTCTTGGAGAATTCGTACCGTTAGACACGCTTTAAGATCGCGAGAGTTAAAGTGAAATAGTCCTTGTTTAGGTCGAGAGACGCTTGGATTTACCATCGACTACAATTCTCTATAAGCAATTACATGTCAAGACTCTACACACTCATAGCCAATAGAGACGTATACCTCAGAAGGTGGACATAACCCCAACGCTTCAATTCTCACTGTTTCACAACCTACGAAATACTCTCTTTTTACTTTGCTATTTTCAGCTTTTACTTTATTGTTTTGGTTACATATTACAATCCCCCCTTCTTACGAGACTTGCACCAAAAGTTTAGTAATTTTGCTTACTTATTGGCCAAGCTATTCCCTGTGGGATCGACACCCAACCCAGGTTGGGTTCTATATTTGCTAACGACCGCTTTACACTCCTACAAGAGCTGTAGATTGAGCGTTATCAAAAATTGGCGCCGTTTACGGGGAATACGAGTGTCAATCAAGTTCGTGATAATTACTAGACCCTTTGGTAAAAGATTCTCGTACTTTTACGTTTAGTTTTTGTTTTTGTTTCTTGCAGGTTTTTACTTTAGTGCATGCCCCAGCCCCATACTAGAAGTTCTGGTCAACCGTTATTACCAATCAATCCTGAACCACAACGAATTAGAAGAATGGAAGCACAAGCTGAAATCGACACGATGGCTGCTCAACACGAGCAAGCAAGATTAGCTGCTCTAGCCGCTGCCCAAGTACACCAGCAAAACATTGATGAAGTAGAGGAGGAGCTGCGATAGTAGGGAAGAACCTTGTTTCCATTACTCATAGATCTCGGTTTTATTGTGCTGATTTTATCTGGCTTACTTCCAGCAGAGTCATTGTACACGCTAGTTACTAGACTCACTAGTTCATCGATGTTATCCTCATCCATAGAGTCATTCTTTACGCTAGTCAGTCAGTTTTATCCTCATCCATAGAGTCATTCTTCACACTATTTATTGGACTTACTAGTTCATTGGAGTTATCCTCAGCCATCATTCCAGAACCCTGGCACCATGAACATATGTAAACATTAGGAACAATATCCATTAGGTGAGCAGTAAAATACAGGATGTACTGCACACTTATGGGACTTCCTCTTTCCTTTTGCCTATATGTCTTGTGTTGATAAGATCACAATGAGAATAAATTAACATATATATTTCTAATTGAATACAACTATTGACTTATCTAGTTAAGCGTGATGCATTCAGTATCTATAATGCTTTTTGAATTAGACAGCTGGAGTTAAGAAATTGAAAGGTGCATCTTCAAACCAAGAAAGACATATAACAAGAGGTTTTTGAAACCTAATTATTCCATTATATTTCCATGAACAAAAAGTAAGGTGGACCAAAAATTCTCCACATTAGATATCTACATCTCCATGTTTGATACATTTATTTTGGAATAAACATATAACTAATTGAGTTGTCAAATATTCATAAATCATATTATTAACAAATCATGATGTCCAATTCTGAAAAGTGAAATGCTTATATAATCTCCCTTGCCGAAAAGAAAATGAATGACTCTCTTATAGCAGACCAAATTATTAGTCGGATTAAACATCTCGATCGGTTCCTACACCTACTAAGTAGTGAAAGGTGTTATATCTCATGGATGAAGGTAATTGGCCATTAATACAACTTTACTAGTGCGAGTTGTATTGATAGGACATGGAAATGAGTGAATGTTGAGAATGAATAGAATATCATGCATGCTTGGGGAGGGAAATATGCACTTTTAGATTTAATAAATGTTCAAGTCATCAATATCTATGATCAAGCAAAGAATATCCAAAAAAGAGAAGAAGAAGAAGATAAATATAGATAACTCACCAATATTTGCAGAGATTGAAGAACAGGACAGGCATCTAAGACAGGATAAACTTTGACTATGTCAAAGTTGTACGTGCTTTCAAATAGCAAGACTAACATCCTAGGGTTCCCAAATATTTGCATCTCTGTTAGGAAGTGTGTTACCTAACAAAAAGGAATACTTCAAGTGATTGGGGTGTTCAAAAGACAAATACCAAAGGAATTTGACAAGCCAAGAAATCATCAAATACCTGAGTATTCCAAGTGGTGACTATTAAAGATTTAACCTGAGCAGGTAAATTCGCTGCAAATTTACCAAATGTGCATGGCATTGAAGCATCTCCGCGAAGACTAATTTTTACATATTCCAACACAGGAATGGAAGAAAAGTAAAATCTTACTCTGTTATTAAAAAACACTCAAACTCATGCAGTTTTGTAGCCTGAAGATCAATCTCTTCCAGTCCTCCACAATCAGCAAAAAGAACAGATGTTACTATACCGAAGATGCATAGCTTATGCGGAAGATTGCAATATTTTATGATTAACTGATTAAGGTTCAAACACGAGGACAAATACCCTCAAGTTGTCCTATTTCTAAAAGAAAGCCCGTCAACAAAAGGGTCTTGAGGGAGTTGAAATGGAGTATGACACTTGGTTGTACAACGCAAACACTCAAAAACAAGGATTTCAAGGAGGATGCTTGAGAGAGAAGCTCAAGGGAAAATTTAAAAAATGTGTTGCGGTGAAGGTTAATGTATTTTGAGGTAGGAATTTTGCCATAACTAAAGTTGAGATATAATCTTTCAACACCTAATTTTGAAACAGAATGCATCAATTGGCCAAATTCACTAGAAAACTTTCTCTGAATGAAAGTGTTCATTTCAAGTTCAACCACTTTACGACCCAAATAAAGTTGCAAAAACTGATTTACTACTTCCAAGAATTTTTTTGATAGTAAGGTTGATATGTAGGACCTAAATAGTTAACGCCAAACATGTCAAGGATGAACTGTAATGTAAGCATAGAAATCTCCACCTTGTAGACAAAATGCTGGTCTTAACAGCATCTTTAATTGTCATACGTGACAGAATTGAAGACAAAACGTCATCTAGTAGTTGACTCGTATAATCCACCTTTGCCTTATCAACATCTGATAGCTGACTCACATAATCCACCTTTGCCTCAAGATCCTAATTCTATTAATTACACGCGCAAGCAAAAATACTTCAGAAGAAATTTTACATGAATCAAAAAAGAAAATCCAGATTTAAAAATAGTACTACTAGAATAAGTATTTGTTATTGAACCCAAGTTCTCTAGAAAAACGTATAATTGTGCATAAATAACATACTTTGACTCCTGAATTAAAAACATATGGTTAATTCATAATATTCACTTGATTACGATATGATTCTTTTCTAATCTTATACAAATTTGTTCTCATAAAACAACAACAAAACTAGAGTTTACACGTACATTTGTTGAAGTTTCCTCCTCCTTTTTACTTAACAGTCTTTTCCTCGAAAAATCAATTCCTCCCAATGTAAGCAATCCCAGAATAAATCCTCCTGACATAGTAAAATATTACAAATAAACACACACAAAAAAAGAATGAATTTTAATTATCCGAAAGTAAACAATAAACATGTTTAAAGTAAGAGATTTTTACCCAGGTGATGTCTACCCATATCTGTACAACTTTCAGATAATAAGTTCATGTGCCAGAGTTTGTGGATGCTATCAATCTCTCAGACGGTTTATCCCCTTTTCTTGAATAGGTTGTAGGTATCTCTCTTGGTGTACTGATTTTGGGATGCATGCCTGGACTGGGTCCCAAGTTTAGCATATGTTACTTACTCCCTTCATCCCACAAGTTGGCCTACTTTCTTTTCATTGGTCGATTTAGTCCCAAGTTTGCACATGTTAATTACTTCCTCCATTCCAAAATCTCCTAAATTGCTTTCATTGGCAATTAGTATTTGTAGAGTATGTTGTAAATCATTTGATACCTTTATCTCTTTCTTGAACCCATTACTCGATAAAGTATTTTCCATTGTCATTTGTTTACATTCTTTTTCATAATTTGTAACATATTTCTATTACCTTCCCAAAATCCAGAACAATCTTTTTTTTTGTCACGTATGATTTCTATTTACATTACACACTATACTTTGTCACGATTGAACTATAATGGAGGTTTAGTGTAACACCCAATATTCAAGTACATTTATTGGTGTATTCAAGTACATGTATTGGTCTTATTTATATGGAATTAATTTTCTTATTTTATTTATACCAGAATTTGCTAGTCGATGGTTCCATACGAAGGTTCTTGAATAAGCTTTCCAATGATATAAAGATTTCCAAAAACGGATAGGTTTCGGATATAATTGAGCACGTTCGAAACTATAAAACGGTGGCCGGGATATTTGGGAATAGTAAATGTGCAGGAAAATTTCCTGCACACAAACTACTGAGGCCAGCCAATTTTTGTGGGTCAACTTCGAATGATAATAACTCCCTTAATATAATAAACTGGGAGAGATGCGACCTATGAAAAGAACTATCTTTGAGTCTTCTTTCCAATCCAATTGGTTTCATCCAAATCCAACGTCTGAGTAAGGAGTTATACTCGTTTTACTTTAACCTCTTAAAACAGATTTTTAGGGTCAACTTCAAACGACCATAACTCCTTGTACAGGACGAACTGGGTGACCTACTTCATATAAAATGAAATCCCTTTGAATTATATTTCCAACGATACCAATTTCACCCAATTCCGATATCGTAGAAAAGAGTTATGGTCAATCTACTTTAGCTTATCAAAACAGTCCACCAAAGGACAGATTTGACATTATTTAAATTTAAAAGGCATTTTGGTCATTCCCTATTATATTATGGACGGGAATAAGTGGATATATACATGTATATGAGCTCAATAACTCATTTTCATCATCAATCATTGTGAAAGAAAAAACCCTAGACAAATTTGACCTTTAAATTACTTTTGATTCAACCGTAGAAATTCTAAAGTAATCTGATAACTGCGTAACGGCACCTATTATTTGTGCAAACAGGATTGCATAATCAATAGATGAATTCTAAGGTATGAATATTGTTTGCCTTTGTTCTCTTCCATATGTATATGTGTGATAGAGGATTATATTTATTGGTTGTTATTGAAAGGTGATGAAAATAGGGTTATGGACTGTTTTGCATGGTTTGGTTGTATTGAATTATGTAAGGTGGATATTGCAATTGAGTTATGGAAGGTGGATATGGTGATATACTATTGAATTGATGATTATTTATGTCTATGTCTCAATTTGGTTTAATGAATTGGTTGGAAGGATAAATGACTCCAAACATGATATTGGAGGATGTTGTATGAATATGTATAGCATGTGAATGTAATCGGAGTATAAGGAGGTTAAAGTGACACCCTTTATGGTGTAATTAAGGCTTACTACTCAACCAATAGTTCAGTGAATTCAAATAATTGAATTGTGACATTTGGTTGCTAATACTAGATTGCTATATATGTTCATTGTAGATAAGTAATCCGAAAAGAGGGGAAGTCCATTTGGGACTAGTATTGAAGGTTGATAGTCAGGTATGTAAAGCATACTCTATACCATATCTTTGGCATGAAAGTGAACAATTGTTCTATTAAGAAAGTTTCCAAAGTTATTCAATAGCATGTGATCCATAATGATTTTGTATGATGTCCTACATTACCAATGAACTTGGTTCCACCCTACAAGACGTCAAGACATTCCAATACTTAATTGTTTTCCAAATCTTACATGTTTATTGCACTAATGAATGTTAGAAGGTATCTGGTTACTCAAACAAGATCCATGTGCCATTAATGACTCCAAAACATTTCATTGATATACCAATAAGTTCCTACTTTATTGTTATGGCATTGATGACTCCAAAACACTTTATTGATGTTCCAATGAGTTCTTACTTCATTGTTATTGCATTGATGGTCTATTTATATGTCTCTTATTGATGTATCATTGTTTCAAAGTATCAAAAATACAGTGGCGACCGAAATAACAATCTCAAAGATTAATTGAACTAAGTGATGAAAGTTCTCGCTTATCGGGTGGTATCCCAGGGGCATAAGCCTATCATGGGTCGATCCCTATTTATGTGTTTATGGGTGTTATCCCAGGGGCATAAGCCTATCATGGGTCGATCCCAGTTGATATGTACTGGAGGAAGCCTAATGGTCATAGTACAGTACAGTAATGATTACAAAGATGATAAGAACGAAGGTAAACTGATTGAATAAATACAATGTACAGGTTGTCACAAGTTCTAGTAAGTGTGGTCCACTCATATTATGATTTATTCACTTGTTTCTGATTTCTATTGAGCTCCTATACCATATGTGATTATCTATAGCTTTACATACTCAGTACATATTTTGTACTGACGTCCCCCATGAGGACCTGCATTTCATGCTGCAGGCACAGACACCTCAGCTCATACACCACACAAGTAGGAGACAGGATAACCAACTGCTTTTGGTGAGCTCCAGTTTGCTTTGAGGCTTTCCATGTCATATCCAGTCACTTTTGGTATTGTATAGAAGTTAGTTATATGGCGGGGTGTGTCCTGACCTTAGTTAAACTCTGTGTATTGTCTAGAGGCATTGTAGACCTAATGTACAGTCAAGGTGGTGTTTTGTTAAAAGACGAGATGGCTCCAACGGCCAAGTATTGTATGTACATATATATGTGTGTTCGAGCTTGTACAGGTGATTATTTCATTTTATATGCGACATGATGCTGTCCAAATTTTAGGTTGTCATAGAGGTATGCATGAAAAGAATAAGGTTATGAGGTGGTTCTCCCGGGCCTCCTCGGTTACGGGTGCTAGTCTTCCCCAATAGGATTTGAGGCGTGACATTTAGGCAAGGGGAAATTGATATTTATCTGGTGGTACTCTTTCTTTTTTGTTGTTGGTGCTTTTGTACTGAACTGGTCTGGTGATGTAAAAAGGATCTTCAAGGGTTGGATTTTCAGCAAAGAAAAAGAAACTAGATAGCTTTGTGCATCAGATGCAAATGCTTTTCTCTCTGAATAGCATAGAGGGTTGGATTAGTTCGCACCATCATTTGTATTTTATAGTTCGCACTTGTATTTGTATTTGTTAGTTCATACCATCATTGTATTTTATCTAATTCGCACTTGTATTTTAAAGAGCTGTTTTTTATTTGTATTTTATATTTGACTGTATATTATATTGGATTATATTTGTATTATGATTTTATTTTGTTTGTATATTTAGATTATATTTGTATTTGTATTTGTATTCTATTTTCATTGATGTCTTTTTATTTTTAAAGAATTATTTTGTATTTGTAAGTTGATTGCATATTGTATTTAGCCGTTTTATCATTTGTATTTGTATACAAACAAGTAAATGCATTAATTGTATTTTCTTGATTCTAAGATATATAAATATGCAATGTATCATTTGATACAAATGTACCATTTTGTATTTGTATGTCAAAATTATTATTCATATTTCTAAATAAATAAATATCATTTGATACAAATACAATTACAAACAAATGAAACCAACGATTTCAAAGATACAAATACATATTTTATTTTTATAAAATTTGAATTGTATTTATTTTTATTAATAAATATATGTCGTATAAATAAATACAAATAAATATTAGTAAAAAGAAAATCAATCATTCCTTTCCAATAATTAAAAAATACAAATGATAGTTCACACTTGTATCTATATGTTATAGTTCGCATTTGTATTTGTATTTTATAGTTATCACTTGTATTTATATGTTATAATTCATCTCTCTATTTATATTTTATAATTCGCACTTGTATTTATGTTGACTAGTTCGTACAAATGAAAAGAATGAAAAGAAAGAAAAAAAAGAAGAAAAAAAATACAAAAAAATGGAAGAAGAGTAGTAGAAAATAAAGAAAAAAACAAAGGAAAAAATAGAAGGAGAAAAAATAACAAGAAAAAGAAGAAAAAGAAAAGAAAAGAAGACAAAATGCAAAAAAGACAACAAAAAAAATTCAAAAAAGAAAGAAGAAAGAGAAAACAAAAAAAGAAAAGAAAAAATGAAGAAAAAATCCAAAAAAAGAAAAAAAAAGTAATAGATAATAGAGTGAAAAAAAAAAGGAGAAAAAAATCAAAAGAAAACAAAAAAATTTTAAAAAGAAAAGAAAGAGGAAAAGAAAAAAAAAGGGGGGAAAAAGAAGAAAGAAAAAAAAAGGAAAGACAAAATGAAAAAAAGACAACAAAAAAGAAAAAATAGAAAAAAGAAAGAAGAAAGAGAAAACAAAAAAAAGGAACAGAAAAACTGACGAAAAAATATAAAAAAAAAAGAGTAATAGAAAGTAGAGAAAAAAATAAAAAGAAGAAGAATACAAAAGGAAAAAAAAATTGGTATAAGAAAAGAAAGATAAAACGAAAAAAAAGGAAAAGAAAAAAAGAAGGAAAAAACTGAAAAAAGAAAAAAAAGTAATAGAAAATAGAGAAAAAAAATTAATGGGAGAGACTATGAATTGCAATTATGAAAAAATTAATAGGTAAGAGAAGGTTTTAATTGTAATTAAGTAGGAGTCAATATTGACTAAGTTGTTTAATTATCCCAATTTTTTTCTCATTTTTGTATCTTAATATATATATATATATATATATATATATATATATATATCTTCTCATTTTACTGCATTCTTTTGTATCTTCTTTTGGGATCTCATCTCCAATAATTTTGACCATAATTCACAATGGACAAAGATTATGAAATCAGAATTAGAAATTTTATAAAATTTATTTTGTTTCCTTTCTTAGTTTTCTGTCTTATCTCATTTCATTTTTCAGGTTTTCATTTTAAATATTATTCATTTTTTCATTCTCCTCAAAATCAATCTTTACCTTCTCAATAACCTCTTTAAATTGCCACCTACTATTTTTACTTCATCTTCTATTATAGTTTTTTAATTTCTTTATAGATAAGGGTTAAAGAATTAACAAAAATATATATATTAATCAAATCACACTTCTACTTAATTATTCAATAAAAGTTATGCAAAATCTATACATGTCTGTTATTTTGAGATGGAAAAAATAAAAAGGAAAAGAAGAAAAAGAAAAGAAAAAAAGACAAAATTCAAAAACGACAACAAAAAAAATTAAATAAATAAAGAAGAAAGAGAAAACAAAAAAGGAAAATAAAAATGAAGAAAAAAATAGAAAAAAAGAAAAAAAAGTAATAGATAATAGAGAGAAAAAAAAGTTGAAAAAAAATACAAAAGAAAAAAAAGAAAAAAAAAAATTTTAATAAGAAAAGAAAGATAAAAAGAAAAAGGGTGGGGGGGGGGAGAAGGAAAAAACTGAAAAAGGAAAAAAAAAGGAAAGACAAAATAAAAAAAGACAACAAAAAAGAAAAAATAGAAAAAAGAAAGAAGAAAGAGAAAACAAAAAAAATAAAGAAAAGAAAAACTGAAGAATTTTTTTTTTTAATGAGTAATAGAAAATAGAGAAAAAAACAAAAAAGGAAAAAAAAGAAAAAAAAAGGAAAAAATTGGAAAAAAAAAAGAAAGAGAAAACGAAAAAAAATAGGAAAAGAAAAAAAGAAGGAAAAAACTGAAAAAAGGAAAAACAAAAAGTAATCGAAAATAGAGAAACAAATTAATGGGAGAGACTATGAATTGTAATTATGAAAAATTTAATAGGCAAGAGAAGGTTAAGAATTGTAATTAATTAAAATTAGGCTAAATAACGTAATTAGGAGTCAATATTGGCTAAGTTGTGTAATTATTCCAATTTTTTTTTCTCAGTTTTGTATCTTAATATATATATTTGTCTTCTAATTTTACTGCATTCTTTTGTATCTTCTTTTGGGACTTCATCTCCAAAAATCTTGGTCATAATTCACAATGGACAAAAAAGAATACCTATTGCTTCTACATACGAAAAATAAAAATGCACAGAGCAAAAGGAAGTATCATTTACTTTAGAAATCTAATTAATTGCAATTACATATATTAGTAATTGATATGATTGAGTAAATATTTTTTACCCCATATATAACTTTTTTTGGTAATACCCCATACATAAATTATTCTGTCCGTTCTATTTCTTCCCATTTTTTTAAGCATGCATTGAATCAAACTATTCATCTTTAATTCAAAATTCCACTTTTATCTAACGACAAAAAGAAGAAATTATTAAGAAGAGGAAGCTACAATGGTTGTTGGTAAGCAAATTGTTGAGGACATATCTGAGGCAAAAATGAAATCAAAATCAAGATCTTCAACAATATTGAGGTTTTTATCTCTGATGTTGGTACTTATGATTGCTTTCTTATCATTCTCAGTAACTGATTCTCTTATACTTGCTACCCCTGGGTCTATTATAGACTTAAGATACTCTAATGTCAGTATTCCATCACATATTCCAGTCTTGGCTTTTCCAGTCTTACCTAAGGCTAATAGTTACTTTAAGCAATTCTCGGGTGAAGCGGTTTCTTATTTCTCAAAGTTGATTAACGACCTTGGTAGAATAGATGATGTGCATCCGATTAAATTCATGAACTTGACTACTCTAGAAGAGAGTAGCAATATATATCATGGATATTTGAAAGGCAGTACTAGTATTGAGGAATTGGATAAAAAGTTTGAACCAATTGAGTTAGAAGAGGATGAAGAATCTGAAACCGAACCAGATGAGGAAAAATTTCAAATGGATGCTGATTTAGATGATGGTGGGGAAGTTGAAATTGAAGGAGTGGATGTGTTGGAGATTGAAGAAGCTTCCGCATTTCAATTAGCCGAGGTAAATGGGGCTGATAGCTTAGAAAAGGATATAGAACAAGGAAAGCATGATTTGGTGGAGACTGAAAAAGTTTATGTTGTCCCAGCTGAGGGGAATGAATCTGATAGTTCAGAAAAGGATTTGGGCCAAGGGCTTACAACTTCTAATGTTGAGGTTGAGTTGGCTGAATCCCAATCTTTCATTGCTAATAATGCACTTGAGTCTATGATTGACAATCCTGAAAGCATAGTGAAAGAAATTTCTCCTGTTTCAGAAGCCCAACCTTTGGAAATGATGGAGTCTCCAATAAGACATGATGAAGATAATGTTGGTGCATATCAGATCCTAGGAATTTCCTCACTTGTATTGAGTCTACTTACCGGTACAGTTCTCTACGTGAAGAGAAGAAGTGATAAGACTTTGCATCCAGTAGCAGTCACAATTAAGAAATTTGCCACACACCATGTTGTCAAAGAGAAGCATTCCTCTCAAAATTGGCCAACAGAGGTCGATGTCGCAGGAGCGAGACGTCCGTCTGAGATGAGCATCTTTCTAATAAGTTCATCTCATAGAAAGAAATATCCTAAATCAGAGGATGATGAGGCTCAGAGCATTGAGAATAAACCTAGAAAGAGTAACAGGAGAGAATCCTTGGCATCATTTGAATTCTCAATGGGTTCACCTTCATATGGAAGTTTCACTACATATGACAGGATTCCTGCCAAGCATGCGAGTGTATTTAACTTAGTATATTCTATCTTCTTTGAACATAAACAATCCTTTTTGAATAGCCAAATCTATTCTCTTACTTATATATTTTCCTTGTGAAATTTAGGCAAGTGGAGGGGAAGAGGTCATCACCCATGTAAGACGCTCGAGCATAATTAGAAGCCATGTCAATTTCTCCATGAAGATTCTGAAGTCGCGTTACTGCTGCATTGACAACTGAAGGAAAATTGCTCTTTTGCTTCTCAGCAAATCAGTCTTAGTAGGATTTTAATGGAAGTGATTCAAGTGTGATTTGTAGGATTTTAATGTTTTAATTAGTTTGCTGATGTTATAATGTTGTTAGTGAAACTCTCTGCATGCTGCCTCCATTTGTGGAAGTTTCGTTTATTAGTTCAGGATTTCGTGTGGCTTGTGTATAGCACTTTGCTTTACCCTTGCTTCTATGAACTTTTGCATGATCTGATTGTTGGCTTCATTTCTACTCCATTTTTTTTGATGAACTTTTCATAGTACAATGTAGTTAAGGAAATTTGATCTCATAACTTATTTGTCCCCACCTTAAAAGTTAAACAATTGTAACCCTTAACACTCTTTTGATTAAATCATACTCTCGAATGTAGAACTTCTAACCATCTTATTCCAACTAGATATTTTATTATATTGTGATATGAGAACTTACCTCGAATACTTGTATGGCCAATAACTCTATTTCTGAGTTTATGTGGACTAAAATTTTTATGACCGTTTTCATTAGTACTTCTAGCCATCTTCGATAAGAGTCTCATATTTAGTTGAGCGGAAATTTGTTGCATGATAAAATGTGTGAGCTTTCAATGACAAATTGGAGTAAGGAAACTTAAAAAATAACTTTTAACACAAGTACATGGAGTGACTCAACTTCAGCTGGATGTTATGGTTAATAGGTGGAGCCATGAAGTTACATGTATCTAAGTCTAACAAACTGCAGTGGCTTCTCTAAGCTAAAACGTACAATATTCCAACAAAGGGACTTATTATAAGCTGCTTTGAGTTACCTGAATAAAAGATGCACATAAATATTGTTACTTGTTTAGGTGGTTACAATATTTACATTTGATTGTTACTTATATCTTATTGTATTGTATGACAGAGAAAAAAGAAATAAATTTTACAGTCAAGAGACAGATCCCTTTACAGAACAACTAAAGCAAATAGTATACAAGAACAATGTCAAACCAGTACCACATCCAAAACTCTTTTTTTGGATGGTATTTCCACATGATGTGCCTTCTTCAATGCGCTTATTCAACAAAAAGTATGAACAAATCCCTCATAAATGAGTCCAACAACAATATATGTCCACTGAGCAACCAACCTAACATTAGAATGTCTACATCCAAACACCCACTGATTTAACGTCACTATCACAACCTCCATAAGTGAAAAAGAAATTATAGTCTTACGCGACTTTATCTCCCAATTCAAAGTAAATGCACCCAGAAGAAATTGAATTTATTCAATCATGAGAACAGAACCGACAAGCATCAAGAAATCGTTAAGAAGATGAGTCAGAATGAGAAACAGGACAAACATATGTAAACCAGGTCAGAAAGGCTATATCAACCACTATATTTGCAATTGTTCCTATTTGTTATAAATTTCAATTAGTTAATCAAGAAACTAACGGTAGAAGGTTTATTGTGGAGGGAAATTACTGTTTCAACAAGCCTACTCGCCATCTCTTCAATCACATTATTCAACAAACCCTGCACATCTTTCTTTTCTTGCACATCCTGATGCCTCAAAACAATTTTTCCAGCGATAGGGATGGTATTAATTTTGTCACCATCAACTCCTATATTTGTAAAGATTCTCTTTCTTATATTGCTGTCCTGGCTTTCATCCACATGTCGTCCCATCTAAATGTCAGCCTCCTAGGGCTGCTGGTTTCTTGCTGGAGATCAACTATCTTACCCCTCCTGAACTTCAGTTTCACTGCCGAAGAATTATTATCATTAGAACAACCTGTCTTACCTTTTCTCAATGTCTTTTTTTTATTTTTCCCAACAGTTTCTGCTTCTGCTATGTGCAACAGTTTTTTGCTGCTAGAGGTGTATTTACCCAATGCATTGTCTGCAGAATTAACAAATTCCTTTTTATCTTCTTCATTAGACAACGGACGTGATTGTAAATGGGATGAAGACTTTGGTGATGCTTTCACTTTGGGAGTACGTAAAGTTTTCTCAGGAACCATTTCAAGGTTCAGTTTGTTTGTCCCATCTCTCCGTATCTTGTTCTGGTCCTTCAGAGGAGCCAGCAATTTTAAGCTTTTATTGCTTCTTACCCTCAAGATAAAAGGTTTAACAGAGAAAGATTTTGGAGGAGATGAAAGAGTTGGCGTCCTCAAATATTTCTATGCAGACACTTTAGGTGCGATTATTTGTTTTCTATCTTTAGCAAAACTGTCTTTCTTGCCTCCTGCATCTACACCTCCTAAGATCTTAGATGAAGATTTCATTTTCTTTTCTATCTCTAGCATCTTGTGACTTACGGAATCCAATTTCAGAGAGTGAACACTCTTTGGTGTCAGCAATATCTTTTTCTTTTTTATTTAAGAGGGTTCAAGAGAGTGAACCTTAGGAGAAGGCCTTCAATCAACCACATTCAACTTCTTTCCCTGTCCTAGCATACTCCCTGGAGGAGCAGATGGATTTTGATTGACCACGACTTCTTTCTTTCTCTCTACCAGCATACTTCCTGGGGGAGTAGAAAGTTTTTGCTCAACCACAGTCACATTTTCTCCCTCTCCTAGCATACTCACCAGAGAAGATGAAGACTTCTTCTCAACCATAGTCACCTCATCTATCCATCCCTCCATGCAACCTGGAGAAGCAGAAGGTTTTTGCTCAACCACAGTGAACTCCTTTTCATCTTTGAGTACACTCTCCTGAGGTGATGAAGGCTTTTGATAGACCTGATTTACCTTCTTTCCCTCTTCCAGCATATTCACAGGAGGAGTGGAAATCTTTTGCTTGACCAAAATCCCCTTCTTTGCATCACTCTGGTTACTCCTTGAAGTAGTGGAAGTCTTTTGCATGACCACGGCCCTCTTCTTCGCCTCTCCCAGCATACTTCCTGGAGAAGTGGAAGGCTTTTGCTCAACTCCTGTCACCTTCTTTTTCTCTCCCAGCGCACTCCCAGGAGGAGTGGAAAGCTTTTGCTTGACTAAATTCCCCTTTTTTGCCTCCCCTACCAAGGTCCGTGCAGGACTCTGCTCATCAGCAGGAAGTTTGTTCTTTCTTTTTGATAGAGGATGCCATGGCTTTGCTTCAGAGGAATGTTTCCTGCCATATTTATAGAAATCATGGCAAGAACAAGTGGAAGCTCTTACATAATGAGGAATAACATCTTGTCCACTATCAGGAGCATTCAAATTCCCAGTGGATTGCCTTCTTGTATTGCCTGCATTGTAAGTTGAAGTAGAGGAGGAGTAGGGAAGAACCTTATTTCCATTACTCATAGTCTCGGTTTTATTATGCTCATTTTATCTGGCTTACTTCCAGCAAAGTCATTCTTCACGCTAGTTACTGGACTTACTAGTTCATCGATGTTATCCTCATCCATAGAGTCATTCTTCATGCTAGTCACTGGACTTACTAGTTCATCGGTGTTATCCTTAGCCATAGAGTCATTATTCACACTAGTTACTGGACTTGCTAGTTCATTAGAGTTATCCTCAGCCATCATTCCAGAACCCTGGCACCATGAACATATGTAAACATTAGGAAAAATGTCCATTAGGTGAGAAGTAAAATACAAGATGTACTGCACACTTATGGGACTTCCTCTTGCCTTTTGCCTATATGTCTTGTGTTGCTGAGTTCACAACGAGAATAAATTAACATATATATTGCTAATTGAATACAACTATTGACTTATCTAGTTAAGCATGCTGCAATCAGTATCTATAATGCTTTTTGAATTAGACAGCTGGAGTTAAGAAATTGGAAGGTGCGTTTTCAAACCAAGAAAGACATATAACAAGAGGTTTTTGAAACCTAATTATTCCATTATATTTCCATGAACAAAAAATAAGGTGGACCAAAAATTCTCCACATTAGATATCTACATCTCCATGTTTGATACATTTCTTTTGGAATAAACATATAACTAATTGAGTTGTCAAATATTCATAAATCATATTATTAACAAATCATGATGTCCAATTCTGAAAAGTGAAATGCTTATATAATCTCCCTTGCCGGAAAGAAAATAAATGATTCTCTTATAGCAGACCATATTATTAGTCGGATTAAACATCTTGATCGGTTCCTACACCAACTATGAAGTGAAAGGTGTTATATCTCATGGATGAAGGTAATTGGCAATCAATACAACTTTACTAGTGCGAGTTGTATTGACAAAACATGGAAATGAGTGAATGTTTAGAATGACTAGAATATCATGCATGCTTGGGGAGGGAAATATGAACTTTTAGATTCAATAAATGTTCAAGTCATCAATATCTAAGATCAAGCAAAGAATATCCAAAAAGAGAAGAAGAAGAAGATAAATATAGATAACTCACCAATATTTGCAGAGATTGAAGAACAGGACAGGCGTCTAAGACAGGAGAAACTTTGACTATGTCAAAGTTGTACGTATTTTCAAATATCAAGACTAACATCCTAGGGTTCCTAAATGTCTGCATCTCGTTTGGGAAATGTGTTACCTAACAAAATGGAATACTTCAAGTGATTAGGGTGTTCAAAAGACAAATACCAAAGGAATTTGACAAGCTAAGAAATCATCAAATACCTGAGTATTCCAAGTGGTGACTATTGAAGATTTAACCTAAGCAGGTAAATTCACTGCAAATTCACCAAATATGTATGGCATTGAAGCATCTCCGCGAAGACTAATTTTTACATGTTCCAGCACAGGAACGGAAGAAAAGTAAAATCTTACTCTGTTATTAAAAAAACACTCAAACCCATGCAGTATTGTAGCCTGAAGATCAATCTCTTCCAATCCTGCACAATCAGCAAAAAGAATAGATGTTACTATAGCGGAGATGCATAGCTTATGCGGAAGATTGCAATATTTTATGATTAACTGATTAAGGTTCAAACACGAGGACAAATACCCTCAAGTTGCCCTGTTTCTAACAGAATGCCAATCAAGAAAAGGGTCTTGAGGGAGTTCAGATAGAGTGTGAAACTTGGTTGTACAACGCAAACACTAAAAAACAAGGATTTCAAGGAGGATGCTTGAGAGAGAAGCTCAAGGAAAAATTCAAAAAATGTGTTGCGATGAAGGTTAATGTATTTTGAGGTAGGAATTTTGCGACAACTAAAGTTGAGATATAATCTTTCAACCCCTAATTTTCAAAGAGAATGCACCTATTGGCCAAATTCACTAGAAAACTTTCTCTGAATGAAAGTGTTCACTTCAATTTCAACCACATTACCACCCAAATAAAGTTGCAAAAACTGATTTACTACTTCCAAGAATTTTTTTGATAGTAAGGCTGACATGTAGGACCTAATAGTTAACGCCAAACATGTCAAGGCTGAACTGTAATGTAAGCATAGAAGCAACTAGATATCTCCACCTTGTAGACAAAATGTTGGTCTTGACAGCATCTTTAATTGTCATACGTGATAGAATTGAAGACAAAACATCATCTAGTAACTGACTCGTATAATCCACCTTTGCCTTATCAACATCTGATAGCTGACTCACATAATCCACCTTTGCCTCAAGATCCTAATTCCATTAATTACACGTGCAAGCAAAAATATTTCCAAAGAAATTTTACATAAATCAAAAAAGAAAATCCAGATTTAAAAATAGTACTACTAGAATAAGTATTTGTTATTGAACCCAAGTTCTCTAGAAAAAGGTATAATTGTGCATAAATAACATGCTTTGACTCCTGAATTAAAAACATACGGTTAATTCATCATATTCACTTGATTACGATATGATTCTTTTCTAATCTTATACAAATTTGTTCTCATAAAACAACAATAAAACTAGAGTTTACACGTACATTTGTTGAAGTTTCCTCCTCCTTTTTACTTAACAGTCTTTTCCTCGAAAAATCAATTCCTCCCTATGTAAGCAATCCCAGAATCACTACTCCTGACACAGTAAAATATTACAAATAAACACACACAAAAGAAGAATGAATTTTAATTATTCGAAAGTAAACAATGAACATGTTTAAAGTAAGATATTTTTACCCAGGTGATCTCTACCCATATCTGTACAACTTTTAGATAAGAAGTTCACGTGCCAGAGTTTGTGGATGCTATCAATCTCTCAGACGGTTTATCCCCTTTTCTTAAATAGGTTGTAGGTATCTCTCTTGGTGTACTGATTTTGGGATGCATGCCTGGACTGGGTCCCAAGTTTAGCATATGTTACTTACATCCTTCATCCTACAAGTTGGCCTACTTTCTTTTCATTGGTCGATTTAGTCCCAATTTTTCACATGTTAATTAATTCCTCCATTCCAAAATCTCCTAAATTGCTTTCATTGGCAATTAGTATTTGTAGAGTATGTTGTAAATCATTTGATACCTTTATCTCTTTCTTGAACCCATTACTCGATAAAGTATTTTCCAATGTCATTTTTTTACATTCTTTTTCATAGTTTGTAACATATTTCTATTACCTTCCCAAAATCCAGAACAATCTTT
Source organism: Capsicum baccatum var. pendulum (assembly GCA_030864225.1). Lineage (NCBI taxonomy): Eukaryota > Viridiplantae > Streptophyta > Magnoliopsida > Solanales > Solanaceae > Capsicum > Capsicum baccatum. Next base: position 154,065,955 of record CM061551.1, on the reverse strand, counting down.
TTTTTTGTCACGTATGATTTCTATTTATATTACACACTATACTTTGTCACGATTGAACTATAATGGAGGTTTAGTGTAACACCCCGTATTCAAGTACATGTATTGGCGTATTCAAGTACGTGTATTGGTCTTATTTATATGGAATTAATTTTTTTATTTTATTTATACCAGAATTTTCCTGTCCATGGTTCCATACGAAGGTTATTGAATAAGCTTTCCAACGATATAAATATTTCCAAAAATGGATAGGTTTCGGATATAATCGATCACGTTCGAAACTATAAAACGGTGGATGGGATATTTGGAAATAGTAAATGTGCAGGAAAATTTCTTGCACACAAACTACTGAGGCCAGCCAATTTTTTTTGATCAATTTTGAACGATCATAACTCCCTTAATATAATGAATTGGGAGATCTACGACCTATGAAAAGAAATATCTTTGAGTCTTCTTTCTAATACAATTGGTTTCATCCAAATCCAACGTCTATGTAAGGAGTTATACTCGTTTTACTTCAGCCTCTCAAAATAGATTTTTAGGATCAACTTCAAATGACCATAACTCCTTGTACAAGACGAACTGGGTGGCCTACATTATATGAAATGAAATACCTTTGAATTATCTTTCCAACTATACCAGTTTCACCTAAATCCGATATCAGAGAAAACATTTATGGTCGATCTGCTTTAGCTTGTCAAAACAGTCCACCAAAGGACAGATTTGACATTATTTAAATTTTAAAGGCATTTTGGTCATTCCCTATTATATTATGGATGGGAATATGTGGATATATAAATGTATATGAGTTCAAAAACTCATTTTCATCATCAATCATTGAGAAAGAACAAACCCTAGCCAAATTTGACCTTTAAATTACTTTTGATTCAATCGTAGATATTCCAAAGTAATCCGATAACTGCGTAACGGCACCTATTTTTCGTAAAAACAGGATTGCATAATCAAGAGGTTAATTCTAAGGTATGAATATTTCTTGCCTTTGTTCTCTTCCATATGTATATGTGTGATAGAGGATTATATGTATTGGTTGTTATTGAAAGGTGATGAAAATAGGGTTATGGACTATTTTGCATGGTTTGGCTGTATTGAATTTTGGAAGGTGGATATGGTAATTGAGTTATGGAAGGTGGATATGGTAATTGAGTTATGGAAGGTGGATATGGTGATATACTATTGAATTGATGATTATTTATGTCTATTGATGATAGGCGAATTTACACGCCTATAGTGCTATATTTTACCCATATTTTAGCTAAGTTTTGAGGACAAATTATATAATTCATGCACTTTTAGTCCTTTTTCCTGTAAGTGAGCTAACGAACATGATTACTAAGTTTTCAGGTACAAATGATGCAGAATTCAGCATTTTAGGATAACTTGACACCAAAGAAAGCTTCACGAAGGAAGGAAGAGGAATCTTGGACGCCAAGGACCAAAAGTGGCGCATGGAAAATATGTCCCGGGCAAAAACAACAATTCTGAAGACTTTGGGGACTAGCAGTAACTTATTAGGATTAGGATAATAATGCAGTAATTTATTAGGATTAGGATAATGATGCAGTAACCCAGTAGGAATGGGTTAAGTAATGCAGTAGCTTAGTAGGAATCGGATATGGGTGTTATAAATACCCTATTTTGCTAGAGATTTTTATTCATTCCGCCATTCCTCACAATTCCCCCATTCCATCAATTCCCATCCATCCCCCATCCATCCATCCATCAAAACAATTCTTTTTAATTCTTATTACTTTCTCTTCATCTATTCAATTCTTAATTTTCGCAACAAGAGAAACGTTACTTGCAAAGAAAATCACGCCTAAACGCCTACCACACTTTTCTACACGAAATATTTATTGTGGTATAATAACAATGTCTATTGTGATTTCCTTCGCACTCATGGGTAACTAAACTTCTCTGTTGGGGTTATGGAAGCCTTATGAGATACTATCTAAGGCTATGAGTTTGTGAATTCGTGACACGTGTGTTGCTTATATCATTATTCTCTTCATCTTAATGCAAATTCTTGTGGCTGTAGACGCATAGAATAATGCCAGTATAACATTAACTTGTTCGAAAGAAAAGTTATATGTCTGGAAAAGAGATAATGTCAAGGTAATAGGGTCCCATCCCCTATTACAAAGTTAGTGTCGTAAATGGATGAACCTCTTGGAGAATTTATACCGTTAGATATGCTTTAAGCTCGAAAGAGTTAAAGTGAAATAATCCTCGAATAGGTCGAAAGACACCTAGATTTACCATCGAATACAATTCTCTATAAAGCACATACATGTCTGAATTCTGCACAACTCATAGCCAATAGAGACGTACTAACTCATAAGGTGGACATAACCCCAACTTCTTAATTCTCATTGTTTACAACCTACTAAACATTCTTTCTTTTTACTTTGCTATTTTTCCTTTTTACTTTAATATTTTGGTTACCTTACTTGCACGACAAAACTCCCCCCTTTTACGAGACTTGCACTAAAAGTCTAGTAATCTTTGCTTACTTGTTGACCAAGCTATTCCTTGTGGGATCGATACCCAACCCAGTTGGGTTCTATATTTGCTAACGACCGCTTTACACTTCTACGAGAGCTGTAGATTGAGCGTTATCAAAAATTGGCGTCGTTTCCTGGGAATACGGTTGTCAACTAAGTTTGTGATAATTACTAGACCCTTTGGTCAAAGATTCTCGTACTTTTACTTTTAGTTGTTGTTTTTGTTTTATTCAGGTTTGTTCAGTGCATCAATGGATGCACAACGTGAAATTGAAAGGATAACTGCTCAAGTTAATAAACAGAATATTGATAACCCAGGCCGTGCAACAAATCCTGATGATGAGGACCTGGGCGATGAGGAGCTACTAAACCCACGGCGTACTGCTGAGATGGCGGCACCCATGCAGAGGAGAGATCGTCAAGCGCGATTGAGGCCTGATCGCCGAGCTGTGCAGATTCCTTTTGATGACAATGATGATGATTTGGATGAAGCTGGTGCCACAGGAGCCATTATTCTGCCACCCTTGTCACCTGGAGCAAAGTTCAATATCACTAGCACAATGATTCAACAATTGTAGCTTAAGGGATTATTCGGTGGACTTGTGGGTGATGATCCGAATATGCATCTAGTCAACTTTATTTCTACATGCAAGTCATTCGACAATCCTGGCGTTGGACAGAATGCAATTCGACTGTGCTTATTTCCATTGTCTCTGTCTGGGGAGGCAACTCTATGGTTGAATGGGCTGACTCCTGATTCTATAACTGTTTGGAGGCAATTGAAAGACGCTTTCCTAGAAAGATTCTTTCCGCCATCTAAAAGAGCACAGTTGAGAGATGAGATCACAAATTTTCGGCAGCTTCCAACTGAAGCCCTCCACGAAACATGGGAGAGGTTCAAGACGAAGCTTATGCGGTGCCCAAATCACCATATGACCAATGTCCACTTAATGGAGATATTATACAGATCTTTGAATTCGGTGACTAAGCCAGTGGTAGATAATGCAGCAGGTGGATCATTTATGGACCTCACCTTTGTGCAGGCAAGCAATATGCTAGATCGGACGACAAAGCAAAGTAGAGCTTGGTATACCTGGGATTCTGAGGTAGCAAGCTCTACTGTATCTTTTGGCATGACTGCAGAGCAGAGGCGAAGACAAGAGGATCGTGACCAAGACATGGCTCACATAAAAATGCACATGGATCTTCTTACAAAGCATCTATTATCAGGGAAGACCAAAAAAGTTAAAGCTGTTGCATCAAAAGGAAAAGAGGAATCCGATTCCGAGAAAGAAGCCAACTACTTGAACAATCATGGGGGTTCCCGAGGCAATGCCCAAGGAAACCAAGGTCGGAACTATTATGATAATTTAGGATATAAGGACCGTGATCAAGGTAGTTGGAAGGATAAGACTGATAGGAGTGAATGAGGTGAAGAACAACTTGTCCTCAATGAAGCAATTGGTTGACCCGCATTCCACTTCAATAAAACAGCTGGAGCAACAATTGAGTCAATTATCTGCGGCATTCAATCAAAGAAAGGTTGGCACTTTACCTAGCAACACTGTGCAAAATCCAAGGAACGATGGATCATGTATGGCTATTACTACCAGGAGTGGTAAGGTGCTGGAAAATTCATCCCAAAGCAAGCAAGTGGCCGAAAATAAAGAAGATGAGGACGCCATAGACAATGACCAAGACGTCCATGACGTCACCCCTAGTGGTTTGCAGCCTGAAAAGACCAAAATTCGAAAGCAAGAGGAGAAGAAAGCCATGGAGAAAACAATTCCATATCCACCACCACGTTTTCCTCAAAGATTGAAGAAGATTGTGGATGATACAAAGTTCAGCAAATTCATGACGATGTTAAAGCATCTGACAATTAATATTCCGTTAGTAGAGGCACTAGAGCAAATGCCTGGGTACGCAAAATTCATAAAGGACCTTTTAACAAAGAAGCGGGCGATAAGCTATGAGCCGGCAGATAATGTTCACCATTGCAGTGCAATCGCTACAAGATCGCTAGTTCAGAAAAAGGCTGACCCTGGCACCTTCATTATTCCTTGCACTGTTGGCTCTTTGAACTTTTCCAAGGCATTGTGCGATCTGGGTGCTAGCATCAATTTGATGCCACTATCCGTCTATAGGAAGTTGGGGTTAGGCGACCCGACACCAACCAATATGAGGCTCGTGATGGCTGATAGGTCGGTAAAACGACCTGTGGGTATCTTGAATGATGTGTTCGTGAAGGTTTCTTCTTTCATCTTTCCTGCAGACTTCGTTATTCTGGATTGTGAGGCAGATTCTGAAGTCCCCATAATCTTGGGACATTCTTTCCTCGCAACTGGAAGTGTGCTTATTGACATTAGAGCTAATAAGCTTTTATTTCGGTTGAATGACGAAGTGGTCCGCTTTGATATATGCAAAGCAATGAAGCAGCCCAGCGATATGGATGTGTTCTCCGTAGCTTATGAGGATAAGAAAGCATTATCTGTAGAAAAGCCGCTTATTATTGATTCACTATCTGATGTGCTGTTCAATTTTGAGCGTGACGAGGCTGAAGAACATAAATAAACAACTTGTGCTCTAACAGGAACAAAATCATATTCTCATGCTCCTAAGAAGTTGGACCTTGATCTTACGAATCAACCTTCACAAACAGCGAAGACTTCCATTAAAAAACCACCAATGCTAAAATCGAAAGAGCTACCAAGTCACCTAAGGTATACGTTCTTGGGATATGGAAATACACTTCCGGAGAGTGTGGCGGATGATTTTAGTGAACAGCACGTAGAGGCTCTCATCTCTGCTTTGTAGAGATACATGAGAGCTATGGGTAGGAAGATTGATGATACAATTGGTATCCCTCTTGGGATATGTATGCACAAGAGTCATATCGAAGAAGATTGCATGCCTACAAGTAAGTATCAGAGTCGTCTGAATCCATTCAGAAAACTATGCCCTATCTATCTCAATGAAGACTAAGTAATCGAGACAGCTATGTCGTGCCGCGACAATAAATCAAGCGCTTGGTGGGAGGCAACCCAACGTTTTTAATTGTTTTTGTTGTTTTTGTTTTTCTAGGATTTTGTCGAGCCACGACCAAAACTAAGGCGCTTGATGGGAGGCAACCCATCGTTCTAATCATTTGTGTTGTTTTTGAGTGAATGTAGGTGCAAGAGGTAAAATGAGGAGGTCGGTTTCAAATTTTGATTTGGACGTATTGCATGTGAAAGGTGGTAAGTTTGGAATTAAGATGCATAAGGCTATGGATTGAGCATTGCTCATGACAAAATAGGCATCGAGCAAGGCTAGGCCTAGGCAAAACTAGGCCACGAACAAGGCAACGCCTATACTATAGCCTAAGGTCTCGGAATCTAGTGTGCAAAGGCATAGGCGCCGCCCATGCTCAAGTATGCTATAGCATAGGCGCCGCCTATGCTAAAGCCTTTGGTCTCAGAATCTCATATGCCATGCTAAAGGCGCCGCCTATGGTCACTGAAGGCATTGCACTAGGCGCAGCCTATGCTAGCAAATGCTTTGCATTGGGCGCCGCCTATGGTCACTTTTTGTCTCCAAAACCGATTTTACATGGGTCAAAACCCGACACAAGCTTGCCCTATATATAAGAAACTTAGTCTTAGGTCAAAAACACATTGCGAACCTAACATAAGCGCCGCCTACCTCTCCAAATCCTCTCAAAAATTTTCCTTTTGCTCTTTTACCTTGCTAGAACATCATCCAAGGTCATCAACCAAGTAAGTACTTCTTTGTTCTTCATTTATATTCCGTAAGTACTACACTACTACGCATATTATGAATTGCTAAATCTTGAAGTAGTATTGGTGATTTGAATATGATTGAATTGTTGTGACACAACTAAGTGAGTAAACGAATACGTAAGAATAATCATAACATGTTTCCAACTTGTATTTTATTTTGATGCACTGTCATACTTTTGCGGAATTGACATGGTCACGAAAATTGCATACTCTTGTCAATAGAAAGCTTACATGTTTGAATGACTTGTTCATCGAGATGAGAATTAAGGTTGACTACCAACATATGAGGTTGCGATTATTTCTAGATGCTATACCTTGATTCAATCTCTATGTAGTAGTCTTGATATATCAAACATGAAAGTATTGCCAAGATTACAAGAAGTATGACTGCACTGATTATATTGTTGGAACATATCACCTAAATGTATGTCGATGAAGTCTGAGTAATCGACATCATTCACTTAATTAGTTTGTGTCAACAAATTACGTGTGGGGTGGTGTCACTATTGTCTGTTTGTTGATTGAATCTTCCGAGATGAAGATAACATGACTCTATTGAGATCTCAGGTACAATGGCACCGAAAGACAAGAAAAGCAACCACTTCACAAAAAGGCCAGGAAAAAGGAAGAAAAGAGCAAGCTGAATCCTCCGTACTGCAAATACCTCGACGTACTCTTGGAATCAAGTGGGGTACTTATGAGGAACTTCTGAGGATGACGACTCCAATGATGATTTCAAAGGGGGTATGACACCAGACATAGAGGAGGAGTCCGACTGACCAAGGTCTTCGTATTTATTTTCCACTGAGGGCAGTGTATCCCGTCTAAGTGTGGGGTGGTGGTATTTGCATGCTATACTTCTCTATCTGCATTCGCATTTATGTTTGTTTTGTTTTTCTTTTTTTTAGTTAAATTTTTTTATCTTCGCATGAAATTATTCTAATAGGCAGCATGAGATTATAACAAGAGTTTGTGCTAAAATCATGACTATTGAGACGTTTAGGCTCTAATTGTGACTCACTACGTGATATTGTGTGATATAATTCCTTCAGTTGTTGGGTCAAGAGTCTATACTACTCCCATTAAAGTCGACCATGTGCCTTGTGTGTGTGAGGATATAGTATATTCTGTGTTGGTGGCTGATGCTAGAACTTGCCTGGTATGTATGTAAAGCAAAAATAACTAGTGCGAGTCTAGGAGATGATTTAGTAATTTCTTTGGCAACCTAAACTTGTTTACCTTCATTTTATCTACCCATGGACATCATCCTAGACAACCCCTTTGAGCCTTTAGCCTATTTTCTTTGACAACCTCATATGTAAGCCTAATCCATATTTTCAAGACCATAATTTGATCCACATTCCTAAGTGCTTTAAAGTGTAAAGTCATGTGACAAAATAAGAGGAAATTGGGTGAGTATGATGCTTTAGAATGTATTGGTGCTTGAATTTGTTATGAAAAAGAAAGTGCTATCATAAGAGGTATGTTATGAAAAGAAAAAGGAAAGGAAAACTGAAAAGTTAGTTATGTTCAAAGTTGAAAAAAAAAACAAAAGAGGAGAAAAAGGGTGGTAGAATAAAAGAACGTAGAAAGGTTGTTTGAAAGAAAAAGTGTTAATGATACAATGTGATGTATTAAAGCGCTTAGGAACATAGTCATTATTTCTGGCCAAAATAGTCCTACCTGTTCCTTAGCCTACATTACAACCATCAAAAGACCTATTTGATCCTAAGCTTAGTACTCTGACATTTAGTAGAGCATTACACTAAAGGCAAGCCTATGGTCATCAGTTGCAGCATATGAATTCTTTGTGAGAGTGAGAGCAAGGATACTCTTATACCCATGTTCGAAATATACACTATACTTGTGAGTGATTATGGGTAATATATGGTGAGACACGCATGGTTGATGAGTTTTGGGTAGTTGTGTATGATTCTTTGTGCCTTAACTACTGAATACTAATTAACCATCATCACGAGTCTATATTAGAGGTGGAATTGTTTATACTAATGAGCAGAAAACTACTCTTTGTTAATGATTGCTATGCTTGTCTTGACGAATATTTTGTGTTGTTACTGTGAAACCCTAAGTTGATGTTTAGATGGACATGATAGTTTGTTCGAGGATTAACAAAGATTTAAGTGTGGGGTGTTGATGATAGGCGAATTTACACGCCTATAGTGCTATATTTTACCCATATTTTAGCTAAGTTTTGAGGACAAATTATATAATTCATGCACTTTTAGTCCTTTTTCCTGTAAGTGAGTAAACGAACATGATTAGCAAGTTTTCAGGTATAAATGATGCAGAATTCAGCATTTTAGGATAACTTGACGCCAATGAAAGCTTCACGAAGGAAGGAAGAGGAATCTTGGACGCCAAGGACCAAAAGTGGCGCATGGAAAATCTGTCCCGGGCAAAAACAGCAATTCTGAAGACTTTGGGGACTAGCAGTAACTTATTAGGATTAGGATAATAATGCAATAATTTATTAGTATTAGGATAATGATGCAGTAACCTAGTAGGAATGGGTTAAGTAATGCAGTAGCTTAGTAGGAATAGGATATGGGTGTTATAAATACCCTATTTTGCTAGAGATTTTTATTCATTCCGCCATTCCTCACAATTCCCCCATTCCATCAATTCCCATCCATCCACCATCCATACATCCATCAAAACAATTCTTTTTAATTCTTATTACTTTCTCTTCATCTATTCAATTCTTAATTTCCGCAACAAGAGAAATGTTACTTGCAAAGAAAGTCACGCTTAAACGCCTACCACACTTTGCTACACGAAATCTTTATTGTGGTATAATAACAATGTCTATTGTGATTTCCTTAGCACTCATGCATAACTAAACTTCTCTTTTGGGGTTATGGAAGCCTTATGAGATACTATCTAAGGATATGAGTTTGTGAATTCGTGACACGTGTGTTGCTTATATCATTATTCTCTTCATCTTAATGCAAATTCTTGTGGCTGCAGACGCATAGAATAACACCAGTATAGCATTAACTTGTTCGAAAGAAAAGTTATATGTCTGGAAAAGAGATAATGTCAAGGTAATAGGGTCCCATCCCCTATTAAAAAGTTAGTGCCGTAACTGGATTAACCTCTTGGAGAATTTGTACTGTTAGATACGCTTTAAGCTCGAAAGAGTTAAAGTGAAATAATCCTCGAATAGGTCGAAAGACGCCTGGATTTACCATCGAATACAATTCTTTATAAAGCACATACATGTCTGAATTCTGCACAACTCATAGCCAATAGAGACGTACTAACTCATAAGGTGGACATAACCCCAACTTCTTAATTCTCATTGTTTACAACCTACTAAACATTCTTTCTTTTTACTTTGCTATTTTCCGTTTTTACTTTCATATTTTGGTTACCTTACTTGCACGACAAAACTCCCCCTCTTACGAGACTTGCACTAAAAGTCTAGTAATCTTTGCTTACTTGTTGACCAAGCTATTCCCTGTGGGATCGATACCCAACCCAGTTGGGTTCTATATTTGCTAACGACCGCTTTACACTCCTACGAGAGAGGTAGATTGAGCGTTATCATCTATGGCTCAATTTGGTTTAATGGATTGGTTGCATGGATAAATGAATCCAAACTTGATATTGGAGGATGTTGTATGAATATGCATGTCATGTGAATGTAATCGGAGTATAAGAAGGTTAAAGTGACACCCTTTATGGTGTAATTAAGGCTTACTACTCAACCACTAGTTTGGTGAATCCAAATAATTGAATTGTGACATTTGGTTGCTAATACTAGATTGCTATATATGTTCATTGTAGATAAGTAATCCGAAAAGACGGTAAGTCCATTTGGGACTAGTATTGAAGGTTGACAGTCAGGTATGTAAAGAATACTCTATACCATATCTTTGGCATGAAAGTGAACAATTGTTCTATTAAGAAAGTTTCCAAAGTTATTCAATAACATGTGATCCATAATGATTTTGTATGATGTCCTACGTTGCCAATAACTTATTTCCACCCTAAAAGATGTCAAGACATTCCAATACTTACTTGTTTTCCAAATCTTACATATTTATTGCACTAATGAATGTTAGAAGGTATCTGGTTACTCAAACAAGATCCATGTGCTATTGATGACTCCAAAACGTTTCATTGATATACCAATAAGTTCCTACTTCATTGTTATGGCATTGATGACTGCAAAAAACTTTATTGATGTGCCAATGAGTTCTTACTTCATTGTTATTGCATTGATGGTCTATTTATATGTCTCTTATTGATGTATCATTTTTTCAAAGTATCAAAAATGCGGTGGAAACCGAAATAACAATCTCAAAGATTAATTAAACTAAGTGATGAAAGTTCTCTCTTCTCAGGTGGTATCCTAGGGGCATAAGCCTATCATGGGTCGATCCCTATTTATGTGCTTATGGGTGGTATCCCAGGGGCATAAGCCTATCATGGGTCGATCCCAGTTGATATGTACTGGAGGCAGCCTAATGGTTACAGTACAGTACAGTAATGATTACAAAGACGATAAGAATGAAGGTAAAGTGATTGAATAAATACAATGTACAGGTTGTCACAAGTTCTAGTAAGTGTGGTCCACTCCTATTACAATTTATTCACTTATTTCTGATTTCTATTGAGCTCCTATATCATATGTGATTATCTATAGATTTACATACTCAGTACATATTTCATACTGACGTCCCCCACGGGGACCTGTATTTTATGCTGCAGTCACAGGCACCTCAGCTCATACACCGTACAAGTAGGAGATAGGATATCCAGTTGCTTTTGGTGAGCTCCAGTTTGCTTTGGGGCTTTTCATGTAATATCCAATAACTTTTGGTATTGTATAGAAGTTAGTTATATGTCGGGGTGTGTCTCGACCTTAGTTAAACTCTATGTATTGTCTAGATGCTTTGTAGACCTGATGTACAGTCAAGGTGGTGTTTTGTTAATAGATGTGATGGCTCCAACGGCCAAGTATTGTATGTACATATTTATGTGTTCTCGAGCTTATACAGGTGATTATTTCCTTTTATATGCGACATGATGCTATCTGAATTTTGGGTTGCCATAGAGGTATGCATGGGAAGTATAAGGTTATGAGCTGGTTCTCTCGGGCCTCCTCGGTTATGGGTGCCAGTCCGCCCTAATAGGATTTGAGGCGTGACAAAAGTGTTACAGAGAATTTCATCCTAGTGATTCTACAAAGCCGTGTCTATGTAGAGTCTTATTTATCGGTGTGTCGTGCACCGCATCTATAAATAGGAGGCTATGGCCAAATAGGAATTGTTTCTTTTCTTTATGTCTTAGATCGTGCGATAGAGACTATATTGTATATGAAGGTATAGTTGACCACTGAATCCGTTTGTTTCTCTTATTATAGTAATGATGCTGGTTATTAGAAGTAAGAATATCGGTAAGCAAGTAGATGTGGCTGCCTGAGAGAGGACTAGTAAGTCACCCACTATACCAGCTAATCAAAGTGAGGAGCCAGCTGAGCATGTATCAGAAACTTCTTCCAGTCCAAAAGAAATAAGGGGGAGGAGAACTATATCCTCAGAGCCATCTATTAATGTTGTTGATCAAGATCTTAGAAATGCAGTGCAACTTTTGACTCATATAGTTTCTGGGCAAGATCAAGGGCAAGCCATTCCTACCACGGGTCCTAGTGGTACAGATAAACAGGATTTTCTTAAGATGGATTCTCCCACTTTTACCGGATCAAATCTTAACAAGGACCCACAGGACTTTATTGATAAAATTCAAAGGGCCTTTGATGTTATGCATATAACGGGTAGAGAGACAATGGAGTTAGCGGCGTATAGATTTAAAGGGGAGGCTATATATTGGTACGAGGACTGGAAACAATCTAGGGGCATTGATGTACCCCCAACTACTTGGAGAGAGTTCAAAGAGGCATTTGTTGATCATTATCTTCCATTCGAGATTCGTTAGGCCCGTATAGATCAGTTTTTAAATCTTCATCAGGGGAATATGAGCGTGAGGGAGTACAATCTCTGATTTAATTCCTTGTTGATATATGCTCCTAATGTTGTAGCTACTATGGATGATAGAGTTCATCAATATGTGGATAGGCTACATCTATATCTGGTTAGAGATTATACTATTGCCGCTTTGAACAAAGATATGGACATAGAGAGGATCCAAGCTTTTGCACAGAAAATGGAAGATCAGAGGCAGAGGAGAAGAACACAGGAATCAAAAAGAGGATATTCCAAGAGGGCCAGATCTACAGGGCAGTTCATGTCATCCCAAGGAGGGTTTAAACCACAGTTTTCTGCTAGACCACCTAGGCCATTATCTTCTTATTCTGCAGCTAGTGCCCCACCACAGTTCCAAGGGTCCAGAGAAAATCAATTTAGGCATAGAAGTGAGAGTTAGAGTTTGCGGATAGTGGGATACCAAGGGCAAGGGAATATCAGCCAATAGAGACCTCCTCTAGAGCCATGCAATAAATATGGAAGGTATTATTTGGGCGCATGTCAGCTGGGTATCAATGTTTACTTTTGGTGCGGTATGTCGGGGCATATGATGAGAGAATGCCCACAAAGGGGTATAGGGGTTATGGAACAACCTACGGGGTTATTTGTTGCATCATCATCATCAATGCCTTATTCAGGAAGGGGTGCTCAACCAATGGGTCACCAGAGCCACGATTTCTAGCGGGGCTCAAAATTGTACATATGCTCTAGCAGATCGACAAAATTTAGAGGCTTCCCCAGATGTGGTTACGGGTACGTTGTCTATCTTTTCATTCGATTTATATTACTTAATTGATCCCGGTTCTACAATATCTTATGTTACTCCATTAGTTGCTGGAAAGTTTGAAAGAATACCCAAACTGTTAGTTAATCCATTTGAGTGTCCACATCGGTTAGGGAATCTTTTATAGCTAGAAGGGTTTACTGAAATTGCATAGTAACTATTTGTGGTCGTGATACGATGGTTGATCTTGTGGAGTTAGAAATGGTAGATTTTGATGTTATAATGGGTATGGACTGGTTGGCATCTTGTTATTCCATAATTGATTGCTGCACGAAAAAGGTATATTTCCATTTTCCAAATGAATCAATCCTTGAATGGAAAGGTGATATTAGCGCACCAAGAGGTAGATTTATTTCTTATTTTAAGGCAAAAAGAATGATTTCCAAGGGATACATATATCATTTAGTTAGAGTAAGGGATACAGAAGTGGATCCACCAACTCTTTACGCTGTTCTGGTGGTAAATGAATTTTTTGATGTATTTCCTGAAGATCTTCCAGGTTTGCCTTTTGAACGAGAAGTAGAGTTTGGTATTGATGTAATACCAGGCACCCAACCAATCTCCATTCCTCCGTATAGAATGGCCCCAGTAGAATTACAAGAATGGAAAGAGCAATTGAAAGATTCGCTAGAGAAGGGATTCATAAGGCCTAGTATGTCCCCCTGGGGAGCACCAGTGTTATTTGTACGCAAAAAGGATGGCTCACTGAGGATGTGTATTGATTATCAGTAATTGAATTAGGTGACTATTAAGAATAAATATCCTCTCCTAAGAATTGATGATTTATTTGATCAGTTACAGTGCGCCAAGTGCTTTTCTAAGATTGATTTGAGGCCAGTTTACCACCAAGTAAGGGTCAAAGAGAAGGATATACTCAAGACAACTTTCCAAAAATGTTATGGTCATTATGAGTTTCTAGTTATGTCATTTGGGCTAACAAATGCACCCACAGCTTTTATGGATTTGATGAATATGGTGTTTAATCCATTCCTGGATGTATTTGTGATAGTTTTTATAGATGATATTCTAGTTTATTCTAGATTAGAAGAGGACCATGCCAATTACTTACGACAGGCATTGCAGACTCTTCGTGATTGTGAGCTTTATGCAAAGTTCTCTAAATGTGAGTTTTGGTTAAAGTCGGTGGCATTTTTGGGTCATATTATATCTAGTGAAGGGATAAAGGTTGATGCTCAAAAGATAGAAGCTGTGAAGAACTGGCCAAGGCCCACAATTCCTACAGAGATTTATAGTTTTCTCGGGTTAGCTGGTTATTATAGAAGGTTTGTTAAATGCTTTTCTTCCATTTCAGCACCCTTAACCAAGATAACCCATAAAGCATCCAAATTCCAATGGAATAATGATTGTAAGAAGAGTTTTCAAGATTTAAAGAACAAGTTGATTTCTACACCCGTGTTGGTACTTCCAGAAGGCACCAAAGGGTATACAGTGTATTGTGATGCTTCCAGAATTGGTTTAGGATGTGTATTGATGCAACATGGTAAGGTAATAAGATATGTTTCTAGACAATTGTGTCCACATGAGAAAAATTATCCTACACACGATCTTGAGCTGACAGCAGTTATTTTTGCTTTAAAGATATGGCGCCACTACTTATATGGGGTTCATGTTGATAAATATACTGACCATAAGAGCTTGCAATATATTTTTAATCAGAAGGATCTAAATTTAAGGCAGCGGAGATGGCTTGAACTATTAAAGGACTATGATGTTGACATCTTGTACCATCCAGGGAAAGCAAATGTGGTAGCTGATGCGTTAAGTCGTAAGGCTATGATGGCGTCTATAGAAAGGCAAGGGATGATTAAATATCTTCACCAGTTAGCTAGTTTGGGAGTTTGCCTTCTTAAAACTCCGGATAAAGAGCTTATCGTACATAATGCTGCGGAATCTTTATTAGTAGCTGAATTGAAGGAGAAGCAATATGAAGATCCTATTTTATTACAGCTTAAGGAGAACATTTAGAGTGGTGCGACCAAGGCATTTGATCTTACGTGAGAAGGAGTACTTCAGTGCCAAAACCGATTGTGTGTGCTGGATGTCGACAGGCTAAGAAAGAAGATTATGACAGAGGGATATTGTTCAAGATATTCCATTCATCCAGGATCAACAAAAATGTATCAGAATTTGAATGATATATATTGGTGGAATGACCTGAAGAAGAGCATAGCAGAATTTATAGCTGAATGTCCAAATTGTCAAAGAGTTAAAGTTGACCACCAAAAACTCGGAGGTTATATGCAATGCATTGATCTTCCAAGCTTGAAGTGGGACATTATCAACATGGATTTCGTTATTGGTTTACCTCGTACATCCCGGAAGTGGGACCGGATCTTGTTTATCAAGCCATAGAGAAGGTGAAAGTAATTCAGCAACGACTGAAAATAGCCCAAAGTTGACACAAGTCATATACGGATAGTAGAAGGAGAGGGCTAGAGTTTTCTATAGGTGATTGGGTATTTTTGAAGGTATCACCAATAAAAGGGGTAATGAGATTTGGCAAGAAAGGGAAGTTGAGTCCACATTATATAGGCCCGTATAAGATCACTCAAAGGTTTGGACAAGTTGTATATGAATTAGAGCTACCCCAAGAGCTCTCATCAGTACATCCGGTATTTCATGTGTCAATGCTTCAAAAGTGCATCGGAGATCCATCACATATCAGTTCTACTGAGGATGTACAAGTTGCGGAAGATCTTACCTATGAGAAAGTGCCTATTGCTATTCTAGATCGCCAAGTTAAGAAGATGAGAAATAAAGAGATAGCATCGGTAAAAGTACGTTGGAGAAATCATCAAAGGGGAGAGATTACATGGGAAGCTGAGGAAACAATGAAAACTAAGTACCCTCATTTGTTCAAACATGAGGAGGAAGTTCAAGAAACGGAGTTAGAACATTAACAAGTAAGTTTTTTTTATATATGCATAGTATTTATGTGATGATATGATTGTTAATGATGGACTTTAACTTGTTTTTGTTGAATAACTACGCTAATATTTGAGGACGAATGTCCTAAAGGGGGGAAGGATGTAACACCCGGTATTCAAGTACATGTATTGGCGTATTCAAGTACGTGTATTGGTCTTATTTATATGGAATTAATTTTTATATTTTATTTATACCAGAATTTGCCCGTTGATGGTTCCATACGAAGGTTATTGAATAATCTTTCCAATGATATAAAGATTTCCAAAAACGGATAGGTTTCGAATATAATCGATCACGTTCGAAACTATAAAATGGTGGCCGAGATATTTGGGAATAGTAAATGTGCAGGAAAATTTCCTGCACACAAACTACTGAGGCCAGCTAATTTTTTTGGTTCAAATTTGAATGATCATAACTCCCTTAATATAATAAACTGGGAGAGATGCGGCCTATGAAAAGAAATATCTTTGAATCTTCTTTCCAATGCAATTGGTTTCATCCAAATCCAACGTCTGAGTAAGCAGTTATACTCGTTTTACTTAAGCCTCTCAAAACAAATTTTTAGGGTCAACTTCAAACGACCATAACTCCTTGTACAGGACGAACTAGATGGCCTACTTTATAAGAAATAAAATCCCGTTGAATTATCTTTCCAACGATACCAATTTAACCTAAATCCGATATCGGAGAAAAGAGTTATGGTCGATATACTTTAGCTTATCAAAACAGTCCACCAAAGGACAGATTTGACATTATTTAAATTTTAAAGGCATTTTGGTCATTCCCTATTATATTAGGGACGGGAATATGTGGATATATACATGTATATGAGTTCAAAAACTCTTTTTTATCATCAATCATTGAGAAAGAACAAACCTTAGCCAAATTTGACCTTTAAATTACTTTTGATTCAACCATAGAAATTTTAAAGTAATCCTATAACTGCGTAACGACACCTATTATTTGTGCAAACAGGATTGCATAATCAAGAGGTGAATTCTAAGGTATGAATATTGTTTGCCTTTGTTCTCTTCCATATGTATATGTGGGATAGAGGATTATATGTATTGGTTCTTATTGAAAGGTGATGAAAATAGGGTTATGTACTATTTTGCATGGTTTGGTTGTATTGAATTGTGGAAGGTGGATATGATAATTGAGTTATGGAAGGTGGATATGGTGACATACTATTGAATTGATAATTATTTATGTCTATGGCTTAATTTGGTTTAATGGATTGGTTGGAAGGATAAATGAATCCAAACTTGATATTGGAGGATGTTGTATGAATATGCATGGCATGTGAATGTAATCGGAGTATAAGAAGGTTAAAGTGACACCCTTTATGGTGTAATTAAGGCTTACTACTGAACCACTAGTTTGGTGAATTCAAATAATTGAACTGTGATGTTTGGTTGCTAATACTAGATTGGTATATATGTTCATTGTAGATAAGTAATCTAAAAAGACGAGAAGTCCATTTGGGACTAGTATTGAAGGTTGATAGTCAGGTATGTAAAGAATACTCTATACCATATCTTTGGCATGAAAGTGAACAATTGTTCTATTAAGAAAGTTTCCAAAGTTATTCAATAATATGTGATCCATAATGATTTTGTATGATGTCCTACGTTACCAATGAACTTGTTTCCACCCTACAAGATATCAAGACATTCCAATACTTACATGTTTTCCAAATCTTACATGTTTATTGCACTAATGAAGGTCAGAAGGTATCCGGTTACTCAGACAAGATCCATGTGCTATTAATGACTCCAAAATATTTCATTGATATACCAATAAGTTCCTACTTCATTGTTATGGCATTGATGACTCCAAAACACTTTATTGATGTTCCAATGAGTTCTTACTTTATTGTTATTGCATTGATGGTCTATTTATATGTCTCTTATTGATGTATCATTGTTTCAAAGTATCAAAAATGCAGTGGCGACCGAAATAACAATCTCAAAGATTAATTAAACTAAGTGATGGAATGTTCTCTCTTATCGGGTGGTATCCCAGGGGCGTAAGTCTATCATGGGTCGATCCCTATTTATGTGTTTATGGGTAGTATCCCAGGGGCATAAGCCTATCATGGGTCGATCCCAGTTGATATGTACTGGAGGCAGCCTAATCGTCACAGTAAAGTACATTAATGATTACAAATATGATAAGAACAAAGGTATAGTGGTTGAATAAATACAATGTATAGGTTGTCACAAGTTCTAGTAAGTGTGGTCCACTCCTATTACGATTTATTCACTTGTTTTTTATTTCTATTGAGCTCCTATATCAGATGTGATTATCTACAGCTTTACATACTCAGTACATATTTCGTACTGACGTCCCCCAAGGGGACCTGCATTTCATGCTGCAGGCACAGGCACCTCAGCTCATACACTGCACAAGTAGGAGACAGGATATCCAGCTGCTTTTGGTGAGCTCTAGTTTGCTTCGAGGCTTTCCATTTCATATCCAGTCACTTTTGGTATTTTATAAAAGTTAGTTATATGGTGGGGTGTGTCCCGACCTTAGTTAAACTCTGTGTATTGTCTAGAGGCTTTGTAGACCTAATGTACAGTCAAGGTGGTGTTTTGTTAATAGACGTGATGAATCCAATGGCCAAGTTTTGTATGTACATATATCTGTGTGCTCGAGCTTATACAGGTGATTATTTACTTTTATATGTGACATGATGCTGTCCGAATTTTTGGTTGTCATAGAGATATGCATGGGAAGTATAAGGTTATGAACTGGTTCTCCCGGGCCTCCTCGGTTATGGGTGCCAGTTCGCCCCAATAGGATTTGAGGCGTGACATTTAGGCAAGGGGAAATTGATGTTCATATGGTGGTACTCTTTCTTTTTTGTTGTTGGTGCTTTTGTACTGAACTGGTCTGGTGATGTAAAAAGGATCTTCAAGGGTTGGATTTTCAGCGAAGAAAAATGAACTAGATAGCTTTGTGCATCAGATGCAAAGGCTTTTCTCTCTGAATAACATAGATGGTTGGATTAGTTCGCACCATCATTTGTATTTTATAGTTCGCACTTGTATTTGTAATTGTTAGTTCACACCATCATTTGTATTTTATATAATTTGCACTTGTATTTTAAAGAACTGTTTTGTATTTGTATTTTATATTTGACTGTATATTATATTGGATTATATTTGTATTATGATTTTATTGTGTTTGTATATTTAGATTATATTTGTATTTGTATTTGTATTCTATTTTTGTCAATGTCTTTTTATTTTTAAAGAATTATTTTGTATTTGTAAGTTGATTGCATATTGTATTTAGCCATTTTATCATTTGTATTTGTATGCAAACAAGTAAATGCATTAATTGTATTTTCTTGATTCTAAAATATATAAATATGCAATGTATCATTTGATACAAATGTACCATTTTGTATTTGTATGTCAAAATTATTATTCATATTTCTAAATAAATAAATATTATTTGATCCAAATACAATTACAAACAAATGAAACCAACGATTTTAAAAATACAAAACATATTTTATTTTTATAAAATTTGAATTGTATTTATTTGTATTAATAAATATATCTCGTATGAATAAATACAAATAAATATTAGTAAAAAAAAAATCAATCATTCCTTTTCAATAATTAAAAAATACAAGTGATAGTTCACACTTGTATCTATATGTTATAGTTCGCATTTGTATTTGTATTTTATAGTTGTCACTTGTATTTATATGTTATAATTCATCTCTCTATTTATATTTTATAGTTCGCACTTGTATTAATGTTTACTAGTTCGCACAAATGAAAAGAATGAAAAGAAAGAAAAAAAAGAAGAAAAAAATACAAAAAATGGAAGAAGAGTAATAGAAAATAAAGAAAAAAACAAAGGAAAAAAATAGAAGGAGAAAAAATAACAAGAAAAAGAAGAAAAAGAAAATAAAAAAAAAAAGACAAAATGCAAAAAAGACAACGACAAAAAAATTGAAAAAAGAAAGAAGAAAGAGAAAACAAAAAAGGAAAAGAAAAAAAGAAGAAAAAAATAGAAAAAACAAAAAAAAGTAAAAGATAATAGAGAGACAAAAAAGGTGAAAAAATACAAAAGAAAACAAAAAAAATTTAAAAAAGAAAAAAAGAGAAAATGAAAAAAGGGGGAAAAAAAGAAGAACGAAAAAAAAAAGGAAAGACAAAATGAAAAAAAGACAACAAAAAAGAAAAAATTGAAAAAAGATAGAAGAAAGAGAAAACAAAAAAAAAGGAAAAGAAAAACTGACGAAAAAATATTAAAAAAAAAGAGTAATAGAAAATAGTAAAAAAATAAAAAAGGTGAAAAATAAAAAGAAAAAAATACAAAAGAAAAAAAAAGAAAAAAATGGAATAAGAAAAGAAAGATAAAACGAAAAAAAAAGGAAAAGAAAAAAAAGAAGGAAAAAATTGAAAAAGGAATAAAAAAGTAATAGAAAATAGGGAAAAACAATTAATGGGAGAAACTATGAATTGTAATTATGAAAAAATTAATAGGTAAGAGAAGGTTTTAATTTTAATTAGTTGAAATTAGGCTAAATAAGGTAATTAAGAGTCAATATTTACTAAGTTGTGTAATTATCCCAATTTTTTTTCTCATTTTTGTATCTTCTTTTGGGATCTCATCTCCAATAATCTTGACCATAATTCCCAATGGACAAAGATTATGAAATCAAAATTAGAAATTTTATAAAATTTATTTTGTTTCTTTCCTTAGTTTTCTATCTTCTCTCATTTCATTTTTCTTTTTTTCATTTTAAACATTATTTATTTTTTCATTCTCCTCAAAATCAATCTTTACCTTCTCAATAACCTCTTTATATTTCCACCTACTATTTTTGCTTCATCTTCTATTTATAGTTTTTTAATTTCTTTATAGGTAAGGGTTAAAGAATTAACAAAAATATATATTAATCAAATTACACTTCTACTTAATTATCCATTAAAAGTTATGCAAAATCTAAACATGTCTATTATTTTGAGATGGAAAAAATAAAGAGGAAAAGAAGAAAAAGAAAAGAAAAAAAGACAAAATGCAAAAACGACAACAAAAAAAATTAAATAAAGAAAGAAGAAAGAGAAAACAAAAAAGGAAAATAAAAATGAATAAAAAAATAGAAAAAAAAATAATAGATAATAGAGAGAAAAAAAAGGAGAAAAAAATACAAAAGAAAAAAAGAAAACAAAAAAATTTAAAAAAGTAAAGAAAGAGAAAAAGAAAAAGGGGGGGGGGAGGGGAGAAGGAAAAAACTGAAAAAAAAAAAAAAAAAAGGAAGGACAAAATGAAAAAAAGACAACAAAAAAGAAAAAATTGAAAAAAGAAAGAAGAAAGAGAAAACAAAAAAAATAAAGAAAAGAAAAACTGAAGAATTTTTTTTTTTTTAAAAAAAGAGTAATAGAAAATAGAGAAAAAGACAAAATAGGAAAAAAGAAAAAAAATGAAAAAATTGGAAAAAAAAAAGAAGAAAGGAAGAGAAAACGAAAAAAAAAATAGGAAAAGCAAAAAAGAAGGAAAAGTCTGAAAAAAGGAAAAAAAATAGTAATCTAAAATAGAGAAACAAATTAATGGGAGAGACTATGAATTGTAATTATGAAAAAATTAATAGGCAAGAGAAGATTATGAATTGTAATTAATTGAAATTAGGCTAAATAAGGTAATTAGGAGTCAATATTGACTAAGTTGTGTAATTATCCTAATTTGTTTTCTCATTTTTGTATCTTAATATATATATATATAAATATATATATATATGAAATCAGAATTAGAAATTTTATAAAATTTATTTTGTTTCCTTTCTAAGTTTTCTATCTTCTCTCATTTCATTTTTCTTTTTTTCATTTTAAACATTATTCATTTTTTCATTCTCCTCAAATCAATCTTTACCTTCTCAATAAAGACTTAACAAAAATATATATTAATCAAATCACACTTCTACTTAATTAAACATTAAAAGTTATGCAAAATCCGTACATGTCAATTATTTTGAGATGGAAAAAATATATAATAAGAGAACATAAATATTTTAATTTAAATATTTGCACTTATAAAATATCATGATTTTTTACATTTTAATATTTATTTATAATGAAATTTATCTTTTAAATACCAACAATTATTACTATTGATACTTACCTTATGTAACTACAATGCATAATGCATGATATGATAAATATCATTAAATATCATAATTTTTTATAATTTAATATTTATTTATCAATAATTATTGATAAATTATCTCTTGATTTTTAAATTAGACAAACAAAAAAGAATACCTATTGCTACTACATCCGAAAAATAAAAATGCACAGAGCAAAAGGAAGTATCATTTACTTTAGATATCTAATTAATTGCAATGACATATATTAGTAATTGCTATGGTTGAGTAAATATTTTTTACCCCATATATAACTTTTTTTTGGCAATACCCCATATATAACTTATTCTGTCCGTTCTATTTCTTCCCATTTTTTTTAGCTTGCATTGAATCAAACTATTCATCTTTAATTCAAAATTCCACTTTTATCTAACGAAAAAAGAAGCAATTATCAAGAAGAGGAAGCTGTAGTGGTTGTTGCTAAGCAAATTGTTGAGGACATATCTGAGGCAAAAATGAAATCAAAATCAAGATCTTCAACAATATTGAGGTTTTTATCTCTGATGTTGGTACTTATGATTGCTTTCTTATCATTCTCAGTAACTGATTCTCCTATACTTGCTACCCATAGGTCTATTATAGACTTAATATACTCTAATGTCTGTATTCCATCACATATTTCGGTCTTGGCTTTTCCATTATTACCTAAGGCTAATAGTTACTTTAAGCAATTCTCGGGTGAAGCAGTTTCTTATTTCTCAAAGTTGATTAATGACCTTGGTAGAATAGATGATATGCATCCAATTAAATTCATGAACTTGACTGCTCTAGAAGAGAGTAGCAATATATATCACAGATATTTGAAAGGCAGTACTGATAGTGAGGAATTGGATAAAAAGTTTGAACCAATATTGTTAGAAGAGGATAAAGAATCTAAAACCGAGCTAGATGAGAAAGAATTTCAAATGGATGCTGATTTAGATGATTGTGGGGAAGTTGAAATTAAAGGAGTGGATGTGTTGGAGATTGAAGAAGCTTCTGCAATTCAATTAGCTCAGGTAAATGGGGCTGATAGCTTAGAAAAGGATGTAGAACAAGGAAAGCATGATTTGGTGGAGACTAAAAAAGTTTCTGTTGTCCCAGATGAGGGGAATGAATCTGATAGTTTAGAAAAGGATTTTGGCCAAGGGCTTACAACTTCTAATGTTGAGGTTGAGTTGGCTGAATCCTAATCTTTCATTACTGATAAAGCACTTCAGTCGATGATTGACAATCCTGAAACCATAGTTAAAGAAATTTTTGCTGTTGCAGAATCCCAACCTTTGGAAATGATAGAGTCTCCAATAAGACATGATGAAGATAATGTTTGTGCATATCAGATCATAGGAATTTCCTCACTTGTACTGAGTCTTCTTGTTGGTACAGTTCTCTACGTGAAGAGAAGAAGTGGTAAGACTTTGCATCCAGTAGCAGTCTCAAGTAAGAAATTTGCCACACACCATGTTGTCAAAGAGAAGCATTCCTCTCAAAATTGGCCAACAGAGGTCGATGTCGCAGGAGTAAGACGTCTGTCTGAGATGAGCATCTTTCAAATAAGTTCATCTCATAGCAAGAAATATCCCAAATCAGAGGATGATGAGGCTCAGAGCATTGAGAAGAAACCTAGAAAGAGTAACAAGAGAGAATCCTTGGCTGCATCTGAGTTCTTAATGGGTTCACCTTCATATGGAAGTTTTACTACATATGTGAGGATTCCTACCAAGCATGTGAGTGTATTTAACTTGGTATATTCTATCTTCTTTGAACATAAACAATACTTTTTGAATAGCCAAATTTATTCTCTTACTTATATATTTTCCTTGTGAAATTTAGGCAAGTGGAGGAGAAGAAGTCATCATCCCTGTAAGACGCTCGAGCAGAATTAGAAGCCATGTCAATTTCTCCATGAAGATTTTGAAGTAGCGTAACTGCTGCATTGACAACTGAAGGAAAATTGCTCTTTTACTTCTCAGTAAATCAGTCTTAGTAGGATTTTAACTGAAGTGATTCAAGTGTGATTTGTAGGATTTTAAGGTTCCTACACCAACTTAGTAGTAAAACATTAAAATCCTACAAATCACACTTGAATCACTTCAGTTAAAATCCTACTAAGACTTATTTGCTGAGAAGCAAAAGAGTAATTTTCCTTCAGTTATCAATGCAGCAGTGACACGACTTTAGAATCTTCATGGAGAAATTGACATGTCTTCTAATTTTGCTCGAGCGTCTTACGGGGATGATGACTTCTTCTCCTCCACTTGCCTAAACGTCACAAGGAAAATATATAACTAAGAGAATAGATTTGGCTATTCAAAAAGGATTGTTTATGTTCAGAGAAGATAGAATATACCAAGTTAAATACACTCACATGCTTGGAAGGAATCCTCTCATATGTAGTGAAACTTCCATATGAAGGTGAATCCATTGAGAACTCAGATGCAACCAAGGATTATCTCTCGTTACTCTTTCTAGGTTTCTTCTCAATGCTTTGAGCCTCATCATCCTCTAATTTTGGATATTTCTTGCTATGAGATGAACATATTTGAAAGATGCTCATCTCATACGGACGACTCGCTCCTGCGACATTGACCTCTGTTGGCTTTTGAGAGGAATTCTTCTCTTTGACAACATGGTGTGTGGCAAATTTCTTACTTGATACTGCTACTGGATGCAAAGTCTTATCACTTATTCTCTTCACATAGAGAACTGTACCAGCAAGCAGACTCAGTACAAGTGAGGAAATTTCCAGGAATTGATACTGTAGGGGCTAACCATCGAGCCTCATGTTAAAAAATACAAAAATTACAATCATCATTACAATAACAACGTTCTGTCCATCCTGTTAGGTTTCCATGTAGATAGGAGTGTGAAGAAGAAGCATGGGTAGCAACTCTCAGGCAATCCGCTAACCAGTTGCAACAACTAGTGCCGGAAATATTTATGCTCTTAATAGAGTTCTTGCTGACCTATGTACCAGAAGCAATCCTAAGGTTCTTCCGTTTCTTTCAACTTTTATTTTTTGAGAGTCGTTTGTTGGATTTTTAAGATCTGGAGTTCGAGTAGCTTAGGGAATCATGATGTGACCTCTGTATTGTTATCTACTCCTTGTGTTCTTTTTGTTTTGGGTGTTGTTACGTTTGTTGAATTTTTGAGTAAGTGGAAATAGAAATTTAGTGATTGATTTTGATCTTCTTAGGAATTGATGAAAATCGAAGAAGATTCTAAGGTTCTTGATTTTTTGTTGAATTTTTTAAGATCATTAGTAGAGTTAGAACAGTTCAGGAGATTTTGATTTATTGAGTTGGTGAATTGGTGAGGTAGTGGAACCAGACATTTATAGGACATAAGACTGACATGATTTTAGGTCAGGGTACATCTTGAGTTCTTTTCTTGATTTTCCGTCCTCAATTTTTTTGATGTTTTTTCATTTTTTCTTTCAAGTTATCTTTTTTTGGAGTCATTTGCTGAATTTTGTACAGTAGTGGAGTTAGAACAGTTCAAGAAATATTGATGTGAGCTCTTTATTCTTCTTTAGTCTTCGTTTTGGAAATCTTGTTGTTGAATTGATGAGGGAGTAGAATCAGAAATTTAGTGCTTCATTTTGATTTTCTTAGGAATTGACGAAAAATTAAGGAAGATTTTAGCTGACAGTATGTCTTGAGCTCTTTTCTTGATTTTTCCGTCCTTAGTTTCTCAAGAAGTGTTGGATGCTGTTATTTGAAACCTTGTATATGTAAAAGATTGAAAATAGAAAGAAAGCAAAATGCTAGTTTATTTTTGGGCATATGTATTTATTTTTTGAGTTGTGTGGAAGAAGACAGACGAACTTGTGGGATTACACAGAGTTTGTTGGCTAATCCAGTTTGAAATCATGGTACTACATAGAAGCAACTGTTTGCTATTTTGTATTCAAATCTTCTCCTATATGCCTCTTGCTAATTATGCTTATTTGTTTTCCTTCTCCATGAATCAATAGAGATGGATAGGTCCTAATTTTAAATTTATATCAACCATCTTAGTGAACTTTTTGGTTTGAAAAATAATGTGAATACCAAGTTTTTTTTGTTTTCTTTCACTTTTCCTGTTCCATTTTTCTACCGAAGGTTAGCAGAGCAGTCTTTTGCACTGGCTGCTTGATATTGATACTGATGCGAGTTTCTATCTTAATCATTTAATATTCTATTTTGCTCAGTCTTGTTGTTTTTGTTGTTTGAGTTTGCATGTTCTCTATCTATGCCTCTTTCCATCCTTCCCAGATCCCTCTTCTAAAATTATCTTTCAAAAACTTAAATTGCTTTTGAACCAAGCCAATTCTTATTTATTCTCTTTGGTAGGATGGGGCTACATTGACCTTGAGGCGGCTTGTAGAGGAAAAAGCTCGTGATCTTAGTGGAGAAGTTTTTGCTCGTTTCATGGATCATCTATATGAACGCATTACTACATTTCTTGATAGTAATGAAGTTTCTGAAAATCTGGGAGCATTGAGGGCTATTTATGAGATAATAGATGTCACCATTAGCAAAAATGCATCAAAAGTGGCAAAATTCTCCAATTACAAGTGCGCTACCTTTGAAACAATGATCCTAAAATCTTGGTCCTTGCTAGCAAAGTTCTTGGTCACTTAGCTAGATCTGGTGGTGTAATAACTGCAGATAAAGTGGAACGTCAAGTGTGTAGTGTTTTAATGCTTCAGATACTTGATTGTCTGACATCAGGATCTCAACTTTTTTGTATTTTTAGGTTAAAGTTGTACTAGAATGGATTCGTGGTAAAAGAATTGAGTATCTTCGCTTTCCTGCAGTCTTAATGTTAAAGGTACAATTATCATATTTCTGCATGATTTGTTGTATAAGCAAAAATTTGAAGCTGGTTTTGTTTATTTCATCTTTACATGATGGGGAAACTTTGAATTTGAAGTCTCTTTTTTTGGTTACTGTCTCTCCACCCTAGAAAATTCTACTATTCTCACCGCTATTCTACCAAATCTCCCTTTTCCTTTCTCCAACTTTTACACCCTCCGATTTGCCATTGTTATAGAAGGTACCTAAAGAGGATTCCTCACCTTTCTCTTTTGTTCAAAACCGTGCATGAGACTTTCATATCACATGGCTTCTAACTGATAAAAGAAAGAAGTGTTCCCAAAACTGAATACAAATATTAGCTATTTATTAAAATTGTATCCTAAAGGTTAACTAGTGTTTTTTTTCCTGTTATCACCGAATGAAGAGTGAAATAGTTCATACTATAGAAATGTGGTTGTCATTCTTATAATATTTTAAATAAATCCACCACATAGCATATTGAATTCCAGATACGAGATAAGTACTTGCTGATATGTCCCTGTTTCAATCTCCTATATTTAAATTTTAGAAAATGGCAAAAAATGCTTCAACCATCTTCAATGTTCAAGTACCGGAGTTTGTGGATGCTATTTGGGTTGCTCTGAGGGATCCAATATTGGCTGTTTGAGGAAAAGCTATTGAGGCATTGTGTGCGTGCCTTCGTGTTATTGAAAAGTGTGAGAAAAGGTGGCGTGTTCAGTGGTATGTCTATTTTTCTCTTCCCCCTTATCATTTTTCAGAAATACTAAAAGATTGTTTCAGTGGCATATTTATTGATCCAAGGAATCTACTCTTAAATTGGTGGTTCTGACAGGTATTATCAAATGTTTGAGGCTACCCAATATGGATTGGGGATAAATGCCTCTGTTCACAGTATACATGGATCCCTTCTCGCAGTCGGGGAGCTGCAAAGGTTTGCTATCAAATTACATCCAATTATTTATTTCATTATAGGAAAATATTTTTGATTTTCTTGTGCTTTGTTAAATTGTTGTGATCTGCTAAATGTTTGAGAAACTGGAGACTTAAAATCTCTGGTTATATTGGGGTGGACTTAAGAGTTGGTCTACCTCATGTCTGAGGAATTTACATGTTTTGGGTGCAAATGTCTGCTACCTAATTGTTTCTTATATAAAGTAATTATAATGAAGGGGCAAAAGGCGTCTATTACCTACTTATTCTTGTTAGCAATTGAATCTAGAATGCATTTATGATCTATAGATTGATTATGATCTCTCTGTGTGTGTGGGATAGGGGTGGGGTGGGGTGGAGGTGGGGGGTTACCTGGCTTCAGTCATTTGTAAATGACATCTCTCATATTAGTTTTTATTAGTTGATGGTGTATATATTGACGGGATCCTCTATTGATCTTAGATTATGTGGTCAGGTTTTATAAGATATCGTCTTGAAACTTGTTGCAGATTTCACTTGCAAGAAGTTGAAGCTCTATAAGTGGAAAAAATTACTGATTTCAAACTTGAAAAAATCATCTTCAAAACCTAACCAAAAAATCATTCCAATGTATAACCAAACAATGTTTCAAAAATATTTTTTGGAAAAAAGGGGAAAACTTTCTATGTTGAAAAGGTTTCTAGGATAGTTGTTGGTTTGTGATGGTGTGGTTTATCTTCTTATGAGGTGCTAGATGGGGTGAAAGGTAGGTTCTTAGGTGATGGATGGCTGCATGAAGAGGGTGGTGGTCAAGTTACCTCTTCAAGCTATTTGAGGGCAATTTTTTCTTTTCTGTATTGCCATGTATGCAGTTATGCTAGTATGGTTCCATGACTACTTTAGTTTCACGGATTTATGTGCTTTTGGTCCGCGTCTCCTTCATAATGAATAATGTAATATCCTCAAGTCATATGCTATGGGAATTGGACCAAGGATTATCTATCTGCTTGTGATATGATAAATGATTGATAAGAGCAAATTTATCATCAGAATGTGCAGGAACACATGAGAGTTCATGATGTCAAGATACAGGAAAGTTGCTGAAATTGTTCTAAGATATCTGGAGCACCGAGATCGTCTAGTTCTCCTCAGCATAACTTCTCTACTTCCTCAAATTGCCCATTTCCTGCGTGATCAATTTGTGACTAATTATTTAATGGTTTGTGATATTTGATTTCATTTTAATGATTTAATCTGCTTTTACTAACTATAGAATCTGGATGAATGAGATTTGCATCTTTAATGTTGACTATTGTGAACTCAGGTTTGTTGATTTTACTTCTACAGATATGCATGAATCATATACTTCATGTCCTTAAAATACCTGTAGAACGTGCCAGTGGGTTCATCACTCTTGGGGAGATGGCTGGTGCTCTGGATGGTGAACTCATTAACTATTTGTCGACAATATCCTCTCACTTCCGTGATGCGGTTATGCTATATTTGTCATTACAGATGTACTTGTCTAACTGTACTATTTCCGATCTTTCAATTGGAAAGTTATATTTTCTGTTCCCAATGTAAAAAGAAGTTATAAATAAATGAAAGGTTCTCTCTGAGTTTGAGCAAAAATGTCATGAATAGGTTCTTTTGTGTGGTGTTGCTCAAGGGTAACATATGTATTTTCTGTGTCACAAAATTCCACCTTTGGATTGTAGGTTCTTTCTATAACATGTAAATTCGCGGGCAATAATCGTGATAGGTGAAATATGTTTCTCTCAGATTGCTCCCAGTAGAGGAAGGCCCTCACTTGATGCGCTAGCATGTGTTGGAAATATTGCTAAAGCAATGGGACCAACCATGGAGCCTCATGTTCGTGGTCTCTTAGATTCTATGTTTTCTTCTGGGCTTTCCCTGACTCTGGTGGAAGCGTTGGAGCAAATAACTGAAAGGTTCTCTCTGAGTTTGCGTAGAACTTTCATGAATTAGTTCTTTTGTGTGATGTTGCTTAAGGGTAACATATGTGTTTTCTGTGTCTCAGCATTCCACTTTTGTTGCCGACCATCCAAAATTGGCTGCTTGAATTTATCTCAATAATCCTTTCAAGATCTCATCATTCAATGCCAAGACAATCAGCTTCTGTGAGTCGAGGGATATTACAATGGTTACCCCCAAGTACCAGAACTGAGTGGTTCTGCGCTAGTTCAACTTGCTTTGAGAACCCTTGCTCGTTTTAATTTCAAGGTTTGTCATCTATATTTCTGTGCACTTCATTTCCCTTCTTTATAGTTTAGTTTGATACAGGATTTGGGGTTACAGGGCTACGATCTTCTTGAGTTTGCAAGGGAGTCTGTTGTTGTGTATTTAGAAGACAAGGACGGAGCTACAAGGAAGGTTGTTGCGCTGTGTTGCTGCAAACTAGTAGCAAATTCTTTCTCGACGATCTGTTCTACCCAGTTTAGTCCTAGTAGAATCAATCGTGCCAGTGGAAAGCGACGTCATCGGGTTGTTGAAGAAGTTTACTTTTGAACTGTGTCTCTTGTTATTATTTATTTCACTGGTTTATCACTTCTTAATTATCTGATCATTCAAATATGGGACTTTAAAAATGCCCGTGTCCTAATATCTGTGTAAGGATATACAATTCAGTTTTAGCCTTTTAGGAGTGGCTCGATATTATAGTTTCTCTATCAATCTCTCAGACGGTTTATCCCCTTTTCTTGAATAGGTTGCAGGTATCTCTCTTGGTGTACTGATTTTGGGATGCATGCCTGGACTGGGTCCCAAGTTTAGCATATGTTACTTACTCCCTTCATCCCACAAATTGGCCTACTTTCTTTTTATTGGTCGATTTAGTCCCAAGTTTGCACATGTTAATTACTTCCTCCATTCCAAAATCTCCTAAATTGCTTTCATTGGCAATTAGTATTTGTACAGTATGTTGTAAATCATTTGATACCTTTATCTCTTTCTTGAACCCATTACTCAATAAAGTATTTTTTAGTGTCATTTGTTTACATTCTTTTTCATAATTTATAACATATTTCTATTACATTCCCAAAATCCAGAACAATCTTTTTTTTTGTCACGTATGATTTCTATTTACATTACACACAATACTTTGTTACAATTGAACTATAATGGAGGTTTAGGCAAGGGGAAATTGATGTTTATCTGGTGGTACTCTTTCTTTTTTGTTATTGGTGCTTTTGTACGGAACTGGTCTGTGATAACGCTCAATCTACAGCTCTCGTAAGAGTGTAAAGCGGTCATTGTCAAATATATAACCCAACTGGGTTGGGTATCGATCCCACAGAGAATAGCCGGTCAACAAGTAAGTGATGATTATTAGACTTTTGGTGGAAGTCTCGTAGAAAGGGGGGATTGTAACGTGTAACCAAAATAATAGAGTAAAAACAGAAATTAACAAAGTAAAAAGAAAGAATATTTAGTAAGATGTTAACCAATGAGAATTGAGAGTTGGGGTTATGTCCACCTTATGAGTTATACATCTCTATTGGCTATGAGTTATGCGGAATTCAGACATGCATGTGCTTATAGAGAATTGTATTCTATGGTAAATCCAAGCGTCTTTCGACCTAACAAGGACTATTTCACTTTAACTCTTTCAAGCTTAAAGAGTATCTAACGGTACAAATTCTCTAAGAGGTTAATCCAGTTATGGCACTAACTTTTTAACAGGGGTTGGTGACCAATTACCTTGACATTATCCCTTTTCCAGACATATAACTTTTCTTTCGAACAAGTTAATGCTATACTGACGTATTTTGAGTGTTTGCAACCACAAAGAATTTAGATTAAGATGAAGAGAATAATGATATAAGCAGCATACGTGTCGCTAATTCACAAACTCATAGCAATAGATAGTATCTCCTAAGGCTTTCATAACCCCAACAGAGAATTTTAGCTATTCATGAGTGCGAAGGAAATCACAATAGACATTATCATTATACCACAATAGAAGATCTCACGTGTAGTATGGTGTGGTATGGCGTTAGGCATGAATTCCCTTTTATAATAGCGTTTCTCTTGCTGTGGAAATTAAGAGTTGAATAGATGAACAGAATAAAAAGTAGAATTGATTAGAATAATTCAGAATTAGAAGTAGAATTGTAAGAAGAATTAAAAGTAGTAGTGAATGATAGAAGTGAATGATTCAAAATCTATAGCAAAATAGGGTATTTATAACACCCATATCCTATTCCTACTAAGCTACTGCATTACTTAACCCATTCCTACTGGGTTACCGCATCATTATCCTAATCCTAATAAGTTACTGCTAATCCCCAAAGTCTTTAGAATTGTTGTTTTTGCCCGGGACAGGTTTCCCATGCATCACTTTTGGTCCTTGGCGTCCAAGCTTTCCCTTCCTTCTTTCGTGAATCTTTCTTTGGCGTCAAGTTGTCCATAAAATGTTGAAATCTGCATCATTTATACCTGAAAACTTGCTAATCACGTTTGTTAGCTCACTTACAGGAAAAAGGTCTAAAAGTGCATTAATTATATAATTTGTCCTCAAAACTTATCTAAAATATGGGTAAAATATAGTACTTTAGGCGTGTAAATTTGCCTATCATCAACACGCCACACTTAAAGCTTTGTTCATCCTCGAACAAACTATCATGTCCATCTAAACATCTACTTAGGATTTCATCGTAACAACACAAAATATTCATCAAGGCAAGCACGACAATTATCAACAAAGAGTAGTTTTCTGATCATTAGTAGAAACAATTCAACCTCCAACATAGACTCGTGATGATGGTCAATTTGTATTCAAAAAGTTTAAGGCACAAAGAATCATACATGACTACCCAAAACTCATCAACCATGTGTGTCTCACAATATATTACCCATAATCACTCACAAGTATAGCATATTTATCGAAACATGGGTATACGAGTATCCTTGCTCTCACTCTCACAAAGAATTCATATGTTGCAACCGATGACCATAGGCTTGCCCTTAGTGTAATGCTCCACTAAATATCAGAATGCTAAGTTTAGGATCAAATAGGTCTTCTACAGGTTGTAATGTAGGCTAAGGGACGGGTAGGACTATTTTGGCCAGAAATAGTGACTATGTTCCTAAGCGCTTTAATACATCACATTATGTCATTAACACTTTTCTTTCAAACAACCTTTCTACTTTCTTTTGATCTACCACCCCTTCTCACCTCTTTTGTTTTTCAAATTTGAACAGAATTAACTTTTGATTTTTTCTAGTTCTTTTCTTCTCTCTCTTTCTTTTTTTTATAACATACCTCTATGATAACCATTCTTTTTCATAACGAATTCAAGTACCAATTCACTTTAAAGCACTATTCTCATCTAATTTCCTCTTATTTTGTCACATGACTTTTCAATTTAAAGCACTTAGGAATTTGGATCAAATTATGGTCTTGAAAAAATGGATTAGGCTTACATATGAGGTTGTCAAAGAAAATAGGCTAAAGGCTCAAAAGGGGTTAACTAGGATAATGTCCACGGGTAGGTAAAAAGAAGGCAAACAAGTATAGGTTGCCAAAGAAATGCCTAAATCATCTCCTAAACTCACATTCTTTATTTTCGCTTCACACACACACCAGGCAAGTTCTAGCATCAGCCACAAAAATAGAATATACTATTATCTCACACACACAAGGCATATGGTCGACTTTATTGGAAGCAGTATAGACTCTTGACACAACAGATGAAGGAATTGAACCACACAATATCACATAGTGAGTCACAATTAGAGCCTAAACGTCTCAATAGTAATGATTTTATCACAGACTCTTGTTATAATACCATGTTGCCTATCAGAAAAATTTCATGCAAGGTTTTTAAAAAATTTATTATCTAAAAAAAAACAGAAATTTAACTACTAAAAAAAACAAACATAAATCCAAATGTAGATAAAGAAGGATAGCATGCAAATACTAGCACCCCACACTTAGACAGGACACACTGCCCTCAGTGGAAAATAAATAAGAAGAACCTGGTTAGTCGGACTCCTCCTCTATGTCTGGGGTCATACCCCTTCGTCGGAATCATCATTAGAGTTGTCGTCATCAAAATTTTCCTCCACATCGAAGTCTGGCATTCTGCGATCATCATCGTTTGGCACATCGTCATCACGAGGTTCCTCAAAGTACGCACCTACTCCACATATTTTCCTTGCATGCTCATTCATTGGATAGTCATAATCCAACTGTTGGAGCTCTGCAGCAGTTGGAACAGGACCTCCGCTCATCATTGTAAACCGAGTCATGCCATAAAGATGGCAAAAAAAACTCTCATCCCGAGCATGTCTCTCAGCAGTAGTAAGGTTGACGCCATGTGTAGATTCAGCATCTTTAACCTTTGTGAGGTCAACCTTCTTCGGGTTGTGTGGAAGCTTATGATCAGCCGGTT
Source organism: Capsicum baccatum var. pendulum (assembly GCA_030864225.1). Classification (NCBI taxonomy): domain Eukaryota; kingdom Viridiplantae; phylum Streptophyta; class Magnoliopsida; order Solanales; family Solanaceae; genus Capsicum; species Capsicum baccatum. The sequence goes on along the minus strand of CM061551.1, from coordinate 154,031,614 downwards.
CCTCTTCGATGTCCTCCTTCCTCAATATTGCAGTCAACAGGTTGCCAAAACTGAAGTGGGACCTCTTGTGTAGCCTAGCTTTCCGCATTGTAGATCGAATAATTTCCCCAACGTTGATAGGCACATTCGTCATCAATGCGTATAACAAGCACACTCTATCTCGTGTTATCTTTGTGTACTGCATCCCTGGAATGAGGCAAGAGTTGACTATTCGCAGCCATATCCTAGCCTCCCTATTCAAAGGAGCATATGGGAAGGTGTTGTGCTGACCGGTGTCCTTGTGTGTACTCCATCATGCCATAGATCTTGTTCCGCACAATGTGTGTCGAATTTCCATATACGGAGGTCTGCTGTACAGCTCCTTGAGTGGTGACGGATCAACTGATGGCAAACCTAGAAAGGAGTTGAAGAACTCCGCATTTAGTTGTAGCACTTTGCCCCGAATCTTGACTTCGCTTCCTGTAGTTTTCGGTGACCAGTTGGCATAGAATTCTTGTGTTAAATAGAGATTGCACTCTCCCATATCTCGGAAGATGAAATCAAGATGTAACGCCATTATCTTGGCCAACATGCGTGGTTCTTTCTTTGCTAGGCTTTCCTTGTGTATCAGCTCCACATGAACATATTTTTTCTCTTTATTGTTCCTATACCACTCCTTTGCTTCCTCCTCAAGGACCCATTTAATTCTGAACATGCGGCGTGGTACTTGCATATGATTCTCCTTGCTCTTTTCGTCCTCTTTTCTTGCCTTTTTGTGAAGTGGTTGCTTTATCTTTGCCTTGTCTTGCTTTGGGTGCCATTGTACCTGAGATTATAACGATAGTCAAGTTAGCATCATCTCGGTGGATACAATCAATAAACAGGCAGTAGTGGCACCACCCCACACTTAGTTTGTTGGCATCAACTAGTGAAGTGAAAGTTTGTCGATTACTCAGACTTCATCGATATACATTTTAGGCGCTATATTCCAAAAATATAATCAGTGCAGTCATACTTCTTGAAATCATGGAAATACTTTCATGTTTGATAAGACTTACTACATAGAGATTGAATCAAGGTATAGAATTTAAAAAAATAATCACAACCTCATATGTTGGTAGTCATCCATAATTCTCATCTTGATGAACAAGTCTTTCCAACATGTAAGATTTCTATTGAAAAGATTATGCAATTTTCTTGACCTTGTCAATTCCGCAAAAGTATGACAGTGCATCAAAATCAAATTCAAGTTGGAAACATGTTAAGATCATTCTTACGTATTCTTTCACTCAATTAGTTGTATCACAACACATCAAGAACATTCAAGTCACCAATACTACTTCAAGATTTAGCAATTCATAATATGCATAGTAGTGTAGTACTTACGGAATATAAATAAATAACAAAGAAGTACTTACTTGATTGATGGATTTGGATGATGTTCTTGCAAAGTAAAAGAGCAAAAGGGAAAATTTTTGAGAGGATTTGGGGAGGTAGGCGGCGCTTATGTTAGGTTTGCAATGTATTTTTGGTCTAAGACTAAGTTTATTATTTATAGGGCAAGCTTGGGTAGGGTTTTGACCCATTTAAAGTCTGATTTGGAGACCAAAAGTGACCATAGGCAGCGCCTAAAGCTTTGCCTATGCTTGGCATAGGCGGCGCCTTTTGCAAAGCATTGTTGAGCATAGGCGGCGCCTATGCCATGGCATTGTTAGGCATAGGCGGCACCTTTTGCATAACATATGAGATTCAGAGACAAAAGGCATTGGCATAGGCGCCGCCTATGCTATGGCATACTTGGGCATGGGCGGCGCCTATGCTATGGCATACTAGATTCCGAGAGCTTAGGCCATAGCATAGGCCTTGCCTTGGTCGTGGCCTAGTTTTACATAGGCCTAGCCTTGTTCGTTGCCTATATTTTCATAATCAATGCCTAATCCATAGCCTTTTGCTTCTTCATTACTAACTTACCACCTTCAACATGCAATACGACCAAATCAAAATTTGGAACCAATCTCCTCCTTTACGCCTCTTCTACCTACACTTGCTCAAAGACAATAAACACGATTAGAACTATGGGTTGCCTCCCATCAAGCACCTTAGTATTGGTCGTGGCAAGAATATTCTTTTTGGATTTTTATTTATCAAAAGCAAACACCAAATAGAACGAAAGAAAGGAAAAAAATGTAAAACGATGGGTTACCTCCCATCTAGCGCTTGATTTATTATCGCAGCACGACATAGTTACCTCGAGTACTTAGACTTCGTCGAGATAAGTGATGGCCATATAATTTATTGAGTCGAGAGGACCGATATAAGGTTTTACTCGTTGGCCATTCACCTTGAAGACAACACCATTATTGTCTTTCAACTCAACTACTCCAGACGAGTAGATTTGGTTAACTTTGTACGGACCAGACCACTTGGACTTCAACTTACCTGGGAATAGCTTCAATCTGGAATTGAAGAGGAGTACCATATCATCATTTTGAAAGTTTCATTGAACAATCCGCTGATCATGATACTTTTTCATCCGCTCCTTGTATAGGTCTGATCTTTTATAAGCATGTAGACGGAATTCATCCATCTCGTTCAGCTGCTCCAATCTCAGATTCATTGCATCATCCCAATTCAAATTCAGTCGCTTCAACGCCCATAATGCTTTATGCTTGAGCTCAATGGGTAAGTGACAAGCCTTCCCATAAACTAGTTGGTACGGGGACATGCCAATTGGCATTTTGAATGCAGTCCTATAAACCCATAGTGCATCGTCCAGCTTTCGAGACTAATCTTTCCTATTAGCATTTATCGTCTTTGCAAGGATTTGCTTGATCTCTCGATTGGAAACCTCTACCTGCCCACTAGTTTGTGGGTGATAAGGTGTGGCTACCTTATGTTGCTTGACACCATATTTTGCCAACACGGATTTGAATATCTTGTTGCAAAAGTGAGATCCTCCATCGCTTATGATAGTACGTGGTACTCCAAAGCGAGAGAAGATATTCCTCTTCAAGAATGCTACAACACGCTTTACCTCATTGTCGGCCAACGTTATTGCTTCAACCCATTTTGAAACATAATCTACAGCGACTAGGATGTATTTCATTCCAAATGAATTTACGAATGGGCCCATGAATTCAATACCCCATACATCAAAGAGTTCTACTTCCAGAATTTTCGATATGGGCATATCATGGTGTTTTGAAATCGCACCTTGTCTCTGACATTGGTCGCATCTTCTCACAAATTTGTAGGCATCTCTAAATATCGACGGCCAATAATATCCACTTTGCAATACCTTTCTTGCTGTCCGATTACCTGCGTGATGTCCTCTAACTTGGGAAGTATGACATGCTTCCAATATATTAGGCACCTCTACATGGGATATGCATCACCGGATAACACCATCCTCGCATCGTCGAAACAAATATGGCTCATCCCAAAAGTAGTGTTTTACATCATGCATAAACTTCCTCTTTTGATGGAAAGATAAATTTGCAGGTATGACATTACTCACCATAAAATTCGCAAAGTCGGCATACCATGGTAACTCTTCCATTATCGTGGCTAAGATCTCCTCGTCAGGGAATGCATCATCAATCTCTATTTCAGGTTGTGCCATATGCTCGTTCTCAAGTCTAGATAGATGGTCAGCCACTTGGTTCTCGCAACCCCTTTTATCTTTTACCTCGAAATCAAATTCTTGTAGCAATAATACCCATCGAATTAGCCTCGGTTTTTCGTCCTTCTTTGTCATTGGGTATCTCAGAGCTGCATGGTCTGTATGAACGATCACTTTGGTTCCCAACAATGAAGCACGAAACTTGTCAAAAGCATACACAACTGCTAGGAGCTCTTGTTCTGTGATAGTATAGTTCTTTTGGGCTTCGTTCAGGACCTTGCTCACATAATAGATAGGATGGAATAACTTTTCCCTTCTCTGGCCAAGTACAACGCCCAAAGCTACCCCACTGGCATCACACATGACTTCAAACGGTAGGGACCAATCTGGAGCTACCATGATAGGAGCTTTAATTAGCTTCCCTTTGAGACATTCGAATGCCTTCAAACAATCTTCATTGAAGTCAAACATTGCATCTTTCTCCAAAAGTTTGCATAATGGACTAGCCATTTTGGAGAAGTCTTTGATGAACCGCCGATAGAAACCTGTGTGCCCGAGGAAACTACGAACTCCTTTTACAGAAATTGGAGGTGGTAGCTTCTCGATGACTTCAATTTTAGATCGATCAACCTCAATTCCTTTTTCAGAGATTTTGTACCCAAGAACAATACCTTTCTTAACCATAAAGTGGCACTTCTCCCAGTTCAGCACTAGGTTGAATTCTACACATCTTTGTAATGCCATACTTAGGTTTACCAAACATGATTCAAACGACTCGCCCAAAACTGAAAAATAGTCCATGAATACCTCTAAAGTATCTTCGACCATATCAGAAAAGATGGACATCATACAACGTTGAAAGGTGGTCGGTGCATTACATAGTCCGAATGGCATACGTTTAAAGGAAAACGTACCATATGGGTATGTGAACATTGTCTTCTCTTGGTCTTCGGGGGCAATACAAATCTGATTATAGCCGGAATAACCATCTAAGAAACAAAACCATCCTTTCCCCGCTAATCGATCTAGCATTTGGTCCATAAATGGCATTGGAAAGTGATCTTTAAGTGTCCATGAATTTAGCTTTCGGTAGTCCATGCATACTCTCCATCCTGTGATGGGTCTGAGTGGAATAAGCTCATTTTTCTCATTGTCAACTACTGTCATGCCTCCTTTCTTAGGAACACATTGTACCGGGTTTACCCATGTGTTGTCAGAGATTGGATACACAACTCCTGCATCTAACCACTTAATAATTTCTTTCTTCACTACTTCTTGCATAGGTGGATTGAGACGCCTTTGATGCTTAATAGTGGGTGTGCTATTTTCGTCAAGCTGAATCTTGTGTGTACAAATCCCAGATGAAATCCCAATAATGTCAGTGATGGTCCAACCAATGGCTCTTATATACTTCTGTAGAATAGTATTGAGAGATGCAACTTGCTGCTCACACAAATCTGCCGCCACAATGACTGGGAGTGTGTATCCGCTTCCCAAGAATGCATACTTTAAATGACTAGGCATCTCTTTCAATTCTAATGTGGGTGGCTCTTCAATAGATGGTTTAGCTGGTGGTGTAGGTCGATTTTTTAGATCAAGGTCTAGCTTCTTGGGAGCATGGCGATATGACCCTAATCCTGTTAGCACCAATAGTTTGTTCATAATTTTCAGCATTTTTATGCTCAACATTCATAAGCACAACCGCCAATGGGTCCTCAATAAGCTGCTCCTCTTCAAGTAATTCTTTCTCATTATTAAAGTAAACATCAGCTACCGAGAATACGTTTAGATCTTTGGGTTGCTTCATTGATTTGCACACATCAAAGCGAACTTCTTCGTCATTTATCCAGAATAAAAGCTTGTTAGCTCTTAAATCAATAAGCACACTTCCTGTTGCAAGGAAAGGGCGCCCTAAGATAATGGGAACTTCTGAGTCTGCCTCACAATCCAAAATAACGAAGTCTGCTGGAAAGATGAATGAAGAAACCTTTACCAATACATCACATAGAATACCAACAGGTCGTTTTACCGACCTATCCACCATTATGAGCCTCATATTGGTTGGAGTAGGATGACCCAACCCCAACTTTTTGTAAATATATAATGGCATCAAATTGATGCTGGCTCCTAAATCGCATAATGCCTTGGCAAAATTTAAAGAACCAACTGTGCATGGAATAGTGAAAGCACCGGGTTCGGCCTTCTTCTGAACTAGTGATCGGGTAGCAATAGCACTGCAATGATGCACAGTATCTTTCAACTCATAGCTTGCTGCCCGCTTCATTGTCAAAGGATCTTTCATTAATTTCGCATACCCAGGCATTTGTTCTAATGCCTCCACCAATGGAACATTAATGGTCAGCTTCTTTAACATCGTCATGAATTTGCTGAACCTTGTATCATCCGCAATCTTCTTTAATCTTTGAGGAAAAAGTGGTGGTGGAAGTGGGATTGTTTTCTCCACGGCTTTCTTCTCCTCTTGCTTCCGTATTTTGGTCTTTTCAGACTGCAAACAACTAGGGGTGATGTCATGGACGTCGTGGTCAGCTTGTACGGCGTTTTCTCCATTAGCCCTATCATCGTTGTCCGCTACATCGTCGACCACTTGCTTGCCTTTAGATGAAGTTTCCAGTACCTTACCACTTCGGGTAGTGATATCCATGCATGATCCGTCATTCCTTGGATTTTGCACAGTATCGCTAGGTAAAGTGCCAGCCTTTCTTTGATTGAGTGCTGCGGAAAGTTGGCTCAATTGCTGCTCTATTTGCTTTATTGAAGTGGAATGTGAGTCAACCAATTGCTTCATTGAGGGCAAATCATTTATTACCTCCGTTACTCCTGTGCTGGTTTCCTCTACTCCTTTCAACAGTTTAGCCATCATATCTTCCATATTTCTAGAACCAGATGCAGTGGCGTCACGTCTTCCTGGGGGAACATACAAACCATTCTTGTCGTTCTTGTTCTTCCAACTACCTTGGTCCTTGTTTCCAGATTTATCATAATAGTTCTGACCTTGGTTTCTTTGGGTATTGCCTCGGAAACCCCCCTGATTGTTTAAGTATTTGGCCTCTTCTTCCAAATCAGATTCGTCTCTTCCTTTTGACGCAACAGCTTTGACTTTTTTGGTCTTCCCTGATAATAGATGCTTTGTAAGAAGATCCACTTGTGTTTTCATGTGCGTCATATCTTGATCACGTTCTTCTTCTCTTCTTCTTTGGTCTGCAGTCATGCCAATGGATAAAGTGGGGCTTGCTACCTCCGAATCCCTGGTATGCCAAGCTCTACTTTGCTTTGTCATCCAGTCTAGCATATTGCTTGCCTGACCAAAGGTGAGGTCCATAAAAGATCCTCCAGCCGCATTGTCCTCCACTGGTTTAGTTATTGAATTCAATGATCTGTACAGTATCTCCATCAAGTGGACATTGGTCATATGGTGATTTGGGCACCGCATAAGCTTTGTCTTGAACCTCTCCCATGTTTCATGAAGAGCTTCAGTTGGAAGCTGCCGAAAGTTGCTGATTTCATCTCTCAATTGTGCTCTTTTGGATGGCGGAAAGAATCTTTCTAGGAAAGCATCTTTCAATTGCCTTTAATTTGTAATAGAATCAGGAGTCAGCCCATTCAACCATAGAGTTGCCTCCCCAGACAGAGACAATGGAAATAAGCATAATCGAATTGCATTCTGCCCAACGCCAGGATTGTCAAACGACTTGCATGTAGAAATAAAGTTGATCAGATGACTGCCAGTCCACCAAATAATCCCTTGAGTTGCAATAACTGAATCATGGTGCTCATGATGTTGAACTTGGCTCCGGGTGCCAATGGTGGAGGAATACTGGCTCCTGTGGCTCCGGCTCCATCAAGATCATCATCATCACCATCGAAAGCTGGTTGTACAGGTCGGCGTTCATGCTTGAACCTTGCTTGACGATCTCTTCTGTTGGCAGGTGTTATTATCTCAGCATCACGCCTAGGGCTTAGTAACTCGTCATCACCTAGATCTTCATCGTCAGGATTTGTTGCTTGCCCAGGGTTATCAATATTCTGTTGATGCACTTGAGCGGCTGCTAGAGCAGCTAGTCTCGCCTGTTCCTGTTGAGCAACCATCCTTTCAATTTTGTGTTGTACCTCCATTCTGCCAATATGTTGTGGTTTAGGATTGATAGGTAATAACGATTGACCAGAACTTCGAGTATGGGGCATGCACTGAATAAAAACCTGCAGAAAACAAAAAAAAACTAAAAGTAAAAGTATGAGAATCTTTGACCAAAGGGTCTAGTAATTATCACAAACTTAGTAGACAACCGTATTCCCTGGCAACGACGCTAATTTTTGATAACACTCAATCTACTGCTCTCGTAAGAGTGTAAAGCGGTCGTTGTCAAATATATAACCCAACTGGGTTAGGTATCGATCCCACAGAGAATAGCCGGTCAACAAGTAAGTGATGATTATTAGACTTTTGGTGGAAGTCTCATAGAAAGGGGGGATTGTAACGTGTAACCAAAATAATAGAGTTAAAATGGAAATTAGCAAAGTAAAAAGAAAGAATGTTTAGTAAGATGTTAACCAATGAGAATTGAGAATTGGGGTTATGTCCACCTTATGAGTTATACATCTCTATTGGCTATGAGTTATGCGGAATTCAGACATGCATGTGCTTATAGAGAATTGTATTCTATGGTAAATCCAAGCGTCTTTCGACCTAACAAGGACTATTTCACTTTAACTCTTTCGAGCTTAAAGCGTATCTAACGGTACAAATTCTCCAAGAGGTTAATCCAGTTACGGCACTAACTTTTTAACAGGGGTTGGTGCCCTATTACCTTGACATTATCCCTTTTCCAGACATATAACTTTTCTTTCGAACAAGTTAATGCTATACTGGCGTATTCTTAGTGTTTGCAACCACAAAGAATTTAGATTAAGATGAAGAGAATAATGATATAAGCAGCATACGTGTCGCGAATTCACAAACTCATAGCAATAGATAGTATCTCATAAGGCTTCCATAACCCCAATAGAGAAGTTTAGCTATTCATGAGTGCGAAGGAAATCACAATAGACATTATCATTATACCACAATAGAAGATCTCACGTGTAGTATGGTGTGGTATGGCGTTAGGCGTGAATTCCCTTTTAGAATAGCGTTTCTCTTATTGTGGAAATTAAGAGTTGAATAGATGAAGAGAATAAAAAGTAGAATTGATTAGAATAATTCAGAATTAGAAGTAGAATTGTAGGAAGAATTAAAAGTAGTAGTGAATGATAGTAGTGAATGATTCAAAATCTCTAGCAAAATAGGGTATTTATAACACCCATATCCTATTCCTACTAAGCTACTGCTTTACTTAACCCATTCCTACTTGGTTACTGCATCATTATCCTAATCCTAATAAGTTACTGCTAATCCCCAAAGTCTTTAGAATTGTTGTTTTTTCCCGGGACAGGTTTCCCATGCATCACTTTTGGTCCTTGGCGTCCAAGCTTTCCCTTCCTTCTTTCGTGAATCTTTCTTTGGCGTCAAGTTATCCATAAAATGCTGAAATCTGCATCATTTATACCTGAAAACTTGCTAATCATGTTTGTTAGCTCACTTACAGGAAAAAAGGACTAAAAGTGCATGAATTATATAATTTGTCCTCAAAACTTAGCTAAAATATGGGTAAAATATAGTACTTTAGGCGTGTAAATTCGCCTATCATCAGTCTGATGATGTAAAAAGGATCTTCAAGGGTTGGATTTTCAGCAAAGAAAAAGAAACTAGATAGCTTTGTGCATCAGATGCGAAGGGTTTTCTCTCTGAATTGCATAGTGGGTTGGATTAGTTCGCACCATCATTTGTATTTAGTTCGTATTTGTATTTGTATTTTTTAGTTCGCACCATCATTTGTATTTTATATAATTCGCACTTGTATTTTAAAGAACTGTTTTATATTTGTATTTTATATTTGACTGTATATTATATTGGATTATATTTGTATTATGATTTTAGTGTGTTTGTATATTTAGATTATATTTGTATTTGTATTTGTATTTGTATTCTATTTTCATCGATGTCTTTTTATTTTTAAAGAATTATTTTTTATTTGTAAGTTGATTGCATATTGTATTTAGCCATTTTATCATTTGTATTTGTATATAAACAAGTAAATGCATTAATTGTATTTTCTTGATTCAAAAATATATAAATATGCAATGTATCATTTGATACAAATGTACCGTTTTGTATTTGTATGTCAAAATTATTATTCATATTTATAAATAAATAAATATCATTTGATACAAATACAATTACAAACAAATGAAACCAACAATTTTAAAAATACACATACATATTTTATTTTCATAAAATTTGAATTGTATTTATTTGTATTAATAAATATATCTCGTATAAATAAATACAAACAAATATTCATAAAAAGACAATCAATCGTTCCTTTTCAATAATTAAAAAATACAAATGATAGTTCACACTTGTATTTATATATTATAGTTCGCATTTGTATTTGTATCTTATAGTTACCACTTGTATTTATATGTTATAATTCATCTCTCTATTTATATTTTATAGTTCGCACTTGTATTTATGTTTACTAGTTCGCACAAATGAAAAGAATGAAAAAAAAGAAGAAAAAATTTTAAAAAAAATAAAGGAGAGTAATAGAAAATAAAGAAAAAAACAAAAAGAAAAAAATAGAAGGATAAAAAATAACAAGAAAAAGAAGAAAAAGAGACAAAATGCAAAAAAGACAAAAAAAAAAATTGAAAAAGAAAGAAAAAAGAGAAAACAAAAAAGGAAAATAAAAAATAAAGAAAAAACATTAAAAAGTAAAAAAAAGTAATAGATAACAGTGAGAAAAAAAAGGAGAAAAAAATACAAAAGAAAACAAAAAAATTTAAAAAAGAAAAGAAAGAGAAAAAGAAAAAAAGGGGAAAAAAGAAGAAGAAAAAAAAAGGAAAGAAAAATGAAAAAAAGACAACAAAAAAGATAAAATTGAAAAAAGAAAGAAGAAAGACAAAACAAAAAAAAAGAAGGAAAAGAAAAATTGAAGAAAAAATATTAAAAAAGGAGCAATATAAAATAGAGGAAAAAACAAAAAAGGAGAAAAAACAAAAAGAAAAAAATGAAAAAATTGGAAAAACAAAAGAAAGAGATAACGAAAAAAAGAAGAAGGAAAAAACTGGAAAAAAGAAGTAATAGAAAATAGGGAAAAAAAATTAATGGGAGAGACTATGAATTGTAATTATGAAAAAATTAATGGGCAAGAGAAGGTTATGAATTGTAATTAATTAAAACTAGGCTAAATAAGGTAATTAGGAGTCAATATTGACTAAGTTGTGTAATTATCCCATTTTTTTTTTGTCATTTTTGTATCATATATATATATATATATATATATATATATATTTATCTTCTCATTTTACTGCATTCTTTTGTATATTCTTTTGGGATCACATCTCCAAAAATCTTGGCCATAATTCACAATGGACAAGGATTATGAAATCAGAATTAGAAATTTTATAAAATTTGTTTTGTTTCCTTTCTTAGTTTTCTATCTTCTCTCATTTCATTTTTCTTTTTTTCATTTTAAACATTATTCATTTATCTTTTAAATACCAACAATTATTACTATTGATACTTACCTTATGTAACTACTATGCATAATGCATGATATGATAAATATCTTTAAATATCATAATTTTTTTTAATTTAATATTTATTTATCACTAATTATTACTATTGATTCTTACCTTTTTAATAGCAATAGGTACTACATTGATTACTACAATTTCCTTAAATAAAACGTAAGATAAAAGATTTTTTAGGAAAAGATGTTTTTATGCAATAATTTAAATTCTAATATAAAGAATGATTCCAAAAATCTGAAACTGAAATATATGAGATAAATGATTTTCCCAATTTAAGAATACAAGAATAAAAAAATAAACTGAAAAGCAATAAAATTTTAAAAAATGTATGAAGAATGCTTATTAATAGAACGTAAATCTTAACCACGTTAACGTAAATGATGAATACAAAGTAAAACTTATTCATATTCTTTTATTTATTTTTCTCATGTTTTTGCCCATTTTCATTATTTCATTTGTCTTAATTTTTTTCAAAAATTTATAAAATTTTCATTTTTACTCCAAAATTTTGATGCAAAATCTTCTCTTCTCTCATATATAACTTATAAATATATTATAGAAAATATCATATAAAGTAGCCCTAGAAAAAGAGAAGAAGAGAAAAGAATTCTCATAAATATAAAGTAAAATCCCTATTTTTACTCCAAATTTTATACAAAATTTTCTCCTCTTCCATATACAACTTATAAATTCATCATGGGAAGTACCATATAAAGTAGACCTAGAAAAAGAGAATGCAAGAACAAAATTTTCATAATTATAATGTAGCCCTAGAAAAATAGAAGAGGAAGAGAGTAGAATTTACATAAATATTTTTGTTTACTCTATTGTATACAATTCAATATCAAAAATAGGTTAAAAAAAACATTCTATTCTATCAAACTCATCGTCTCTAACCGTACCATCAAACCTTCTATCATTAATCTGTTTGTCATCCTCGTATTCATATTTGTCTTGACCCGACAAATTCGTTTGGTGGACTCTCGAAAAATAATAGAGAATATTTTGCATAGCATTCTGTTTTCTAAATTTTTGTAGATCCTAATAGGATTGTGTGATTGAAATCATATACTTCTGGCTTTAATTTATAGAGGTTAGAGATGAGTGTATTTTTTTTGTTTAATTGCTGAAATTGTTTTTTATGTTACAATGATCAAATTAATAAGTTTTTATGACAAAGAAATCGAAAGTTTGAAATGATAGTAATGACCATCAATACTTACTTTAATGATTTTCCTTCATAAATAAAGAATATCAAAAGTTGTAATGGTAACAGTAAGTAAATATTAAAAGATAAATGTCCTTTATTAATTAGTTTAATTGTCCATTTAATTAAATAATAGCAATAAAAATCCAAAAAAACCAGAAAAAGATAAATACTTTTTCATTGAGGCATGTCACATCAGCAGCCTACAATGTCTCCTTTATATATGTATATATAGATTTTAAAATATGTTAAAAGTGTCACTACAATGAACTATTTTAGAAGTAGAAAAGGTTTTTCTATTTTTAAAAGAAAAATAGTAAATAGAATTAAGACATTATTTTCACTACAATGAACTATTTTAGAAGTAGAAAAGGGTTTTCTAAAGATAGTGAGAGATTTTAAATTTTTAAAGTTTTAGAATAATTGGTAAAAGATTTTTAGATAACTCCAAATGTTAACTAAAGTTTTTTTTTTGATAACTACGTCTATTCGTAAAAAAGTACATCCAGGCTTACGTTTTAGTGATGGAATTCATAGTTATTATTGTTAGATCTTGAATTTCAAGAAGGGCAAAAAATATCCCTTAAAAAATGTAATAGATTATTTTTCTTAAATATGATTTACAATCATAGTCACATGATAGAAAATACACCGTTTTCATCCCAAACTATATCCAAAAAGTCGAAGGCACACATGAACTATACTAGTGACTTATTACACACCTAAACTATAAAAAAGTGAAACTATTTACACCCTGTTAGGCTACCACCACTTGCATGTGGTGTAGTGTTTTACACGCACTACCACGTCAGCACCATGTCAGTAAAAAGTATCATTTTTTTATAGTTAAGGTGTGTAATAGGTCACTTATATAGTTTAGGTGTGGATTCGACTTTTCGACTATAGTTTGGGGTGGAAACGATACCTTTTCCCTTAATGTTTTTAGCCATTTACTTTTGTTATTTAATAGGCTGGATGCGCCTAAAATAAGTGTAACACTCGCGCCTTAGAATGGGGGTCGCGGGGAGGTAATAATATCACTTTTATATATTTAAGGTGTGTAATAGGTCACTTTTATAATTTATGTGTGGCTTAGACTTTTCTTGTATAGTATGGGATGGAAATGATGTCTTTTCCCTTTATTTAGTGATGATTGATGAGAGTGCAATATTCAATGGTACCATATAAAAAATTATGTATTTAAGTGAGAAAATATAGAGACGTTTGTTTCTTATTATCCACCAAGTTTTGAGCCTCGTGAAATTTACTTTCGAGATTTTTTAGTTTATAAAAGAGACACAAAAGCTTAATTTTTATGCACAAGTCAATAGAATAAAATATGAAGAAAAGAGACATCTAACAGAGAAGAATTGAATTAAATTAGAACATGAAATCATGAAAAACAAGATTATACATAAAGGAACATAAACTAGATCTGATGAGAAGGCAAATATATTACTACTTGATATTGAGAGAAGTCTTATCATTATTTGGCTTGGGCTTACTTTTTAGAGGTAGAATATTTTTCGACAATATCCATAATTATTATTATTAGACTGTGAATGTTAAGAAGGGCCAATCCCACTTATAAGTGTAATAGATCATTCTTAGTAAATAAGATTTACAATCATGAATGCCATATTATTTTCATCTAGTAATAACAGCGCAATGTTTAATATGTAACCACATGGCAGAATATGAAGTAGTAGCATGTGCAAAAAAAATATTTAAGTGAGAAAAGATAAAGACATTCGCTTACTATTCACCGAATTTCGAACCTCGCAGCATTTACTTTCGAGATTTCTTAATCAAGAAAATGAAATAAAAGAACTTGAATTTTGATGAACATTGCAAAACAAGAATAGCGAAATCATCGAACTTCATGTAAAGGCATGTTTGAGCTGCAACTATTCTAATTTCAAATTCTTGATGTTGTGACCTTATTAAATAAGTTGTTTTTAATAGTTTAATAGATAAAAGTTCACATAGTAAGTACATAATGATATGAATATGATAGTGTAATGATAGTTTTGTACCAACCTACTATACATGTTACTTATTCCTTCGATCTATTTTATTTATCTAGTATTGACTTAACACAACAAGAAATTAAATGACCATTTTATTATATTATTACTTGAATATAATAGCATTTATACTTTGGAAAAATAACTATAGTTAATTTAATAAACTCAAATTAGAAATTATTGATAAATTATCTCTTGATTTTTAAATTAGACAAACAAAAAAGAATACCTATTGCTACTACATCCGATAAATAAAAGTGCACTTACCAAAAGGAAGTATCATTTACTTTAGATATCTAATTAATTGCAATTACATATATTAGTAACTGCTATGATTCAGTAAATATTTTTTTACCCCATATATAACTTTTTTTGGTAATACCCCATATATAACTTATTCTGTTCGTTCTATTTCTTCCCATTTTTTTAGCCTGAATTGAATCAAACTATTCATCTTTAATTCAAAATTTCACTTTTATCTAATGAAAAAAATAAGCAATTATCAAGAAGAGAAACCTTCAATACCTGTTGCTAAGCAAATTGATGAACTCACACTACCTATTGCTGAGGACATATCTAAGGCAAAAATGAAATCAAAATCAAGATCTTTAACAATATTGAGGTTCTGATCTCTGATATTGGTACTTATGATTGCTTTCTTATCATTCTCAGTAACTGATTCTCCTATACTTGCTACACTTAGGTCTATTATATACTTAAGATTCTCTAATGTCAGTATTCCATCACATATTCTGGTCTTGGCTTTTCCAGTCTTACCTAAGGCTAATAGTTACTTAAAGCAATTCTCGGGTGAAGTGGTTTCTTATTTCTCAAAGCTGATTAATGACCTTGGTAGAATAGGTGATGTGCATCCGATTAAATTCATTAACTTAACTGCTCTAGAAGAGAGTAGCAATGTATATCACGGATATTTGAAAGGCAGTACTGGTAGTGAGAAATTGGATAAAAAGTTTGAACCAATTGAGTTAGAAGAGGATGAAGAATCTAAAACCAAGCCAGATGAGGAAGAATTTCAAATGGATGCTGATTTAGATAACGGTGGGGAAGTTAAAATTGAAGGAGTGGATGTGTTGGAGATTGAAGAAGCTTATGTAATTCAATTAGACGAGGTAAATGGGGCTGATAGCTTAGAAAAGGATGTAGAACAAGGAAAGCATGATTTAGTGGAGACTAAAAAAGTTCCTATTGTCCCAGCTGAGGGGAATGAATCTGATAGTTCAGAAAGGGATTTGGACCAAGGTCTTACAACTTCTAATGTTGAGGTTGAGTTTGATGAATCCCAATCTTTCATTGCTGATAATACACTTGAGTCGATAATTGACAATCCTGAAATCATAGTGAAAGAAATTTCTGCTGTTGAAGAAGCCCAACCTTTGGAAATGATGGAGTCTCCAATAAGACATGATGAAGATAATATTGGTGCATATCAGATCCTAGGAATTTCCTCACTTGTACTGAGTCTTCTTGCCGGTATAGTTCTCTATGTGAAGAGAAGAAGTGATAAGACTTTGCATCCAGTAGCAGTCTCAAGTAAGAAATTTGCCACACACCATGTTATCAAAGAGAATCATTCCTCTCAAAATTGGTCAACAGAGGTCGATGTCGCAGGAGCGAGACATCCGTCTAAGATGAGAATCTTTCAAATAAGTTGATCTCATAGCAAGAAATATCTCAAATCAGAGGATGATGTCGCAGGAGCGTCTTGTCCATCTGAGATGAGCATCTTTCAAATAAGTTCATCTCATAGCAATAAATAGCCCTAATCAGAGGATGATGAGGCTAAGAGCATTGACAAGAAACCTAGAAAGAGTAACAGGAGAGAATCCTTGGCTACATCTGAGATTTCAATGGGTTCACCTTCATATGGAAGTTTCACTACATATAAGAGGATTCCTGCCAAGCATGTGAGTGTATTTAACTTGGTATATTGTATCTTCTCTGAACATGAACAATCCTTTTTGAATAGCCAAATCTATTCTCTTACTTATATATTTTCCTTGTGAAATTTAGGAAAGTGGAGGAGAAGAAGTCATCACCCACGTAAGATGCTCGAGCAGAATTAGAAGCCATGTCAATTTCTCTAGGATGATTATGAAGTCGCATCACTGTTGCATTGACAACTGAAGGAAAATTGCTCTTTTGCTTCTCAGCAAATCAGTCTTAGTAGGATTTTAACCGAAGTGATTCAAGTGTGATTTGTAGGATTTTAATGTTTTAATTAGTTTGCTGATGTTATAATGTTGTTAGTGAAACTTTCTGCATGCTGCCTCCGTTTGTTGAAGTTTCGTTTATTAGTTGAGGATTTCGTGTGGCTTGTCTATAGCACTTTGCTTGACCCTTGCTTCTATGAAATTTTGCATGATCTGATTGTTGGCTTCATTTCTACTCAATTTTTTGATGAACTTTTCATAGTACAGCGTAGTTTAGGAAATTTGATGTCGTAACTTATTTGTACCCACCTTAAAAGTTAAACAAATGTAACCCTTAACACTTTTGATTAAATCATACTCTTGAATGTAGAACTTCTAACCTTCTTCTTCCAACTAGATATTTTATTATATTGTGATATGAGAACTTAACTCGAATACTTGTATGGCCAATGACACTATTTCTGAGTTTATGTGAACTAAAACTTTTATGACCATTTTCATTAGTACTTCTAGCCATCTTCGATAAGAGTCTTAGATTTAGTTGAGCAAATGTGAGAGCTTTCAATGACAAACTGGAGTAAGGAAACTCAAAAAATAACTTTTAACAAAGTACATGGAGTGACTCAACTTTAGCTGGATGTTATGGTTGATAGGTGGAGCCATGGAGGTACATGTATCTAAGTCTAACAAACTGCAGTGGCTTCTTTAAGCTAAAACGTACAATATTCCAACAAAGGGACTTATTATAAGTTGTTTTGAGTTACCTGAATAAAAGATGCACATAAATATTGTTACTTGTTTAGGTGGTTACAATATTTACATTTGATTGTTTCTTATATCTTATTGTATTATATGACAGAGAAAAAAGCAATAAATTTTACAGTCAAGAGACAGGTCCCTGCACATCTTTCTTTTCTTGCACATCCTGATGCCTCAAAACAATTTTTCCAGAGATAGGGATGGTATTACTTTTGTCACCATCAACTCCTTTCTTTTTAAAGACTCTCTTTCTTAAATTGTTGTCCTGGCTTTCACTCATATGTCGTCCCCATCTAAATGTCAGCCTCCTAGGGCTACTGGTTTCTTGCTGGAGATCAACTATCTTGCCCCTCCTGAACTTCAGTTTCATTGCCGA